>CM056049.1:636739345-637339345 GCA_029574335.1 Rana kukunoris | reverse complement strand
TAGTCCCCTGTATATAGAGTCATTGCCGTGACCAAAGGATGCGGCGCGGCCATTTTGCTGGAGAACTTGCAGCATTACAAAGCTCCTGGCTTCCAAACGGAACTAGATATTCCGGAATAGCCATTTTGAGAAAGGAAAAAGGAAAAGCATCTATATATTATGACTCTAAGTACCGGCGATTATGGCCATTTTGTTTTGAGAGGGGGAAACATTTGTGTCTTATTGTTCACACCCCTCCGGATTGCGGTGATCTCGGGATAAGGAAAAAAGGTCAACAATGGGTAAAGGTTATAATACTATAAAATTACAGTATTAGAAATAGTGGGCGATGGAGAGCCAGGGCGTGGGCAGATTTTGAAGCCCCACATCCTAAGCATGTGGGTATTCCAGGGTTTGAATCCAAACCCCCGGAAGTCAAAGAAAACTAAAAACCACAGCTGCCATGGGAAAACACCCTCAGGTGGAGGGGAGAAATCTCTCCTTCATTCTGGAGGTGAAAATGGAGACGCCCGGGTAAATACCCAGCGCGTCTCCCCCGGCAGCTGATGAGCATAGGGCATGAGTGAACTTAAAGTCGGCTAAAGAAGAGGGAGAACCATCATCCTCTAGAGGCCAACCCCTGGGATTAATTGTAGCATGGGCCCCCCAGGCACAAATCACAACAAAGAAAAGCCGCCAATGTTCCCCAATGGTGGTATGGCTCCTTCCCCTGTCAATCTGCTTTGACAAAGTGTAGACAAAGTGCATACATAAACTTAACTAAATATTTTCTAAACAAAGAAAGAACAATATTAGAAATTATATAAACAATACATATATATACAATAATTTTATACAAAACCCCTTGTTTCAAGAATCATGATTAATTTCAATCATAGCTGCAGGGCTGCATCAAGTGCCTCATTGACATGAGGTAGGGCCAAGGCTATGTTGTTAATAAAAGGAGGAGAGAAAGAACTCCAATAAGATGTCATAGAGCATATGGAATTATGATTCTTAATAATAAAAATCTAATCGGTTTTTCCAGAGAAAAATCCTTCCAAGAAGGGTCTAAAGCTTTCACTTTCGTTTAAGCCAGGGGGTGTTGTTGCTCTTAGGTACCTTATCCAACGCATTTCGCGTTGCAGTAGTATCTTATTCCAATCACCTCCCCTTACAGGAATGTGAACCCGTTCCAGTACCGTAAAATTTACAATTGGCATATGATAGCCATGGTATTTGGCTATGTGTCTGCCTAGTGGAAGGTATAAATTACAGATATGCATAGAATGCATGTGTTTGTCCACTCGGCTACGTAGTTCCTGCTTAGTTTTACCTACATAAAATGAACCACACTGACATTGCATGAGGTATACCACTCCCGAGTTCTGCAGTTAGCAAAATGTCTCAGGGAGAAGGTATCCCCATTCGGCAATGTCAGTGTGGTTCTCCTTCCAATCACTGCGCATTGTGCACAGGTACCACAGGGGTACGTGCCAAAGGTCTTGCATGGATCTTTTTTATCCTTTCCTTTGTATTCACTTTGAACTAGCAACGTTCCTATAGAGGACACCTTCTTATAGGTAATCTGAGGAATATCAGTAATTAAATTTTTCAAGATAGGATCCTCAGTCAGGATAGGCCAAAACTTTGAAATGGCTTTCCTAATTTCTTGATGTTCATTTGAAAAATTTATAATAATTCTCGTATTAGTTTCCTCTTTTATCTTTTTACTGTTGGTTTTAGATTTAAAGACAAGAGACCTCCTGTCCTAGTTCTTACTCTATTGAAAGCCTTTTTGAGGGTGGTTTTTGTATAGCCTCTCCTCATCAGGCGTTCTGTTAGAGAATCACTTTCTCTTTGAAAGTCAGAGTCTGTGGAGCAATTCCTTCGAATACGGAGGAATTGACTGTAAGGGATTGATTTTTTTCAGAAATTTTGGATGGAAACTTTCCGCATGTAGCAAGGTGTTGCCTGCCGTTTCCTTTCTGAATAGAGATGTACTAATACTACCATCCAGTCCCTTCATGACACGAATGTCCAAAAAACTAACTTCCGTATCATGATAAGACATGGTAAAAAAAAGGTTAAAGGTGTTTATGTTCATTAATCTTAACAACTCTATTAGATCATTTTCCTGACCGTCCCATATAATAAAAATGTCGTCAATGTATCGCTGCCACATCAAAATGTTGGCAGCGCACATGGACGCATTTTCCCCCAATAGGAATTCCCGCTCCCACTCCCCCAGGTACAGGTTTGCATATGAGGGTGCACAGCACGTCCCCATTGCAACACCCTGTACCTGGAGGTAGTGGGAGCCCCGGAACAAAAAGGTGTTATGCTCCAAAATGAACTCTAACATCACTAGAATGAAATCATTGAATTTCCGATCAGTGGTGGGTCTTTGTTTTAACACTCGATTAATAGCCTCCAAACCTAATTTGTGTGGAATGCTATTATAAAGAGATTCCACATCTATTGTTACAAGAATTGCATCTGCAGGTACTGTTAGATCTTCCAATAACTGCAAAAGATGAATTGTATCTCTGGTATAGGATGGTAAATCCAGTACGTGGGGGCGGAGATATTCATCGATTATTTGACTGACTCCTTCTGAAATCGATCCGTTGCCAGATATAATTGGTCGTCCAGGCGGATCCTGTAAATTCTTATGCACCTTTGGTAAGGAGTACATTGTGGGTTGTCTTGGATATTGTGTTCGAATAAATTCCCAGACATTTTTTATAATGCTACCATTGTTGTAGAAATGATCAACCAGCTGAAAGAATTCACCGTTGAATTTATCCACAACTGCTGGTGTGATTTTTCTATAGCACTGCTTATTATTCAGAATTCTAAGGCACATTTTTTCATAGTTACTATTGTCCATTAGAACAACATTCCCCCCTTTATCTGAGGCTTTGATTGTTATGTCAGTGTTGTTCCTTAGGGTTTTTAGTGCGTGTTGCTGTTCAAAGGTAAGATTATTATGATTTTTCTTTTTCAAGGTTTCTAGTTCTCTAGTTACCTGTTTCACAAATAGGGAAATTGCAGGATTTTGACTCAATACTGGGAATTTATTAGACTTTCGTTTGAAGTCTTTAATTTTATAGGTGTTGTTTTCATTGTCTACTTCCTGGTTGCTCCCCTCAAGCATTACCTCCTCCCATGCATCATCTAGTGTTGCATTTTCCTGTAAGAGGAGATTAAGGTCTCTTAGGGCTCTAAAATCTGCAGTTTTAAGGTTGGGGGCAACCTCATTTTCTTGATTTTTATGTTTGTAGTAGAGACTTTTATAAAAAAGTCTCCGGGCAAACAAATGAATATCTTTGACAGCTTCAAAGGGATCTATACTGTTAGTGGGACAGAAAGAGAGCCCGAGGCATAAGACCTCTCGCTCGGCTGTTGTTAAAATATGCGAAGATAGATTTATGATATTATTGTGTTCTCCTCCTGGGGTGTCTCTATCGTTGGCTGTATTTGAATAAGTGGGGGTGTTGCAAGCACCCCCTTCTTTTCCAAAAAAGTATCCAAAGGGGTACGGGATGTTTTTGGGATCGCCCCAGTGTCTTTGCGGGTCAATAATTTTCCTCTACTTGAGGGGGAACCTCTGGTGTTTCCACTAGATCCCCTTCTCCCAGTATTTTCCCCCCTCGCAATCTGCGAGAAGGAGACCTGGGGATTATTACTAGATCTTTTGCTAGTTTGTTGGACCTCACCCTCAGCACCATGTTTGGAGAAAGGACCCTTTCTCTTCGTGGATGTTCGGCTTGTATTAGAGGAAGCCGTTGAAGAGGAATTGGATGGTGTATCTGATAGATCGTCATTCTGATGACCATTTGCATTTCTAGGATTTTTATTATTAAATCTTTTTTTATTGTTTTTATCCCGATTCCATTTATATGCCCTGCCCTCACTGAAGGCATTTTTGTCTCGCCAATATTTTTTCTCCTTTTTGATCAGGATCTGTTTGCTAAAAGTTTCCAGATGTTCCTTTAGCTTTTTTTCCTGTCCTGCATATTCATCTAATATTTTTAATGGTGTTAGACGTGTATAAATAGATTCTATCTCTTTATCTAGAATCTGCAGTTGTTGTTTGTATTCATTCTGAAGCAGTTGCATCAAATTCTTAGAACACTCATTTAATTTATTTTCCCAATTGATTTTTAGTTCTTTACTAATATTATCCAATATGGGAAAAATTTGAATCCTCAATCCTATTGGGTTAATATGGTCACATATGTATCTTTCCATGGACTGGATATGCCAATGTAAGGCTGATTTTTTTTCCAGTGTTTTGGTTAGGTTGAAGAAAAGGGAAAGAAGGTCTGAATCTAACTGTTCTTTACCTTGGTAATTGCGCTCAATTTGGGTCATTAGCTCCTCCCAGTGCCCCCCTTGTAGATCTCCCATGTCGTAGGTATTATGGGCAACCCAAAACTATAAATTGAAAAAAAAAAAACAATGAAACAAAAAACCTATAATCTATGTTGTAACCACTTAAGGATTACCAACAATTATGTTCTGACCCTTGGTTCCTTAACCCTTGGGAAAACCCCACTGGGGAGATAGAACCAAATATAAGGATCAAAACCTTAGTATATGTGAAACATAGGGGTCCATGCCAGAATATATGAGCTGTGGTGAGGTTGACGGGTGTATTGTCCACCCTATATATAGTAGTCCACCCTATATATAGTAGTAGTATCAATTGGGAAAATAAATTAAATGAGTGTTCTAAGAATTTGATGCAACTGCTTCAGAATGAATACAAACAACAACTGCAGATTCTAGATAAAGAGATAGAATCTATTTATACACGTCTAACACCATTAAAAATATTAGATGAATATGCAGGACAGGAAAAAAAGCTAAAGGAACATCTGGAAACTTTTAGCAAACAGATCCTGATCAAAAAGGAGAAAAAATATTGGCGAGACAAAAATGCCTTCAGTGAGGGCAGGGCATATAAATGGAATCGGGATAAAAACAATAAAAAAAGATTTAATAATAAAAATCCTAGAAATGCAAATGGTCATCAGAATGACGATCTATCAGATACACCATCCAATTCCTCTTCAACGGCTTCCTCTAATACAAGCCGAACATCCACGAAGAGAAAGGGTCCTTTCTCCAAACATGGTGCTGAGGGTGAGGTCCAACAAACTAGCAAAAGATCTAGTAATAATCCCCAGGTCTCCTTCTCGCAGATTGCGAGGGGGGAAAATACTGGGAGAAGGGGATCTAGTGGAAACACCAGAGGTTCCCCCTCAAGTAGAGGAAAATTATTGACCCGCAAAGACACTGGGGCGATCCCAAAAACATCCCGTACCCCTTTGGATACTTTTTTGGAAAAGAAGGGGGTGCTTGCAACACCCCCACTTTTTCAAATACAGCCAACGATAGAGACACCCCAGGAGGAGAACACAATAATATCATAAATCTATCTTCGCATATTTTAACAACAGCCGAGCGAGAGGTCTTATGCCTCGGGCTCTCTTTCTGTCCCACTAACAGTATAGATCCCTTTGAAGCTGTCAAAGATATTCATTTGTTTGCCCGGAGACTTTTTTTATAAAAGTCTCTACTACAAACATAAAAATCAAGAAAATGAGGTTGCCCCTAACCTTAAAACTGCAGATTTTAGAGCCCTAAGAGACCTTAATCTCCTCTTACAGGAAAATGCAACACTAGATGATGCATGGGAGGAGGTAATGCTTGAGGGGAGCAACCAGGAAGTAGACAATGAAAACAACACCTATAAAATTAAAGACTTCAAACGAAAGTCTAATAAATTCCCAGTATTGAGTCAAAATCCTGCAATTTCCCTATTTGTGAAACAGGTAACTAGAGAACTAGAAACCTTGAAAAAGAAAAATCATAATAATCTTACCTTTGAACAGCAACACGCACTAAAAACCCTAAGGAACAACACTGACATAACAATCAAAGCCTCAGATAAAGGGGGGAATGTTGTTCTAATGGACAATAGTAACTATGAAAAAATGTGCCTTAGAATTCTGAATAATAAGCAGTGCTATAGAAAAATCACACCAGCAGTTGTGGATAAATTCAACGGTGAATTCTTTCAGCTGGTTGATCATTTCTACAACAATGGTAGCATTATAAAAAATGTCTGGGAATTTATTCGAACACAATATCCAAGACAACCCACAATGTACTCCTTACCAAAGGTGCATAAGAATTTACAGGATCCGCCTGGACGACCAATTATATCTGGCAACGGATCGATTTCAGAAGGAGTCAGTCAAATAATCGATGAATATCTCCGCCCCCACGTACTGGATTTACCATCCTATACCAGAGATACAATTCATCTTTTGCAGTTATTGGAAGATCTAACAGTACCTGCAGATGCAATTCTTGTAACAATAGATGTGGAATCTCTTTATAATAGCATTCCACACAAATTAGGTTTGGAGGCTATTAATCGAGTGTTAAAACAAAGACCCACCACTGATCGGAAATTCAATGATTTCATTCTAGTGATGTTAGAGTTCATTTTGGAGCATAACACCTTTTTGTTCCGGGGCTCCCACTACCTCCAGGTACAGGGTGTTGCAATGGGGACGTGCTGTGCACCCTCATATGCAAACCTGTACCTGGGGGAGTGGGAGCGGGAATTCCTATTGGGGGAAAATGCGTCCATGTGCGCTGCCAACATTTTGATGTGGCAGCGATACATTGACGACATTTTTATTATATGGGACGGTCAGGAAAATGATCTAATAGAGTTGTTAAGATTAATGAACATAAACACCTTTAACCTTTTTTTTACCATGTCTTATCATGATACGGAAGTTAGTTTTTTGGACATTCGTGTCATGAAGGGACTGGATGGTAGTATTAGTACATCTCTATTCAGAAAGGAAACGGCAGGCAACACCTTGCTACATGCGGAAAGTTTCCATCCAAAATTTCTGAAAAAATCAATCCCTTACAGTCAATTCCTCCGTATTCGAAGGAATTGCTCCACAGACTCTGACTTTCAAAGAGAAAGTGATTCTCTAACAGAACGCCTGATGAGGAGAGGCTATACAAAAACCACCCTCAAAAAGGCTTTCAATAGAGTAAGAACTAGGGACAGGAGGTCTCTTGTCTTTAAATCTAAAACCAACAGTAAAAAGATAAAAGAGGAAACTAATACGAGAATTATTATAAATTTTTCAAATGAACATCAAGAAATTAGGAAAGCCATTTCAAAGTTTTGGCCTATCCTGACTGAGGATCCTATCTTGAAAAATTTAATTACTGATATTCCTCAGATTACCTATAAGAAGGTGTCCTCTATAGGAACGTTGCTAGTTCAAAGTGAATACAAAGGAAAGGATAAAAAAGATCCATGCAAGACCTTTGGCACGTACCCCTGTGGTACCTGTGCACAATGCGCAGTGATTGGAAGGAGAACCACACTGACATTGCCGAATGGGGATACCTTCTCCCTGAGACATTTTGCTAACTGCAGAACTCGGGGAGTGGTATACCTCATGCAATGTCAGTGTGGTTCATTTTATGTAGGTAAAACTAAGCAGGAACTACGTAGCCGAGTGGACAAACACATGCATTCTATGCATATCTGTAATTTATACCTTCCACTAGGCAGACACATAGCCAAATACCATGGCTATCATATGCCAATTGTAAATTTTACGGTACTGGAACGGGTTCACATTCCTGTAAGGGGAGGTGATTGGAATAAGATACTACTGCAACGCGAAATGCGTTGGATAAGGTACCTAAGAGCAACAACACCCCCTGGCTTAAACGAAAGTGAAAGCTTTAGACCCTTCTTGGAAGGATTTTTCTCTGGAAAAACCGATTAGATTTTTATTATTAAGAATCATAATTCCATATGCTCTATGACATCTTATTGGAGTTCTTTCTCTCCTCCTTTTATTAACAACATAGCCTTGGCCCTACCTCATGTCAATGAGGCACTTGATGCAGCCCTGCAGCTATGATTGAAATTAATCATGATTCTTGAAACAAGGGGTTTTGTATAAAATTATTGTATATATATGTATTGTTTATATAATTTCTAATATTGTTCTTTCTTTGTTTAGAAAATATTTAGTTAAGTTTATGTATGCACTTTGTCTACACTTTGTCAAAGCAGATTGACAGGGGAAGGAGCCATACCACCATTGGGGAACATTGGCGGCTTTTCTTTGTTGTGATTTGTGCCTGGGGGGCCCATGCTACAATTAATCCCAGGGGTTGGCCTCTAGAGGATGATGGTTCTCCCTCTTCTTTAGCCGACTTTAAGTTCACTCATGCCCTATGCTCATCAGCTGCCGGGGGAGACGCGCTGGGTATTTACCCGGGCGTCTCCATTTTCACCTCCAGAATGAAGGAGAGATTTCTCCCCTCCACCTGAGGGTGTTTTCCCATGGCAGCTGTGGTTTTTAGTTTTCTTTGACTTCCGGGGGTTTGGATTCAAACCCTGGAATACCCACATGCTTAGGATGTGGGGCTTCAAAATCTGCCCACGCCCTGGCTCTCCATCGCCCACTATTTCTAATACTGTAATTTTATAGTATTATAACCTTTACCCATTGTTGACCTTTTTTCCTTATCCCGAGATCACCGCAATCCGGAGGGGTGTGAACAATAAGACACAAATGTTTCCCCCTCTCAAAACAAAATGGCCATAATCGCCGGTACTTAGAGTCATAATATATAGATGCTTTTCCTTTTTCCTTTCTCAAAATGGCTATTCCGGAATATCTAGTTCCGTTTGGAAGCCAGGAGCTTTGTAATGCTGCAAGTTCTCCAGCAAAATGGCCGCGCCGCATCCTTTGGTCACGGCAATGACTCTATATACAGGGGACTATGCTATAAGCACATTACCCCTAGATAACAAAGCCCTAATGGGGAAGGAAACACGGGACTCATGTACTATATATATTTCTTTATACTTGTTTCTTATATATACAATTATTTAAGATTTATCTGCGTTGTCCTACAAGGGCCCTGATCAACACGGCCAATAAGGAAAGTATCTTCCCTTTTCTAAAATGGCCGCCCCGGAACTTCCGGTTCCGGTTGGACATCTGCAGCTTCGCATTACCTGGAACTTTCCAACAAAATGGCCGCGCCGTAACTTCCGGTTGCGGCAATAACGTCATAGACAGTGGACGGGACGGAGCACATCATCTGCAGACGATACTTTTCGAATGGAGATGACAACACGAGACACATATACACTTACTAAGGCCATGATTAGAGCAACAATTAGAGGGAGGGCTTTACCACCTGGTGCGCTGATGGGTAAGTATAAAGGAACACCAAGGGGGACGTTCGGCATCATTCCCTCTCCATACACTGGAGGGTTTGGAGACGCTTTTTAGCTGGTGGTCGGCTGAAAACCATTGCTGGTGGCCAGCTGGATATCTAGGCTACTTTTCAAACAAGATAATTGGCTACACATCTCCTATTGGTAAGAGATTTTTAGATCAGTCCTGGAACAAATGCTTGTGCTGTGATAGCTTTCCATACGTATCTTCTTTTTTCTTTTTCTCCATATCTAGGACATTTATGCCATTCAATTGATCTAATTAGTTCTGTCCACCCTATGAGCATTAGGAGCATGACCGAGTAGGACTTAGTTGACTTCTAGGGACATCAGATCTCTGGGGCACCTTGTATAGGGAATCGATGGCCTGGACCCTCTTGAGCACAATGTTTTTAACACAACGGGTAAGTTGTCTGATACCAATGCTCCTTGCTTGTTATGTTTTCTGCTTAAATGTTGACAATATGGTGCCATGTATTATATTTTGTATATATGTATCTAATATTTATATTTTTGATCTAATTTAGATGCAATGCTTTTATATGCCTTGACAAAGAATGTTTACATTCGAAACGCGTCGGCTTTTCCGCTACAACCTACCTCCCAATCTTGGTGATGGTTTTGCATGACGGAGAGTATTGCATTATCTATATTTCTGTATGAACATGTAACTTTTTGATAAATCTGTTAATGTATTTTCAATACATATATTTTTGTAATAAATTGTTCAATTTTTCTATATATTTTTTGAATTTTTGTATTTGTTGCCCACAAAATCCCAATTTCTGAGGTTTTTTCGATTATTTCAATTACTACGGGATGATGGCAACAACATGCCGCCATATATGAGTTGGTCTTTTTTCTATTAAGAGTGGTGGGTGGGAGAGAGGAGGAGGTGAGAGGGGGAGAAAGAGGGGGTTGGGTGAGTTGGTGGGGGATTAGAGAAAGAGTGGTGGGTGGGAGAGAGGAGGTGGAGAGGGGGGTGACACAACAGAGGAGATGGGGGGTGACACAACAGAGGAGATGGGGGGTGACACAACAGAGGAGATGAGAGGGGTGACACAACAGAGCAGAGGGGGGTGACACAACAGAGCAGAATGGGGTGACACAACAGAGCAGAGGGGGGTGACACAACAGAGGAGATGGGGGTGACACAACAGAGGAGATGGGGGGGTGACAAAACAGAGGAGATGGGGGGTGACACAACAGAGGAGATGGGGGGTGACACAACAGAGGATATGGGGGGGGTGACACAACAGAGGAGATGGGGGGGGTGACACAACAGAGGAGATGGGGGGGTGACACAACAGAGGAGATGGGGGGGGTGACACAACAGAGGAGATGGGGGGGGGGGTGACACAACAGAGGAGATGGGGGGGTGACACAACAGAGGAGATGGGGGGGTGACACAACAGAGGAGATGGGGGGGGTGACACAACAGAGGAGATGGGGGGGTGACACAACAGAGGACAGGGGGGTGACACAACAGAGGAGATGGGGGGTGACACAACAGAGGACAGGGGGGGTGACACAACAGAGGACAGGGGGGGGTGACACAACCGAGGACAGGGGGGGTGACACAACCGAGGACAGGGGGGGGTGACACAACCGAGGACAGGGGGGGTGACACAACAGAAGACAGGGGGGGTGACACAACAGAGGACAGGGGGGGTGACACAACAGAGGACAGGGGGGGTGACACAACAGGACAGGGGGGGTGACACAACAGAGGAGATGGGGGGGGGTGACACAACAGAGGAGATGGGGGGGGTGACACAACAGAGGAGATGGGGGGGTGACACAACAGAGGACAGGGGGGGTGACACAACAGAGGACAGGGGGGGGGTGACACAACAGAGGACAGGGGGGGGTGACACAACAGAGGACAGGGGGGGGTGACACAACAGAGGAGATGGGGGGTGACACAACAGAGGAGATGGGGGGTGACACAACAGAGGAGATGGGGGGTGACACAACAGAGGAGAGGGGGGGTGACACAACAGAGGAGAGGGGGGGGTGACACAACAGAGGAGAGGGGGGTGACACAACAGAGGAGGGGGGGTGACATAACAGAGGAGATGGGGGGTGACACAACAGAGGAGATGGGGGGTGACACAACAGAGGAGATGGAGGGTGACACAACAGAGGAGATGGGGGGTGACACAACAGAGGAGATGGGGGGGTGACACAACAGAGGAGATGGGGGGTGACACAACAGAGGAGATGGGGGGTGACACAACAGAGGAGATGGGGGGTGACACAACAGAGGAGATGGGGGTGACACAACAGAGGAGATGGGGGGGGGGGTGACACAACAGAGGAGATGGGGGGGGTGACACAACAGAGGACAGGGGGGTGACACAACAGAGGACAGGGGGGGTGACACAACAGAGGACAGGGGGGGTGACACAACAGAGGACAGGGGGGGTGACACAACAGAGGACAGGGGGGGTGACACAACAGAGGACAGGGGGGGTGACACAACAGAGGAGATGGGGGGTGACACAACATAGGAGATGGGGGGTGACACAACATAGGAGATGGGGGGTGATGGGGGGTGACACAACAGAGGAGATGGGGGGTGACACAACAGAGGAGATGGGGGGTGACACAACAGAGGAGATGGGGGGTGACACAACAGAGGAGATGGGGGGTAACACAACAGAGGAGAGGGGGGGGGGTGACACAACAGAGGAGAGGGGGGGTGACACAACAGAGGAGAGGGGGGGTGACACAACAGAGGACAGGGGGGTGACACAACAGAGGACAGGGGGGGGTGACACAACAGAGGAGGATGGGGGGTGACACAACAGAGGACAGGGGGGGTGACACAACAGAGGACAGGGGGGGTGACACAACAGAGGAGATGGGGGGTGACACAACAGAGGACAGGGGGGGTGACACAACAGAGGACAGATGGGGGGTGACACAACAGAGGAGATGGGGGGGTGACACAACAGAGGAGATGGGGGGGTGACACAACAGAGGAGATGGGGGGGGTGACACAACAGAGGAGATGGGGGGGTGACACAACAGAGGACAGGGGGGGGTGACACAACAGAGGACAGGGGGGTGACACAACAGAGGAGATGGGGGGTGACACAACAGAGGAGATGGGGGGGTGACACAACAGAGGAGATGGGGGGTGACACAACAGAGGAGATGGGGGGTGACACAACAGAGGAGATGGGGGGTGACACAACAGAGGAGATGGGGGGGGTGACACAACAGAGGAGATGGGGGGTGACACAACAGAGGAGATGGGGGGTGACACAACAGAGGAGATGGGGGGGTGACACAACATAGGAGATGGGGGGGTGACACAACAGGAGATGGGGGGTGACACAACAGAGGAGATGGGGGGGTGACACAACAGAGGAGATGGGGGGGTGACACAACAGAGGACAGGGGGGGTGACACAACAGAGGACAGGGGGGGGGTGACACAACAGAGGACAGGGGGGGGGTGACACAACAGAGGACAGGGGGGGGTGACACAACAGAGGAGATGGGGGGTGACACAACAGAGGAGATGGGGGGTGACACAACAGAGGAGATGGGGGGGTGACACAACAGAGGAGAGGGGGGGTGACACAACAGAGGAGAGGGGGGGGGTGACACAACAGAGGAGAGGGGGGTGACACAACAGAGGAGATGGGGGGTGACATAACAGAGGAGATGGGGGGTGACACAACAGAGGAGATGGGGGGTGACACAACAGAGGAGATGGAGGGTGACACAACAGAGGAGATGGGGGGGGTGACACAACAGAGGAGATGGGGGGGTGACACAACAGAGGAGATGGGGGGTGACACAACAGAGGAGATGGGGGGTGACACAACAGAGGAGATGGGGGGTGACACAACAGAGGAGATGGGGGGTGACACAACAGAGGAGATGGGGGGGGGGTGACACAACAGAGGAGATGGGGGGGGGTGACACAACAGAGGACAGAGGGGGGGGGTGACACAACAGAGGACAGGGGGGGGTGACACAACAGAGGACAGGGGGGGTGACACAACAGAGGACAGGGGGGGTGACACAGGGGGGGGGTGACACAACAGAGGACAGGGGGGGTGACACAACAGAGGACAGGGGGGGTGACACAACAGAGGAGATGGGGGGGTGACACAACAGAGGACAGGGGGGGTGACACAACAGAGGACAGGGGGGTGACACAACAGAGGACAGGGGGGGTGACACAACAGAGGACAGGGGGGGTGACACAACAGAGGAGATGGGGGGTGACACAACATAGGAGATGGGGGGTGACACAACATAGGAGATGGGGGGTGACACAACAGAGGAGATGGGGGGTGACACAACAGAGGAGATGGGGGGTGACACAACAGAGGAGATGGGGGGTGACACAACAGAGGAGATGGGGGGTAACACAACAGAGGAGAGGGGGGGGGTGACACAACAGAGGAGAGGGGGGGTGACACAACAGAGGAGATGGGGGGTGACACAACAGAGGACAGGGGGGGTGACACAACAGAGGACAGGGGGGGTGACACAACAGAGGACAGGGGGGGTGACACAACAGAGGACAGGGGGGGTGACACAACAGAGGACAGGGGGGTGACACAACAGTGGAGATGGGGGGTGACACAACAGAGGACAGGGGGGGTGACACAACAGAGGAGATGGGGGGGGTGACACAACAGAGGAGATGGGGGGGTGACACAACAGAGGAGATGGGGGGTGACACAACAGAGGAGACACAACAGAGGACAGGGGGGGGTGACACAACAGAGGGGGGGGTGACACAACAGAGGAGATGGGGGGTGACACAACAGAGGGGGGGGGTGACACAACAGAGGACAGGGGGGGTGACACAACAGAGGACAGGGGGGGTGACACAACAGAGGAGATGGGGGGGTGACACAACAGAGGAGATGGGGGGTGACACAACAGAGGAGATGGGGGGGTGACACAACAGAGGAGATGGGGGGGTGACACAACAGAGGAGATGGGGGGGTGACACAACAGAGGAGATGGGGGGGTGACACAACAGAGGAGATGGGGGGTGACACAACAGAGGAGATGGGGGGGTGACACAACAGAGGAGATGGGGGGTGACACAACAGAGGAGATGGGGGGTGACACAACAGAGGAGATGGGGGGGGTGACAAGGAGATGGGGGGTGACACAACAGAGGAGATGGGGGGTGACACAACAGAGGAGATGGGGGGGTGACACAACAGAGGAGATGGGGGGTGACACAACAGAGGAGATGGGGGGGGGTGACACAACAGAGGAGATGGGGGGTGACACAACAGAGGAGATGACACAACAGAGGAGATGGGGGTGACACAACAGAGGAGATGGGGGTGACACAACAGAGGAGATGGGGGGTGACACAACAGAGGAGATGGGGGGTGACACAACAGAGGAGATGGGGGGGGTGACACAACAGAGGAGATGGGGGGTGACACAACAGAGGAGATGGGGGGGTGACACAACAGAGGAGATGGGGGGTGACACAACAGAGGAGATGGGGGGTGACACAACAGAGGAGATGGGGGGTGACACAACAGAGGAGATGGGGGGTGACACAACAGAGGAGATGGGGGGTGACACAACAGAGGAGATGGGGGGTGACACAACAGAGGAGATGGGGGGTGACACAACAGAGGAGATGGGGGGGGTGACACAACAGAGGAGATGGGGGGGTGACACAACAGAGGAGATGGGGGGGGTGACACAACAGAGGAGATGGGGGGGGTGACACAACAGAGGACAGGGGGGGTGACACAACAGAGGACAGGGGGGGTGACACAACAGAGGACAGGGGGGGTGACACAACCGAGGACAGGGGGGGTGACACAACCGAGGACAGGGGGGGTAACACAACCGAGGACAGGGGGGGTGACACAACAGAGGACAGGGGGGGTGACACAACAGAGGACAGGGGGGGTGACACAACAGAGGACAGGGGGGGTGACACAACAGAGGAGATGGGGGGGTGACACAACAGAGGAGATGGGGGGGGTGACACAACAGAGGACAGGGGGGGTGACACAACAGAGGAGAGGGGGGTGACACAACAGAGGAGATGGGGGGGGGGTGACACAACAGAGGACAGGGGGGGTGACACAACAGAGGACAGGGGGGGTGACACAACAGAGGAGATGGGGGGGTGACACAACAGAGGACAGTGGGGGTGACACAACAGAGGACAGTGGGGGTGACACAACAGAGGAGGGGGGGGTGACACAACAGAGGAGGGGGGGTGACACAACAGAGGAGAAGGGGGGTGACACAACAGAGGAGAAGGGGGGGGGGTGACACAACAGAGGAGATGGGGGGGTGACACAACAGAGGAGATGGGGGGGTGACACAACAGAGGAGATGGGGGGGTGACACAACAGAGGAGGGGGGTGACATAACAGAGGAGAAGGGGGGTGACACAACAGAGGAGATGGGGGGGTGACACAACAGAGGAGGGGGGGGGTGACATAACAGAGGAGGGAGGTAAGCTGACAAAGCAGATGAGCAGGACTCACATCGTGAGGCAGGACTCCGGGAGCAAGCAGGCACGATGATCCTTGTATCCACAGTGCAGCCCCGCCCACACCTTAACACATGATCAGCACAGCCATTCATAGACCCCCATATCTGCTTCCCGGCCCGCCTCGCACATTGCACATGGCCCGTTCGGCCAATCGCAGGGCACCAGCGCAGCGCAGAGTACGGGATCACGCGCGCCGCTCGAGACAGAAATCTGGCTGCTACAAGCCACAGGACGGTGGAATGTGTGCCCGGGCAAAATAGGTGGCAACCCTATGCACGGCGCCCGTGTTCCCATGGCGCCTTGTGCGGGCGCACAGCCCGCACAACGCAAAGGCCGGCCCTGCTTGCCACCTGGGGTCCTGTGCTCACACACACCACATCCACCTCACATTGGTTTAGCCCAAGTCCACCATGCAGGACTTGGGAACAGCAATGCCACGCCAAGGCCCCAATTATGTAGCTGTCCATTCATACCACATTCACACGGTCATGGTGATAACCTCTCCCCGACGACCCAGGGTGACACGCCTTACTGGCAGGAATGTCACCCACACATTCACACACCAGTCACACTGTAGCCTGCACTACTGACCGTGTGCAATCACTACAAAAGAAAAAAGCTCATAACCTGAGCAATAAAATAAAAGAAAAAAGCTCATAACCTGAGCAATAAAATAAAAGAAAAAAGCTCATAACCTGAGCAATGAAATAAAAGAGGCACTCATTTGCCCTGTCGTGGGCCAGGCATGGTGCCATGGCTCCAGCTCCTGAGTTGTCTAGGGGAGCCTCGGGTGGGGGGGGGGGGGCATCTGGAGGAGGATCATCCCCAGGTCTGCCACTCCTGGCAGGTGCTGGCTGCCTGCCCTCCAACGCCAGGGCAATGCGGGTGAGGACCACATTAGTCTGCACCTGCATCCGCAGCTGGCGGGTGTTGGTCTGCCGCAGGTGGCGCCTCGTCAGCCTCCCCTCCTCCTCGATAGCAGCAGTATTGGCCTGTACCGCCACTGCCAGGCTCTTTACCTCTGCCACTGGGCCTGCTGTTGTGGCCTGCAGCTCCCCAAAGCAGGTGACTAGAGCAGCGCAGTTCCCACTGACATCCTGCATGCTGTCAGATATCTGGGCCAAGAAGGGCAGGTTGTCTGTCACACATGGTAGCTCCCCGGCTATGGCACCCATATGGCGGGTTTGGTGGCCCTGTTCCCTCGTAAGATATTCCCTGAGGGATTCAGGAACACCCCTCGTCTTCTGCGTAGCTTTCCTGGGGGCAGAAGAGGCTTGGGGCTGTCTGTACGGGGAGGTCCTTGAGGGGCTTTCCCTGATAGGGGAGGCCCTTGAGGGGCTTTCCCTGATAGGAGATGCCCTTGAGGGACATTCCCTGATGGGGGAGGAGGATGAGGGGCTTTCCATGATGGGGGAGGAGGGTGAGGAGCTTCCCCTGATGGGGGAGGAGGTTTGGGAGGGTCCAGGGATGAGGTTCTCCTGCTGGAGGTAGACACCTTCCTCAAGGCCCGCTTGCACCTCCTCAACTTCCTCTAGAGGTGAGGTGTGGGCACTCTCCTCCTGGGATGGCATAGGTCGTCCAGCAGATGACGATGACCCAGCTCCCTCCTGCACACCTGTGGATGACACAAAGTATTCACATGTTGGTGGACCCACACACTTGTCACATGTTTCCTTCCACCCCCTCACATGCTACACACCGGATAGGGGATAAAACACACTTACCTGTCCTCAAGGCCTGGTCAATGGAGTCATAGCCCTCCAGGCCCTCTACTTGATCCCTCTGCAGACACCTGGCAATCACTACCTCATCAGGAGTGAGCCTGATATCAGTTGCTGGTCCACCTCCAGTGCCCCTGGCGTGCCTCCTCATCTTGGCCAGCTTGTCTCTAACCAGAAGACACAGGTCATTAATCTTTTTAAAAATGTCCCTGAAGGTCCTCCTCTCATGTCCAAGGGCATTGACCTGTATGGTGATCTCCTGCAGGATCTCCTACTTCCTGGCCTTACTGGTCTGGCCACATGGAGGTACAGGTCGTACCTGGAGATGGCCGAAATCAGGACTGCCTTCTCCCCCGGAGAAAAATTATTTTTCCTCCTCTCCTTACCAGTCACTGGGGCAGACACTGGAGCAGACATCCCTCAGAAAGCAAAAGTACTTACACCAAAAGCTTCGGGTGTACTTTTGCGCTCGACGAGCACATGTCTGGGTGTATTTATGCTCTGGGCGTAAGGTGGTGGGCCGGTGTATCTTAGGGGTTATGCCGGGCGTAGTTGTGAGCATGCGCAGAGGGGTGCGGGACATACGTCCACGCAGAGCTTTTTTTCTCAGAAAATAGGTGCAGGAACTCAACCACGACCGTTCATATTACACAAACAGTAGAAGGGTCTTAAAGTGGCATTAAATACCAGGATTGCATTACATACAGAGTGCAGAGTTAAGAGGGTTACAAAGCTGTCACTTGTAAACACAGAAACCAGACTTCTGTGTTTACAAGTGATTGTGGTGAGCAGGCACCAAAGGGTCTAAGCCAAAGGTGGTGGAACTGAGTTCCCCCAAGTTCCCCCTGAAAAAAAGGCCTGCGTCCACGTCACGGCGCATGCGCCGTTCGTTCGGCCCTTCATTTGCATGGGGTCACGCTTCATTTAAATGGATCATGCCCACTTCCTTCCTACTTTGAATTACGCCGGCTTACTTTTATGAATTTACTTTACGCCGGCACATCGTTGGGAGCATTTGTTTTCTGAATACCATGCTTGCCTCTCTAAGTTGCGGCGGCATAGAGTAAAAGAAATACGCTATGGCGGCATATATATGCGCCGATGTATGTGAATCCAGCCCTATACTTTTTGCGTAAAAAAATCTATATATACACTTATTGTTTTTTTTTTTATATATAGCAGAATACATATTGGCCCATAATGATGAAGAAATTCGATTTTTTCTAAAACTGTATTGGGTATGTTTTATAGCAGAAAGTAAAAAAGATCTTAATTTTTTCAAAATTGACAGTCTTTTTTTTTTTAGTTAATAGCACAAAAAATAAAAACCGCAGAGGTGACCACCAAAATAAAGCTCTATTTGTGGTAAAAAAAAGGACATCAATTTTATTTGGGTACAGTGTCGCATGAAAATATTGGCCTGGTCAGAGCTGAAGTGGCTAAAGAGTATTTCCCCCTTTGTTGAGAAAAACATTCCTCTCTGGGTCATCCATGTACATTTCAAGTATTTTAACAAACTTTGTAGCAGATTCCAACCTTTTGTTATTCTGAAGGAATAGCTATTTGTTTTTCTGTGTCCATGTGCCAAGTGGATCCAATGGGAGTGGTTTTACAATTATCAATCAGCTGCTGTACCTGCAGGGCACTAATGAGGAAACTTGCAGGGTCTGCATCTCTTTAGAGTTGAAAATATGTTTATTGGTATTTTAACATATTAAACATGAACAGCATGAGGTGTCACAATCTGAGAACAGTCATAGGTGTGCTGTAGTCAAGAGTCAGCCAGATGGCTATCGCCCACAGCTGGACTCCTACCAACATGTAACACAATAAGAACAATAATGACAATAACCTGAAACAAAAATTATGAGTGGCCATAATGGCCTCTACCTATGTGACAGTATTGCAACCAGAATCTCCAGGAAGGAAACAATAAAACCAAAAGAAAAAATGACAAACAGGACGAAAATAAAAATAAAAATGGGAGATCCAGAATCAAGAGTGTGAGAAGGCAGGGAGGAAGGGGGAAGAGGGAAAGAAAAAAAGGGGGGGAGAGAAGAAGAGAGAGAAGAAAGCTAGGGGGGAATCTGAAAGGAGAGTGAGAGTTGCCGATAGAGCAATTGGAAGAGACAGTGTAAGGTGAGCGGGGGAGGGGGACCCAGCTTGTCCCAAGGCAGTGAAATATATAGAAACGATCATGTCTGGGTGGACAACATGTTCACCAGGGTGTCAGAGGAAGAGAAGTGGAGCCAGACGACCCACAGCAATGTATAATTATCAAAAGTGTCGTTATCAAAAGCCAACATCTCCTCCATTCTCATAGTGTCGTTCATAATGGAGACCCAGTGTGACAATGGAGGAATTGTGGTCGACTTCCAATAGGAAGGTATGAGCTGTCTCGCTGAGGACATGAAGAAACGGAGGGGGTTCCGCTTCTGCGATGTAACTGATCCCGGCAGAATAGAAAGAAGAGCAATCTTAGGATAGGGAACCAGTGATTAATCGTAAATTTTGTTGTAACATTCGAATACCTGAGTCCAGAAGGGGCGGATCCTCTCACAATCCCACCAGACATGTAGGTAGGTCCCCACAGCAGCACAACATCGCCAACAGGAGGCCGGGGTGGATGGAAATATTTTGTGCAACACGGAGGGAACCCTGTACCATCTTGACAGAATCTTGTAGTTCTTTTCCTGTGAGTAGCAGGAAACCGTGGACTTATGAGTAAAATAAAACAAAGTCTGCCAATCTGTTCGCCGGATGTCCTCACCCAAGTCTGCAGACCACATCCCAGTGTAAGAGGGTAGCTCGGTGTGCGTGATTGCTTGTAAGAGGCTATATATGGCCGAGAGAAGGTGCCTGGGGGTCTCCGAGAGGGAGCACAGTCGTTCAAACTCTGTATGAGGACGGTGTATATGAGAGGAGGAATGTAGGTGCTTTGTGAATGTGGATAAATGTAATGTAGTGAGCCAATCGTGGGATCCTGCCGGCGTCACTAGCGACCCCTGTGTAGGATGCACAAAGGAGCGTGCCTGAGGCCATTCAGTCCTTTTGAAGGGGCCTAACGTTGATGCACCAAAACCCTGAGGGAAGGAGGGATTGTCAAATAGGGAGGATAGTGGGGAGGGATCGGAGGATAGGAGGGAACACAACCCCCTGTTATACCACAATCTAAGACAGGCCAGTGTAAGCGGGGAGGGAGAGGGCATACATGCCAGATCAGTCCTATATCCCCATAGAAGTGCTTGAATGTCTACGGGGGCCAAGTCCTGCTCTATGGCAACAGAGGCCTTTAAAAAATAACGCAGGAACCATTTCAAGACACATGCAATATGAGTGGCCTTGTAGTAGGTCTCGAAGTCAGGGATGCCAGCAGCACCCTGTAGTTTAGGGCGGGCGAGCACATTGTACTTCACCCTAGGTAGCCCCCGACTCCACAGGAATCTAATGGCGAGAGAGCGTAGAGAGTTGAAGAAGGGTTTGGGGACTATAATGGGGACCGTTTGAAGGAGGTATAGGAGTTTGGGTAGAGTGTCCATCTTTAGGGTGTTGATTCGTCCGAACCACGGTAGAGAAGACCCCCCCCATTCCTCCAAGTCCCTCCGTAAGCGGGAGAGCAAGGGGACATAGTTTAAAGAAAAGAGATTGGAAAGATTGGAAGGAATAATGACCCCAAGGTATGAGATTCCCCTCGCCTGCCATTTAAAAGAGAAATTTGCTCTAAGTGTGGTCATCGTAGTGGCAGGGAGGGAGACGTTGAGAGCCTCAGTCTTGGATATGTTGAGTTTGAAGTTGCTAAATGAGCCAAAGCGACGGAATTCTGCGAAGAGGGATGGCAGGGAGATATGGGGGTTCTGTACGTATACCAGGAGGTCGTCGGCATAGAGGGATAGCTTTTAATGGGAGGAAGGTGTTTGGATACCGAGTATGGAGGCGTTTTGTCTAATGGCACAAGCTAAGTGTTCAATTACAATGACGAATAGGAGGGGGGACAGGGGGCAGCCCTGCCGAGTGCCATTGGATATGTCAAATGGCGCAGAGGCAGAACCATTAACTAAGACCGAGGCTGAAGGATGGGAGTAAAGAGACATCACCTTGGAAATAAGGGTCTGCATCTCTTTAGACGTGATTAACCTTTGAGCATATCTCACTAAAAAATACATTTTTGTTGCAGAGGATGCTCAATATCTGTTTTTCCGACGGATGTTGGCTCAAAATTGTCTTGCATTCACACCGTCAGACAAATGTTGTTGCAAATTGGGAATGTCATGAAAGCAGTCACATACAGCACGTATGACAGCACAATAAAACAGAAGTTCCATACCAAGTGTGTCACCCTTTGGGCTCCTTCTGTTAATCTCGTATTAGTTGAAGTTTGGTGAGAGGCGATTCACGCTTTTCATCCTTGTGCTTTTCAGTCTGTTACAGCGTGACGAATGTGCTATCTCCATTATGAATGCTACTTTTACCAGACTGAGCACTTCCGTCTCGTACTTGATTCGGAGCATGCGTGGAATTTTGTGCGTCAAAATTGTCTACACACAATCGGATTTTACGAGAACAGATTTTGTTGTCGGAAAATTTGAGAACCAGCTCTCAAATTTTTGTTGTCGGAAATTCCAACAGAAAATGTCCGATGGGGTCTACACACGGTCGGAATTTTGGACAAAAAGCTCCCATCGAACATTTGTTGTCGGAAATTCCGAGCGTATGTACGCGCCATTACACTGAACAATTTGTGTTAATACTGTATGGTGGCCAACATTATTTATATATATAAACAGGAGTCTACTTCTGGTTCTTTGTAGGCACTAAGCTGTAAAGTCTCTTTAAAAACAGTATTCTATGCTTTTGGCCACCAGAAACTATCCAGTACATTGTATGCATAAGACAACCAATGATGAATGTAATGTATACTATACTCTCAATTTTAAATAGTTTACACTGGGCAATTTATAAAGAAAGTGGTAGGCATGCATAGGGTTGGGTGCTAAGTCAGTATAAGTGATGGTAATGGTAGAAGTTGTGTTGTCTGACTCCTCTATATATGTATCCACTGAGCGGTAAAGTCATAGAAATACAATCAGCTGTAAGACAGTAAATGTGTGGACAGGGCAGGCAACATTAAAGCCTCGTACACACGGGCCAGAATCTCGTCAGGAAAAAAACATTGTTTTTCCTGACAAGATTCTTGGCAAGAATAACTTGCCGCCCGAGTGTACAGACTTTTCTTTTCCAAAGAACAGCGGTTCTTTTGAAAGGCGAGAACGCAGTGACGTCATCGCGTACGACAAGCATGCGCTCGTCACATTCGCTGCCGTCGCCGCCATCTTGCTGCATCCTACCTATGCCTAGGAAGCTACCTCGAATGCGTCAAAGTCATTTCGAGCATGCCTGGGTTTCCACGGTGACAGGTAAGTATACAGAAGCTCTGCTTTCTCGTCGGGAAACAGGCCCGACAAGAATCTCAATGAGAAAATAGAGAGCAGGATCTCTATTTTTCTTGTCGAGATTCTGGATAGATTTCCAGACGAGAAACCTTAAAGCCTCGTACACACGCTCGGTTTACTGAGAAAATCGAGCGCGTGTACGAACGAGGCTTAAAGCAGCAGTAACACGTCAAAAAAAAAAAAATTCCAATCTTGCAGCTTGACTTTACATTTTCTGCTGATGAGAAACCCACTGAGATTAAAGCCATTGACACTTGATTTCGTTTGTCATCTTAGATTCATTCATTAACATTAAAAGTGTTTTGTTATAAGTGAGATAGTCATGTGTAACCAGTGCCGAAATCAGTCAATCTCTTGATAAGACTGATTTTATATACTGTATCTGATATTCTGAATATGGATATTTGAAGCACTTTTTTGGCAGCTGGAATTTAGCATGCTTTGGTGTCTCGCTCTCAGAATATAAAAATAAATATATTAGGCCAACATACTGTTTGTGTGAATTAGGTATTTAAAAAAAAGTACATACCTCATGCTTTGTATATATATATCCATCAGCAACAGCAAACTATAGATCAATTTTAAGATATTCTTTTCATGTAATATCTGTTCTCACTTTGGTCTTGAAATTGAAAGATAAATTTATGTATTTTTTACTTTTTGTTATAAGAAAAATCAAAAAAAAATAAATTTAAGTCAATCATTTAGGCCAAAATTTATTTAGCCACATGTCTTTAGTAAAAAAAAAATCGCAATAATTTTTTTTTACCTACCTAGCGGGAACAGCGACACTAATACAGCGATCAGAAAAATGATCGCTTAGTGACGATGGCAATAGGGAGTGAAAGGGTTAACTAGGGCGGTGATCAAGGGGTTAAAACTTTATTAGGGGGGGTACGGGGGCTACCCTGAACCTAACACTAACTGACTGTCACACTGCCTGTCACACTGACACTAAATACAGTAATCATACATGTATGATTACTGCATTCAGTGACACTGTGACAGGGGGAGGGGTTAATGTGACTATGTGTAGTGTGTGTCAGTGTAGTGTTAGTGCAGACTTACTGTGCGATGTGATCTCTCCTCAGCGGTGGTTGAAAAAAACGCTGAGGGGAGAGATCACATCGCTTCCTCCTTCTTGTGTTTACACAGGAGGAGAAAGGGCAGGGCGGGGGAGCACGCGGATTGGCTGGGAGCGATCCGGAGGGGGCGGACTAAATTACTTAAAACCCCCAAACATTATATATTTTTTTCTAACACCCTAGAGAATAAAATGGCAGTCATTGCAATACTTTTTCTCACACCGTATTTGCGTTCCAAGTGTTCCAATTGGCAGCGGAGCTCACTGGTGTTTTCAGTCCTCCCGAACACATTCTGTAAAATGTCTAAATAATCCTGGGCAGTGCAATTATCTTTACTAAGCTTGAGGTTGCGTATAGTCTCTAGGGCTGGTCCTCTAAGGCTGCGTACACACGACTAAATAAATCCGATCAAATCGGTCTGACGCACCGTTTTGATTGGATTTGTCTGGTGGGCTATTTTGGTTTGATCGTGTACACACGATCAAACCAAAATCCCCGCCGGCAGACAGCGCGGTGATGTGGCGGTGACGTTGAAGCCGCCACGTCACCGAACCAGGAAGTAAAATACTTCCACGCATGCGTCAAATCCATTCGACGCATGTGCAGACAGATATGTCCGCTGGTTAGTGTACTAACCAGCGGACATATCGGACAGATGGGTTTCCAGCAGACAGATTTTAAAGCATGCTTTAAAATTTGTCTGCTGGTAAAACCTGTCTGCTCTCTCGTACACACGATCAAATTTGTCTGCTGAAACGGTCCGTCGGACCGTTTCCAGCAGATAAATTCGATAGTGTGTACGCGGCCTAAGACTTTCCATAATTCTCTGCTTCTTATTCTTCTTTGGGACTCCTCACTCTTCTATAGCTTGGGTGGCATGATCCATCCATTCTTCAAAACCATCCTCTGAGGATGGCACATGGTGTCTCCCGGAGAAAGTTCTCAGTTTTCTATATCGTGTCATCAAGTAATCCGGAGAATCCTTCTTGCACTGGGCTACGATTTCTTCCAGGACAGCACATAATTCTGGGTTGAGCTCTTAATGAGCCTCAGAAGATACTTCTGCCACAGGTCCCCTCTGGGTAGAATTCTTGGAGATATGCTTCCTTGGTTGAGTTACGTCTGGATCTCCTATAACTTGATGCCTCTAAAGTTCCACTGCAAATAACAACCTTCTAAAATCAGTGGGCCAGATTCACGTAGATTCCGGCATAGCGTAGCGTAAGCCATTTACACTATGCCACCGCAACTTACTAGAGCAAGTGCCGTATTTTCAAAGCACTTGCTCCGTAACTTGCCGCGGCGTAGTGTAAATGGCCCGGCATATCCCCGCGTAAATCAAAGGGGGCGGCTTGCATTTAAATTAAGCACGCCCCCGCGCTGATCGAACTGCGCTTGCACCGGCCGTAAAAATAGCCAGTGTGCATGCTCCAGCTCACGACGAAAAACGTCAATGAAGCCGACGTGAGCATCATTGACGTAAAGCCCTATTCGCGAACGACTTAGTAAAACAACGGAAAAAGACGACGCTGTCCCGACGCCATACTTAACATGGCATATGGCGGACTGACGTAAGGTTACCCCTCATATAGCAGGTGTAATCTTACGCTTACAGAAACAACGTAAACGATGACGAGGCGGCGCAAAAACTTTCGGGAATCGGCGTATTAGGCTCATTTGCATAGTCAAATGAGAAATCAACGTAAACGCCACCTAGCGGGCAGCGTCGAATTACATCTAAGATCCGAAAATGTAAGTGTCTTACACCAGTCGGATCTACGCCGTATCTATGCGTAAATGATTCTAGGAATCATACGCATAGATACCCGGGGCCAAAAACAGAGATACAACGGTGTTTCTTGAGATACACCGTCATATCTCTTATGAGAATCTGGCCCATTGTTTGCAAAGTGTTAGGCACCCCCCTCTACAAAGCAGTCTTTGGATCTTGTAGTACATGGGTCAGGTACCAAGAACTGTATTGTGGGATGAGAGAGGAGAGTTGCCTACTCTCCCCATGCTGAAATTGTTTTGCCGCGTACACACGGCAGAGAAACTCGACGGGCGGAACACATCGTTCCGCCCGTCGAGGTTCTCTGCCGGCTGTCAGATTCGGCGACCCGCCCGTCGGGAAAGGCAACCAGCCATTCATCCCGACAGACTGTCGAGCAAATAGAGAACCTGTTCTCTATTTGCTCGACGGGTTTCCCAACGGGCGGGGCTCGCCAAGAGCGTACACACGGCCGAGGTTCTCGGCAGAATGCAGCTCCCAGCGAGGTTCTTGCTGGTTTCTGCCGAGAACCTCGGCCGTGTGTACGAGGCTTTAGGATTTCCTCAGCGTTTTGTCAGTGCTGGCTAGATGCTGACACCTAATTTTTTCAAGGAATGCATTTAGGTAAAAAATGTTTAAGGCTTTACAACCACTTTAAGGAACCAACAATGGTCCTATGGCAATGATGCATGATGGCACCTGTAACCCCTGAGAAGTATGTGTGCTCCCTTGAGGAGCATATGATGATGGGAGCTCTGCTTATTGGGTTTAGGAAGGTCTAGCTGGCACAGGGGATGATGAAAAGACATGTAAGAAGAGTCCATCACAAAAAGACGAAATAGAGCAAACTCTTTGGTATGTATGGATACTCTGTAGATGACAGCACTGAGGAAATCATTATCCATGCAGAATTCTAGTAGTCTGCCAACTGTAACTTTTTTTTTATTCCTTGGTGAGAAAAAGCAAGTACAACTGAAACTATTTTAAAAGGGCTTTTTAAATACCAAATTTTGCCTGCAACTTCTCTTTTCTTCACGGCTGACAACTAAACTAAAAGTTTTCATATGTAGAAAGATTTGACCATGTATTATGCCGCGTACACGTGACCATTTTTAATGTTCTAGAAAAAGTTTTTCTCTATGTGATTCTTGTCAAGCCTGCATTGCATACACACGATCATGAAAAAAAAAATGCTCGAGCAAAGCGCAGTGATGTACAACACGTACGACGACACAATAAAGGGAAAGTTCCATTCGGATGGCGCCACCCTTGGGGCTGCTTTTGCTTATTTCGTGTTAGTAAAAGTTTGGTAAGAGACGATTCGCACTTTTCAGTCTGTTACAGCGTGATGAATGTGCTCCCTCCATTACGAACGGTAGTTTTACCAGAACGAGTGCTCCCGCCTCATAACTTGCTTCTGAGGTTTTTAGTTTTTTACCAACGTTTTTTTCACGTTGTAAAAGCCTACACACGACAGTTTTTCACAACGTGAAAAACGACGTGAAAAATTCGAGCATGTTTTACATTTTTAATGCCCATTTTTCACGTCATGAAAAACAGTCGTGTGTTCGCAGCATTAGAGTATAATCCCCTAACCATCATTTGTCAGACATAAACTCATACTGGGCCACACATTTGCTTATGAAAACTCGAAAATGTGCTGTTTTCTAAACCATATAGAAATGTAGGTTTACTAACTTTTTACCAATATATTCCTAATAAAGGCAGCAAATACAGAAGGCAACATGTACTGCTGGCCTGTGTTAAATCATGGTATATGTTAACTTGATGTAGACAAAGATAGCAGGTACAAACCACTTCAAGCTGTTTTGTGCTCTACTTACCCAATGCCGTACTGCTTCATAGAATTTTCTCACATGCCTCACTCAGCCGCCCCACCACGTTAGATCCTGGCCGTAAGTTTTGGTACTCATTCTGTGATGTGCACTTCCTTCCTGTACTTTCTTAAACCATTTGAAAAATTGGATGGTTTCTTTCATGTTTTATGTGCCGCAATGTGTAATATGTTGTAATATGTTAAAGTCCCTAAACTGCAAATAATTCACAAACATATAAACAAGAGAATTTGCAATTTTTTTTTCTAATTAGCTGTCTTACTAATAATGTACACGAGTGACAATTTTCTGTCTGTGCCCCCCCCCCCCCCATATATATAATGTACTAATTTCAATTAATCAGGTGTATATATGGGCTGCCATTGCCAAGCTGTCCCTTCTGCCCAACACCTGTAACCACTTTTACCTGGACTCCTGAACACAGACACACCTTACACAGTTTTTATGGGCTTTATTTAAAGGCAAGGCCCTAAAAAAATGGGTTAGTTAGACAACAGTTTTGAATATCACAGCAATGCAGACACCTCATTAAACAACACAACTCGCAGGGTGTCACTGTTCTTTCACCACGTGTGCCTGAGAAGCAACCAGTGCAAAAATGTGCACTAGGTGGAAATGAGCGACTTGCTTCTAAAATGAGAAAAAAAAAACAATCCCAGTACAGTACAGCAATACGAATAATGTCTGCAAAGCAATACAGCCTATCTACTACAGTGATGCCCTGCCTAACCACTGGGCAATTGGACAATGTAAACTGTCCAAAAGATGGTGGCCCGAGGCCTCTGACCAAAGATGACTCTGGTTCTTGTGCCTCAGTGGCCGGCCAAAGGGTCTTCCCTCTCGAGCCAGCTGTAGCAAGTGGTGGCAGCTGGAACACTGAAGTAGGATAGATGGAACACTTTGGAATAGTAGCACATTCTTTCTTTCCTCTCTGCAGCCAGCAGCTCTCAGCATGGCAAAACCTGCAGCCTGACCTTTCACACAGCTCGGCATGTGATTTAGATACAGCACACCTTTCCTTAACCGCTTAACAGATCCTCTGGCAGCAGCTCACAACAGCAAACAGACCAGTGTTTTGTTGCAGCCTTGAGCCCAGTACACAGGCTCCAAGGTTAAACAATCTTTGGGCATACACAGCAGGACTTCCAGGCTTTGTAGCACCGGTCTCTGAGCTTGCATTCCTGTTCTATAATTTTAGCACACTCCCTAGGCTTTACGTGCTCTCCTCCTGGGTCCCAGAGCTCTCTACCCAAGCTACATATGGATTTATGCCCTTCCCCAAGTGGTAGTCGGGGCTTTAACAGGCAGCAACCAATCAGAGCCCATCCTGTCCAAGGCAGCCAATAAGAAGTTCTCCTTTCGCAGGGCTGCTAGAGGTGGGTCCTCTTCAGCTGTAACAGCATCCAATCAGGAACAGTCCAACCTTCTTTCTCCCTGCAGCTGTAAAGAGAAAAGATTATTTATTTAAATGGTGCAGGAACATGCAAAAGTTGACAGGCTTACTTATGGTGTATCCAGGACATATAAGGAGATAGGGGCTGACTTACCAGGAGACTATCAGGATACACCAATAATATTAGAATTATTATTATTACGGGTACTTATATAGCAATTTATGTAGCGCTTTACATATATATTATACATTCACATCAGTCCCTGCCCTTAAAGGGTCACAAAAGGAAAAATTTTCTTTGCTGAAATGACTGTTTACAGGGTATAGAGACATAATAGTTAACTGATTCCTTTTAAAAACGATTAAAACAGATAAAAATCAATCATATAATGTGCCTCTAGTTTCACTTTTGTTTTTGCATCTAGCTTTGTTTTTGCATGTAATTTAATGCCTTGTGCTGGACTGTGCCATAGAGAGTGATGGTTAGGAAAACAAAACTAGAATCTCCCAGTACTGTGGTCATCAGGAAACGACAACCAGGAAGTGTCCAGAACAGAGTAGAATTACAGCAACATCAGAGCAAAAACGAACAATGAGGACATGAAACCAGGACTGCAGTAAGGTAAAGGAAGCTATTTAGCTAAAAAAATATATTCCTTTGGTGACCCTTTAAGTAGCTTACAATCTAAGCACCTGGAAATGTTGTTAGTGTACATTTTTGCTCAGTGATTGTTCCATTGTATTCATTCAAAAAGAGATGGTCACTTCACAATGCAGGTACACCCTCTATACATTGGCCAATTCGGGAAGAAAGATTGCAATTACAATGGTTCTTGGCAACACTAGATTTAAAAGAAAATATTTCAGCACCAGTAATTTTTGTGAAAAACTGTCAGACATACACAGCATAGGAAAGTACTGCCAGGCACAATACAATTGAAGGTGACATACACCTTGCAATATTGCCTCAGAGGATTATATTTTACATTTTGCCCTCCATTTCTGATTGAATATGGGACAGTTGTAGTTAGTAAATTTGGCAGTAAGCAAACATGAGTTAATAGTTATCTGCTGTCAGACGCATCTCAAAATCTTCTTTCTTAAAATATAGTTTATCAATTTACTGCCTTTCACTGTCTGTATTTATAAATTGTTTTTGCCTGTTAATTACCACAGAGTTCATTGGTTATAAAAAGGTAGTCCTTGTCCCTGCTAGCTGGGTCAGAACCCAGACAGGAGGACTGCAATATATTTATAAAGAGTTTCAAGAAATTACAAACAGAACTGAGCCACTTGACCTTATACACACAGGAGCTGCTGCTGCTGCATTTCACCCAGACCAGAAGCAGAGACTATTAGCCCAGTATTCCTATGTTCTAAAAGTTAAACTGCAGCTGCCCATAGCTTCTTGAGTGTGTATATGAATCCTTGTTACAAATGAATCTCTGTCCTATTGTTATTATCTCACATGCACCGTGCCAGATAGCTAGGTATGTGCTAATGTATATGTGTAGTAATCACCTTCCAGTATATTAGTAGGAGGAACCTGTTTATTGCAATAGAGTTTATTTGCAGCTTGCGATATTTGAATTAACCCTGTCCCCTCCGGTCTGGGATTTAATAGCTAGTTTTAGCTCAGGGCTCAATAACAAGCATAGGCTAAAGCATGATTAGTCATCTGATGGTCACCTGGTAGCTGGATGTCTGGTTGCATGACAGATTAAAATCTGCTAGGGGCTAATACACAGAGTAGATAGGATGACTCTGAGTTCCAATGCCACATCACAGTTTCTGTGGTGTGGAACTACATTCCAGGTTGGACAATGGCTGGAGATTTTCCCCATAATGGATGATCTTGTCCTCCAGTCTCTGACAGCACAACAGTTGCCACATTGCCACATCATCCTCAGGTTCCTCTGCAACTGGACTTTGCTGCACAATTCATCTGGAGTTATCTTTATGAATGACTATATACACCCAGGTTTATGTGCTCTATTCCATCAGTTGGGCCCTATGCTGATGGTACTTGTTTGTACATTGAATTTATGTACTATCATTATTTTTTATTATATAAAACTTGTATTATTTTCATACTAGTGTGCATCTACTTATGGTTAATGTTATATGCTGGTTGCAGTTCGTCTGTTCCCAATTACTTTTTTTTAGATTACTGGTTAATTTCCCAGGAAGGGAACCCCCTGGCCTTGTCCTGGGTGGTGGCACTGCAAACTTTGTTATCAACCCATTCTTCCACTTAGCAAAAGTTCCTTTATTTACCTATAAGTTTAGCCCAATATCCTGTTTAGGGAGGGTCTTTTCTTATAACTCTCAAGGGCTACAGTATTTATGGATGATAATAGCTGATAGCTGGCGTTGTTACATCATTTTACCTATTTAAAAATGTTAAGAGAATAGATAATTTTCAGATACAATTTGTTTCGCCACATTCAAATGATTCCCTTTGATGGTATGTGGGTGGGTCCCCCTGTATGAAGGTGTCAAAATATCATTCCAGGTAGGTGGAGGGGTCTGAATTTAATCATTAGTGCCACAATTCCATAGCAAATGCCTACGCAGCCACAGAAAGAGAAAAAGGTGTAGACAGTTTCAAAGCAGCATAATGTGTTAGTAACTACAGATGAGACTTTAAAAAGATGTATAAGAAACTAGAAAATGAAAGTAAGCACTTCATTTTTGCTCTCAATCAGTGTATGTATGTATGTATGTATGTATGTATGTATGTATGTTTCTAAAGCCTAGCACACACAATCAGAAAATTGGACGAAAAAAAAACTGCTTTAACCACTTAAGGACCCCCGCACGCACATATACGGCCACAGAATGGCACGTACAGGCACAAGGGCGTAAATTTACGTCCCCGCCTGAGTGCGGTTCGGGGGTCCCATCGGGACCCCCTCCGCGGCGTGCGGGGGTCCCCCTGGCTCCGGGAGCGATCTGGGATCAGCGGGCGGATGTCGGCGAATACCCGCCCCCCCCGCGATCACTCCCAGCCAATGGGAGCGCGCTCCCATCCTGTCAGTTCCTCCTCCTGTGTTTACACAGGAAGGAGGAAATGATGTAATCTCTCATCGCAGCGCTGTTTCCCAGCGCTGCTGATGAGAGAAGACATCACAAGTAAGTGTGCACCAACACAACACTGACACACACTCACATAGGCATATTAACCCCTTGTGATCGCCCCCCCCCACCCCCCTGTCACAGTGTCACTGAATGCAGTGATCTAATCACTGCATTTAGTGTCAGTGTGACAGGCAGTGTAAAAAACAGTTAGTGTTAGGTTCAGGATAGCCCCCCCACCCCCCCTAATAAAGTTTTAACACCCTGATCACCGCCCTAGTTAACCCTTTCACTCCCTATTGCCAGCGTCACTAAGCGATCATTTTTCTGATCGCTGTATTAGTGTCGCTGTTCCCGCTAGGTAGCTATTTTTTTTTATTGCGATTTTTTTTTTACTAAAGACATGTGGCTAAATAAATTTTGGCCTAAATGTTTGACTAAAATTTAGTTTATTTGATTTTTTTTTAACAAAAAGTAAAAAATAGTGTTTTTTTTTCAAAAATGTCGCTCTATTTTTGTATATAGCGCAAAAAATAAAAATCGCAGAGGTGATCAAATACCACCAAAAGAAAGCTCTATTTGTGGGAAGAAAAGGACGCAAATTTTGTTTGGGAGCCACGTCGCACGACCGCGCAATTGTCTGTTAAAGCGACGCAGTGCCGAATCGCAAAAACACCTTGGGTCATTTACCAGCGTATTGGTCCGGGTCTTAAGTGGTTAAAAGAGATTGTATGATAATCTGATTGTTAGTACACACTTTTCGAGAGACGATCATGACAGTTCATGCTAAATTATCTGAAGGGAAAAACACAAAAAAATTCTCATATGATACCAGAACGTACAACTTTCATTTAATCGGTACAGTATTCAACCGAAAATAATTGGAGGACCAAGACCACGCATGCTCGGAAATGAAAGAATACATTACAATACAACACATTGGATCACTTCCAAAGTTGTATTTTGTCCTGTGAAAATTTTTGTAACTTTAGTAACTTCTTCATTTTTGATGTGAGATTAGCATGCAAAAAAATAAAAATAAATGAACGATCATTTGTCGGATATTCTCATTCTGTATACTCGGCTTTAGTCTATGTATTTATCATTCTTATTACCTCCCTAGTGTGCCTGTCTATTCCTCTATATATCTGCAATGTAGACTGACTGAAAATACATGGCCGGTTTCTATTGATCGGGCTGATGCCATCTGATAATGAGCCCATGTGTCCATTATGGCCCTTTAGTTAAATCAGGTTTCAGTCAGCAGAGGTTTATGTTACTATAATTGTGCAACCACTTGAACATTGCAAACAGAGGCAAGCTTATCAGTTACAGCAATTTACCCTTACATGAAGCAACTTGCCCAAGGGTTATTTATCAATTGTTTATTGTATACTGCATTATTAGCTTTTTAGTTGGTGTTACCCCAAAACTGCTGCTCCAAAGAAAAAAAAGGTTTTATTTGTCCATCAACATCTTAGCTATGGAGAGAAGAAACAAATAAATACCATTTATTCATCATTTTTAGGAACCACTCTTCTTCTAGAACAGAGTCCCACAAATCAGTCCATATTGACCCCTAGGGTTGATAAAACTATCCAAGGGGTCAAAAAATGGCCACTGCGAGTCACGTGACTGGCCTAAAAATAGCTCTAAATAGGTATTTACAATGCTCATTTTTAGAAATTACATACATAGTGTGGTATGCCAGGCTCTTATAGAGGGCTTGGCAGTGATTTATAAATTAGACTTAACAAACACTTTAATCCCAAACATTCTTCCATCATTTATCAACCACCTATTGACCCCTAGCCATTTTATTAGGACAGAGACACAGAAAGGGAGCTGACAAACAAGGAAAGGGGGGGGGGGGGGGTGAGGGGGGAGAGAATAGCAGAGAGGACAGCTGCGTATGAGGGACTCACTCTGACCACAGTGGTCAGGGCTCAGCAGGCCTGATTTTCGTGGTCAGTTCAGAGAGGGGATACAGGAAATGGCAGGTTCAGGGAGTTTTTTTTATAGTTTAGAGGGGGGCAGATTACACAGCACAAGCACTATGCTGTTTAATCTGCTTTAAGTTACCATGATCTGAATTTATTTTTCTGGTTTAACAAACACTTTAATGATCATATGAGGACTCTGTAGCGTTCCACACCATTACTTAATTCTGACGGTGATGTGACTAGCAATGAGACAGTGTTAGCCAGGGTTGGATGGTCAGCTTCCAACAAGCGCAACCATGAGTTGACTGTCAGCTGTGTGTTGTTACTGGCCTTGTTTACCCGTGTTATTTGTGTTTTGTGTCTGTGATCTTCCAGCCTCCCCTTCCTGGGAAATATATACTGTATATTCTTTTTGATCAAATAGGTTTTTATTAACAAATTTTGTAGGTTTTACAAAAATCATACATAGGAAAAAAAAAACAAAAAAAACAAAAACAAAGGGAAAAGGTAAAGAAGGTACTCTATAAAGACTGCAGCATACATTTCTGCCTCAATCTAACCCCCTGGGAAATATTTACAAATGTAATAATTTCCTATACTAGGTGTGCTCCCGCATCTCAAACTCTGTTGGAGAGCCAATGAGTACTTTTCCTATAATAAATTTACTTTTCATATAATAAATGTTTGGTGGTTGATAAATATAAAACTTTATTGGGTCAATGGGCAGAAGTGTTTAGGGACCTAGGATAGCAATTTAGCTGAAATTTAAAAGTACTAAGTTCTACAGCTTTTGAACCTAAAACCTGTGATTGCTGAAGCTATGGAACTACTAATAACTCTACTAAGCTGCCTTAAGAAGCTTGTGTTACAAACTTTGGTTCTCCTACAGTATATGCCCCTCTTATTCTTTACCTGGAATGCCTTGAATTAGTTTGGGTACAGAGATAAAGCTCTGCTCTAAAGGATGTGATTAACAAGCACCTTTTTATTTCAATATTTTATTAAGGTTTTAGAGAAGAGCAAAATACATTACATTCTCACATCATATAAAGTAGCATAGCATTAATTAACACAAGTAAAGCAGAGATGTACATATTTTCATAATGGAGTAAAATGCGCCTGGTAAGGCTAATAAGGTTTCGGCTAATAGAAGTTAACCCCTTTGGCGGTATTCCCGAGTCGGGCTTGGGGTAAGATTTCTGTACCAAAATCGGTATCCCCGAGCCTGACTCACGCTCGCCTCACAGCAGCCAGAGACAAAGTTACTTACCTTGTCCCTGGATCCTGCGATGCCTCCCCGCTGTGTGAGCAAGCGGTGTCCTCGTCGATTCACACAGTGTCCTTGTGTGCCGCCGATCTCCGTTCCCTGCGACTTTACGACACACGAGGGCGGAGAACAGCGCCAAATTCAAAAAAGTAAATAAACACATTACATACATTATACTGTAATCTTACAGACTACAGTACTGTATGTAAAAAATACACGTCCCCTTTGTCCCTAGTGGTCTGTCCAGTGTTCTGCATGCACTTTTGTATGATAAAAACTGTTCTTTCTCCCTGCAAACTGTAGATTGTCCATAGCAACCAAACAGTGTCCGTTTATGTCAAAAGTGGTTTTAGAGCAGCTAGAAAACAGCGATAATAAATTATAATCACTTGCAGAATTGAGCGATAAAAAAATAAAAGTAATGACAGCGACAATTCTGCAACTGAGCAAATTTCAGTGATTTTGAGTTGATTACATTATTGAATAATTTTTATTATAATTATATTAATATTTGTTATAATTATTAATATAATATATAATATTTATATATATATATTTTGTTTTTCAAACTTTTTCATACCCAAGATGTCTACTAGACTCTTGTTCGGACAGATTTAAGTGAGTTATTCCTAATGCCGCGTACACACGATCACTTTTTGTGATGAAAAAAAACGTCATTTTATCTCACGAAACAAATCGAAGTTTTTCAAACTTCATTTTAAAAAACGACGTTGCCTACACACCATCGTTTTTCCAAAAAGCTCTAGCAAAGTGCGGTGACGTACACCACGTTCGACGCCACTCTGTTCCATTGAAGCTCCGTCTCATAACTTGCTTCTGAGCATGCGCGGGTTTAAAAAAGTCGTTTTAAACATCGTTTTGCCCACACACGATCATTTTTTATGACACAAAAAACATCATTTTGAAAAACGACATAAAAAATTCAAGCATGTTTGAATTTTTTTTTTGTCGTTTTTCAGAAGACATAAAACAACGTTTTGCTCACACACGATCATTTTAAATGACGTTTTTTAAAACTTTGTTTTTTTCATCACAAAAAGTGAGCGTGTGTACACGGCATAAGAATTACTGCCCTACAATGTAAAATGCCACATTTCCTTGCAAAATAATGGTACCGCTTTCAGCTCCTAAAATCTGAAATAATCATACCGCCAGGGAGGTTAATATCAAAGTCTTAAATAAGGGTTTTTAGAAAATAAATTGTAGTAGAATGAAACAGGGAAGGATGTCTGAGATTAAACGGAAAGGTTAGACGTTGGAAAGGAGGCGACAGTTGGGAGAAAATGGGGTAGTCTTGACTGACACCTTTTTACTCTTTCCACTTGTGCAAGTAAATTAAATCTGTGACAGTGAATTTGGATCACTCAAGTGAGCTGGTCTTTGATAAGTATTAAACTTAAAACGTTTGTATACCCGCACATGGAGAAAAAAAATACACACACAAAAAAAAAAAGAGGCAAAGGTATAATGAGCTGGTATGCACCGCATACTGCTTCAATATAAAATACTCACCTTAACCACTTTCCGACCAGCCGCCGCAGTTATACGGCGGCAGGTCGGCACGGGTGCGCGAGAGCCCGTAGCTCTACGTCGCGCCTTTCGCGGCCACTAGGGGGCGCGTGCGCGCCGCCGGCGGCCCGCGCGCGCGCGCCCCCGCTCGCCCCCGAGTCCCGTGCGTGTGCCCGGCGGGCGCGATCGCCGCCGGGCACACGCGATCGCTCGTTACAGAGCGGGGAACGGGAGCTGTGTGTGAAAACACACAGCGCTCGTTCCTGTCAGCGGGGGAAACGCTGATTTTCTGTTCATACAATATATGAACAGAAGATCAGTGATTCCCCCTAGTAAGTCCCCCCCCCCATACAGTTAGAACACAAATAGGAACACACTTAACCCCTTCCCCGCCCCCTAGTGTTAACCCCTTCACTGCCAATGGCATTTTTATAGTAATCCAATGCATTTTTATAGCATTGATCGCTAAAAAAATGCCAATGGTCCCAAAAATGTGTCAAAAGTGTCCGAAGTGTCCGCCATAGCATCGCAGTACCGAAAAAAAAAACGCTGATCGCCGCCATTACTAGTAAAAAAAAAATAATAATAAAAATGCCATAAAACTACCCCCTATTTTGTAAACGCTATAACTTTTGCGCAAACCAATCAATAAACGCTAATTGCGATTTTTTTACGAAAAATATGTAGAAGAATACGTATCGGCCTAAACTGAGGAAAAAATATTTTTTTTTTATATATTTTTGGGGATATTTATTATAGAAAAAAGTAAAAAATATTGCATTTTTTTCAAAATAGACGCTCTGTTTTTGTTTATAGCGCAAAAAATAAAAACCGCAGAGATGATCAAATACCACCAAAAGAAAGCTCTATTTGTGGGAAAAAAAGGACGCCAATTTTGTTTGGGAGCCACGTCGCACGACCGCGCAATTGTCAGTTAAAGCGACGCAGTGCCGAATCTCAAAAAGTGCTCTGGTCTTTGGACAGCAATATGGTCCGGGGCTGAAGTGGTTAAAGAGGTCCCCGTATCGCATCATGGTTCATGCTGAGAATTTTTTCCGGCAAAGCCTTCACAGCGCAGTATGCAAAGTGAATATCTTCTAAAATGTACAGGCTTAGGAGATATTCATTTTACCTACAAGTAAGTCTTATTATAGGCTTACCTGTAGGTAAAAATAAAAAACAATGTACAATCATTTTTTTTGCAGTGCAGTATATATGCTGTATCGAAGGTTCTTATGCATGGTAACAAGGAAAATCTGAAAGTTTCCCAGGTATCTTAGCTGATACTTCAAAAGTCTGTACAAACCAGAATAATTATAACATGTAATAAATATATGTTTACGGCTCAGACACATGTATAAGGTTTCTCTTTAACCTTTAACAGTAAAGAAAGCCCTTGTTCTTGTTTTCTCTCTCTTACTCTGCAGTGCTTGTCTATCAGTTTCACCTTCGGGAAATTACTGACTTCTAGAACGTATGAGTCACAGTGGAAGATTAGCCAGAAAATAATTATGAAAGCATCACAACCTCATTTTTGTTTATTATGTTCTATCTACCTACAGGGGTTGGTAGATTGATACACCAGGGATCCCCTCTACTTTCGTACTGTGTTACCTTACACAATGAAGACAAATACAATGCCCACTCATAGTGCAGGACTGACAAACTGGTCTTAGTGGGGAGTGGAGCTCTGAGTCACTGTACTGGAAAAGCCCCAATTTGCATTTCTAGCTTTCAATATAGAAAGTAGCAAAACAACATATTCAGCCTGATTTATAGATTTCCCTAAAAAATGTTTATTAGTAATACTGTCAAATAAGGAGAACTAAAACCAACATTATTTTAACCGAAACCATTCACTTATTAACTTAAAGGGGTTGTAAAGGTACAATTAATTTTTTCCTAAATAGCTTCCTTCACTTTAGTGCAGTCCTCCTTTACTTACCTCATCCTTCGATTTTGCTTTTAAATGTCCTTATTTCTTCTGAGAAATCCTCACTTCCTGTTCTTCTGTCTGTAACTCCACACAATAATGCAAGGCTTTTTCCCTGGTGTGGAGTGTCGTGCTCATCCCCCCTTGGACTACAGGAGAGTCAGGACGCTCTCTACGTTGCAGATAGAGAAAGGAGCTGTGTGTTAGTGACTCTCCTGTAGTCCAAGGGAGGGGGCGAGTACGACACTCCACACCAGGGAGAAAGCCTGACATTAAGCCATAACATCTGAAGAGTCTTAACCTGCTCTACATGTGTGTTTCAGGTGTTCATGATAGTCATGGAGCTTGCGCTTATGTTTCTCTCCTCTCACTTTAAGTGCTTTATACAGATAGCAATGAAGCTACTATAGTTAAAGAGGGGGTTCACCCTTAAAACTACTCTGTGTGATCCCATCCAGCATACTGGCGTCAGCGCCAGTATGCTGTTTTTTTTTTTTTTTTTAATGTTCATACTTACGGTTTAATTGATCATTTTATATTGTGCCTACCGCAGGTGAATGGCGCGTCTATTCAGCGTCACGGCTTGCAAAAATAGCCGACTAGCACTCGGGTATTCCCGGCGCCTGCGCACAGACCTAGGAGCCGTATATATCCGAGTCCAATGGCTATGGCGCTTCACGCCCTCCGAAAAAAGCCGAAATAGGACTTAGATATATATACGGCGCCTGCGCAGTCAGCTCCTAGGTCTGTGCGCAGCCGCTGAATAGCGCCGGGAATACCCGAGTGCTAGTCGGCTATTTTCGGAAGCCGTGACGCTCCATAGACACGCCATTCACCCGCGGTAGGCACAATATAAAATTATCAATTAAACTGTAAGTACGAAGATTAAAAAAAAAAACAAAAAAAAAAACAGCATACTGGTGCTGACGCTAGTATGCTGGATGGGATCACCCAGAGTAGTTTTAAGGGTGAACCCCCGCTTTAAGAGCTCTAACCAGCCTGATCTGTCTTCTGGAATATTCCTGGCAGGCCTTATCAGTTACAAAGAGGACTGGTGTGTTTTGTGTTGTTTATATATTACCCCACTATCCTTTTTCATGCGATTGAATGATCAAAACGTATGTGTAGGCTAGCCGCCAGCCCTTTAAGAGAGTGTCTTTCGCACAGCCCTGGCTTCAGAGAGGAGGCCACCTATGTTGCAGGTTTTTCTCTTCCCTGCTGTGATAGAACTTTGTAGAAAGAGAGAGATGAGGACACCCACTGACCACTTTCGAGTCCAGACGCCCTGCTCACTGGGTAGAGATTGAAAGAGGGGAGCAGGGACTGATGGGGGATGTAGTCCCTAAGATAGATATGAGCCCAAGGAGAAAGGGTTATGCCGCGTACACGCGATCGGTCAATCTGATGAGAGCGGTCTGATGGACCGTTTTCATCACACCAAACCGATCATGTGTGGGCCCCATCGGTTATTTATCCATCGGTTAAAAAATTTGAAACTTGAATACCTAACCGATAGAAAAAAAAATATCGTTTGTAGGCACGTCCATCAGTTAAAAATCCACACATGCTCAGAATCAAGTCGACGCATGCTTGGAAGCATTGAACTTCATTTTTTTCAGCACGTCGTAGTGTTTTACGTCACCGCGTTCTGACACAATCGTTTTTTTAACCGATGGTGTGTAGGCACGACTGACCATCAGTCAGCTTCATCGGTTAACTGATGGAAAAATCCATCAGTCCGTTCTCATCAGATTGACCGATCATGTGTACAGGGCATTAGAAGGAATTCATCACCCAGAGTGCAAGAAGGATGTTAAGAGGACAGCGTGAGCCTCTTTGGGGAGAGAGGCACCACAAGGCTGCAGGAAAGGTTCAGTAAGTTTCTGAGGGAACACAAGCTGCTCTTGATACATATGGAACACATGCTGGTGTGGCCCACAGGCTGGACACAGCTGCTACTCCCACTTTGACATCCATTTGGAGCACCCACTCCTTGCACAGATGTAAAAAATTGTAGTGTGGTTGTGCAGCGGCTGCATTCCAACAGACATGAATGGCCTGCCTGTACGTGGATGCATAGAACATCTGTTGAGGTGCAGCATCTGCAGGGATACAGTTATTCAACATCCTGGCAGGTGAGTTTGGGTTGGGTTTGGTGCACCTGTCCCAGCACAGATGTCAAAATTGTGACCGGCTACTGTGTCTGTGCAGCAGCTGCATCCCAATAGATTTGAATTGAACTGCTTGCACATGGATGCACAAAACACCTTTGCATCCTGTGCATTCAAAAACAGTCCCATCCATGTCTATTGGGATGTGGCAGCTGCACAAACACAGCCGTTGCTCCCAATTCGACATCGATACAGATGTAGGTGCTTTTTGAGATTAGGTTGGGTGCACCTGCCTCTCTTGGAGGTCAAAATGTTGTGTCTGTGCAGCCGCTGCATCCCAATAGATATGAATAGGATTGCTTGCACAATAATGCACAAAACTACTGTGCATCCTGTGCAGGCAACAACAGTTTGTGCAACTGCACAGACACAGCCGCTGCATCCCAACAGCCATGGATGGGGATGGCTGTATGTAGATGCATGTATGTGGACAACTATCTAAAAATGGAATCCCCCTAATTTTGAGATATTTTTCTGACTTTTTCTGATACCTTTTGTATCTCTGGGACAAGAAGTAAAGGAACATTTTCCCAACGGTACACAGGCAAAAAAAAAAAAAAAAACTGAGAGGGGGTTTTACCTTCTTTACTTTATTGTAAACTAAAACAATGTTTTGACTACACATACATTTGAATTTATTCGTAAAAATCTAGATACATTAGACAGCAAGAAAATTGATTTAAATTTTGTGATGACATGATTATAATTCTAGGCTCTAAGTTGAGAATATAGTTCTTGATCAAATCTCAGGTTCTGGTGCTGCAAGCTGTAGCCTGGTCCCTATGATAAGAGTTTGCATGCAAATACGCCCCTTTCTGACTAGCGGCGGCCCGTCCATACGAGGCGCCTCCCCCCTAATTCATGCGCTCGCCTTCTAATTTACATGCAGGGCGCTGGGCGCATAGATTCCAATGGGAGGTTTTCGTTTTTAGAAGCACATGATTAGAGCCTGAGGCTCTAATTAGCTTAAAAAAAGGGTGGGCTTGGGCGCAGAGCACTGCACACGAGCCCACCCAGTTGTATGACAGTAGCGAATTAATATTCGTTATTGTCTTCCTGCTTCTCCTCCCCGACTTATCCCGGCTCAAGAAGCGGGACCTGAGACCTGATTGGCGGAGAGGAGGAATGATCCTATTGGCCGCAGAGAAGGAGGAGGTGAAGGGAGGAGACGCAGGGGAAGCCGCGAAGCCGAGGAAGGAGGAGACACAGAAGCCCACTGCCTGGAGAAAGGCCACGGCCTAGATATGGTAGGGATTGATTGGCCAACCAGAGAAGGGGGGTGGCAGGGTGTGGGAGACCCAACTTACCACCAGGGGGGGTTTTAGCGGCAGACAGATTGGCGCCCCCCCATATACCACCAGTCACCACTGCTGTTTATGACTGTATATTTTATCTTCACAAAAACTTGGAAGGTTGGCCAGGCATAAGAGGTTAAGGAATGATTAACAAATAAGGAAGAGCTATGATTTGACCCCTTTTAGATATACTGTACACGTGGAAGAGATTTAAGGCTGGATTCACACTATTGCAAATTGGATGCAGGTTTCTCTGACTGACTCTCTATGGGACAGGTTCACATATCTCCACAGTGCCTCCGATGCGAATTGCACAGGAGCTCTGTGTGTCTTTTGGTCCATTTCAGGTCCGAATTCAGCCAAAAATTTGTGCGCATCAAATCTCAGGTTCTGGTGCTGCAAGCTGTAGCCTGGTCCCTATGATAAGAGTTTGCATGCAAATACGCCCCTTTCTGACTAGCGGCGGCCCGTCCATACGAGGCGCCTCCCCCCTAATTCATGCGCTCGCCTTCTAATTTACATGCAGGGCGCTGGACGCATAGATTCCAATGGGAGGTTTTCGTTTTTAGAAGCACATGAATACCAGTATCGGTATCGGGACCGATACCGAGTATTTGCGGGAGTACTTGTACTCCCGCAAATACCCCCGATGCCTAAATAGAATAGACATGGCTGCATATGTGGGAGACATGGCTGCATTTGTGGGGGACTTGGCTGCATTTGTGGGGGACATGGCTGCGCATATGTGTAGGGACATGGCTGCATATGTGGGGGGACATGGCTGCATATGTGGGGGACATGGCTGCATATGTGAGGGACATGTCTGCATTTGGGGACACATTTAAAAAAAGAATCGGTATTCGGTATCGGCGACTACTTGAAAAAAAGTATCGGTACTTGTACTCGGTCCTAAAAAAGTGGTATCGGCAGAGCTTTTTTTCTCAGAAAATAGGTGCAGGAACTCAACCACGACCCGTTCAGATTTCACAAACAGTAGAAGGGTCTTAAAGGGGCATTAAATACCAGAATTGCATTACATACAGTGTGCAGAGTTCAGGGGGTTACAAAGCAGTCACTTGTAAACACAGAAACCAGACTTCTGTGTTCACAAGTGATTGTGGTGAGCGGGCACCAAAGGGTCTGAGCCAAAGGTGGTGGAACTGAGTTCCCCCAAGTTCCCCCAGAAAAAAAGCCCTGGGTATCGGGACAATCCTAATAATAATTTTTACAGAGGACCTAAGTCTGCATAAAGTAGCCTGACTTATCCAAGCCAACTTATGTAAAGTGAAAAAGCAAATAATTTTTTTTTTCTTTACAGAAAATGTTACATTTTACACCAAAGGTTGCTACTTCTTCTTTTCTAACCTCTTCACTGCGTGCTTCTTACTAGTAATGCTTGCTCTGATCGGTGTTTATAGTTTATGGCCAGAAATGGCATACACATTACAGGAAGTATCATATCACAAATATAAGTCTGAAAATTCAAAAAAGTTGTTTGAATCTATTTATCTATCTATCTATCTATCTATCTATCTATCTATCTATCTATCTATCTATCTATCTATCTATCTATCTCTGTATCTATCTATCTATCTATCTATCTATCTATCTATCTATCTATCTATCTATCTATCTATCTATCTATCTATCTCTGTATCTATCTATCTCTGTATCTATCTGTCTATCTATCTATCTCTGTATCTATCTATCTCTGTATCTATCTATCTCTGTATCTATCTATCTCTGTATCTATCTATCTCTGTATCTATCTATCTCTGTATCTATCTATCTCTGTATCTATCTGTCTATCTGTCTGTCTGTCTGTCTGTCTGTCTATCTATCTGTCTGTCTATCTATCTATCTATCTATCTATCTATCTATCTATCTATCTATCTATCTATCTCTGTATCTATCTATCTCTGTATCTATCTATCTCTGTATCTATCTATCTATCTATCTGTCTATCTATCTATCTATCTATCTATCTATCTATCTATCTATCTATCTATCTATCTATCTATCTATCTATCTATCTATCTCTGTATCTATCTATCTATCTATCTATCTGTCTGTCTGTCTATCTATCTATCTATCTATCTATCTATCTATCTATCTATCTATCTATCTATCTCTGTATCTATCTATCTCTGTATCTATCTATCTATCTATCTATCTGTCTATCTATCTATCTATCTATCTATCTATCTATCTATCTATCTATCTATCTATCTATCTATCTATCTATCTATCTATCTATCTCTGTATCTCTGTATCTATCTATCTATCTATCTATCTATCTATCTATCTATCTATCTATCTGTCTGTCTGTCTGTCTGTCTATCTATCTATCTATCTATCTATCTATCTATCTATCTATCTATCTCTGTATCTATCTATCTCTGTATCTATCTATCTCTGTATCTATCTATCTCTGTATCTATCTATCTATCTATCTGTCTATCTATCTATCTATCTATCTATCTATCTATCTATCTATCTATCTATCTATCTATCTATCTATCTATCTATCTATCTATCTATCTATCTATCTATCTATCTATCTATCTATCTATCTATCTATCTATCTATCTATATCTATCTATCTATCTATCTCTGTATCTATCTATCTATATCTATCTATCTATCTATCTCTGTATCTATCTATCTATCTATCTATCTGTCTGTCTGTCTGTCTGTCTGTCTGTCTGTCTGTCTGTCTGTCTGTCTGTCTGTCTATCTATCTATCTATCTATCTCTGTATCTATCTATCTCTGTATCTATCTATCTCTGTATCTGTCTGTCTGTCTGTCTGTCTGTCTGTCTGTCTGTCTGTCTGTCTGTCTGTCTGTCTGTCTGTCTGTCTATCTATCTATCTATCTATCGCATTTATCTATCTATCGCATCTATCTATCTATCTTTTACAGTCTTTACATTTACAAATACATTTTAGTTATTAAATTAATTTAATACACGTTGTAACCATTTTTTCTGTATTTAACTGAAGAGTTAACTTGAACATATATTTAACTAAATGCATAGTACTAACCAAACCACAATGATATGTTTTCTTGGTTCACAGGAAGCACCTGCCAGAAAAGCGATGTGATGTTCAGTCACTAACTACCTAGAAAATGTAATCTTATCTCAGTCACATCTTTAGATACTCCATATGGTTCTACAAAGGGTCGATAAGCTCAGTTACACTAGAAGAGGCGCAGCCTGTGTTTGTGGGTTATGGAAGAATGCTTCTCCAGGAATACATGTGCACTGCAATGTACTAATAATCTTAGGTTTTTATACAGTTTGTTATTTCAAGTGCAAGGCTTATTTATTAGCGCAGTGCACAAAGTGGCCATGTGCAGTACCCCATACTAACCAATCATATTCACCGTACTCTAGTTTAAAGCAATCCAAACAATAAAAAAGATTTCCTGACTGGTTAATACATTTTTCACAATGTTCTTAGCATTACTGAATTCAGCAATTTTGTCACTTTAGTATTACTGATATTTAAAGTGTAAGTAAACTCCCCTATCGTTTTCAGCCAAGGAAGTTGCCATCTTTGCCTCTGTTTAACCCTCCTAGCGGTATCCCCGAGCGTGACTCGGGGTGTTTTTTTTTTGCTAAAAATCGGTATTCCCTGAGTCACGCTCGGGGTAGCTTCCAGAGCCTGCAGCGCGCGCTGGCTTACCTTGTTCCTGGATCCAGCGATGCATCCACGCTGTGTAAGCGAGCGGGTCCTCGCTCGATTCACACAGTGTCCCCGTGTGCCGCCGATCTCCGTTCCCTGCGACGTTATGATGCACTGGGGGTGGAGAACGGCGCCATATTCAAAAATGTAAACAAACACACTACATACAGTATACTGTAATCTTATAGATTACAGTACTGTATGTAAAAAATACACACCCCCCTTGTCCCTAGTGGTCTGTCCTGTGCCCTGCATGTACTTTTATATAATAAAACATTTTCTTTCTGTCTGGAAACTGTAGATTGTCCATAGCAACCAAAAGTGTCCCTTTATGTCAAAAATGGTTTTAGATCAGCTAGAAATCAGCGATAATAAATTATAATCACTTGCAGAATTGAGCGATAGTGATTTGTGGGGAAATTCGTCATAAAAATAAAATAAAATAATGACAGCGACAATTCTGCAACAGAGCAAATTTCAGTGTTTTTGAGTTGATTACATTATTAAATATTTTTTATTATAATTACATTATTTGTTATAATTAATTATAGTTATTTATTATATTAAAATTTCTGATTTTGTTTTTCAAACTTTATCATACCCGGGATGTCTTGTTTGGACAGATTTAAGCAAGTTATTCCTAAGAATTGCAGGCCTACAGTATAAAACGCCAAATTTCCATGCAAAAAATTGTACCGCTTTTGGTATGTAATTCCAGACAGAATCATACCGCCAGGGAGGTTAATCTACAACTTCTATGATGCTGCCCATGTGATCAGTTATGACACCAGCCATTGGATGGTTTGACAGTTTGGTTGAGAGTACAACCAATGGGAGTGTTACATTTCCGGCACTTGCCGGAAATGAAACTGTTTTATGGATGGGTTTACTTCCACTTTAATTAAAATGGCAATGCATTTGCTAAATTTACAGAATAAAAGTGGTTATTTTTTTCTGTATTTAAAAACAACATACTATCTGTGAATGGCTCCCTTAAATGCAGATATCACTATATTATTTTTTACATTTTGGTGAGTTTACTGTTTGTCAATGGAAGCTTTACACATTAACACATAAAACAGAAGGCATTAAAGGCAATTTAGAGAAACATAATAGTGATGTGTTCCTGTTGTATAAAAAGCACATTTAAACAGGTCAGAATGATTTATACTCATACTTGTGCATATTACTGTAATACATTAATTATAATTAAAGCGGAATTTCACCCTAAATATAAGATCTCCCATGTGATCCAGCATACTGGCGTCAGCGCCAGTATGCTGTTTTTTTTTTTTTTTACTCGCACACTTACTGTATTATGCCGGAATTTCATTTTTTTCCCCCGCGGTGGACGGCTCTAGTATTGCTCGTCACATCTTCCTAAAATACCCGATATGGACTCGGGAAATCTCGGCGAAAATGCGGCGCCTGCGCACAGACCTAGGAGCTGACTGCGCAGGCGCCGTATTTCTCCGAGTCCTATTTCAGAGGGCGTGACGCGCCATAGCCGTAGGACTCGGAGAAATACGGCGCCTGCGCAGTCAGCTCCTAGGTCTGTGCGCAGGCGCCGCATTTTCGCCGAGATTACCCGAGTCCATATCGGGTATTTTAGGAAGATGTGACGCGCTATACTGGCGTCGTCCACCGCGGGGGAAAAAAAGAAATTCCGGCATAATACAGTAAGTGTGCGAGTAAAAAAAAAAAACCCAGCATACTGGCGCTGACGCCAGTATGCTGGATCACATGGGAGATCTTATATTTAGGGTGAAATTCCGCTTTAAGTTCTTAATATAACATTCAGGTTTTTCCTGTTATTATTAAACACATATTTTTCACTTTACATTTGACTGTAAATTATACATACATGCAAATCTCTACACATTTTATATTAATTTTATATATTAAACACAAATGTGAGGAAAAATAATATGTAACAAATGTTGATATTTTCACATATTAACTGAGCTCTAGAAAACATCATTGGGTAAGGATTAACTATATAAATTGTATGTTAGCTTGACCAATTTGTGTTTAGCCCAAAAAAGCAGACAAGATTTAGAGAAACCTAAAAAATTATTATTTTGGCTCAACATATGTGACGTCTAAAGAGTGTGTTGAGTTATTTTTTACTCTACCGTGTAGAGTAGAGCATTCTTTAGAGTACAAATTGATTTAATTCTGACAGGGCAAAGCATGCTGCTTCAATACTATCATCTGATCTAAAGTAAATTTTATCTTTCATAATTTATAGTAAGCATTTGAAAAATGCCGAAGCAGCAGTTATCTGCAGTTAAAATCATATTTCAGAATGATCGGTTCCCACGATATAGGCAACTTAGGTTATGCAAATGCTTATTTTTTTTCTATAAAAATAAATTTGTCCTTGCCTCTTTTTGCCTTCTCTGGCCTTTTGGTCATTCACATTAAAGAACCACCATTCAGGTTTAGAATGCGTAGGGGGAATCAATCAAGGCAAAGTAAAAAATGTGGAACCTAGAAGGAAAAGTCTAATTTTGCATAGATCAGCTTCCTATACTGTATGTCTGGGTTTGTCCATCATTTGAAAATCAGATTTCTCTGCATCACCAGTGGTATGCCTGGTGTACTTTACTTTGCTGTATAATTGGAAATTATAACCACTTATATAGAGGAAAAGAGATTTACCCCCATACATGATAAGGCTTCTTCACAATAAAAGCGGATAAAATGTGGAATAGACTCTTTAAATGACTAGCTCTGGCCAGCTCAGTAGATTGTTAAAAAAAGAGCTGAATGAATTCTTAAATGCACAAAAATATAACTAGATACTAATATTTATAGGTGATAACACCAGGAGTAGTTGATTCAGGGAATATCTGATTGCCTCCTGGGGGATCAGGAATTACCTTTACCCCCATGGGAGCAATTAGACCATGCTTTATCGTTTTTATTTTGCCTTCCTCTGGATCAACGGTGGGTTTATGATTGTGTGTATATTGAGGTGTTCTATTTTTTTTTTCTGTTGGTTGAACTAAACGGACCTAGTCTTTTTTCAACCTGACTGACTATGCAACTATACTTATTTAAAGTGCACTAAACATATTAACCTCCCTGGCGGTATGATTCTTTAAGATTTTAGGTGCTAAAAGCGGTACCATTATTTGCAAGGGAATTTGGCGTTTTATACTGTAGGCTTGTAATTCTTAGGAATAACTCACTTAAATCTATTCAAACAAGAGTCTAATAGGCATCCCGGGTATGATTTTTTTTTTTTTTTTTAATTAAAAATTATAATATAATAAATAATTATAAAAAATGATCACAAATGATAATATAATTATAGTAAAAATTATTCAATAATGTAATCAAATCAAAATCACTGAAATTTGCTCAGTTGCAGAATTTTTGCTGTCATTTTTTTTTTTTTTTTATGACGAATTTCCCCATAAATCGCTATCGCTAAATTCTGCAAGTGATTCTGATTTATTATCGCTGTTTTTTAGCTGCTCTAAAACAATTTTTGCCATAAAGGGACACTTTTGGTTGCTATGGGCAATCTACAGTTTGCAGGGAGAAAGAACAGTTTTTATTATATAAAAGGACATGTAGTGTACAGGGCAGACCACTAGGGACATGGGGGGGGTGTATTTTTTACATACAGTACTGTAATCTATAAGATTACAGTGTACTGTATGTATAGTGTTTGTTTACATTTTTGAATTTGGCGCCGTTCCCCCCCCTACGTCGCGACGCTCGCAGGGAAGGGAATCGGCGGAACACACAGCATCAGGCGGACATCCGGCCGCCGTGTACTGCGGGGATTCATCGCTGGATCGCAGAGAAAAGGTAAGTAAACTTTTTCTGCATCCAGCGAGGTAAGCGCGTGTGTGGCACGGGGTTACCGATATTAGCTTAAAAATCTCACCCCGTGCCACACACGTGAAGACCGCCAGGGAGGTTAAGCATGTTACTACTACATATACAAAGTCATTAAAGAGAATCTATTGGATATACAGCAGTTCACCCACTATTTAAGACAGAATGTTCTGTACTTTATATGTCTCCAGTAATATTTATTACAATGTATTACTGAATTCAGCACTAAATAAATTGTCTGCAGCATTCAGTCTTGGAACAGTACAGCAATAGCTTTATACTCTAGTATCAGAGAGTTAAAAGAAAAAAATCCAGTTTCAATAAATGATAAAAAATGATCTTCATAAATCATTTCATTATTCAATGTTATTAAATGTACTAAATTCTTTCAACTTTCAATCAGATGTTATTTTCTATAACTACCAGAGAATTTGATATTTATTTATCTTGTAGTCATGACATTGGTATTACGTAATTCTAAATACATCCCTTTTATTCTGCATTTGGTTTCCTACCTTTCCTTGAAGCTTGTACAAATTGGCTACACAGACTTAGTGGTGAATTAGTCATAGCTAGGGTGATGCCAGGGTATATATATATATATATATTTTTTTAAAACTGAGAGTGATCGGGTGATTTTAGTAAAGACAGAGGCCCAGATTCACAGAGCGATTACGCCTGCGCAACAGGAGATGCGCGTGCGTAAGTCTAAATGTGCGCGTGCGTTTCGTTGCGCGGCATCCCCAGAACGAGATACGCAAAAAATCGTCTTTTTTTTGTCCCGCGTAATTTCGTTAGACTGGCGCATCCGTCCGCGCAAAAGTGCGATAGACACACCATTGATTTGCTAGTCAAATATGCTAATGAGGGACTTACGGGGATCCACAAAACAACGTTGGGGCAGCGCAGGCGACGCAGTGTGCGCAACAGCAAAATGTCCTGTCTAAAATTAGAGCTGATAAAAGCTGGTCTAAAAAAAGAAAAAAAGTCTACTTGTCAGATAAAGCAACACTGTTAGTGAGGAGTTCAGCAGTCACACGTGTTGCTCAACAATCTGTATGCCAACATGCCAGGGGCATCGTCGCACATAGCTATACTACTGACTTTAGATGAACAAATAAGGAGGAGGGCACGGAGGATGGCACTAAGGAGGGCACGGGAGATGTTTTTTTATTTTTTTTTATTTGCTTATATAAAATTTACAATTTAATCTAATCTAATACAATATTCTTATCTGATACAAGCCCCTCACTCTTCACTTGATATATCACACACGCATAGACATCTTTGGCATGAGTGATTCTGAGGTGTCTCGCATCTTCAGATTCACCCCTCATGCCATCCTGGAATTACCATAACCTTGCAGGAGGACATCAGCAGCCCAACACATGGCACCACCCATGACACCCATGACAGCTACATATACAATCAGAGCCCCATCCCCACAGATTTCGAACAGAACATGTATGGGGACAGCTGGCTGGTTGGTGAGTGACATGGGTGGCAGGCATGACTATCCCCTCCCGTGATGCACACCTCACAAGTGGCACATGCATGACTAACATCCTCCTGTCTTTTCCCTTCAAGGTGACTCTGCATATGCACTGGTACCCCATCTCATGACCCCATCTCATGCCAGCTCACATTATGCATCTTTGCACGTTAAACACACACATTAATCATGGCACAATGAGAATGCATGCATGCACACCACTGTGGTCCCTAGCACAGACACATCACATCCTCATCACATTGGATTGGCACCAGTCCACCATGCAGGACTTGTGAGCTGCAACGCCACGCCACGGCTCCAATTATGTCACTGTACATTCATACACCATTCACACAGACCTGGGGATCACTTCTCCACCACAAATGAGGGTGACACCCCTTTTCCCGCAGGAATATCACCCCCACATTCCAAAATCATACACAAACAGAACCAAAAAAATTAAATAAATGACGAGCAAAAAAAAAAATGCCCAGCAAAAATATAATTTAAACAAAATAACAACAAAGAAAACACATAAAAGACAAAAATCACTCTGCAAAACAGTCCCCAAATATCTCAAAGACACGTCACAAACAAACAAAAGCACCTTGCTGTAGAGGGAGGGATACAAAGGGATGTACTTTTGCAAAGGAAGTGCATTTGTGTCTGTCTATTTATGCTGTCTGCGTAGTTCACAAAGTTGCCCTAGTCCATTTCCAATTTCACTGATTGCGCCGCTCCCGAGTTGTGAGCATGCGCACAGCGGAGCTGACCATGGTCTCCTTCAAGCGCGCATGCGCGAGCCGGCCGGCCCTTCATTTGCATGGGGTCACGGCTCATTTCAATGTAACACGCCCACGTCCTTCCCAATTTGTATTACTCCTCCTTACGCCTCTGGAAAAACGTTACGTATGTGCAATTTCCTGCGCAAAAGCTACGAGAATAGGGTGATTACGCGGCAAAATTGCGCAAGTCTAACGTAAAGGCGGTGCGCTACGCCGGTCCAATAATGCGCAGATGTACGTGAATCTGGGCCAGAACCTCCAATGTAGCATGCCTTTAAAATATTTTTAGCAAGTTCACTAGAGTTGCCCTCTTTAGTATCTACAGAGCAGAAGCAGGTAGGAACTCCAATTAAGTTTGCTAAAATTCCTGCAATGTTTTAGGCTGACTTGGAGATTTTTGCATACGTTCAACAACACTGGAGTTTCATTTTAATTAAAAGGCATCATAATCACAAATTTTTCACTACTGAAAAATGACTTCATAGCAAAGTCAGCTAGACGTCTTGGCTAGATTTTGATACCAGTGATACTCATCGAGATCTACTCCTTACCTTGACCTCTCTTACATCTCATTTATTAAAACTCTGGGCTAAAACAGCCTTACAACTAGAACTTTCCTCACAAGTAGGATCTATGACAACTTTATTTGGTAATCCTCGATTCCCGCCAGCTTTAAACCGGAAAGGTTTCCTTGCATGGAACAAAGAATCACATCAAAAAGTGTGTCAGATTCCTTGCCAGGAAACATTCCCGCCTGTACAAAATGTAATCCTTACACAACAACCTTCACTCATGCAATGGTTGGAATATCACCAATAGTGTTGAGCGGAATACGCCATATTCGATTTTGCGATATTTCACGAATATATAGAAGAATATTCGTGAAATATTCGTTAATATCGAATATTCGTGATATTTTATCAAAAAAAATTTTTTTGCAAAATTTCGCTAATGCGAATGCGAAATTGATTGCGAAATTCTCGTCCGCGCATGCGCATGCGCGCGAACAACACGCGAAAACGGAGATCATTTCCTGGAATACTAAACTAATATGCACTAAACAGTAACTCTACTTACACAAACTTATATGACTAAACTAAAGCTAATTTTTTTTTTTTTTTTTATACACAAAACACAGAACTGAAAGCACTATAGGAAGCACAATGCTAAGCTCTAAGATCGCAATACACAGGAAAAACGCACAGAAACACTCCACTCTCTCTAGCCACCTTGTGAATCTGCACTGAAATACTGCTGGGAGTAATCTTATATAATGGTCATGCAGGCAGGTTCCTATTGGTTGCTATGGAGGTTGCTAACCTCTGACAACTGTGGTAGGAAAACTCTGATTGGCTCTGATGCAAAAGAAGGGCAGAGAAAGTATTCGCGAATATTCGGCAACATAAAAGGATCGCCTCAGCTACTCGGCCCAGGGTCTCTAATCATACCAGCAATGCTTTTAGACGTCAATGGAGATCACTAGGATGTGATCTGTTTTAAAAATAAATTTGAAAAAATACGAACATTCGCAATAGCGATTATTCACCGCGATATTCGAGTTATTCGCGAATACTCGAAAATTAAATATTCGTAACGAATATTCGCAATGCGAATATTCTTGAGCAACACTAATCACCAATTACTATCATTCCTGTACCCCATTCCCCCAAATAAATCTTTCCATAGAGGTGTAACCTAGTTCAAGCTTTTTTGCTACAAGATTCAAAACCAAAGCATGTTCTATCAATAATATATAAAATACTTATCATAAAAAAACACCCTGAACCTCCTGAATATATAAACAAATGGGCGAATTGAAGAGGCAGAGTGGGAGAAGTCATTCAACTCAACACATTGTATGTCACTAACAATTAAAGCACAAGAGACAAACTACAAACTTTTCTCTAGATGGTACTGGAGCCCACTGTCACTTCAGCGTATATACCCAGATAAATCTGATATATGCTGCCGGTGCCATGCGGCCAAAGACTCATTGTTTCATATTTGGTGGGAATGCCTTCAAATTTTAAATTTCTGTGAAAAGATTATGCAATTATACACCTCAGTTACTGGGGAACCAATATTAAACATGCCACAAATTACCCTGCTCTCGATTCTGCCAGGATCATATAAAAACATCAAAAAGAGTGTTTTGAGACACTGGTTGACAGCAGCGAGACTAGTCATACCACGGTATTGGCTCTTAATACAAATTCTATCAGTTAATGGGTTAATGAAATGGATTGTATAGGGACGATAGAGACACTCTTAGCACATGAACTAGACACACACGAGGAATGCCACCAGACATGGGCTCCCTGGAGGGTATATAGGGAAACAACAAGAAATTAGAAAACCCTTGGGGAAACAAAGTAAGGGAAATAGTTGTGATAAGCAAAGGTTCTAATACAGGATTTCTATATCTGCTGCCATCTTTTACCCCATCCCCCCCCCCTTTTTTTTGTTGTTGTTCTCTTTTGTTCTGTTTTTTTTTTTTTTTTGTTATTTGGGAAAATGTATCCGAAATCGGCTAGATTAAATAATTACATTATTTATATATATATGTATGAATTCATTAATGCTTGTTTGTAGTATAACTTTATATTAAAATTAGATTGAAGTCAATTTAGAGCCTAAATCAATGTGTTTCAAATTTGACAGATTTGCTATGTTAAAAATTCATAATGTAATAAATATTTATTCAGTTAGTCTTGCAATGAAGAGAAAAAATTCAATGAATATACATTTTATTTAGTAAGTAATATATTTTATTGTGCTAGACTTGATATTTTAAACACAATGGGCCAGATTCACAGAGCCCTTACTCCTGTCTAATTCGCGTTAGACTGGAGTACTTTCAATTTACACGCGTCTTTTCACTAGTCTGAAACCTCAAACCATGAAAAGACGGCTGCGGGCTTCAATCCGACTGGCTTACGTGTTCGTACGCCTTCGGATCTACGCTGCAATAAATTTGCGGCCACTGGGTGGAGTTCCCGTCGTTTTCCGCGTCGGGGTATGCTAATGAGCTTTTGCTGTCGATCCCCGAAATTACGATCTTCAATCGCAATCTCTTACGGCATCTTTAGTCATCTTTTTTCTGCGTAAAGTTATACCAGCTTTTAACTGGTCTAATATTAGACAGCCCATGTTAAGTATGGCCGTCGTTCCCACGTCGAATTTCAACGTTTTCCGACGTCTTTTATTATTTTTTACGTAAGTCGTCTGGGAATAGGAATGTCCGTAAACGACGCTACTCCAAAAAAAAATGATGTAACGACGTTATTTCGCGCAATGCACAGCGGGAAATTTCTGAACGGAGCATGTGCAGTTTGATCGCCGCGGGGACGCGCCTAATTTAAATGCTTCACGCCCCCTAATTGCGTATTTCGATTACGCGGCGAGAATTACTCTACGCCGCCGTATCCTACGGGCAAAAATCTACCAGAATTCGTCGTAGAGCCTGGTAAAATACGGCGGCGTAGCGTATCTCGGATACTCTGCGCAAATGTACGTGTACCTGAATCTGGCCCAATATACTCTCATACAATCCTTTAACTTGTAAATCAGTGAAGTTTAAATCAATGTATAAATCTTTCTTTAGGATTACAGCCTGTGACACAGTTTGACATCCGCAGTAAAAATGCATGTTTGTTATTCGTATACCCCTAAAGCAGGAAACCCATCAAAGAAGCCAATATTCATGTGACTGGGGGTCGGAGAGCATAGCATGTCTATGTAATATATAGGACTAAATAAACCGCTTTACCCAGTGTTTACCCTGCTTTAAACAGGGATGTTTGTTCTATCTTTCGGCTTTCATCTTTTACACCTTTGTTGTCTACTGTGCATTTCAATTCAAAGCCAGAGAAAACAGCAGCAAAGCCACAATTGGGCATTTAAGCATAACAACCATCTTATACTCTGTATCCTAAACTGAAACAAGGAATCTTAGTGGTTGCTGAGGGCTTCACCCCCATTTTTTGATGCTCATTTTTTCACCATAAAACATATAAGAAACAGAGATTACTGGCTTTTTTTTAAATGAAATTAAGAAATGTGTACAAGAATCATCTTGCATTTTAAAATCATGAATATTTTTTAGTTGTTTGCATTTATTTTTCCAGTACATTTTCCATCTTTCATTTTTTGTATTTTCTACTTAGATGTGTTCTCACTTTTATGCTTTTTTTAATTTGTGAGAAGAAACAGCAATAAGGCGTCTGATGTTGCAGTTTAGTGGTTCATTTTTTTTTTTAGCTCCATTTTTTTTGTTAACTTCAAATAGGTGTAAAATTGTATTACATTAAAAATTGAATTAAATGTTTAAAATATTGTATAATATTTGTTTTTTTCTCCTAACTGCATCACATAACTTAAAGGGGTTCTAAAGGTACAAGTTTTTTTACCTTCATGCATCCTATGCATGAAGGTAAAAAAACATCTAGCAGCACCGGCCCCCCCCGAGCCCCCGTTGTACTTACCTGACCGTTCGAATCTCCCGGGCGCGTCCACGTCGTCCTCTTCGGTTCCCAGCCTGGCCGTTGATTGGCTAGGCTGGGCGGATTGATAGCAGCGCAGCCATTGGCTAGCGCTGCTGTCAATCAGGGTGGATGACGCGGCGCGCTGGGGGGCGGAGCCGAGTGATACAGTCGGCGGCTATGGCCGCCGCTGTATCACGGGAGCGCGCTCGCAAAAGCTTTCCTCCATGCGAGCGCCCTCGCATGAAGAAGGAAAGCTTTTGCGAGGAGGAGCCCAGACAGCCGCCGAGGGACACCAGAAGACAGGTTTCCGGGCCACTCTGTGCAAAACGAACTGCACAGTGGAGGTAAGTATCACATGTTTGTTATTTTTTTTTAAAAAAATCCCTGACTTTAGTGACCCTTTAATAAGAACATGAAACAATGACTTATTTATCCACAAGATTTACAATTTGTTGAAGTGTTATACATAGCACAGCATCATTGAATATGGAGAATATGGAAGATACTGGCCCAGATTCAGAGAGCCATTATGCCTGTCTAACTGGTGTTAGACTGGAGTAATTTCAAATTACGCGTGTTTTCTAGCTAGTCGAAAACCTCAAACCATGAATAGACGGCTGCGGGCTTCAATTCGACTGGATTACGTGTTTGTACGCCTTGGGATCTACGCTGCAATAAAATTGCGGCCACTGGGTGGACTTCCCGTCGTTTTCGGCGTCGGGGTATGCAAATGAGCTTATGCCGACGATCCCCGAAATTACGATCTTCAATCGCAATCTCTTACGGCACCTTTAGTCATCTTTTATTTGCGTAACACTATACCAGCTTTTTGCTGCTCTAATATTAGACAGCCCATGTTAAGTATGGCCGTCGTTCCCGCGTCGAATTTCTACATTTTCCGATGTCTTTTATTATTTTTAACGTAAGTCGTCCGGGAATAGGAATGTTCGTAAACGCCGCTACTCAAACAACGAATGACGTAACGACGTGATTTCGCGCAATGCACGGTGGGAAATTTCTGAACGGAGCATGCGCAGTTCGATCGCCGCGGGGACGCACTTAATTTAAATGCTTCACGCCCCCCAAACGCGTATTTCGATTACGCGGCGAGAAATAGACTACGCCGCCGTAGCGTACAGGCAAAAATCTACCAGGATTCGGTGTAGAGCCTGGTAAAATACGGCAGCGTAGAGTATTTCGATTACGCAGCGGAATATTAAGTGTATGTGAATCTACCCCACTGTATCTAAGCATAAAGGATCATAGATATTTAATGGTCTCTATTTAAAAAAATAATAATAATATTCTCTGTCCACTGACAATGATAGGAAGTAATAGGCATTCAAAAATTTAAGTGAAAAGTGGAAGTTTATACTGTATGTTTCTTTGTTGGCAGTAGTAACGGTATGCATTTTTGTGGACAATACTCTCCCTGTTGTACTTCTGTGCATCTGACTCACAACTGTCCCTTTTAAAATAAAATTACGTTTTTGAGGGATGTGGCTGCTAATGTCACTTTGTGCCAAGCCTTAAACCCTAACTGAGGGTAAAACAAATGTTAATGTCTAAACACAATTTTGTAACTTTGACATTTGTTAGTAAAAACGGTACATATCATCACTACTTTGTGTATCCTGGTGGATTATACATTGGTTTTTTTTTTAGGACAAATTTGGCTTTCTTTTGGTGGTAAATGGTAATGGATGTCTCCTGATTTTTTGTTTATTATCAATGAAAACTGGTCTAAAATATAAAAAAATAATTATATTATATATATATATATATATATATATATATATATATATATATATATATATATATATATATTTACATTTATATTAAAAATGTAGCTGTATCCTTGCTATTATCATAATTTACTACCAAAGAACAACACAAAATACATTCTCCTGCTCCTGACTATTGCAGAAATACCACATGTGTGTATGTTAGTTGTTGTTTGTACCCATAGTAGGGCTAAGAAACAATGGTACGCATTTTTGTTTTTTATCCTATGCACAGGAGTGCAAAAAGAATTGCACTCCTGTGACCCAGAGGAGAAGCCCAACCAAAAAAGCTCAGACTGGACTTCTCCTTTAAATGTGAGACAGCCTTAAATAAGAAAGAAGACTCTTTCATAAAGTGAATTTGTCATGTGTGAGAAAAGAGAATTGTGTTGAACAGGATGAAAGAATGCAGAGATCACATTCCCATTTTAAATTCTGGCTGCCATTGCCAAGTGAAAAGCAACAGGATATTAGATGTTCTGCACCTTTAATCCATATGGTACTTTTATTACAAGCTAGGAATAAACTTTTGATATGTCACAGTATAATTTTTTTCAAAATCTGCCCCTTATATGAATAAAAAGCAGTGTTTGCACTCCAGCCAGTGATTTGCTAGGGCTAAGATGATGGTATCAGTCTGCTGCAGAGGCTGGTCTGTATCAGACATTTGCAAACAAAAACTGCACAAACACCAGGATCTTCATGATTGCGTAATCGCTCCGCCAGCATCTTAGTCCAGGAAGTAGATGCTAATTTTGGATAATGTTTAAAAAAAGATGATGCCATCTTTCGAGAGAGAAAAGCCAATAAAGGTATTGTTAAGAGAACTACTGTGAAATGTGTACTCAGCATGCATGTGCTTAGCATGAAAATATTTCTAATGCTAGGTCCACTTTAAATCTTCTCTGTATAGACGCTACGTAGAAGCTTCCTGAGTCCAAGTTCTCATAACCACATAGCGACAAGATGTCTCAAACAAAAGCTGTCACAATGAGTACACAAGCAGCATAGTATTTGCAAAAATAGAAATAAATTGTATTAAATAATTACCGTATTTATCGGCGTATACCGCGCACTTTTTTGCCCTGAAAATCAGGGCAAAATCGTGGGTGTGCGGTGTAAGCCGATAGCCGCTTTCCCGCGTCTATTTCGAATACTGCACCGGCATATACCGGGCGCAGTACACTCGGGTATAGTCGGGCAGACTCGGCTCCTCTCGCGCTGACGTCCTGGACGTACAGGACGTGAGCGCGAAAGGAGCCGAGCCTGCCCGACTATTTACGAGTGTACTGCGCCTGCATATACCGAGCGCAGTACACTTGCGTATAGTCGGGCAGGCTCGGCTCCTTTCGCACTTACGTCCTGTACGTCCAGGACGTCAGCGCGAGAGGAGCCGAGTCTGCCCGACTATACCCGAGTGTACTGCGCTCGGTATATGCCGGCGCAGTATTCGAAATCGGCGCGAGGACGCCGCAGAAGGACGAGGAGGACACCCGAAGCCGCAGACGGATGCCGGACCCGACGAGGAGGACACCCGAAGCCGCCGATGGACGCCGCGGAAGACGCCAAAACTGTAAGTACAAAAAACTTTTTTTCCACAGGAATGGGGGCAACTTTAGGGGTGCGCGCTATACGCGGGAGCGCGCTATACCCCGATAAATACGGTAATTATAGACACTGTAAAAAAAACACCTCCACCCAACACCATTAAAATTATGACAACATTGCCATAGAAATACCTGGCCAGGCGCCACAACACTCCCAGTTGGATAATTCCCCTACCTAGTGTCTGGCTATATGGCATAGCTCACTGCATGCAAGTAAAGACAGGAGTCAATTGTACAGAAGTGATAACCATCCCATAACTTAATACATAACAGGCATAACAGGGAGTATCAAGAGATAGTATCAGCACTATAATTAAAGCAGCCATTAAAGGAGTTGTAAAGGTTTGTTTTTTATTTTCTAAATTGGTTCCTTTAACCTCCCTGGCGGTCTTCCCGTGTGTGGCACGGGGTGAGATTTTTAAGCTAAGATCGGTAACCCCGTGCCACACACGGACTTGCCTCGCTGGATGCAGAAAAAAAGTTTACTTACCTTTTCTCTGCGATCCAGCGATGAATCTCCGCAGTACACGGCGGCCGGATGTCCGCCTGATGCTGTGTGTACCGCCGATTCCCTTCCCTGCGAGCGTCGCGACGTAGGGGGGGGAACGGCGCCAAATTCAAAAAAGTAAACAAACACTATACATACAGTACACTGTAATCTTATAGATTACAGTACTGTATGTAAAAAATACACACCCCCCATGTCCCTAGTGGTCTGCCCTGTACACTACATGTCCTTTTATATAATAAAAACTGTTCTTTCTCCCTGCAAACTGTAGATTGCCCATAGCAACCAAAAGTGTCCCTTTATGGCAAAAATTGTTTTAGAGCAGCTAAAAAACAGCGATAATAAATCAGAATCACTTGCAGAATTTAGCGATAGCGATTTGTGGGGAAATTCGTCATAAAAAAAAAAAAATTATGATAGCAAAAATTCTGCAACTGAGCAAATTTCAGTGATTTTGATTTGATTACATTATTGAATAATTTTTACTATAATTATATTATTATTTGTTATAATTTTTTATAATTATTTATTATATTATAATTTTTAATAAAAAAAAAAAAAAAAAATCATACCCGGGATGCCTATTAGACTCTTGTTTGGATAGATTTCAGTGAGTTATTCCTAATGCCGCGTACACACGGTCGTTTTTTGCGATGAAAAAAAACGACGTTTTCAGTGAAGTAAAAAACGACGTTTTTGAAACGTCACTTTTCAAAGACGATGTTGCATACACACCATCGTTTTTTTCACAAAAAGCGAGGTTACGATCACCACTCTTTTCCATTGAAGCTCCCTTCATAACTAGCTTCTGGGCATGCGCGGGTTGAAAAACATCGTTTTGAACGACGTTTTTGCTACACACGGTGACTTTTTGTGAAACAAAAAACGACGTTTTGAAAAACGACACAAAAAATTCCAACATGTTGGAATTTTTTTTTGGTCGTTTTTTTTAAGACAAAAAACGACGTTTTGCCCACACACGATCAATTTAAATGACGTTTTAAAAAACGTCGTTTTTTTTTCATCGCAAAAAACGACCGCGTGTACGTGGCATAAGGCCGCGTACACACGAGGGGATATGTCCGCTGAAAACGGTCCGATGGACCGTTTCAGCAGACATCTCCGCTCGTGTATGGGCTATCGGACAGATTTCTCCACCCGACAGATTTCAAAGCATGCTTTGAAATCCATCCGGTGGAATCTGTCCGCCCGACATGTCTGCTGGTTAGTACACTTACCAGCAGACATGTCGTCCCCCACCGCCGCCGCGCCGCCGCCGAATGGATTCGGCGCATGCGCGGAAGTGTTTTACTTCCTGGTGCGGTGACGTGGCGGTGACGCGGCGGCGTCAACGTCACCGCCGCGTCACCGTGCCGTCCGGCGGCGGGGAATTTGATCCGATGGTGTGTACACGCCATCGGATCAAACTCCCGATCGGACATATCCGATGGAAATGGTCCGCGGACCGTTTTCATCGGATATGTCCGATCGTGTGTATGGGGCCTTAGAATTACAAGCCTACAGTATAAAACGCCAAATTCCCTTGCAAATAATGGTACCGCTTTAAGCACCTAAAATCTGAAAGAATCATACCGCCAGGGAGGTTAAGCTAGTGCATTGGTTCACTTACCCTTTCCTTCGATTTCCCTTCTTAGGCCTCGTACACACGATCAAATCTGTCTGCTGGAAACGGTCTGCTAGACCGTCCCAGCAGACAGATTCGATCGTGTGTACGGGCGAGCAGACGGATTTGGCCACCCGACAGATTGGAAAGCATACTTACCAATCCGTCGGCTGGGAACCCGTCCGCCCGACATGTCTGCTGGTTAGTACGCTAACCAGCAGACATGTCTTCTCGCACACGCACCGAATGGTTTCGACGCATGCGCGGAAGTGTTTTACTTCCTGGTGCGGTGACGTGGCGGCGTCAACGTCACCGCCACGTCACCGACACGTCAGCGCGCTGTCTGCTGGCGGGGATTTTGGTTTGCTCGTGTGTCCACGCGGGCAAACCAAAATCCAAACAGACAGATTTGTTCAAATCGGTCGGTCCGACCGATTTGAACAAATGAATTGCCTCGTGTGTACGAGGCCTAAGGGTTTTTTTTTCTTTGTCTGAATTTCTCACTTCCTGTTTCTCCTCAGTAAACTTCTCACCATCATCCGAGCCATTCTGGCTGGGGGTTAGTCAGCCAGAACAGCTTACTGAACAGCTTACTGAGGAGGAACAGGAAGTAAGAAAGACCAAGAAAACAAACATTTAGAAGGGAAATTGAAGGAAAAGGTAAGTGAACCAACAATGCACTAGCCTATTTAGAAACCTTTACAACCCCTTTAAGCTAAATGTTCAAATCTCCTAACATTTAGCCCTGGATGGACATGTCAGTAAATGGACATGTCAGCAAACTCCTGAACAGGTTGGAAGCTTGAACATGTAAATTCCACATAAAAGGCAGAACTGGAAAGCAAGGTTAAACAAAGCCAGGTGGAAACACGATTCAAGCTGTTGATAATGCAGGGTGTACAGCAAGGGAGGTCAAGTTGAATTTCCAGCACCATGATAATAGGCACATTACAGTGCAATGCATGAAGTGTCTGGTTTATATTCAAATTCAGCCAGGGTGTCTTCAGGTTTCTTCAGGCGCAAGTCAGGTGGAAGATGGAGATGCATTGCTGAGGGTGTGGTGGCGGCCCTCAGGGGTGCTCCCTAGTTGGGGGGAGGGATCCTTAGGCCAGGGCTTGGGTACTAGAAGGATCCTGCCAAAACACAAATGGAGGAAGCCCTTACTGGAGGCACAGGAGTAAGTTAACAGTAGGAGCAGGTCAGCACTACTAAGAGATCTCCTGAGAGTCAGCTGGGTGGGCTGGTGAGTGTCAGTCTGGAGGTTGAAAAAGGAGCACGTGCTGAGGTTCATCTACCAATCAGCATGCTCCGAAATGCCGTTGCAACCCACCAGTAGCATAATCACGCCCGGTGCCACGCTCCAGCCCTCACCATCGGCCTGATCCAAGCCTCGGTTTCATCTCTGTGGTCCCAGAGATCCTGCTGGCTAGGATATCTCCCCCACAGGCAGAAAAATTTGATGTTAAGAACGCTGCTCTGCAGTGAATGCTACACCAGTGTGGATGGACTTCTGCCTTACGTCCTTAACCTCCATGTAAATGGATAATGCACCTGTATCTCATTAAAATGTTTACAGTTCTAAGCTAGAGGCGCCTGTGTTTCTCTTCTCACCACCTCCTCTTTATGCTGTGGCTGGATAGCATGGGCAACATCACTAAACAGAGAAAATGTGCGCTGCCTGAGGACTGACCACTTCCACATTTGCCTGTGGACACAGACGCTGCTGGCCCCCTTACAGTGCCATGGGAACGTCTGCCTCTCCTTGTTGGCCTCCAAGACATGATGGGGGGGCTTATTAACCAAATGTAATATAGACTGGGAATTGGCTAAAATATCTCTGCCACTCTGGCTTTGTCTGGACTGGAGTTCAGGTCATTGTAGACATTAAGGTGTTGATTTATAAAAGATTTGCATAGCCATTTGACCAGTGAAAGTACGTGTACATTTGTTTAACCACTTCAGCCCCGGACCATTTGGCTGGCCAAAGACCAGAGCACTTTTTGCTATTCGGCACAGCGTCTATTAAACTGACAATTGCACAGTCGTGCAACGTGGCTCCCAAACAAAATTTACATTTTTTTCCTCACAAATAAAGTTTTCTTTTGGTGGGATTTGATCACCTCTGCGGTTTTTAGTTTTTGCGCTATAAACAAAAAAAGAGCGTCAATTTTGAAGAAAAGCAGTGTTTTTTACTTTTTGCTATAACAAATATCACAAAAAAAAAATAAAAAAAATATATATATGTATATATAAAAAAAAAAATCCTCAATTTAGGTCGATACATATTCTTCTACATATTTTTGTCAAAAAAATCACAATAAGCGTTAATTGATTGATTTTCGCAAACGTTATAGTGTCTACAAAATAGGGGATAGTGATATGGCATTTTTATTAATATTTTTTTTTTTACTAGTATTGGCGGCGATCAGTGATTGTTATCGTGACTGCGACATTATGGCGGACACATCAGACATGTTTGATGCCATTTTGGGACCATTGTCATTTATACAGTGATCAGTGCTATAAAAATGCACTTATTACTGTAAAAATGACACTGGCAGCGAAAGGGTTAACCAGTAGGGGGCACTAAAGCAGTTAAGTGTGTCCTAGTAATGTGTTCTAACTGTGGGGGAGTGGGCTACGTGTGACATGACACTGATCACTGCTCCCGATGACAGGGAGCTGTGATCAGTGTCCTGTCACTAGGCAGAATGGGGAAATGCTGATGTAAACAAGCGTGAGACCCGAATCCCCAGGACCCACGGTCACACTCACGGTGGTTGTGGCGATAAATCAACCCCATTGCCACCTGTGTGTATTGTAAACACAGATAGCCATTACGGGTGCCTGAAAAAAAGTTTGCATTTCCCCAAGAATTCAGCAAAATGTCACAATTTTGACAAAATGCATTGGAGTCCACTGTCTACTGTTAGATACAAAGTAAGGGCTTTTGGGTGGATTTTTTTCAAGGTTCAGTGGGATTTAAATGGTTTTGGAGGTTATGAAAACTCTATCAAACTAACCTGGACCTGTTCTTATTCCAAGAAACAGTCCCTTATTATTCTCATTATTTACATTTGTTCACTAAAAAAAGAAAATGTCATTGGAAAAAAAAATACAAAATGTAAATCAGCAGAGCACAAATAACAATAAGCAAATTCTTTAAATATAGAAAAAAAGCAGAACAATGATTTAAATTGAGAGTTTCTGCTCACTCCGAGATTACCAGAGACTGCGGACATGCTGCACAAGATTACCAGAGACTGCAGACATACTGCACAAGATACCACAGACTGCGGACATACTGCACGAGATTGCCAGAGACTGCGGACATACTGCACGAGATTACCAGAGACTGCGGACATACTGCACAAGATTACCAGAGACTGCGAACATACTGCACAAGATTACCAGATACTGTGGACATACTGCATGAGATTACCAGATACTGTGGACATACTGCATTAGATTACCTGTGATTCTGTAAATTGGGGCCCCGATGACAGACTTTGCAGAGTGCACGGAGGACACAGGAGGCTGTATTTGCATGCTAGCCAGCAGAGAGGGGGTGGGGCTGGGCGCTCCACTCGGAACAGAGCGGCTATAGTGAGAGCCATTGATCAGAGTGGGCGCATCAGTGAAGCTCCCACCCTCCACTGATTCGCCCACTCTGATCACTGCTCTTCCTACAGCCGCTCTGCATACAGGCTACATGGGGCGGGGTAATCGCGTCAGTGGAGCTCCCGACCCCGCCCCCTCACTGCTAGCTAGATCGGGAATACAGCCTCCCGTGTCCTCTGTGCACTACTGCACCCTGCAAAGCCGTCATCTGGGTCCTAATTCACAGGTAGCGCAGGGCCCCCTACAAAGATTGGGCCCAGGGCATGTGCTCCATTTCCCCTGCACTAAAGACAGCCCTAATCAAAGCAGTGATTGCATCCAAAACATCTTAGAGGCTGATTGTACTGAAGTTGATTAATAGATGAACCTCAGTATAGTACAGCCCATAGATTGATGGAATATCAGGCCGATCCTTGCTGAACCTGCCGACATTCGATCCATATATGGCCGTCTTTACCCTCCAAAGCTGTGATCTTAATTTACATAGATTACCTTTTTTACCCTCCAGGGCACTTCCAGGCCTGAAGAAAATCTCCATGTGTCTTCCGATTCAGTGGTGTAACAAACATTCTGAAAAGAAGATAATGGTGAATAAGCATATAACTGTGCTCATAATTTAGAGAGTAGAAATTATCTAGTTAGTAGAGATATAAGATACTATCCTGTTCAGGGTTGGCCAGGTTGCCCTTTTTATCAGAAAGAGTTTCCATGAATTGTGAAAGTGTCAGAAATATTTTACCGACCAAAGAAGCCCCAGAAGACACTGTATAGTACTGAAAATCCAGTGCATGCTCTCAACTCCTACTCAGTCTATTTATGTATACTTCACTAATATTCATTTTCTGCTTTAGTCACACATATCTACATCCCACATATAGGACGCAGTTGCTGACATGCTCATGTACAATGCTACATACATAAAAGCTAACATTCCTGTATGTATTATTATCTTAAAGGAATTTACTGTACAATGCAAAATGTGTCAGCTTTCTGCTGAAGGTTCTGCTCAAGGGACAGTGAGATGAATACGTGTTTCTTCCTGTTATGTGTTTGGCAATGTGATGAGAAAGGAGACATATTTACCTAAACCCTCATTCCACTATTGAATGTGCTGAAAAATGCAAAAATGTGCTAAGAGGGAGAAACGTGTCTCTCCAAGGCAGTGGCGTCTCCAGCTTTCATATTTAGGGGGGGGGGCACATGGGGGGACACGGACAAAAGTAGGGGGGCCAATTCAGTAACCCAATTCTTATTGATTGAGACCTTGCAACCATGCAAATCATCTCAGCAGCCTGACACCCTTGTTAAGACCCTTGCAACACATGACCTTTACAAAACGCAAAATAAAAAAATAAATAAAAAAAACGCAAAAAGAAAAATAAAAACCTTTGCCACCACGCAATCTCAGCCCCTTGGCAACCTGACACCTGTTGAGACCGTTGCAACCACGCAAAATCGTCTCAGCAGCCTGACACCCTTGTTGAGACCCTTGCAAATGCAATATCGTCCCAGCAGTCCTCACACTCATTGAGATCCTTGCAACCACGCAAAATCATCTCAGCAGCCTGACACCCTTGTAAGACCCTTGCAACACATGACCTTTACAAAACGCAAAGAAAAAAAAAAATTAAAAACGCAAAAAAAAAAAAACGCAAAAAAAACCTTTGCCACCACGCAATCTCAGCCCCTTGGCAACCTGACACCTGTTGAGACCATTGCAACCACACAAAATCGTCTCAGCAGCCTGACACCCTTGTTGAGACCCTTGCACACGCAATATCGTCTCAGTAGCCCTCACACTAATTGACATCCTTGCAACCACTCTAATATCGCCTCAGCAGCCTGACACCCTTAAGACCCTTGCAACACATGACCCTTACAAAAGGCAAAAAAAAAAAAAAGATATATAAAAAAGCAAAAAAAAAGGAAAATTAAACATTAAAGTGCAAAAAAAAAAAAAAACTTTGCCACCACACAATCTCGGCCCAGCAACCTGACGTCTGTTTAGACCATTGCAACCATGCAAAATCGTCTCAGCAGCCTGACACACTTGTTGAGACCCTGGCAAACGCAATACCGTCTCAGCAGACCCACACTCATCGAGACCCTTGAAACCACACAAAATCATCTCAGCAGCCTGACACCCTTGTTAAGACCCTTGCAACACAAGGCCCTTACAAAAACGCAAAGAAAAAAAATATATATATATAAAAAAAAAAAACGCAAAAAAAAAAGAAACGTTGCCACCACGCAATCTTGGCCCAGCAACCTGACACCTGTTGAGACCATTGCAACCACGCAAAATCGTCTCAGCAGCCCTACATTCATCAAGGCCCTTGCAACCACGCAAAACCGTCTCAGCAGCTTGACACCCTTGTTGAGATCCTTGCAAACGCAATACCATCTCAGCAGCCCCACATTCATCAAGGCCCTTGCAACCATGCAATACCGTCTCGGCAGCCTCACACCATTGATGAGACCCTTGCAAACGCAATACCGTCTCAGCAGCCCCACATTCATCAAGGCCCTTGCAACCACGCAATACCGTCTCGGCAGCCTCACACCATTGTTGAGACCCTTGCAAATTAATACCGTCTCAGCAGCCCCACACTCATCGAGAGCCTTGCAACCACGCAATACCGTCTCGAGCAACCTCCCACTCATCAAAGACCTTTGTGACCACGCAGTCTCGCCCCAGCAACATGGCATTCATTGAGACCCTTGCAGCCAGAAAAATGGGTGTTTTTCAGCCGCCCCTGATCTCTCCTCTATGTTATCTTACCAATACGTCTACACAGGATCCCCAATCACTCCTCTATGTTATATTATCAGTACATGTACACAGGATCATTTATAGTAATTTCTAGGCAGTTGAGTTCAGAAACCTTCTAAAAAAAAAAAAAAATGGGTTCAGACGGATGTTCAAAGGCATGCGAAACGCCGATGCCTGTAACAGCTTGTAAACACAGCCACATGTGGTAACTCATGTTTACCAGCGTTTCATTTACAGTCGTTTTTTTATAAAAAAAAAAAAAAAAAGGGGGGAATATTGTCTCAGCAACTTGACACTCATTTGAGACCCTCGCAAAATGTAATATCTCAGCTACCTCACACTCGTCTAGACCTTTGCAACCACACAATCTCATCTCAGCAACCTAACGCCCGTTCAGACCTTTGCAGCCATACAAAGTCGTCTTAGCAAACTGACACTCATTTGACACCATTGCAAACGCAATATCATCTCAGCAACCTGACACCCGTTCAGACCTTTGCAGCCATACATAGTCATCTCAGCAGCCCAACACTCATATGAGACCATTGCAAACGCAACATCGTCTCAGCAACCCCTCACTTGTTGAGACCCGTGCAACCACACAAGGCCATCTTAAAACAAACCTCATAATCATCGAGACCTTTGCAACCACGCAATATCGTCTCAGCAAACCAGACTGAGACCCTTGCAACCACACAATATTGTCTGCAGCAGTATAAAACACTTTGCAGCTTGCACCTACGTGCAAACCCGAATACAAACTAAACTTGCAAACCCCCCTTTAGTGACAGTCAGCCAAACAAACACACAGTGGCACCCAGTTGGCCATTCATCTTTAGTGGCACGCGGGCCACTCATCTTTTCCCTGTCTTTTTCCCTGCAGTTAGTTCAGGTTTCCATCCAGCACCAGCGAGTGCACGTTGGTCTGCGAGTGCAGGTTGGTCTGCGAGTGCACGTTGGTCGGCGAGTGCACGTTGGTCGGCGAGTGCACGTTGGTCGGCGAGTGCACGTTGTTCAGCGAGTGCACGTTGGTCAGCGAGTGCACGTTGGTCGGCGAGTGCACGTTGGTCGGCGAGTGCACGTTGATCGGCGAGTGCACGTTGGTCGGCGAGGGCACGTTGGTCAGTGAGTGCACGTATATCGTCTTGTTGAGCACCTGTGTATTGTCTTGATTTTCTCACACCAATGCAAGATCCAGTCCAAGTTCTCAAACTAGACCAAGCATCAGTAGCAGACTTAGCTATGTGGGACAACTTCCCCACCTGATAGAACAGCATTTCAATCTTCATCCCGGCAGTGTCAGCCGAGCCACCACAGGCTTTTGCGTGCATTTTTCGTCCGCCACTGGTTCTCCAAACCTTGGCCCCCAGAAATTCTCTTAAATTTCTGCTTCACCCAGTCTTCATCAAGTCTCGTGCTGTACCCCATTGTGGCAGCTGCCCAGGTTTGGGGCCACACTTGAACTGGACAGACAGTGTTCTTCACCACAGACAATCAGGCCACAGCCGACTTCATCAATTAAGGTAGATCAAGGCTCTCCCCATCACGTCCTTCCTGCGCAGGCTCGCGCAGCTGTCACTCCGTGACCAGTTTAATATCTTCTGTAGTCATATTCCAGGCAAATGCAAAATCGCAGCTGATGCTCTGTCCCATTCTAACCTTATTTGTTTTTCCAGCAAGAGCCTGGAGCTGACCCAATAACCATCCCTGTCCCACCCTGGTCATTGCTGACGATGGACTGTAGTAGCATCTCACCAACTCACCCAGCTTATTAACCACTCCTTGGCACGCAACACACTGAAGGCCTATCACACTGCTTGGAACACTAACTGCTAATTTTTGGCCACTTGCCTCGGAGCAGCAATAGGCAACGTTAGACACGTCCTAGCCTTCATATCGTATTGCCACACGCAGCTGACCCTTTCTCACAATACTATCACGCCATATCTAGATGACGTCCAGCATTTCCTGTCCCTGCAGGACCCTAGTAAACTGTCAGTATTCTCGAGCCCATGCAGTCAAGTCCCTCCTACAGAGCATACAGAAGCACCAACCTGTAGTCAGTGGCAAGCGCCTACCTTTCAAGAGTGCCCTTTTTAGGCACATGTCTGAATTCCTTACTCGTTCCCCATTTAGGGCCTTGCCCAGCATAGTCATCCTAGCAGCCATCTACCAGGCCTTCTACGGTTCCCTACGACCTAGTGAATTTACAGTCAGTGGCTCCGGCAGTCAGTCACTGCTCCAACGCCACCTGACTCGCTTTCGAACCCCTACACTCTCAGTCTGCAAACGCAACAAACCAGCCCCGGGGTTGACATCAACCTGTTTCAGACTAACAATGCCTGACGCCCAGTGACGGTGTTTGACCGACTACTGCTCCATTTACCCAGCCAATCTGATTGTAGCTCGTTGCTACCCTTTCTAAACCAGCTCCCTGAGTGGCAGCCAGTTTGTCAAGCATGTCAGAATCCTAAGCAACTTGGGCTTCAAATGCCAGTCTGTTCTCAGGACATTCTTTCCGAATTAGAGCAGCCTCAACTGCCTCACAACAGGGAGTACCAGACCACGTAATCAAGATACCAGGCTGATGGGAAGTCTCCTTGTTTTGCCACATACATCCCAGATCCTCAGGAAGAAATGGCACAAGCCTTTACAGGGCTGGCTCAATAAATACAAGAAATCAATATAAGCTATTTCCCTATCTGAGTCTTTTGCCCCCTTTTCTTGGCATACTGACCAGACCACCAAGGCACACTTCAGGTCTATTTATGTTGTTAGTCTTGTCGCGTGTTTATGTGATCCACATCACTCTCGGTCAGAGGGCCACGACCATAAATAAGAAGGCCAGTATGGTGGCCTGAGTTTATGGGAGGAGCCCGGAGGGTATTTAAGCAGCCCACTCACACATGCTCTTTGTCGGTTCAGTGTGCAGTACTACACGTCACTGGGCCGACTCTTCCCAGCTCACCTCATGTCCGTGAGTCTGCGCATTCAATCGCATTTGACACCCTCCCGCCCTTCCCTTTTTCAGGGCACTTCTCAGCATATCCTTCTTCAACTAACTACCCATTACTTACTTTGTGTATGCCCCCTTTTCTTGGCATACTGACCAGACCACCAAGGCACACTTCAGGTCTATTTATTTATTTTGTCGCGTGTTTATGTGATCCACATCACTCTCGGTCAGAGGGCCACGACCATAAATATAAATATATATATATATATATATATATATCTCTTGGGGCCCTTTACTACGATCCCACAACGGGCCCTTTTACATGTTCTGCAGTGAGCTCCCTTCCTACTATACTGGGGCCCCCCAGAGTGGCAGAAAACAAGAGATATGTCACCAGCACACCAAGAAAATATAAGGGTCCAAAGCAGTGGGAGAACTTTCAGGGTTGCAAAGGTTGTCTTGCCACCGGGCCCTGGTGTTCTGCCACTGTGGGGTTCCCCAGCTGTCCTGTCCCTGCTATTGATAGCGATGGTCTGGCATCGGTCTCCTTGGCAGCGGCGGCAGTCTATTAGGACCTAGTGCAGGTGACATTATGGGTGCATGCAGGGGAAGGCTGGCACTATTGGTTATAGAGAGCTGAGCCCCCAGCTGGTCACCTAGCAGCAGTAATGCTGTATAACCTTCTCTGGTGACATGCTAATCGGAATGTGACACAGGTGATGCTCCCAGTCAGATCTAATAAATACAGTATTTATTAGCATCAAGAGTACAACCACTCACATATATATATATATATATATATATATATATATATATATATATATATAATCAAACGTATGTTCCGCAGCCGTGTGGGCTCTATGCCTGTAAAGTGTGCGCTCTATGCCTGTAAAGTGTGGGCTCTATGCCTGTAAAGTGTGGGCTTTGATCAATAAAATCTCTGATATTTAACACTAGGATTTGACTGGGAGCATCACCTGGATTGCATCCCAATCAGCATGTCATAGAAGGCTCCACTGCTGCTAAGCAACCTGCAGGGAGCTCAACTGTCTACATCTACAACCAATAGAGATGGGCTTGGATGTGTTTGAAATCCCACATGCCCAATCCCGCCAGGAAGCCAACACTCCACAGTGCTAATCACAGGCAGCGAGACATTTCCTGATCTGTGCAGAGCTGCGGACCGGGAAATCTCTCACTGCCTGTGATTAGCGCTGTGCAGTGTGGGCTTCCTGGCAGGCTCTGGCATCTGGATTTTTGAACATGCCCAGCCCATCTCTAACAACAAATTGTGCTGGCCCTCCTGTACATCAGCCCCATAAAGTAACCAGCACTGGGTTCCAATGTGCTGCCGCCGCTGCCAAGGAGACAGAGACCAGCGCTGTGAATAGCCGGGACAGGACAGCAACTCTGGTTATTCCAGCACTGGTCCCACACTGGGAGGATTCCCTCATCCACCTATAATGTGTAGATAGGGGAATTGAATCATTTATTTTATTTTTTTCATTCAACCTAATAGTTGAATGAAAAAAAGTGATGAATGTATGGGCTGCCTAAGAGCTTATGATTATTCTCTTATGATTCTCTTATGATTATTACTAGTGGTTGCTGTATAGCCACTAGTGAGAATCACTGTTTTTTGGGAGAATACAATTGTTGGGCAGGAGGGATATTCCTGTCAGCACTGTCTGTTGATGGGGGAATCATGCAAGTTTCTTTTCTGCAATCTGTGGATGTAGGAAAGAAATTTGCACTGTATATTACCTGCCTAACTGAAAGTGAAAGTGTAACAGAATGGCCTGTGACACCCAGAGACTTTTGAAGGATGGGGGGTACTCGAGTGCCAGCATCACTAATGACTCTTGGGTCTAGGGTTATCCTGTGCCCCTTTTGGGCATAGGGTGACTGAGAAATGATAATGATATATTACATGGGATGGGACATTACTGTAAATTCATGTTTTGCAGGATATCTTTAAATATTACAAGTTGTTAAAGTCTGACTCCGACAGGTCAATAGAGTATTTTAGTTCAATGTGGGGACACATGCTTTTGAGGTGTTAATTGAGTCTGCTCCTAGACATTCCATTGTGTGATGCTAATACTGTTTTGTGTCCATTGTGCTAATTAGGTCTGCTCCTAAGACCTGTTTATTGTGTATGCTAATGACACTGTTAAGATGTGGAATGTGACTTGTCAAGCTGTAGTAATTAACCCCTCTAAATGCGGAGCCAGACTGTCTGGCTAATGAGTAGTAATTAACTCAGCGGAATGTAATTATCTAAAAGAATGTGTATGAAGCCCCCCACACATTGTGTGATGTGTGGGTGGAGTGTGTCTTTGTCCCTGTGATTAACTGTAACATGCTTGTACTGTATATAAGAAAGCTAAGTTACCATTAAAGGATTCATTCATTCATTTTGGAACCAGTACCAGAGCTTGTGTTGTCTCGGTTATTCTGGGAAATGAAATGGGTCATGTCTGATGTCTGTCGGACTGTCGGATAAGCTGTCGTGGGGCGATGGAATGGAATATCGTAAACGGTGGTGACCGTTACAGAAAGTAAATTGTGAATGTCTTGAAAGAACAGGAGAGGGGAGGGAGACAGATGGGGGAGAGAAGGGATGGAGATAATGCAGTTCAGTCATTACAGTGTACTGCAGTCTGCAGTGCACACACTTACCCACGGTCCAGGCTAGAATCTCAGGCATCATTCACACACATGCTGCTTATTTTCATATTTCCTGAACACACATCCCCTCTCTTTAGATACAGCACACCGAGATAGTGTGGGCGGGACTGAAAGGAGGAGGAGCTGTATTCCTCCCTGCTCGTATGTGAGGAGAGTGGGGGGGAGGTGGCTGGACTCGCTGGGCTGTAAAAGAGTGTCATAGACTGACACTCGGCTCAGCTTGCAGTCACCACTCTCGGAATCTACAGGTTGGTTCTCCTGTCCTAAGGACGGGAGAAATCAGTCTGTTTTTTCAGTAACTGAGATGAAGGCTTGGGCCCCCCCCCACAGTGCTTATGGAGTCCTTTCTGCAACTCACTCTTCTCCGTGCCAATGAGGATGCAGGGGAAGGAGCAGATCGGGCAGCTGTGGTTGTGTGAACACTTGCATTATGCAGTGTCAGTGAGCAGAGGGAGGGGGAGGAATGCCCCGCAGAGCTGACTGGGGACGCTCCTCCTCTCAGGAGAGACTGTTACTCCAGGGGCGGCCCGAGAAAAAAATGCTCTTCCTCTCAGGAGAGACTGTTACTCCAGGGGCGGCCCGAGAAAAATTTTTTTTTGGGGGGGCACATGGTGGGGCACAGCATAATGTTGGGGGGGTCAGGGACCCCTCTGGCCCCCCCCAGAGACGCCTCTGCTCCAAGGCCACCATGAACAAGAACATATAACCAGCCTATTGGCATATGGTCCTTCAGCAGAGAGACGTTAGTTATGCTGAGTTTATGTTATATTGTGCTGTGTTTTTCCTTCTTTTCCTTTCAGATCTCTAAAGCACAGGGTCTATAGAGCTGATTAAAAGCCTGCTTTACGATCCACTTAACCCTCTTTGGAGTGCAGTCTTAGCCCAGAAAGACCAGAATGCAGCATAAGCACCTTTCAGTGGGCCTGAAATAATGCTGCACCAGCTGCCAGGGTCGTCTTTAATGCAGGAAAAAAAGGGGCAGCTGCCCCAGGCCCAGTCATTGCTGTAAGGGCCCAAAGCAGCTGCCCCTTAATCTCGTGTTGCCTGCAAAAAAGAGGGATGCAATTGGCTTTGGCGGATTCAGACTCGAGCCCTACGGAAGCAGGGCGGGAAGGGGCAGGTCAGGGAGGAACGTATGCCTGTCTTTTTCTCACTTCACCTTAAATCTCCCTGTTTGGTGCTCCGTCACCTTTTCCGAGTACAAACCAACCACTTGATGACCCACCGTCATGTGACGGCCACATTCCCCTAACAGCCGATCATTCCGCCCCCTAACAACCCGAGCTGTGACCAGTGAGGCGGGGTAGAGGGGGGAACCCTCTGATATCACCACTCTCTGAACACCATTCTCCTACATTTTTGTATTCTTGTGGTCTCTGATCATATCCTGAGTCTTACCTGTGGTATACCTGCAGTATCTGATATTCTCTTGTAGTAGATCTGCAGTCTCTGACACTCTCCTGTAGTTTGTTTGCAATTTCTGACCCTCTCCTGTAGTATGTTTGCAGTGTCCGATCCTCTCCTATAGTAAGTCTGCAGTCTCTGACCCTCTCTTTTAGTGAGTGAGTGAGTGAGTAACTTGTATAGAGCTACAAATGCGAACTAAATCGCCTCAAGGCGCTTTTTGCACGCCGTGTCATCCTGATCCTTCAGAAGAGGTGGGTCTTTAGTTTTTAGTTTGGGTCTTTAGTTGTTTTTTTGTACACCTGCAGTCTCTGACCCTCTCCTGTAGTTACCTGCAGTCTCTGACTATCTCCTGTAGTATGTCTGCAGCCTCTGACCCTCTCCTGTAGTATGTATGAAGTCTCTGACCATCTCTTGTAGTATGTATGCAGTCTCTGACCCTCTTCTGTAGTATGCCTGCAGTCTCTGACCATCTTCTGTATCATGTCTGTAGTCTCTGACCATTTCCTGTAGTATGAATGCAGTCTCTGACCATCTCCTGTAGTATGCATGCAGTCTCTGACCATCTCTCCTGCAGTACGCCTGCAGTCTCTGACCATCTCCTGTAGTATGTCTGCACTCTCTGACCATCTCCTGTAGTATGCCTGTTGTCAGAGAACCAACTGTGAACTAAGAACTGGCAGACCTGTCTTGCACGGCCCAACAAGCACAATGCGCATGCGTGCGCAGACGCGCACAAGTGCTCGCAGATGCGCGCACACGAGCAACAACAATGTGAACTCATTATTCTTTAATGCACATGCGTGTGCGCCAGTACGCACGCAATGCGGGCGGGACTCCTGTCGTCAGTGCCCTATTTAAAGCTTGCTGCAGCAGTGACCAACTGCTGCATGATCTTCAGCCCTGGATGTTTTTCCGAGTTCCTGTACCTTGTGTTCTTGTTCCCGTTGACGACCTGGCTTGCCTGACCAGACTTCTCCGTGCATGACCCCCGGCTTGTTTCTTGGCTTATCCTTTGTCCCGTTCCTGTCTGCTGGTTCCTGTGTATGACCTTGGCTCGCCTTCTGACCTGTTCCAGTCTCTTCCTGCTTCCTGTGTATGACTACCTACTTGGCTCCTGACTCCGCCCCTGGGTTTCCTGCCAGTCTACCTCATCTGGTACTTCCGTGGTACCCCTGCTAGACTACGTATCCTGGTACACATCTGATCCCCAAAATCGCTCCATCAAGTCGCAGCCGTCAACTCCTGCACCCCTGGGCATAGCGTCCCCTGTCTCACCTCCAGGGGGCGTTCTGCACTTGAGTCACAAGGGAAGCCCTCTCAGCACTTTGGCCTCTGGTAAGGTACGTGACACCTGTAGTCTTTGGCCGTCTCTCCTGCAGTATTCCTAGTGTTCCAGGACCAGCTACATCAAGACACTGTGGGCTAGATTCAGTAAGAATGCGCCGGCGTATCTTTTTTCTGTATTCAGAAAACAAGATATGCCGGAATTTAGCTAAGATACGAGCGGCATAAGTCTCTTATGCCGTCGTATCTTAGTTGCATATTTACGCTGGCCGCTAGGTGGCGCTTCTGTCGATTTACGCATCGAATATGCAAATGAGCTAGATACGCCGATTCACGAATGTACTTGCGCCCGGTCGTCGTATTTTATGTCGTTTGCGTAAGCGTAAGTCCGGCGTAAAGTTACCCCTGCTATATGAGGTGCAGCCAATGTTAAGTATGGACGTCGGGACAGCGTCGTTTTGTACGTCGTTTACGCCGTTTGCGTAAGCCGATTCAGAATGGGGCTGGGCGTAAGTTATGTTCACGTTGTTTTCAATAACTATTTGCAACATGATTTGGAGCATGCGCACTAGGATACGTTCACGGCCGGCGCATGCGCAGTACGTTCGGCGCGTCATTTACGTGGGGTCAGTGTTAATTTAAATACAACATGCCCCTACCTGCCCTATTTGAATTACGTGGGGATACGCCATCCCATTTATGTTATGCCACCGCAACTTACAGAGCAAGTGCTTTGTGAATACAGCACTTGCCTGTAAAAGTTGCGGAGGCGTAGTGGAAATCGGATACGCTACGCCCGCACAAAGATATGCTCTCCATCCTGAATCTAGCCCTATGTTTGAAGCCTGGGAAGCATGAGGAAGAGCAGTATGGCTGTCATGGTGGCGTTTAGGAGGACATGGGACAGGCTTTCAAGAGTGTGTTCCATCCCTAACACACCCTGGGAGTTGTATGTTGCTGTAGGAAGATAAATGGGGACAACATCCTCATCAACCACAAAGACTTGGGTTCCTCCACCTCTAGTAAGTTGAGGATGGACTGGTTCAGGTTCCAAAGTCTGCAAAAGGACTATAGGATTCATGGCATCAAGGAGAGGCACCGTTACTAGCTGGCAACCCTCCTGGATCTATGTTATAAGGAGTAAGTCATAAACCTCATCCAGCCCTTGCATAGGAATAAGAAGATGGAGATCATACTGGAGAGGAACCTGTTAGCCTCCTTTCCAGAGGCTGGCAGTATACTGTCTCATCAACAGGGTTTTGTGCCTGCTGCCATTGAGGCCGGGTTCACACCTATGCGAATTGGTTGCGGCTTAAACCGCATCTAATACGCAGAACATTTTTTAATACATTGTTTTCAATGAGGCTGGTTCACATATGTGCGATGCATTCGCACTGCGCATTGCCGGAAATCCGTATGCGTTGTGGAGCCCTTGCGGTGCGACTCAGGTGCAAATTCAGTCCCATTATCTTCTATGGGTACGCAGCTGATTCGCAGATGTGTTGGAATTTCTCTCATTCAGCTCAATACATTTCTCCCCCACTCTACTCTCACTCAGAACTTCCCCCAGGTCTCCAAATTCGCAGCAAAAACAGAACTAATCTGCTGAACACTTCCCTTATCTATCTGCAGAGATAAAAGAGCTGAAATACGCACCGCACAAGTGTGAACCCAGCCTAAAAGAAGGAGAAGTGGTGGGGTGGCTGCCTAAGCAAGGTGTTCAAAACATTTTTATATACCCAACACCCAGGACTGTCTGCTTCCAGCAGGTATTGGCAGTGATTGCATCATATGGTTGGGGCTGATGTTGCCATTCTTCCAACAAATGTCCCTCTTATTTATTGGGGATGGAAAATTGGCCAGAGATTGACCAGTATGCAATTGAGCTGCTGCTACCCTGCAGCCAGTATCCTCTCTGAAACCCCAAAGCCATTTTTCCATAGCTGTTTAACCATTGCAAAAAATAAAAAAATGTTGTGCAGCAAAGATCCTGTGCTCTGCATGAATAGGGTTATGGTATTTTTTCACCATCAAGTTCAGTTCACACTGGTACGATGTGACAACCCTGCAAATCCAGTGCAGGTTCCTGCCTCACACCTGAATCGCACAATGGTTCAGACTGTTGGGGGGGACCAAAAAGGGTCCTGCATGATTTTGGTCCGAATGCGATGCAAATTCAGCCATATAATCTGTATGGCTGAATTTGCATCGCACAGACATCGCATTTGATTTGCACTGCAGTGCGGTGCGAATTACATGCAATCTTACACAGTGCACCAGTGTGAATCGAGCCCTAATACCCCAAATCCAAGATCCTGTTCTCTGCATGAATATTTGTGTTGGCTTACAGTTGGCTTAATACTAAACCTCATTTTAAAATAAACAGAACAAGTAATTTTAAGATTTTTTTTTTTGCTGACTAGCTACTGAGTTGGCCAGTACTATTTGCATAACATTTGTATTTCATTATGGCACATCATCGTTAAAAATGGTCAACACTTGGGGTCTGTTTAAAAAATGTTGCACGAATGCCAGAAAGATTTGTGTACGCCGAATTAAATTTCACTGCATATTTTCGCTCGTTGCGATGGCAACACAAATGGTTGACAACGCAGCGCTTCAGCAGTATTGCACATGCGCGAGATTGGGGCGGGACAGGTCTTTCATTCGGACGCGTCATCGCGTCATCCCCACTATTCCAGGAATCAACTGCTTGTGGGATTCACATTGCCCACAAGCAAAATGGGAATGCTCAGGAACGCACAGGAAAAAGAAATCTAAAGTATCCTTTTCATATAACCCGGCGGAACAGCGGCCCTTTGAAACATAGTAAGTGATCCTATATAGAGCGATAAATTGCAAGATGAAAGGGCATATTGTTAAAAATCGACTTAACTTCTGTATCATCAGGTCCATCTAGTGGGCAAAATACTGTATATTTTGTCATTGAGCTATTATAGGAAGCTAGATACAGGAGTAAACTGTTGAAGCTATCTGCAGTCTTCAGAGGAATATCATTTGACCACAAAACAGAAAATTTGTTCCAAGCTGTGAAACATTCATGTACAAAATGTAGGCAGGTCACTGAATGCAAGACTAATATGGATACAAACAATGGCAATGTTTAAGTTACTACTGTGGAAGTCAAGCTAAAGATGTGAACTAGACATGTACAGAACAAAAAAAAAATAGTTTTGTTTAGTCTTGATTCAGTATTTACATACATTTGTTTAATTAAATTAGTTTAATTTGTGTAATTCATTTTCGGAAATTAGTTTTGTTTAACTGAATTCAAATCGATTTAAATTTCCAGAATTCAGTTGAATTCGGAAAATTAGAATCAATTTGAATTCAAATTCTGCTCAACTTGCATTCTCATCTAATTCCATTCTGAATCAAATTTGGTCTATTCAAAATTCTAATTTTGTAAGATGGTTATATTCTTTCTACTATTATATTGTTTTATTTTATGTTCTATTATATTCTATTATTTTCTATTCTAATCAAATTCATTCTATTCTAAATTCACATTTATTCTATTTTAATTTTTTATTAATTCCTTTCGAATTTCAATTTTTTTGTATTTGAAATTCTAATTTTGTCTATTTAATTTATTTCATCCTATTTGAAATTCAAAAAGCAGTTGTATTATTATATTATTTTCTTGCTTATTCTTTTCTATTGTTTATTCTATTTTTCTTTATTCTATACTATTATTTAATTTTCTACTCTATTCTATTTAAATTTGAATTTATTCTATTTGAAATTAAAATTTTGGAAGATTGTTATATTCTTTCTATTGGATTTTTTTTTTAATTATTAAAATTGCACACAGTAGGACTCATTCTCCTAGAACAACACACATAAAACAAACTACTAAACTACTACCTCAATGTGGAGAGTAGGATCAGCTCAGAATATCTAGGCTCAAACATTGGTAAACAGGGTACAGATTTAGGCGGTGGCATCGTGACCAGGTGATCGGTCGAGGGCTACACTTTAACTTGCATTATCTGGATTGTCCACTTGTAGAGAAATGACCAAGCCAGCTTTAAGAGTCCAGGTCTTACTACGCATGCACCAATAGCATGTTGCCGTAAGAGGAAATCCGTGTCAACTGAGCATGCGCCAAAGACACCTCAGTGCACCAACCCACACCTGTGCAGAAGACCTGATGGAAAAAGGCAGGAAAATTCCCAGGAGGCACACAGAAAGTCACCTCAACCTGATGGAAAAAGGCAGGAAAATACCCAGGAGGCACACAGGAAGTGACCTCAACCTGATGGAAAAAATGTGGAAAAGGCCCAGGAGGCGCACAGGAAGTGCAATTGCTGCCTCCAGTACCAGAGCAAAGTTAGTTAGATCAGGCTGAAGCCACCAGTGGGCAGTCACCTGCTGGGTTGCCAGAAAATATTAATAACAGTCAGGTAAAGCCAAGTCCCTCCTTTCTACAGGCCTAGTCAAGGTGGTATATTTATATCTGGGTGGTTTAGATCCACAGATAAAGGACAAGAAGAGTTGCTTAAGAGTTAAAAAAGTTTTTTTGAGAGTCATTGAGAGAAATTCCTAAAAATATATGTGAATTTGGGGAGAACCTTCATTTTGACAGGGGTTAATACCTCAAATTAGTGAGAGGGGTAGATTGTTCCATGCCTTCAGTTTAGTCTTAACCCCAGCTAGCACAGGTTAAGTCTCACAAAGTCCTTACTATGTCTGGATACCACAATCCCTAGGTAAGTAAAATGGTCAATGGACTGCAGCAGGAGAGAGGCGGGGGAGGAAGATCTAGCCCCCTCGCCCACCAAAAACAGCAGGGAATTGTGCTAATTAACAAGTAAACCTGTAAAGGTTAAGAAAGTATTCATAATTTTGAGGGCACCCTGCAAAGAGACACCAGTGTCATTCAAAAAAAGAAATAAATCATCGGCATAGAGAGCCACTCTCTCCTCCTGCCAACCCACCTGAACGTCGTGAATCTCAGGGGAAATTCTAAGGGTTCAAGCAATGGGTTCCATGGCCAAGACGAAGTGGGCCAGGGAGAGAGGGTATCCCTGTCTGGTACCCCTCTGCAAAGGAAAGGGGATAGACAGCAAGCCATTTAGCCTTATGTTTGCCAGGGGGCCTGCATTAGGGGTACATATTCAATCAATACATTTCAGTGGGAATCCCATCCTCCTCATCACTTCCCATAAATACGCCCACTCCACAGTATCTCCCTGGCTATAATTCTAGTACCCTGATTTGTGCGATGGGCATGTATATTGGAAAATAAGCAGCGTATGTTAATATCAGTGGACCTACCAGGCATAAAACCTGTTTTGTCTGGGTCAACAAGGGATTTTATGACTTTGTTCTACCTGGTAGCTATGAACTTCGTGAGGATCTTCAGATCACAGTTGAAAAGTACAATTGGTCTGTATGAGGTGTACAACTTGGGATCCTTATTAGGCATAGGTATCAGTACAGCCCTCAAAATTTCCACTCGCCTGCTAGCATTTGGCGAGTGGATTTAAGCTGGGGGCGAGTGATGACAGGGCTGCATTACCAATCTCCCTCCAATCTGTGCCTACACTTAGAGTCCTGATGCGATTGGCGGCCGAAGAGGAAAAGTGCATGCTCGGGAAATGTAGTCTGGTGAGCCACGCACAGGCAGAGCAGTACACAGGTGCTCTCCTTACAATTATCATTAAGCCATGGGACCTAACAGTATGATCTCTCTGAGCCTGCCCCCCTCCCTCCGACCAATGTAGCTGGAGAGCAGGGAGCAGGAAGTAATGAGTGAGGTGGAGGATTGCGAAAAATACCACTCTGGTGCAGCGCTTACTGAAAGTTGCCCTGACATGAGAGTGGCAGCCTTCCAGTTTGTGCAGTTTTCTTCTCCTTGTGCTCTATGTAAGTGTCCAACAGTTCAGCCTGAGAACTGCGAACAGAGTGTGCACTGTGCTATGGTATCAATGGCTGTGCAGTTGTGTGGATCTCAGCGCTGGATTGTACTCCCTCCCGCTGTGCTGCAGCTCCTCTCCTCAGTGCCAGCCTGAATAAAAGGGGGAAGTGGAGCCGCACACACAGGCTCCTGATGATGAGATGAATAGGAGAGGGGAGAGAGAGAGAGGATGGATGGGAGTTGCAGAGGAGACAACAAGAGAATGGGGAAGAGACCCAGTTCTAGTGCCCTGTCCCTCTGGTCTGCCCCCAGTGCCCTGTCCCTCTGGTCTGTCCCCAGTGCCCTGTCCCTCTGGTCTGCCCCCAGTGCCCTGTCCCGTTGGTCTGTCCCCAGTGCCCTGTCCCTCTGGTCTGCCCCCATGCCCTGTCCCATTTTGTTAAAGTTCTTGTTGGCTATATTTAATTGTGTAACTTGATTCTGCATAAAACATTTAACAGTGTCATTCAATGAGATAATCTACGAGGGCGTGTTTAGGGGCGCAATTAGGCTCAGGGCAGTGTATGAATTAGGTGGGGCAACTGGTGGCGAGTAACTCTTGAGGCCTGGCTAGTAGCTCAGGGCTTGAAATTTTGAGCCCTGTATTAGTATAATATGGGCATCCTTCATAGAGAGAAGCAAGGAGCCAGCTAGTAAACAGGATTTACCCCCCGGGAAAGACTGTATAGCAGGCGTAATTTCCTCAGAGGTAAAATCTGCGACTAGAAGATTCCTTTCAGAGTCAGAAAGCCAGGCTAATGCCAGGGTATCTAAAACAGCGGTCATGGGGTCAAAGGCATCTGGTAAATCTAGTAAATTTATTCAGGGCTGAAGGGCCTGGTATGGAATTTGGGGGGACCCCAACGCAATTTTTCTTAATTTTGGTTCGGGGTTCCCCTTAGTTCCCTGAGTTTTATCTGACAAGACCCGACAATTCATTACAGCCGTGGTTAGTTTTAAATTACTTTTTTTCCTTTAGAAATGTAACTTTGCTGCGGGACTGTTCTAAACACAGGAAAAATTTGCCAATTTACAGGCATACTATAGACATAAGCAGACCTGACACACCGCTGCTAAGGGCATCTCTCCCTTCTCCTATTTCAGGCTTGGACTATGCTTAACAGCTGACTCAAACCAGATTGCAATCCAGTTGTCAATCCCAACTACAGGCATTTGGTCGCCTTACTATTTATTGATTCCTATGAAGGGACAACAGTGATTGGTTCTACCTAATTAGGGCTTTTTTGCCCAAAACAGATAGCTATGATCCCGCTGTTGTATATATGGCTTTGATTGAGGCTGTGATCTTCCCCCGAGCCGTGACTGTTCGTTACATGCTGGTATATGATGTATGGTCCTTTCTGATATAACTCTCTTCTTTTAATATTTTTGCATTGTCTTTAAACGCTCCTGAGGAAGCTCTAAATGAGCGAAACATGTAGAGCTAATCAACGTATCAATGCTCCATTTAACTTCTCCACATTTTATCAAATGGAGGATAAATCGATTTAATGTTGTTATTAATATCATATAATTGTGTAAATAAAATGTTTTTCTATTTTTTCAAAAACTATTTTCTTTTGATTACTTTAATCTCTATTTTCATCAACTAAAAGCCCCTGGGTTCTTTTGGTACCCCCTCCTTGCTCTTTCCACTAATTTACTGGGGCGAGGTGCTCTTTGACAATTTGACACTTTATTCACTAATCCTATATTTATCCCCCAGGCACGAAATTTAAAGGAATATTTCACGTTTATTGTTTCACTTTAAGCATTATTAAAATCACTGCTTCTGAAAAAATTGCAGTTTTTAAAACTTTTTTTGCAATGATATGTCCCCTGGGGCAGGACCTGGGTCCCCAAACACTTTTTATGACAATGCATATAAGCCTTTAAAAGCCCTTTAAGTAGATTTTTGTTTTATTTTATGTTTTATTTTAATCTCCCATAGACTTTTAAACGATGTTCCGCTGCTTTTGAATTTGCCACGAACACTGCATAATGTTCGCTATTCGGCAAACAGGCGAACTTTCAACTCAAACATCTGGCTCATCCCTAATGAGTTCTAATGGTCAATTTGAGCGGGTTATGATTCGAAAGACCAGAGGAGAGATAGCATGCCTCCTGGATCTCACTAAGAAGGGCTGTATTAGCAAGGCCAGATCTATTCGTGAAGAGGTCTAAGGCCCCGTACACACGAGCAAATACATCTGTTCAAATCGGTTGGACAGACCGATTTGAACACATCTGTCTGCTGGGATTTATTGGTTTGATCGTGTACACACGATCAAACCAAAATCCCCGCCGGCAGACAGCGCGCTGACGTGGCGGTGACGTGGCGGTGACGTTGACGCCGCCACGTCACCACACCTGGAAATAAAACACTTCCGCGCATGCGTCGAATCCATTCGACGCATGTGCGAGCAGATATGTCTGCTGGTTAGCGTATTAACCAGCAGACATGTCGGGCGGACGGATTCCCAGCCGACAGATTTCAAATCATGCTTTAAAATCTGTCGGCTGGCCAAATCCGTCTGTTTGCCCGTACACACGATCGAATCTGTCTGCTGAAACGGTCTGGCAGACCGTTTCCAGCAGACAGATTTGATCATGTGTACGCGGCCTTAAAGGTGTTAGAAAAGCAGGAATAGGTTCTGTCTTTTGGATGCAACCACCTCCATACCTCGGTAAAATCTGTAGCATGCGCCCAAGTGCCCAGGTCGGAGTTAAAATTGAATTGATATTTTTTTCAAGGACACAACCATCTCTCTAAAAATCTGTAAAGAATCTTTCCAACAGATTTCTAAAAATGGTTTGCTTCTGCTTCTGTATAGAGTGAGACATTATGTCAAACAGACTGAAATATAGATTATGTGGTTTTTCATACATTTTAATCAGTAAATACCATCATACCAAACTGTCTTTTTGCTCAGGATGCCTAACATACACTCTAGTGCACAGGTGTCAAACACAAGGCCCGCAGGCCGAATCCGGCCCTCCAGGCCATTTCATGTGGCCCTCCCACCTCTCCCACAGATGCAGGAGAGCTCCAGCCCTCCTCTGGTCCTCCTCCAGACCCTTACTTTCTGCTTTAAAGCAGTGCATTCAGCTTCTTCCTAGCAGCAGCATAAGGAAATAGGAGTACACTGTGATGTAAGGGAGGGTGTAGGAGTCTTCTGATGGTGGGGTGGCTCTTGACATCTAATGTAAGGGGAAGGGATTCGCTGAACATCTAATCTTACAGATACAACTGGCCCTTTTAAAGGGCAATCATAATGCTGATGCGGCCCACGATGAAATTGAGTTTGACACCCCTGCTCTAGTGGATGGTGCAGGACAAGTGAGTTGGCTTTAAAATTGCATGAAAACCTTAATTTCCTTGGCTGGGTGTAATGCATTCTTTATTAGCCATTAAAAAAAGCATGTTGTTTCAGCGATACGCCATCTCACCGAACAGGTTGAAACAGTAGAACATGGTGGCTGCTAGTATACTAGTTATCACTGAACCGTGACACTATCAGATCACCTTTTGTAGACTGGTTGCTCAGAACCGTATCAGTTTCTCTCTGGCTATAGAGCACTGCATGTTCTTTTTGTACATCTCTGTCATAAATTAGATACCAGGAAAGACTTCAGTTCCGTGACAACTATTTCAGCATCTTCCTTCTTCCATCAACATCACGTTTTAAGAGAACAATTCAGCTGCTAAATTGACTCCGCTACTGTAAAGAAAAGGAAACATACAAGATGAAGACAGCAATTTGTGTTTTTACGTGGCTTTTCTCAACAGTTTTGGACCTCAAAGGTGAGATCAATTACTAAACATATTTCAGTCTGCTATTTGACCTTGGCCATTTAGTGACCAACTTAGGATATTTTTGGTAAGCATGAATTGGTATGAAGTGTGAGGCCGCGTACACACGACCGAGGAACGGGCGAAACACATCGTTTTCCTCGTCGAGTTCCTTGTTAGGCTTGTCGAGGAACTCGACAATTTTGCTTTGCGTACACACGTTAAAGACCAAATCTCCTCGTTCTCAAACGTGGTGACTTCAACACATAGGACGGCAGGGGAAGTTCAATTCCACTGGCACAACTCTTGGGGCTGGTTTTGCTGATCTCATGTGTTTGCGTGTTAAGTAAAAGTTTGGTAAAAGACTATTTGCACTTTTCAGTCTGTTACAGCTTGAAAAATGTGTTATCTCCATTACAAATGCTACTTTTACTCCCGTCTTATACTTTAATTTGAGCATGCGCGGGTTTCTTGGCATACACACGCTCGAGCCAAATTTGACCCCCGTCGAGAAAATAGAGAACATGCTCTCTTTTTGGCTCGACGAGTTTCTCGGCAGTTTTCTCGTTAAAAAATGTACACGGCCGGTTTTCTCAGCAGAATACGTCTCCCATCAAGTTTCTTGATGGATTCTGCCGAGAAAACCGGTCGTGTGTACATGGCCTGAAAGTCAGGTTGTCACTCTCATAATTGTTTGATAATGTATTGCGATGTATAATGGTAAAATATGTTTATAAATGTAGAGATGGCATAAAAATGTAACACGTATAAGAGACAGATTTACATGATAGAAAGTGCGAATATGAAATTGACTATACATACCAGGGAAGTACATGGCTAAGCCTTCTATGTGTATCACTGTCTCCAAATTCCAAAGTGTAGCAAATAGATTTATTTCCAATACATTTCTGTGCAATCTTAACCCCTACACAAATTTGCATTCTCAACTTGAATGGGTTATCCCGGGGGGATGCCTGCAGCTTCAGGCATCAACCCAGTACCATTTTTTTAGAGCTAGTGGTCGGCTTTTTAGTGATAACAAACGATGCATCTAAAAGCCGCTCGGCTGTTATTCTAAAGAAGCGGGAGGGGACCTCCCATCACCTCCCGCCGCCTCCCATCTGCTGGCTAGGCTAAGACTGGAACGAAGCTGGAAATGGCTTAGTTTGAGCTTTCTATGTAAAAACACAGAAGGGACATCAAAATGTCACTTCCGGTTTACTCGGTAGTGTCAGTATTCAGAATAGCCAATTTTGGTGATCTAAATACTTTTAAGTGCAAAGGAGGGATTTGGGGTCTTTTAGACCCCCGATCCCTCTATAAAAAGAATACCTGTCACCGCCTATTAATGCCACAAGGGATGTTTACATTCTTTGTGACAGCAATAAAAATTATCGGATTTTTTTTAAAGTGACAATGTAAAAAATAATAATAATAAAAAAATAATAAAAATAATTAAAAAAAGTGTCCACAGATCATGTCCGCATATGTAAACAGTGTTCAAATCACACATGTGAGGTACTGCTGCGACCTGGTAACCATTACATTTTTTTAAAGTGTCGTCTATGGAGATTTTTAGGTGGCCATTCCAGTGCGCAATTTTAAAGCTTGACACGTTAGGTATCTATTTACTCAATGTAACATTCTCGTTCACATTATACAAAAGAATAGGGCTAACGTTACTGTTTTGTTTTTTTTTTCTTCATGAAAGTGTATTTTTTTCTAAAAAAATTGCATTTGAAAGACCGATGCGCAAATACCATGTGACATAAAATTTTGCAACAATCGCCATTTTGTTCTCTAGGGTCTCTGCTACAGTAAATAAATACATATAGGCCTAGATTCACGTAGGGGAGCATATCTTTGTGCGGGCGTATCCTATTTACGTTATGCCTTAATTTTTACAGGCAAGTGCTGTATTCACAAAGCACTTGCTCCGTTCGGCGGCATAGCCTTAGGCCGCGTACACACGATCGAACATGTCTGCTGAAACTGGTCCGCAGACCAGTTTCCGCGGACATATCCAATCGTGTGTACGGCCTAGCGGACAGGTTTCCAGTGGACAAAAGTTTTAAAACATGCTTTAAAACTTGCCTGCTGGAAAAAACATGTCCGTCGTACATGTCCGCTGGTTGGTACGACTAACCAGCGGACAGAAATTCCCCGCATGTGTCGAATGGATTCGACGCATGCGCGGAAGCATTGAACTTCCCGGATTGAGCACGTCGGTGATGTATACGTCACCGCGTTCTCTGTCCGAGGGGATTTTCGTCCGATGGTGTGTACACACCGCCGGATCAAAATCCTGCAGCAGACATGTCCGATGAGAACGGTCCACGGACCGTTTTCATCGGACATGTCTCCTCGTGTGTATGCGGCCTAAATTGGCCGGCGTAAGTGCGCGTAATTCAAATTAGGCATGTAGGGGGCGTTTTGTATTGAAACGAACGGTGACCCCACGTAAATGACGCGGCGAACGAACTGCGCATGCGCCGCCCGTGGACGTATCCCAGTGCGCATGCTTCAAATCACCTCGCAAATAGTCAATGAAAACGACGTGAACGTAACTTACGCCCAGCCCCATTCTGAATCGGCTTACACAAACAACGTAAAATTTATAAATTTCAACGTGGTCCCGACGTCCATACTTAACATTGGCTGCGCCATCTTTTTGTTGGAATATATTTATGCCTGAAAAAGGCCTTACGTAAACGGCGTATCTTACTGTGACGGCCAGGCGTACAATCTTGAATGGGCGTATCTAGCTAATTTACATATTCGACGCGTAAATCGACGGAAGCGCCACCTAGCGGCCAGCGTAAATATGCAACTAAGATACGACGGCATTATACACTTACGCCGCTCGTATCTTAGCTCAATCCCAGCGTATCTTGTTTTCTGAATACAGAAAAAAGATATGCCGGCGGATTTTAGAAGTTACGCGGCATATCTCGAGATGCGCCGCATAACTTCTTACTGAATCTGGCCCATAATGTTTAGCAATTCTAAGCAATTTTCTAGCAAAAAAACATACGGACTTTAACTTAGGCTTAGGCTTAGGCATGAAAGGGTAAAATATATTAAATCTACAGCTTTTTGTAGTTAAACTCCAGGCAGATATATAAAATTCATATTAATGCAGGTTTGTATTCATTAAAGCATCATTAAATGTTTTTTTTTTAAAGAAAGTAGTGGAAATACCTGAATTTTACCTTGTATCAGCTACTTGTTCATGTACAGCAGAGCTCAGAATGGTGGAGGGAGAAGTAGTGCAAAGGAGCCAATCAAAGGGGCTTGTTTCCACATAAGGGACATACTGACAGGTGGAGAAAGCAGAGTGACAGCGATGAGCAGCCTGCTAAATCTCCTTTCACTACTTATTTACAGGAAGGATAAGACTGGTAAATGTTACTGCAGCACAGGAAAATTAATCCCTTCAAGACAGGCTATGCTATGTGGCAGATTTATGTAAATTACATCACTGGGTGAACATAAAAACAATAATGTTTTACAGGTAAACTGTTTGCCTGCAGTTCAGCTCTAAAGGTTATGTGGAAGTTATGGGAAGTACCTGAAGCTAAATAGGATGAATAAAATTATTAATCTTTAGAGTCATCAGTGGGTGACCCTGCCCCCTTTGACATCACCGACCAAGGGGCATGCCCGAGTCAATTAGTAGCCTGCCCTGTAAACTTCTTCAGTTGATTTTGGGCTGCTTATCAGGTCCATCAACCCAATTGCCAGCTGAAGGACTGCAGTTGCTTAGTGTTAGCCTGTAACCGAAACTGGCATGGTCTCCAAGTAAGAAACTTTGATTTGCAAAAAAATTATTTGCTTATGAAAACTGTATACAGTTAGTTCTGAGGCTCAGCATGTTGACAAATAGATTTTGGGCTTACATACATTTTAAAAATAATTTATACAATGTATACAGCAGCTATTCTCAACCAGTGTTTCATGGAACCATGGGTTCCTCTAGAACAGTGGTTCTCAACCTTATAGTGCTGTGACCCCTTGATAAAATTTCCCAAGTTGTGGGGACCCCTAACAGTAAAATTATTAGCGTAGCGTTGGTTGTCAGAATCCAAGGCAAGACGTAATTTGCGCCCCTAACCCATGGAAATTTAGCGCTTCCTGAGTCCCCTCCACTCGTACAGTATTAAAAACTTCATATGGTACATTTTAGGATGAACCACTCTTTCTCTTTGTTCTCCTCTTTTTCCCTTTTATCCCTCGCTATCCTAATTTCTTGTTTTTTCCCCCATCCCTCTCTCTAGCTGTCTTTTTTGTTTTTTCTCTTATTCTTTCTCTCCCTTTTTCTTTCTTCCACGCCCCCTTTTCTTCTCCCTTCGATGTATTCTCTATCGTAATTCCTTCTCTTACTCCTTGGTGGAGGGAGAATGGGATGAGTGGCAATGCTAGAGGGAGTTCTGATCAGCCAACTTAGGTGCTCTTGCTCAAGTTCATCTGCTGATCTGAGAACTGTAGTGGGGACTTTAATCACAGGTAGTGTTACCCAGTGTGTCTCTGACTTTGTGGTGTCTCGTAGCAGCAGGGGCAGACTGACCATTGAGGAACTCGGGCACTGCCCGAGGGCCCCATGCCACTAGGGGGCCCCATCAGGGTTGCCAGGCTCATTAAAACCAGGGACAGTATGTAAAAATCTGTGTTTTTTTTACATCTGTCCCTGATATGTTCAAAACCTACATGCTTTTGATGTGAAAATCCCGAGATTTTAGCTGCCCTGCCTCTGTACTGCCACCTGGCTTGGTGGCCATCTGTAAGCCTGGGGGCCCCATAATCTTCTATTGCCCGGGGGCCCCATGGGTTGTCAGTCCGCCCCTGCGTAGCAGTGACACCTATGCTGAAATCAAGAGATAGGGTCTCCTTCAGCCCCTCCCACCTCACAATCCTCACTAGTCAGCGGACCTCTAGTCTCTGCCCCCCAGCCATGCAGTGAACTGAATGGGTGGCTGCAAAGAGGCTGAGTGGGCGGCCGTGTGCTCCAGGAACAGCCCAGCTTGATGGCCACCGGCTCCAGAGGCAGCCCTGGGAGAGCCTGGGAGAGTGGTGCGGGCTTCAGAAACAGCCCAGGATTTGGTGACCCCTGGCAAATAATCATTTGACCCCCGAGGGGGTCTTGACCCCCAGGTTGAGAACCACTGCTCTAGAGGTTGCTAGAGGTGCCTTAACTGTGGCTGATTGACCTCCTATTTTGCATTCTTTATACTAATTATCAATGTAAAGGGCAATTTTCCTATTGACCCCCAAAAAATTGGTCTTAGTAAGAGTTCCTAAGACCTGCAAATTATTTTGGGGGTTCCCTTGGGTTGAAAATGTTGAGAAAGGCTGGTATCCAGTTTACTATAATTTATTTTCACTATCCTCTATTTATGTCGGTTAAGGGGTAGAATCAGCAAAAGGAAAATACGCACAGATGCTATTCCGGGATCTGTTTGAGGATTATGCAAATGCCTTGAGACCGGTGGAAGATACCGACCGAGCACTGAATGTTACCCTGCAAATTACTCTTTCTCAGATTAAAGACATTGTGAGTACATTGAATCAAACAAATTATTTTTAATGTTGTATTAAGATGCCTACAGATATTGTTCACCTGTTGTAGCTATTTGGGGCTGGACTGAAGAATATTTATATGGCCCTTTCTTATCTGTGGCAGACTTAGTTTAGCTTTCCCAGTGGGAGAGTTGATTGACCAGAGGTACCGTTTCCCTTAAGCACATTTGCCTGATGAGATCATACACATTTACACTAATCATTTATTATTCTTTTCTTTTATTACAACAATCATTTGACAGCCAGATCTTGCCTTGTACACCCGATTCCAGAAGAGAAAAGTGCAATGTGAGATTTTTGTTGTGAATTCTGACCGTGTGTATGCTCCATCGGACTTTTTCTGTCAGAATTGCGGCCAAAAAAAAAAGATTGAGAGCAGGATCTCAATTTTCGTGACAGGAAAAATTCATGTCGTCAATCCCGTTCGTCTGTATGCAATTACGACGCGCAGAAAAAATGTGCATGCTCAGAATCAAGCAGGAGAGCCGAACTGCCTATTAAACTTCATTAATCTCAGGTCATCATACGTGTTATACGTCACCGCGTTCTTGACATTCGGAATTTCAGACAAGATTAGTGTGACCGTGTGTATGCAAGACAAATTTCAGCCCCCCTCTCCCTGTCACATCTCCCGGCACCAGCCTTCAATGCTAGTGACTGAGGGAAATAGCGTTAAACACTGATTTTCCTCCACTAGTTCTTTACACACAATACACTTTATTCTTCAGCCTAAATTCATGGAGGGAAGCTGCCGTGTACTTCATGAGGCTTCGCACACCCTTGGTCCAGGACAGTCTATAGAAGGTTCTGCTATGTAACTGGCTCAAACTTCGGGTTTCCCCTGCTTAAGGTAGACCTACGCAGTGGTGCCAGTTACATAGCAGAACCTTCTATAGACTGTGCTGGACCACGGGTGTGTGAAGCCTCATAAAGTACATGGCAGCTTCCTTCCATGAATTCAGGCTAAAGAGTAAGGTGTATTGTGTGTAAAAAACTAGTGGAGTCATCAATCCACCCCTCAGACAGAATCTACCTATCAAATTGAAATTTTCTGACACAGCTAAAATTTTACTTGCATTTCCAGAAGTTACAAAATTACAGTTTTAAGGGCACATTTCAGTATTTAGGCTACAAACAAGCACAATGTGCAATTATCAGTGTGATTTAGGGTAGTTATGAAGACAAAAAAATGATTTCCTATTTTATTTTCGATATAGTATGTAAGTAGCTCAGGGACAGGATGATGACACCTCACTGACACACTGCCCCCTCCTATCACAGTGACAATCTCTCTCCACTCCAGGTGGTCCCTTCAGTCCACTCCAGTCCAAACAGTACTTACAGTCCCACGCTTAACTTGCTTTGCCCCCGTCCCGCGGACCCGCACATGAGGCACTGGCCACTCTGCTCGGCTCCCTTGCACCATGACATCATGTGATACCGTAGGCACTGCCATATTTTTCACTGGCAACCTTTTCCTGTCACTGGCATTTACTGGCAGGAGAAAAGTGACTGTTTTTTACTGGCTGGCAGTAAAAATACTGACAGCTGGCAACACTGCTGGCCGCCATTGCCTCCTCTCCCAAACTGGCTGCTTCTCCTTCCTTTTACTTCTTAGGCCGTGTACACACGATCAGACCGGACTGTTTTCGTCGGACCACGCTGAGGTGGTCTGTTGGTCTAATGTGCGTACACACCATCGGACCAAAATCCCCTCGGACCAGAACGCGGTGACGTAGAACACAATGACGTAATGAAAAAACAAAGTTCAATGCTTCCAAGCATGCGTCGACTTGATTCTGAGCATGCGCGGGATTTTGGTCCGATGATTTAGTGTACTAACCATCGAACCTGTCCGACGAACAGGTTTCCAGTGGACGGGTCTCAAAGCATGTTTTGAAACTGTAGTCCGCTGGAAAACGGTCCGATAGGCCATACACACGATCAAATATGTCCGCTGAAACTGGTCTGCGGACCAGTTTCAGCGGACATGTTCGATCGTGTGTACGCGGCCTTACTTTCTATCACACAGATAGTTTACATAAAGGTTGACATATCTATCTCCATTTCCATGCAATGTAGGACCCTTACTCTGTGTTCACAGTACAACAAAGAAGAAGATTCCTTTTTTTCCTACTTTCCCAGCAAACTGTATTAACTGTATGCTGTATTAAAACCTATTATTACATGCTCGCTGCTCCTCCGGAGCTCTCCAGTTTTTATTTTGTTCAGCCCACTAGGTTGAATGAAAACAACCTTTAAGGCCTCGTACACACGATCGGACATATCCGATGAAAACGGTCCGCGGACTATTTCCATCGGATATGTCCGATCTGGAGTTTGATCCGATGGCGTGTATGCGTCGGATCCATTCACAGGATACGACGCATGTGTGGGAGGATATGTCCGCTGGTTTACCGTACTAACCAGCGGACATATCCGACGGACAGGTTTGTAGCGGACAAATTTCAAAGCATGCTAGCCCATACACACGAGCGGAGATGTCTGCTGAAACGGTCCATCGGACCGTTTTCAGCGGACATATCCCCTCGTGTGTACGAGGCCTTAGTGTGTACCAGGCTTTAGACTTTCCTGCTTTACCTGCTTTTCCTGCTAGCTGGGGTGATATTTTTAAATGTGTACATTTTAAATGTGAACATTTCTTTTTTTTACAGGATGAAAGGAATCAGATATTGACAGCATACTTGTGGATTAGGCAAAGCTGGTTTGATGCATACCTGACGTGGAACAGAGATGACTATGATGGTCTAGATTCTATCCGTATCCCAAGCAACATGGTATGGAGACCAGATATCGTGCTCTATAACAAGTAGGTAGACGTCAGAGAAACAACATACTTTTTCTTTTGTTGCAGTATATTCATATTCATTATGTTGGCAAACCTGGCACTTTCTCATAGGAAATTATTTGAAAAAAGGATCTGATTTGGATTGAAGAACGTTTTCCCTGTGCCTCTGTGGGTTTCCTCCCCTACTTCAAGGACATGCTGGTAGGTTAATTGAATCCTATCTAAATTGGCCCTAGTATGTGTATGTATAAATGTGAGTTAGGGACTAGAGATGGTCCCGATATTCGAGACATATGGGGAGCTTGTGGGTAGTTCATCCGCGGCCATGCGCCACATGATGCACTGTTAGATCACAGTGCATTGAAAGGTGCTAATTGGCCAAATCATGCACCTGACCTGTATGCTTTGGGCAATCACAGCGCAATGTGCTGTGAGAGACATTATTGGCTTAAAATGTGGGCTTAAAGACAGGGTAAAGGTATGCACAATAGTGACACTGACTAAAGTGGCACCATGTCTCCAAATGCCCAACCTTTTGAAGCGTGAGGGCCACCTAAGCGACTTGGTAACAGGTCGCGGGCCACAATGAGTGGAGCCGGTGTATGGCAGCCCACTCTACTCTATAGAGCCCACTCTACTTTTTTTTGCGGATCGTAGTGGAGATAGGCATTTGTAAAGTCCATTTGGGTCCAATTGGGTCAGATTTGACCGTGTCAAAGGGGCCTTTGGCTCAGTGCAGGTAACACGCAGGTGCACTGCTCTGAACCTGCAGATCAGTTTGAAAGCAACTCAGTAACCACTGCAGAACAGATATGTCCATATATACATTGTGATTTTAGTAATAAACTTACCTTTAATAACAGTATTCTATTCTATTCCATCCCAGAGCAGGAGGTCTCGGGCCACATCAGAGGGCTCCGCGGGCCACATGTGGCCCCCGGGCCACTGGTTGAGCACCCCTGCGTTAGATAAAGCATCCCCTGGAGGATGGTACAGATATCCAACCGGCTAGTAGCATCAGATCGGTATGCAGTATGAAGCAAAAACAAGCTCCTTATATATGGCATGTAATGCCATGCTGGACCGGCGTGCGCTCCACCCGGTCCCCGGCCCCTGAGGAAACAAATTGGCAGTTGTTGCAATTTGTATTTGCACAGCAATTTTTCAAATGCGATTTTCTGAATTAAACACTGTAACGGATTGAACCGTGACAGACTGAGATATTCCTATGTCTAGGGTCACCTTATGTCCAATAGGGCCATAGGGTGACAAAGAATCATAATTCATATATTACATGAGATGGGACATTAATAATAATTCATATTGCAGGACTAGATTATTACAAAGTGGATGTCTTGAGATATCACAAGCTGTTGCCTATTCAATCTGGGCACACGACAAGTGACTCACAAGACATTGTATAAAGGCTATTGAAGTGTCTTGAGGTGTTGGCTATTCATTGTGAAAGACACATTCTGTTGAAAAGGTGTTAACTGCAAGACTCTTTCATTGTGTGAAGCTCTCTGTTTACCCTATTGTGTTATTCTAAAGGTTAATTGAATTCTATGGATACAGGAATGTGTTAATGCTCAGGTGTGATAGTATTTGGTTTTGATGTCATCCTCTCTGAGTTAACTCTATTGATGATGCGGTGCCGACATGTCTACATTATTAGCTTACCTGAATGCCTTTTAAGGTGATTGAAGCCCCCCCCCCCATGGTGTGAAGGGGGGTGGAGACTACATTGTCCTGTGATTAACTGCATTATGCTTGAAACTGTATAAGTAGCTGAGAAAATATCAATAAAGGGGTCATATCTTTGGAAGCAAGTACGGAGCTCTGTCTCGTCTTATTCTGGGAAAGGATATGGATCGTGTATGCATTATTGTGGAGTGTCGAATAAGTTCGTCGTGGTTGGATGGAAGGTCGTAAGCGGTGGTGACCGTTACAAACACTTTCATGAATTAAAAAAAAACACAATATGTAACCCAATTTATTTGTATGGTGTGAAATATGACACACTTTAAAATTGCACACTCTCGTGGAATGGTACCATACTTCAGTACTTAAAAATCTCCATGGTCTATGCTTTAAAACATTTTATGGGTTACCAGTTTAGCGTTACAGATGAGGTAATAGCTGACTGGTAATAAAGATAAATGCGCCCTCCTTACTTTCCACCATTGCGCTAGCTGGAACAAGAATCTCAAACTCCTGGTCAACTCCTTCCTGTGTCATGACCTCTAGTCTGCCCAGGAGGTAAGGCAGACGTAACGGAGAAGTGTTTTGAAACATCCATGAAAACAGTGCGGTCAATCGAGCTGTCAGCGAAGATCCAAAAAGAAGTGGAATACCAGGGAGAAAGTTTCGCATTACGGTGGTGAGTTGCAGACAGAGGAACAGGAAGTGAGGATTTCTCAGAAGAAATAAGGAAATTTAAAAGGAAAATGGAAGGATGAGGAGCAATCTGGATCACACTGTTGGAATTGGAATCCTTTTGATACGTATTTAAAGCGGAGGTTCACCCTGAAAATCAACTATCTACCATTAGATCCAGCATACCGCTGACATCTGCAGTATGCAATCTTTTTTTTTTTTTGCTGTACTTATTGTTTTAACGTTGTTCTTATCCGGCTCCGAGCTGATTCCCCGCGGGGATTAGGCGATCCTAAGACAAGAAGTAGATGATTGACGTGCTGGTAAAGCGCGTCACGCCTTTCAAAAATAAAAGAAGTGTGACTCGGCTGTTTACACCGCTATACGGCGTCTGCGCCTGCCGTGTAGAGCTGACTGCGCAGGCGCCCTAAAAAGCCGAGTCACACTTCGCCAATTTTCGGAAGGCGTGACGTGCTTTACCAGTATGTCAATCATTTACGTCTTGTCTTAAGAACGCCTACTCCCCGTGGGGAATCAGCTCGGAGCCGGATGAGAACAAAGATAAAATGGTAAGTACAGCTGGGGGGGGAGGGGGCAGCATACTGCAGATGTCAGCAGTATGCTGGATCTAATGGTAGATAGTTGATTTAGGGTGAACCTCCGCTTTAAAGATCCTGTTTATGCCTTTCTGCAAAAACACGTGAGTGTGAGGCATATTGTTCTGGTGAGTGGCCAATTTGATGGGTGATGGAATCACTGAACACATTTGGTGTGGTGGAAGACTCTGAAGATTGCAAGATTTCTTATCACTTATGAACTTTTTTTGCTTTATCACTTTTTTTAAACTTTCACGGGTTCATATGCTTATTTATTTATTCATATAGTTTTCATTTTTCTTTTGAAAACTATTCTTAATTTTTAGCTACATCATTGTGTCTAAATTTATGTGTTTGTGCAACATCATACACGTATTCACTTTAGCGCTGCTTAATATTTTTGATACTGTTACAGAGGAGGTACGCTTTACTTTTTTTTATTGTTTATTTTATTTTTATTATATATTATTTTTATATTTTCACTTTTCCTTACTTTTATTTTATTTTTTTAATCGACCTCAGGCTTCCCATCCAAAAAAAACCCACAGTGTTTACATCTAGTGGCGCCAGAAGTAAAGTCGTTTCATGCCTCCGAGGGTCATAGAGATGGCCTGGGGGCCATCTGGTCCACAGCCAGCTCTATGGTAACTCACCGCCGCCGGCAGATTAATTTTATGGCTCCCCGCATGGGCGAGACCGGAAAAGCACCAGAGGGCGGTGGGAGGAGGGATGTTCACCATGATGGTCAGGCAACGCACTGGCACCTTTGCTTCTATGTGCTGGATGTTCAGTGTGCTCCTGCCCATTTTAGGAGGATTGGGCTCCCTCCAGTCACCTGCCCTTTATCTATCCATCAGCAAATGCGTGCAACTAAACCTCTGTTTTTAATGCATACTGTTAGACAGGTGAATTTTGTTGGTTGCTGATTTGTCGGTAAGTTTGAGCTTGGATATTCTATGTTGTTTTTGTATGTATACGCACCTTTTCCAGTGGTCCTTACTAAATAGACCAGTCATAGGAAGGGGCAGTGACATTTGTTTTTTGTATTTATGTCATTGTGGTCAGGCAACACACTGGCACCTTTGCTTCTATGTGCTGGGTGTTCATTGTGCTCTTGCCCCTTTAAGGAGGGCTAGGCTACCTCCAGTCACCTACCCTTTATCTATCCATCAGCATGCATGTGCTTCCACTGAGGAGACTTTACATTTTAGAGTTAGGACTGCAGTACACAGAGAGCCTTGACGGGGCCTGCAGCTTATACATGCATTTGCAAATGCATGCAACTAAACATCTGTGTTTAACACATACTGTTAGACAGGTGAATTTGGTTGGTTGCTGATTGGTCGGTAAGTTTGAGCTTGGATATTCTATGTTGTTTTTTTATGTATACGTGCCTTTTCAGTGCTCCTTACTGAATAGACTAGTCATAGGAAGGGGCAGTGACAATTGTTTTTTTGTAATGATGGCTTTTACATTGCAGGGAATCACCTGCAGGCATCATGCAGATATCTCCACTTCAAGTCCCAGACGTCATATGACGTCAACCTGGGGGGAGTGGTTAAAAATGTCCTTTCATGTTGTTAGTTCTGCCTGTGTGCTGGCCATCTTTTCCTACGACTTCCTGGATTCCCTACATTTGAAGATTTCCCTATGCTTTTTCCTTTCTAAGGACTACATATCCCATGGTGCCTTGCTGCCTTCAACCTGTGATTCCTGTACTGTCTCTGCCTCCTGAAACTCCTCCCCCCTGCACCTATGTAGTTTAGACGGCAGACTCTGTGAAATGTGTGACACAGCAGCGCCTACAGGGCATAGTGGATATGTGTCACAGAATTCAAGGAATTAAATGGGTGGAATTCTTTGCAAAGTAAGTTTACAAACTTTAAGATTTTTTTAGATTAATAGGATTAGGCTACAAAGAAAATTGAAATACAATGTGCAAATGAATATATTATGTTACCTTTTTGACCATAGATATGCTTTAACCCTGTGTGCCTACATAGCATTCCAGAGGCTAATCAATCCAAGAGTATCTTGTAATCTAAAAAGTAATTTAAGGTTTTGCTTATTACTATTACATACGTATTCTTTGAGATTAGTTATTGTTTACTACTTTTATGTGTACAGCTATATTTTTTTAGTTTACCTAATACGATATCTGCTCAGTTCATTGCATTGCACAATGATGACTCTCTGAACACATTACCACCCATTGATTTTTTCGATGCTTTCAATTCACAGGGCTGACGATGAATTTTCTGAACCGGCAAATACAAATGTTGTTCTGCGTTATGATGGCAAGATCACATGGGATTCCCCAGCTATCACAAAGAGCTCCTGCGTTGTGGATGTCTCCTATTTCCCATTTGATAAACAGGAGTGTAATCTAACCTTTGGTTCCTGGACCTACAATGGTAATCAAGTGGATATAATAAATATTATGGACACAGGAGACTTGTCGGACTTTGTGGAAAATGTGGAATGGGAAATGCAAGGCATGCCGGCAGTGAGGAATGTCATTACATACGGATGCTGCTCTGAGCCATACCCTGATATCACCTTCACTCTGATTCTCAAGAGGAGATCTTCTTTTTACATATTCAACTTGTTAATCCCATGTGTGATGATATCCTTCCTGGCTCCATTAGGATTCTACCTCCCGGCAGACTCTGGAGAAAAGGTATCTCTTGGAGTCACTGTACTCTTGGCTCTGACTGTCTTTCAGCTGATGGTTGCAGAAAGCATGCCTCCTTCTGAAAGTGTGCCATTAATAGGTAAGTATAGTTCTTTCAGCACATAGATAATAGATAATAAAAAGCTCATGAAAAATATATGTATGACTCTGGTGCCTGGACTCCAGATAATCCAGTTTTCTCCATCTCTTCAGTAATGTTGGAAGGGCCTCCACAACGTGGCTCCTGCTACACAGTACTATTTTAACCACTTAAGACCCGGACCAAAATGCAGGTAAAGGACCTTGCCCCTTTTTGCGATTCGGCACTGCTTCGTTTTAACTGACAATTGCGCGGTCGTGCGACGTGGCTCCCAAACAAAATTGGTGTCCTTTTTTTCCCACAAATAGAGCTTTCTTTTGGTGGTATTTGATCACCTCTGCGGTTTTTATTTTTTGCGCTATTAACAAAAATAGAGCGACAATTTAAAAAAAAATTCAATATTTTTTACTTTTTGCTATAATAAATATCCCCCAAAAATATATAAAAAAACATTTTTTTTCCTCAGTTTAGGCCGATACGTATTCTTCTACGTATTTTTGGTAAAAAAAAATCGCAATAAGCGTTTATCGGTTGGTTTTCGCAAAATTTATATCGTTTACAAAATAAGGGATAGTTTTATTGCATTTTTATAACATTTTTTTTTTTTACTACTAATAGCGGCGATCAGCGATTTTTTTCGTGACTGCGACAATATGGCGGACACTTCGGACAATTTTGACACATTTTTGGGACAATTGTCATTTTCACAGCAAAAAATGCATTTAAATTGCATTGTTTACTGTGGAAATGACAGCTACAGTTTGGGAGTTAACCACAGGTGGCGCTGTAGGGGATGTGTGACCTAATGTGTTTGTTTACAACTGTAGGGGGGTGTGGCTGTAGGTGTGACGTCATCGATCGCGTCCCCCTATTACAGGGATGACGCGATCGATGCTGCGGCCACAGAGAAGCACGGGGAAGCCGTGTGTACACACGGCTCTCCCCGTTCTTCCGCTCCAGGGACGGATCGCCGCACTCCAGCGGCGATCGGGTCCGCGAATCCCGCGGTCCCGGAGCTTCGGACCCGTGACCCAGGCTGGGTACTAAAATCAACGTATATATACTTTGATGTGCCCAGCCGTGCCATTCTGCCGACGTAAATGTGCAGTAGGCGGTCCTTAAGTGGTTAATAAGGCTTCCCTGTCTTACAAATACCTGTCCCATAAACTATAATTTATAAACTATTTGAACTCGTAAAGTAAAAATCCTTCTGTAACTTTTTCTAGTTCTGGAGACTTTGGAAAAGAGAGCCACTGTCAGCTTTTTATTGCTGTTTTTCCTCTCTGTCGGTATTGGGGACAGCCATCCTGACCCATATGTCCTGATTACCACTGTAAACAGGACAAAAAAGTCAAAGCAATTCCAAAATGTTATAGCTTGCACCAGTTCAGAAGTATAGATGACCTCCTCTAGAGAGAACACCTGTTTGGGTGGATTTCCCACCACTTAAGAGATATCTCTCCTAATTTCCTGTTAAGTCTCTTAGACAGGAAATTAAAGTAAATCTCCCAGATGGGGACACAGAGATAGTGCATGATGTCATCAAGATTAAAAAAAAAATACAGTTAGTAAACAATACCGGATTAGAGCAGGAAGACTGTGACTATATAAGACACAATAGTGGGCTGTGGGATAGGGTGTTACAGCCTCTGCATTAGGGTCTAGCGGAATTTTCAACACCCCTATTACTTAACATGACCTTTTCATTAAAACTGTTCTAAACTGATTAGTCTAGCCATGCGTGACAACAACTCAGTTTCTCCTCTCACGTTGCTGTCCTGGAAGATGATTGGGAAAATTAGCAGTTAGACATACCAGTAATTGTTTTTCTAGGAATCTTCCAGGACAGCTACATAGTCCCCACCATTTAGACCAGGGGTGTCAAACTCAATTTCATTGTGGGTCACATCAGCATTATGATTGTGCTCAAAAGGGCCGTTTGTATCTGTAAGATTAGATGTCCAGCACATCCCCTCCCCTTTCATTAGATGTCAAGAGCCACCCCACCATCAGAAGTTGAGTCCCCCACCCTCCCTTACATCACAGTGCACCCCCCTTTCCTTATGCTGCTGCTGGGAAGAAGCTGGATGCATTGCTTGAAAGCAGAAAGTAAGGGTCTGGAGGAGGACCAGAGGAGGGCTGGAGCTCTCCTGCAGCTGCAGGAGAGGTGCGAAGGCTGCAGGAAATAGCCTGGAGGGCCAGATTTAGCCCGCGGGCCTTGTGTTTGACACCTGTGTTTTAGACTATCCTTGTTTTCTTTTAACATGATTTTTTCTTTATTACCTTTGTTTACTCAGTGGCAGCAGTCTACTTTAAAGTGCTGCTAAAAGCAGTGTATATTCACCTCAATGCATTCTATGCATTAGGGCAGGGGTCTCCAAACTGTGGCCCGAGGGCCAGATGCGGCCCTTTGCCAGCCTTTATCTGGCCCTTGGGGCACTATTTCTCCCTCTGACACCAACAATGGGGCACTATTTCTTCCACCGATATCAATGACGGGATACTATTTCTCCTCCTAATAGGGGCAATACTCCTCCTCTTTGACCACCAACCCTGAGGTCATATTTATTCTCTCTGATGCCAGGCCCGGCCACACTCTCTGGCCCTCCTAATGTCTGAAGGACAATAAACTGGCCCTTTGTTTGAAAAGTTTGGAGACCCCTGCATTAGGGTAAAAAACCTTCAGCATAAAGGCCCACACTTATACTTTCCTGAGCCCGATCTCGATCCAGGGTTTGTGCCCAATTTGTTGCCATGCAGTCAGTTGGGGGTTGATCTGCAACTCCCCAGGGGTGGCCAATTCTTTGATCGTAGCTAGTGGCTCGGCCTCACCCTCTTGTAACAGACTACAGACTGGGAGAGCATCGGCTGATCTGTCATCGTTCGGCTTCATCATGTTCACATGGTACATTTTAAACCGCTTACCACGGTCATCAAGCGATACCACGTAGATAACATCGCCCCTTTTTTCATGTATGGTCCCTCCCATGCAGCTTGCAGCTTGCTCTGCCACATGGGGACCAATACCCAAACCTTCTGTCCTACCTCATACACCCTCTCCCAGGCAAACCAGTCATACCATTGCTTCAGGGTGGTTTGGGCCTGCGTAAGCTCTGATGAGCACCAAGCTCATCAGAGTGTCCATATTCTTCCATAGTTTTAGTAGGTAGTCTACCACTGAGACTTTAGGACCCACATTCTGCCCCTCCCTCTTCTTTGAGGCTTCAGAAAGGTGGCAATCTATGTTAACTGGAATATGATTCTTTATTGGCATCTAGGTGTCAACTCTATCCTAGAAGCTGGCCCTGTCCTTTTCAAATGCCAATAGAGCAACATATGGCTGATTACTGAATACTGTGACTTTAATAACACAGAATTAAACTATATGTACAAATACACTACTTCTAAAGATCACATCACATCTCAGCTACTGGCACAATTGCCCTACTCTTACATTTATGTTACATCCACTTTCATGTTACACATCGCAGAGGCTCAGTCTCCCCTTTTCCTCCTCATTGGCTCAGAAACAGCAGCAGGAGCCATTGGTTCCTGCTGCTGTTAATCACAGCCAGTGACAATAGAGCAGGGGGTGGAGCCCAGACCTATTGTCTGGGTCAAGACGCAAACAGCAAGGCTTGGGAGCGATCCTGCAAGGGGCTTGGGAAGAGCCAGGAGCGCCAACAGGGGATCCTAGAAGAGGAGGATTGGGGCTGCTCTGAGTAAAAATATTACACAGAGCAGGTAAGTATAACACGTTTATTATTTTAAAGAAAAGTAATTACATTTAAAATCACTTTAAAGGGTAACTCCACTTCCATGGGAAGAAAAAGGAGCAAATTAAAACAATAATAATATAACACATACAATTGCAAACCTTTGCTTTTTAATCTTCAGCGCTGTAATTCTCTGTGAAATGCAATGCAATATGGCTATCCCAGATATGTTAATCCCTGCTTGAATGATTGGATTACTGATTTTCCCAGAAGTCTGCCCTAAGATACTAATGCAAAAGCATCCCCTGCAACAAAAATATAATTTACTCCCAAAGGAAAATCATATCTAAAGGGATGCAGACCCTCGGATTTTCCTCATTAGAGCCCTGCAGGTGCAGCAGCTGATCCATAATTACAAAACCACTCCCATACATATTCACTTGGACACAGACAAACAACAAGCTATTTATCCACAATAACAAAAGGTAGAAATCTGCAACAAAGTTTGCTAAACTCCCTGCAATAATAAATAAAATTGAAGTTTAATTGCAGGAGGTCTTGAGAAGAACGAAGAGAACGATTAGGTTGGTATTTTGAAACTAGGTTAGTGATGTAGCTGGGCAAAGAGGGGGAGTGATGTAGAATAATAAAGCTTCGAACCAGGCAGGACTTCAACAATGCAGGTTTATTAACAACTGGTAACATACAGGTTTATGTTCAAAGTATTACAAGATACAGGCCTAATTTATACAATTTCTTACAATGCAAGCATATTAGATATTGATATTCTTATCCTATAACCAAATTGAAACAACAGTGAATTGTTCTCACCTTGAACCAGAATGGGTCTTTTCTGCAAATTCTTGGAAACCCGTTACCTGATGGGGACCAGTTGGTCGACCGGCTTGACCAAGTTTGTGAGGGAAGTTCACCTGAGACCACACTCTGGAACAAGTTAAGAAGTTTTCCCCATTTGACTCGTACGAGGAGACAAGTTATGGACAGATATTTTCCCACTGGTTCTGACCGCTTGCCACCCGTGCTATAGGGCTGCATGGACAAGCAGTCAGCCTGATAGACGCCCATCTGACTTGTCTGACTAACAATTGTAAAACTTGCTCTTATATACCCTCACAAGTCTTATCTTAGCCATCTCTCCTAGATATGATTGGTTGCTGAGATCTACGTCAATGTAACACCCGTCCTACAACCAGACAAACATAATTATTGCCAGAATTCCTATATGTTCATTAAAGTCAGTGCTTTGAGTGGGCCAAAAGAGGTGCCGGTACTCTATTAGGCGCCGGTGCACCCCCCCCCCCCCAATACTGAACATGAAAATACCCTTAGAAAGTACCCTGAAAAAGAGCTACTGTAGAAAGAGCTACTGAACATAAATAAAATGTCCCCCCTGCAAAGTGCTGCCCTAGGCCTGGGCCTTGTTGGCCTAGGCCAGGATACAGCATTGGATAGTATCAGTAAAACTCAGCTGACACATGGTATCAGTAAAAATCAACCGGTATAGCATTAGTAAAAACCAACCACATGGCATCAGTAAAAATCAACCGGTATAGCATTAGTAAAAACCAACCCACATGGCATTAGTAAAAAATCAACCCACATGGCATCAGTAAAAATCAACCCACATGGCATCAGTAAAAATCAACCGGTATAGCATTAGTAAAAACCAACCCACATGGCATCAGTAAAAATCAACCCACATGGCATCAGTAAAAATCAACTCACATGGCATCACTAAAAATTAACCCACATGGCATTAGTAAAAATCAACCCACATGGCATCAGTAAAAATCAACCCACATGGCATCAGTAAAAATCAACTCACATGGCATCACTAAAAATCAACTCACATGGCATCACTAAAAATTAACCCACATGGCATTAGTAAAAATCAACCCACATGGCATCAGTAAAAATCAACCCACATGGCATCAGTAAAAATCAACTCACATGGCATCACTAAAAATTAACCCACATGGCATCAGTAAAAATCAACCCACATGGCATCAGTAAAAATCAACTCACATGGCATCACTAAAAATTAACCCACATGGCATCACTAAAAACTAACCCACATGGCATCACTAAAAATTAACCTACGTGGCATCACTAAAAATTAACCCACATGGCATCAGTAAAAATGAACCCACATGGCATAAGTAAAAATGAACCCACATGGCATCAGTAAAAATGGTGGCACAGTGGCTGCGTGTGATGGGCACAGTGGCGACAATTGATGGACACAGTGGCTGCATTTGATGGGCACAGTGGATGCGTTTGGGCACAGTGGCGACAATTGATGGGCACAGTAGCTGCGTTTGATGGGCACAGTGGCTGCATGTGATGGCACAGTGGCTGCATTTGGTGGCACAGTGGCTGCATTTGGTGGCACAGTGGCTGCGTTTGGTGGCACAGTGGCTGCGTTTGGTGGCACAGTGGATGCGTTTGGTGGCACAGTGGCGACAATTGATGGGCACAGTGGCTGCATGTGATGGCACAGTGGCTGCATGTGATGGCACAGTAACTGCATTTGGTGGCACAGTGAGGCTGCAATTAATGAATGGGTCTTTTCTGCAAATTCTTGGAAACCCGTTACCTGATGGGGACCAGTTGGTCGACCGGCTTGACCAAGTTTGTGAGGGAAGTTCACCTGAGACCACACTCTGGAACAAGTTAAGAAGTTTTCCCCATTTGACTCGTACGAGGAGACAAGTTATGGACAGATATTTTCCCACTGGTTCTGACCGCTTGCCACCCGTGCTATAGGGCTGCATGGACAAGCAGTCAGCCTGATAGACGCCCATCTGACTTGTCTGACTAACAATTGTAAAACTTGCTCTTATATACCCTCACAAGTCTTATCTTAGCCATCTCTCCTAGATATGGTTGGTTGCTAAGATCTACGTCAATGTAACACCCGTCCTACAACCAGACAAACATAATTATTGCCAGAATTCCTATATGTTCATTAAAGTCAGTGCTTTGAGTGGGCCAAAAGAGGTGCCGGTACTCTATTAGGCGCCGGTGCACCCCCCCCCCCAATACTGAACATGAAAATACCCTTAGAAAGTACCCTGAAAAAGAGCTACTGTAGAAAGAGCTACTGAACATAAATAAAATGTCCCCCCTGCAAAGTGCTGCCCTAGGCCTGGGCCTTGTTGGCCTAGGCCAGGATACAGCATTGGATAGTATCAGTAAAACTCAGCTGACACATGGTATCAGTAAAAATCAACCGGTATAGCATTAGTAAAAACCAACCCACATGGCATCAGTAAAAATCAACCGGTATAGCATTAGTAAAAACCAACCCACATGGCATTAGTAAAAAATCAACCCACATGGCATCAGTAAAAATCAACCCACATGGCATCAGTAAAAATCAACCGGTATAGCATTAGTAAAAACCAACCCACATGGCATCAGTAAAAATCAACCCACATGGCATCAGTAAAAATCAACTCACATGGCATCACTAAAATTTAACCCACATGGCATTAGTAAAAATCAACCCACATGGCATCAGTAAAAATCAACCCACATGGCATCAGTAAAAATCAACTCACATGGCATCACTAAAAATCAACTCACATGGCATCACTAAAAATTAACCCACATGGCATTAGTAAAAATCAACCCACATGGCATCAGTAAAAATCAACCCACATGGCATCAGTAAAAATCAACTCACATGGCATCACTAAAAATTAACCCACATGGCATCAGTAAAAATCAACCCACATGGCATCAGTAAAAATCAACTCACATGGCATCACTAAAAATTAACCCACATGGCATCACTAAAAACTAACCCACATGGCATCACTAAAAATTAACCTACGTGGCATCACTAAAAATTAACCCACATGGCATCAGTAAAAATCAACCCACATGGCATAAGTAAAAATGAACCCACATGGCATCAGTAAAAATGGTGGCACAGTGGCTGCGTGTGATGGGCACAGTGGCGACAATTGATGGACACAGTGGCTGCATTTGATGGGCACAGTGGATGCGTTTGGGCACAGTGGCGACAATTGATGGGCACAGTAGCTGCGTTTGATGGGCACAGTGGCTGCATGTGATGGCACAGTGGCTGCATTTGGTGGCACAGTGGCTGCATTTGGTGGCACAGTGGATGCGGTTGGGCACAGTGGCGACAATTGATGGGCACAGTGGCTGCATGTGATGGCACAGTGGCTGCATGTGATGGCACAGTAACTGCATTTGGTGGCACAGTGAGGCTGCAATTAATGTTTTGTTTTTTTTGTCAGAACGCAAGCTCAAAATAACAAACATTTTTTTAAACTGCTATTTTTTATAATAATGTTTTAAATAAGAAATAGCAGTTTAAAAAATTGTTGTTATTTTGAGCTTGCCTTCTCTGACTAAAGAAAAAAAAAAAACATTGAGGTCCTCAGTTCAGTCCAACACCCCCTCCCCAATACACAATACTTTTTTACTTTTTACAGGAGAGATTGTCTCTGTGTCTGACTTTCTGCAGTTTTTACTGTAGGCAGGCAGGCCAGGCCCAGGTGCAGCAGCAGGCTCCTTGTGACTTGTCTAAGACAAGTTGTCTTTCTTGCTCTCTGGTGCGACTGACTCTCGCTCCCTCCTCCCTCTCTCACCTCTCACCTCCGGCCGCCAGCGTGACGTCACGTGGCGCAGGTCGGTGGAATGAACCAAATCAATCCTCCATGGGGGGGGTGAGGAGAAGCACAGGAGGAAAGGGAGCCAGCCAGGAGCGCACGCGGCAGCCAGTGAGTCGGCGCCAGCGGGCACACAGTTCCGGTACGGGAAACCCACGTACTGGGCGCACGGAGAGGTGCTGGTACTCTCCAGGGCCATTTTTGGAAGTGGCGGTACTGAGTACCGCCGCGTTCCGGCCCAGTTAAAGCACTGATTAAAGTGATTTATAAATGGTTTTGTCCAATTAAAAACACCTGTGTAGAGACAGTCTGCCACCCAGCTGTGTTAGCCACAACTTCAAGGATGAAAGGTTTATGACTTTCGGAAAATGAACTTTCAATAACCCCATGTCACGGTGGAAGATCCAGCCGATCCCGGCGCACGCGCGCTGGTACCTGTTTGCGCGCGCGTGCGCGCGTCAGTGCGCGCGATGCGCGCGGTCGAGTACGTGATGCGCGCGGTCGAGTGCGTGATGCGCGCGGCGGGAGCGCGCGCGCACGCTGACACCGTTTTGGCGCCAAGGAACGCTACTTAAGCTGTCTGGTCCTGGTGCACTTTGCTGACCAGTCTACAGCGTTTCCGGATAGACTCTGCATCTGTTGAACCTGATTGATCTCTGTTTACCTGACCCGGCTTCCCCTGACCTACCTCTGCCTGCAGCCTGCCCTTGACCCCGGCTTGACCTGACCACCGATCCTGCCTGAGCCCCTGGTTCTGCTACCTGCCATCAGCCTGTATCAACCTGTCTGGACTGAGCTAACCCTTTCGGATCCGTTCCAGTTTTCTGATCCACCATCGGATCCGGTGTACATCAACTCTTGGGCTGCAACACAGCAAGTACCTACCTCACCATTCCAGTGTACTGTGGTTCCCTGCCAGGACCCCGCCAGGACCCGTGCCAGTCCTTCTCCGGTCCGCCACCAGTTACCACTAGGCACTTGTGCCCCTCTTGACCCGGGCTTCCCTGTCTACTCTACCAGGGACCCCCGTGTCGGAGGCTTACGAGAGGCCGCTCCCTGCACGTTAGGCTCTACAACCAGGTACGTGACAGTACTGGTCAGCCATGTCCAAGCCCACGCAGGGAGCGTCTCCCATGGAGGACTTATGCCGCCATTTGGATGGCCTCACTGCAGCAGTAAGGAACTTGCAAGAGGGTTATACCCGGTTGGAGGGGCGTGTTCAGACTCTGGCTGCAGCAGTACCTACATCCTCTGGAACCGCTACTGCCCCCTCCGTGGTAATGTTGCCACCAGAACCCAGAGTTCCTACACCAGAAAGATTTTCCGGCGACCGCAGCAAGTACAGGGCCTTTCGTAATGCTTGTGAACTTTTTTTCGCCTTGCAACCTAGAACTTTTTCCCTGGAAACCACAAAAGTGGGTTTCGTCATTTCATTACTGTCTGGCGAACCACAAACATGGGCACACCGCCTTCTGGAACGCAAGGAAGAGAGTCTTAATCTCCTTAGCACCTTCTTTGAAGCCATGGACCTCATTTATGAAGACACTCAATTAGCAGCCACTGCTGAGGCGGCATTATGTGCTCTACAGCAGGGGCGCAGGGCAGTAGAGGACTATGTGGCAGAATTCAGACAATGGAGTTCCGATACCAATTGGAACGATGCTGCCCTGCGTCACCAGTTCCGCATGGGCCTTTCGGAATCCTTGAAGGACGAGCTGGCCCGAGTGGGCGTTCCTGCAACCCTCGAAGCCCTTATCCTCCTTTCTGTGCAGATTGACAGACGATTGAGGGAGCGGCGTGCTGAACGAACATCCGGCCCTACACGCCCCATGTGGATGATGCCCCGTGTGCCAGGCCCTCCACACATGCTTCCTCCAAACTCCGTACCAGCCTCCTCCGACCTTCCCGAGCCCATGCAACTAGGTCTCCTTCGGCCATCTCTGACTCCAGAAGAGCGCCAGCGGCGCCGACTCAACAATCTTTGCCTTTACTGCGGAGGTTCCGGGCACTATGTGAACACCTGTCCCGCTAAATTCCGTAAGTGCTCCATCTGTCCACCCGTCCTTTTCTCTGCTTTACGTAATCATGATACTCACCTGGCTGTCTCCATCTCCCTGCAGCTCCCCGAAATGAACGTCCAGGTGCCCGCCATTATTGATTCTGGCGCCTGCAGCGGCTTCATGGATGTCTCCTTTGCCACCCGTCATGGAATTCCGCTACGTCCTAGACGCCAGGAGCTCACCGTTCACTTAGCCGATGGATCAGCCATCCGATCCGGTCCTGTCACGCATGAAACAATTCCATTGTATGCACTCATCTCCAACAATCACTGGGAGTTGCTTTGCCTGGACATAATCGTGTCCCCAATATTTCCTGTAATCCTGGGCATGCCCTGGTTGAAAGCTCACAACCCCCAGATTAATTGGGAGTCCGGAGAGATCCGTTTCCCGTCCTCTTACTGCCGCCAACATTGCCTCCAGGAACCTGCGGGCACTTTGTCCCCCCTGCTGTGTTCAGACTCTGAAATGGAAAACCGCCAGCTTATCCCAGAAGCCTACCACAGTTTTTTAGACGTATTTAGTAAAAAAGGAGCAGAGACTTTACCACCACACCGGTCCTATGACTGTCCAATCGAACTTTTACCAGGGGCTGAAATCCCGTTCGGAAGAATATTCCCCTTGACCGAACTGGAACTGGGCACCCTAAAAACCTACATCGACGAGAACCTCAAAAAGGGGTTCATACGCCCTTCCACATCTCCTGCAGGGGCCGGTATATTCTTTGTAGAGAAAAAGGACCATTCCCTACGCCCCTGCGTAGACTACCGGGAGTTAAACAAGATAACGATCAAAAACAGGTATCCCCTTCCTTTAGTTCCTGAACTATTTCAGAGACTTGGAGCAGCCACTATTTTCACCAAACTTGACCTCCGTGGAGCTTATAATCTTGTCCGCATTAAGGATGGCGATGAGTGGAAGACCGCATTCCGCACCAGATTCGGGCATTTTGAATACCTGGTTATGCCCTTCGGGCTCTGTAACGCCCCCGCGACATTTCAACATTTTGTAAACGACATTTTCAGAGACTACCTTGATCTGTTCGTCATCATCTATCTGGATGACATCCTGATTTTTTCGTCCTCCCTGCCAGAACATCGGGAACATGTCCAAAAAGTTCTAATCCGGCTCCGCCAACACAGCCTGTACGTTAAAGCAGAAAAGTGTGAGTTCGAACGTGTGAGCATTCAGTTCTTGGGATTGATAATTTCAATAGAAGGTGTCAAGATGGACCCCCAGAAGGTCACCGCCATCACAGAATGGCCCGCTCCCACCGATAAAAAAGCGGTCCAGCACTTCGTGGGGTTTGCTAACTTCTACCGAAAGTTCATCAAGGGCTTCTCCGCCATAATTGCCCCTATCACAAGTCTGACCAAGCAAGGCACCCGGTTCCTGTGGTCTCCCGAAGCCCAAGCTGCCTTCTCCACCCTGAAGGACCTCTTCACTTCAGCCTCCATCCTGAAGCATCCTAACCCAGCCTTACCTTATATCTTGGAGGTAGACGCTTCTGAGGTGGCGGTCGGAGCAGTGCTCTCCCAGAGGCAGGGGTCCAAATCCCTTTTACACCCAGTTGCGTTTTTCTCTCGCAAACTGTCAGAAGCAGAGAGGAACTATGACGTCGGGGACAGGGAGCTGCTAGCAATCAAAGCAGCCCTTGAAGAATGGCGTTACCTTCTCGAGGGTGCTGCACACCCTATCCTGATCTATACTGATCACAAAAACTTAGAATATCTAAAGGTCGCCAAAAGACTCAAGCCACGCCAGGCCAGGTGGGCGCTGTTTTTTACTCGTTTTTCTTTTCACATAACTTACAGACCTGGTTCGAGAAATACCAAGCCGGACGCACTCTCCCGGATGTTCAATGGGCCTGAGGCACCTTCATCACCGGACACCATCCTCGCTCCCGGTAATTTCCTCATGTTGCAAGGAGATCTTCTTTCCCAGATTAAGCAGGCTTCTTCAGAGATCTCCTCACCCCCTGACCCTGCTCTCCAGTCCAGAGATGATCTGCTTTGGAAAAAGGACAAGATCTTCGTACCACAACAGCTACGAATAGCGGTCCTCAAGTCTTGTCATGATCATGAGCTGGCAGGCCACTTTGGAATCCACAAGACATCCGAGCTCCTCCAGCGTACCTTCTGGTGGCCGCAATTACTTAAAGACTGTAAAAAGTACGTGGAATCCTGTACCACCTGTATCCAGCATAAAGGTAGCAGAACCAGAGCTTGGGGGTTGCTTAAACCACTGCCCGTCCCAGAGAAACCTTGGAGGATGATCTCGATGGACTTTATTGTTGAGCTACCTCCATCTGAAGATTTTACTACCATCTTTGTGGTGGTTGATAGGCTTTCAAAAATGGCACACTTCCTGCCGATGGTGGGGACACCTTCCGCTGCCGAGACAGCAAAGATATTTATTAGAGAAGTGGTGAGACTTCATGGCGTACCCGCTAACATCATATCGGACCGTGGGGTGCAGTTTACTTCTAGATTTTGGAAAGCGCTATGTGCAGCGCTAAAGATCGAACTTTCCTTCTCATCCGCATACCACCCTCAGACCAATGGCCAGACTGAGCGCACCAACCAGACGCTCGAGCAATATCTGCGGTGTTTTTCCAGTTTCTCACAAGATGATTGGGCCTCTCTACTGCCCCTTGCGGAATTCGCTTATAATAATTCAGTCCATTCAGCTACTAGACAGTCCCCGTTTTTTGCCAACTACGGTTTTCACCCACTATTCCTATCTAACAATATTCCGGAATGCTCAGTACCGGCTGCACAAGAAACCCTGGATTTCTTTACCACCAACAACAAAATTCTCCAGGAAACCATGGCAAGGACCCAGGAGTATAATAAAGAGGTGTTTGACAGGAGGAGGAGAGGAGAGCTTGACCTGGCACCGGGAGACCAGGTCTGGCTGTCCACTTTGAATCTAAAGCTAGCCTGCCCGTCTAAAAAACTCGGCCCTAAGTTTGTGGGTCCCTTCCAGATACTCAGGAAAATCAATGAAGTGGCCTACGAATTAAAGTTACCTGCCTCTTTTCGGATCCACCCAGTCTTCCATGTGGCACTGCTCAAACCCATAGTTCAGGACCCCTTCACCAACCGGAATGTCGGTCCCCCTAAACCGGTGCTTGTTAACGGTGAAGAGGAGTTCGAGGTGGAATCTATCTTGGACTGCCGGAAGAGGCGTAACCAGATACAATACCTTGTAAAGTGGAAGGGCTACGGTCCAGAAGAGAACTCCTGGGAACCAGAAGCTAACATCCACGCCCAGAGATTGGTCCAGGCCTTTAGAAGGGCGCACCCAAGAAGGTTGGCACAATTGGGCATCCGGAGGCTGCCCGTAGGGGGGGGGGCAATGTCACGGTGGAAGATCCAGCCGATCCCGGCGCACGCGCGCTGGTACCTGTTTGCGCGCGCGTGCGCGCGTCAGTGCGCGCGATGCGCGCGGTCGAGTACGTGATGCGCGCGGTCGAGTGCGTGATGCGCGCGGCGGGAGCGCGCGCGCACGCTGACACCGTTTTGGCGCCAAGGAACGCTACTTAAGCTGTCTGGTCCTGGTGCACCTTGCTGACCAGTCTACAGCGTTTCCGGATAGACTCTGCATCTGTTGAACCTGATTGATCTCTGTTTACCTGACCCGGCTTCCCCTGACCTACCTCTGCCTGCAGCCTGCCCTTGACCCCGGCTTGACCTGACCACCGATCCTGCCTGAGCCCCTGGTTCTGCTACCTGCCATCAGCCTGTATCAACCTGTCTGGACTGAGCTAACCCTTTCGGATCCGTTCCAGTTTTCTGATCCACCATCGGATCCGGTGTACATCAACTCTTGGGCTGCAACACAGCAAGTACCTACCTCACCATTCCAGTGTACTGTGGTTCCCTGCCAGGACCCCGCCAGGACCCGTGCCAGTCCTTCTCCGGTCCGCCACCAGTTACCACTAGGCACTTGTGCCCCTCTTGACCCGGGCTTCCCTGTCTACTCTACCAGGGACCCCCGTGTCGGAGGCTTACGAGAGGCCGCTCCCTGCACGTTAGGCTCTACAACCAGGTACGTGACACCCCACCTTATCTGTTATATCTTACTAATTCTATGTGTATGTATTTATAAATTTGGTTCCATAAAAGTAGGGTTGTCCCGATACCGATACTAGTATCGGTATCGGGACCGATACCAAGCATTTTCCCGAGTACTTGTACTCGGGCAAATGCTCCCGATGCTTCACCCGATACTTGTACTGTCGGCGGTGATCAGTGCATGGGGAAGTTCCAAGCACCGATCACCGCTGATTTTAAAGCAGCTGTATGCCGCCGTGTATCCCGTGCATGCCGCCATGTATCCCGTGCATGCCGCCGTGTATCCCGTGTATGCCGCCATGTATCCCGCCGTGTATGCCGCCGTGTATTCCGTGTATGCCACCGTGTATCCCGTTGTGTATCCTACCGTGTATCCCGCCGTGTATCACGTGTGTCCCGCCGTGTTTCTCTCCCCTTCCGTGCCTCTCCTCCACCCCCTGGAATTGTCAGGATGGAGAGCGGGGTAGGAGCCGGTAAATACGGCTCCTTACTGCTCCGAATGGACAGAGTCAGTGATCACTGACTGTCCATTCACATAACTGTGATCTGTGATTACAAATGTTTCAGTTTATGAATGAAGAGAAGATGCTGTCTTCTCTACATTCATTTTCAGCACAGCTGATGCTGCTGAGAAAGGGACAGGGGAACACGTGTCCCTAGTCCCTTTCTCTGTCTCAAAGGGAAGATGTCAGAGGTCTGTTAAGACCCCTGATATCTCACCAAAGCCCCCCCAACAGGGCAGAAAAAATAAATAAAAAAATAAAGAATAAAAAAAATGATTGTAACAGTGTAAAAACACACTGACACGGTCCACCCCCCCCCCCCCCCACTTAAAAAAAAAAAGAAAGCATTATAAATAAAAAAAAACTATAAAAAAATAAATAAATCAAAAACAAATTGTTAAAGATAAAATAAAAAACATACTGACACATGTGCCGCTGCCACATGAGATTAAAAAAAAGTATCGGTATTCGCTTTCGGCAAGTACTTGAAATAAAGTATCGGTACTTGTACTCGGTCTTAAAAAAGTGGTATCAGGACAACCATACATAAAAGGTACTGTACTATTCACATTATACATATACATACATATATATTTACACACATACATAGCTAATTACTTTATTCAATATTGTCTAATCATTAATACATCTTATACAATCTATTCTTATTTTTAATGATGCACATTTTTTTTTAAATTATGCACAAATAGACCCTGCCAACAAACTTGATTAATGTTCTATACATCACTTTCCAAACCACCTGTATTTTATCCTTAAAGGCTATCTTATCTGATCAGGCTATGATTTAACTGCTGTCAAAATGTTTCTTCTCTAATTAGCTGAACTTAAAATGAACTGTCTAATAGAATAACATAGTGTACATTAATACAGATTTAATAACTACCGTATTTGTCGGCGTATAACACGCACAGGCGTATAACACGCACCCTAACTTTAAAGCGGAGTTCCACCCAAAAATGGAACTTCCGCTTATCCCACTCCTTACCCCCTTACATGCCACATTTGGCATGTAATTTTTTTTTGGGGGGGGGGGAGTGGGGGATTCAGGAGGAGTGGGACTTCCTGTCCCACTTCCTGCTTCCGCCGAGGGGCTGGTTAAGCGATTAAGCTTAACTGCTTCCCGACCGCCCACCGTCATATTACCGCGGGACAGTGGCTCTGTCTCGCGGGAGCATGTAGCTCTACGTCCTCTCTTTTTCGGCCACTAGGGGGCGATTTCCCTTAGTAAGGCCACCCCCCCATACAGTTAGAACACAAATAGGAACACACTTAACCCCTACCCTGCAGTGATTTCCCTTAGTAAGGCCACCCCCCCATACAGTTAGAACACAAATAGGAACACACTTAACCCCTACCCTGCCCCCTAGTGCTAACCCCTTCACTGCCAATGGCATTTTTATAGTAATCCAATGCATTTTTATAGCATTGATCGCTATAAAAATGCCAATGGTCCCAAAAATGTGTCAAAAGTGTGCGATGTGTCCGCCATAATATCGCAGTACCGAAAAAAACCGCTAATCGCCGCCATTACTAGTAAAAAAAAATATTAATAAAAATGCCATAAAACTACCCCCTTTTGTGTAAACGCTATAAATTTTGCGCTAACCAATCAATAAACGCTAATTGCAATTTTTTTTAACGAAAAATATGTAGAAGAATACGTATCGGCCTAAACTGAGGAAAAAAAATGTTTTTTTATATCTTTTTTGGGGATATTTATTATAGCAAAATGTAAAAAATATTGAATTTTTTTCAAAATAGTCGCTCTATTTTTGTTTATAGCGCAAAAAATAAAAACCGCAGAGATGATCAAATACCACCAAAAGAAAGCTCTATTTGTGGGAAAAAAAGGACGCCAATTTTGTTTGGGAGCCACGTCGCACGACCGCGCAATTGTCAGTTAAAGCGACGCAGTGCCGAATCACAAAAAGTGCTCTGGTCTTTGGACAGCAATATGGTCCGGGGCTAAAGTGGTTAATCGCCTACACCAGCCCCTCCCTGTAGGCGATCGCATGGGACACATGACAGGTCCCATGCGATCGCCTGTCCAATCAGCGACGAGCCGCGCCGTGCGCGCATGCGCAGTGCGGCTCGCGCATGCGCAGTGGGTGCCCGGCCGTGAAGCCGAAGGCTGTCACGGCTGGGTGCCCATAGTCGGGATGGAGACGCCGGCCGGGGAGGGGGGGAGAGGAGCGGAGCCCCGGTCGGCACGTCGCTGGAACGCAGGAGCAGGTAAGTGAGTGTTTATTAAAAGCCAGCAGCTACACTTTTTGTAGCTGCTGACTTTTAATAAACACCATTTTTGGCTGGAACGCCCCTTTAAGAGGGAAGTTTTAGGGAAAAAACTTTGCACAGCCCCCTGCGTATAACACGCAGGTCCAATTTACCCTCCATTTTCAGGATAAAAAAGTGAGTGTTATACGCCAATAAATACAGTATTTACTATTGAATGATAATATTGATAAGACCACTACTATATAATAACAATATGAATAATAAATATATAATCAGTAAAACATATGCAAATCAATATGAACAATATGAAATAATAATATGAAGTACATTGGCTAATATGAGATTCTACAACAGGAGGAAATATTCTCAGGATCATCGTAGTCAGCATTTTTATATTTTTATTTTTTCAAGATTTTACCTACTGCAAATCATGCTTTATTTGTTTCCTAAAAGGCATCCCAATTATGTAAGCATCTAAATGTTTGTAGTAAAGTGAAAAAATATATATATAGGTAGATGGCGCACGACTTAAAAAATGCAATCAAAAGAATTAATAGTATAATTATCACTTAGTGAATCATAAGGTCCATGTCAATATCAAAAGGGAAAAAAATATATTATAAATGAATAAAATAATAAGTGACCATATAATGATAGTCCAAATAAATGATCATACAAAAGATGGTTAAAATAAAAAGTCCCAAAGGTACAATGTATAGTCCAACAACACTAGTGGCAGCACAGTCCTGAGGCAGAAGCAAAACTCTGAAAAACATATATAGACAAGAAGGACATGCGCCAAACTAAGTGTAGTAAATTAGGGATTTAATGAAGTGAAAATAATAGTAAACAGTAGATTGGCTACTCACAAAACAATTGAGAGCAAGGGCACATCAGGGGTTAATGGCTGGTCGAGGGTCACAACGATCGTTTACATCTGCAGGCAGGCTGACTTGGCCAAGTCTTGGGAGTTATGGAGACCCATCCTGGGGAAGCCTGGAAGGAGAGACAGGAGATCCAGAAGCTGTGTTTCCTGGAAAGGACGCGCTATGCGTTCCAGCATGAAGCGCAGTCTATCGCCGTACGACCGGAAGTGACGTCGAATCTCGGGCCAGCCAATGGGATGACGCGTTTCTCAGCATCCGCTGGTTCATCAGATCCAAAGATCTGATGAACTGATGAACCAGCGGATGCTGAGAAACGCGTCATCCCATTGGCTGGCCCGAGATTCGACGTCACTTCCGGTCGTACGGCGATAGACTGCGCTTCATGCTGGAACGCATAGCGCGTCCTTTCCAGGAAACACAGCTTCTGGATCTCCTGTCTCTCCTTCCAGGCTTCCCCAGGATGGGTCTCCATAACTCCCAAGACTTGGCCAAGTCAGCCTGCCTGCAGATGTAAACGATCGTTGTGACCCTCGACCAGCCATTAACCCCTGATGTGCCCTTGCTCTCAATTGTTTTGTGAGTAGCCAATCTACTGTTTACTATTATTTTCACTTCATTAAATCCCTAATTTACTACACTTAGTTTGGCGCATGTCCTTCTTGTCTATATTTGTAGTAAAGTGAGACTGTTTCAAGAAAAAAAAAGTTGATTTTAGAATAAGGCCCCTTTCACACTGGGGTGGAAGGTGCGGTGGCGGTATAGCGCTGTTATTTTTAGCGGCGCTATTCGACCACTAGCGGGAGGATTTTACCCCTCCACTAGCGGCTGAAAAAGGGTTAAAAACCACCGCAAAGCATCTCTGCAGAGGTGCTTTGCCGGCGGTATAGCCGCGGTGTCCCATTGCTTTCAATGGGCAGGAGCGGTATACACACCGCTCCTTTACCGCTCCTTCACCACTCAAAAGATGCGGCTAGCAGGACTTTTTTTCTGTCCTGCCAGCCAACACTCCAGTGTGAAAGCCCTCGGGCTTTCACACTGGAGAAACAGCAGCCGCTGTTTCAGGTCAGTTTGCAGGAGCTATTTTTAGTGCAATAGCGCCTGCAAACCACCCCTGTGTGAAAGGGGTCTAAGCTAAGGTGACCAGATTTATAATATAAAATCCTGGGACAAATTTTTTTTTTTACTAGTAATGGTGGCAATCAGTGACTCTCTGCCTGTCGCCACCGCCGCCCGCCTCAGAGCCTCTTAAGTCTCATGCCGCGTACACACGATCACTTTTTGTGACGAAAAAAAATGTAATTTTTCTTCATGAAAAAAAAACGATATTTTTCAAACTTCATTTTCAAAAATGACGTTGCGTACACACCATAATTTTTGGAAAATGATGAACAAAACGACGGCACTCTAAAGGGGAAGTTCTATTTGCCTTGAGGCTGCTTTTAGCTGGTTACTTGTTAGTAAAAGACGATTCCTGCTTTTTTGTCTGTTACAGCGTGATGAATGTGCTTACTCCATTATGAATGGTAGTTTTACCTCCCATCTCCTAACTTGCTTCTGGGCATGTGCAGGTTTAAAACGTAATTTTTTAAGTCGTTTTGCCCACACACGATCATTTTTTATGACACAAAAAATGACATTTTGAAAAATTACATAAAAAAATTTTCGAATTTTTTTTTTGGTAGTTTTTCAGAAGACATAAAATGACGTGTGTACGCGGCATTACTCTCTGGGTCCCGGCTACTACTCGGTGGGGAGCAGAAGAAGATCACTCCACCAGGGAAGGCAAGGAGATAGGCAGGCAGGTGACTGGCTGGGACTTGTGCCAAGGCAGAATAACATGAGAGTGGAGCTGAATGGGCATGCACTCGAAACTGAAGACATATTCCCTTCGCTCCAACCAGCACATGATCATCAGAAAGGGGTAGGCTAGTAGGAGGGGCAGAGCGGGGGGGGGGGGGGGGTGGGTTTAATTCAGATTTTTTTTATTAATTTTGCACTGACTGTCTTTGAAATTTCCCCAGTCCCTGTTCAAATCCAATCTGGGGACAAAACTGGGGACAGACTTGGTCCGGGGACAGTGTCCTCAATCCAGGGACTGTCCCCTGAAACCGGGGATGTCTGGTCACCCTAGTCTAAGCGCAAAGCAGGCTAGATATACAAGCACATGCACATATTGTAGACAACATGGTTTATGTATGTTTGAAGAGCACACAACGGGGAACTCCCAATCCAAAATCCTCTTTCAGGTGCTCAGGCTCAGTAAACACTACAGCAGAAACAAGTAAAAGGATGCTACGACTAAGGCTGTTGTCGCAACGCTTCAGTATTTTGCTTGGCACTGTTTGTAACCAACTATTAAAATCGCTATATGAACTGCAGATTTGCCGGCTCAATAATTTTACATTTTTTTTGTATGTGTTACATAAATCACATTTGCATACATAGAATAAGTCTAATTGCCTATTATATTTTAAAGATATCTTATGAAATTAAAAATGAATGAGTTTTACATATGAACTGAGAGGAACGTTCTATATCATAAATATATTTAATGTTTTTATCTATTTAGGCAAGTACTACATAGCTACAATGACAATGGTTACAGCCTCAACAGCGCTGACTATCATCATTATGAACATTCACCTATGTGGGGCAGAAGCAAAGCCGATTCCTCAATGGGCAAGGGTTGTCATACTTGACTACATGTCCAAGATATTTTTTGTTTACGATGTGGGAGAGAACTGCACCCGCTCCCAGGAAGAAAGTGACACCATTTCACAGGACAGTGTTCATTCCTATGATGTCTATGAGAAAGAACAGGATTTTCATGACTCTTTGAATCATCCACTCTCTGTGGCAGGTGACTTTTTCTGTGACACGGACATCCATGCCAACCTAAATGGTGAAGCTGCTGGGGACAAGGGAGGCCAGTGTAACATCCCCCGTCATCTGTACTGTCATCATTGCATCCATTACAGAGTTCTGGCAAGTAACATTGAATACATCACAAACTGGTACCGTGAGCAGAAATCCATCAGCCTTAATGGAATTGAGTGGAAGAAAGTGGCCAAGGTGATGGATCGCTTCTTTATGTGGGTCTTCTTTACTATGGTCTTTTTTATGAGTATTTTAATTATTGCAAAGGCTGTATAGTGTGAGGCATGTCTGGTCATTACCGAGTAGCTGAAATATTGATGATAAAACCTTGGTCTACATCTTACAGATATGTGGACTTTTCTCTTTTGGTGGAAGTGGACATTGACCCACAGATTTGTTTCAATGCAGTGATATTGACCTTTATTTTTCAGGTGGCCCTACAACTAGTATGTGGGTTTATGAGTCAAAGAACTGAGTTTAAGTCAGAGGCCTGAAAAGCAGATAATAGACTAATCAGAAACTGACCTACTCACACCTAGAAGCAGGTCTGGGTTCTCTCCACCCAGTACCGCGACAGGGCCGTCCAGTGCACCAGGGCAGGAATACAGAACTGCACCCCCCTCCACCACTCATACATGCTGTAGAATGGGTGCCCCAGGCTGCATGCATTCTTTACCCCCTTTCTCCTCTGTGCCCAGGGCAGCGTCCCTCCTGCCCACCCCTTTTCTGCCTTGTCCATCTATTCACTTCTATGGCAGCAGCAGGGCACTTGATCAAGGGGCAGTTTATGTGTTCATGCAGAGCCACTGGCTAGCTCCTCCTGCACACAGACAAGTAATACACAGATTTAAGAATTTTCAACAATCCGGCTTCTATGATTGGCTCATTGTCTGTCATTAATCTTAAAGTGGAACTTCACTCTCCCAAACAACATTTATTATGTTTATTCTTCATGCTGTTAACATTAATAAATAGATAGGAAAGTATATCATATTTACTTGTTTTAAGCTTTTTTTTTTTTTACATTTCTTTATTCACTTCATGGGTTTCTTGCCTAGGCAAATTATGTCATACATTCTAGGTGCCTTCAGGAGGGTAGGAGGGGTTCTCTCAGCTAAGTACGCTCTCCTGCATGCATGCATGCTTGAGCTAAGGGTAGATGGATTCCAGAAAGTAAGTGCTACATGAATAATTTGCCCTTACTCAAGATGTCATGGCCAGAAATGCTAGGGGGTTGTTTTCTTAACAGAATAAAGCATATGAACATGGATGGATGGATGGGGGACTTTGCTTTCAATATTAAAAATATGCAGTGAGGATCCACTTGAAGGGAGCATAAGGGTTACAGTACTAAAAATGAGGCTCTTGAGGTTGTATAAAACTTTACCTGGACGTGGTTATTTAAATGTTCTAATGTTTATTTTGTATTTTTCTCTGTGCCCCCCTCCGTGCTCCTAAAGATCCCAGATTAATATTTTTTACCTGCTTTACAATGATGCCAGTGAGTCTAATTCCAGTAAGGTAGAAGAATCAGAAGTGATGCTTACCTCCAAAAAATAAAAAAAATACATCCTCTGTATCTCTCAACGCTGGAATAAACTACACTGAATTCTACTTCCGTATCTTCTTAATGAGTTCAACCTCCTTTTGTTTGTTTTTTATTTTGTTAGCAAGCCACTATATTCTCCATAAAGACTGCCCTCAGAAGGTATGACTCTTGCATAAAATGACATTCGAGATCGATCAGATGATTTTTTTTTCTATTACAACACTGTAATAATGGTCATGTGACCATAGCAAAAGTAAGATTTTAGAAATTAGATTAGATTAAGAAATACATGTCTTGCTTCCTGCAGTATCTTTTCAAAGAATGGTGGCTACTTCCCCCTGAATAGCTTCCTTTACCTTAGTGCAGTCCTCCTTCACTTACCTCATCCTTCGATTTTGCTTTTAAATTTACTTATTTCTTCTGAGAAATACTCACTTCCTGTAACTCCACACAGTAATGCAAGGCTTTTTCCCTGGTGTGGAGTCTCATGCTCGCCCCCTCCCTTGAGAGGGAAGAGAGTGTGGAGGAAAGTCAGGACGCTCTCTATGTTGCAGATAGAGAAAGGAGCTGTGTGTTAGTGGGTGTCCTCACTCTCCTGCTCGCCCCCTCCCCCCTCAAGGGAGAGGGCGAGCATGACACTCCACACCAGGAAGAAAGCCTTGCATTACGGTGTGGAGTTACAGACAGAAGAACAGAAAGTGAGGATTTCTCAGAAGAAATAAGGACATTTAAAAGCAAAATCAAACGATGAGGTAAGTGAAGGAGTACTGCATTAAGGTAAAGGAAGCTATTTAGGGATTTTTTTTTCTTTACCTTAACAAACCCTTTAACTACACATACAGTAAATCAAATAAACAGAACAACTGCAGCAATACCAAAAAATAACACTAGATGGAGCCTGAACGCCACATATGATTGTCTTATATAAATTACAAACCTTACATATAATTTTAACAACACAGATACAGATAATCAACAAAGGCATCTGGTGGACAGAACAAAAATCCCTTTTACTGGTAACCTAGGCATAAGTGAGCAGATGGATTTTAGGGCCCCGCTACTAGTGATTTGCCTTATAGTGGACCCACCAGCAGTGACAGAAAGACAGACATCCATTTTGTCAAGCATTTTTTTTATTGGCTCAGTGGAGAGAGGGTTAAAGCGGAGGTTCACCCAAATAACATCTATATCAGACCAACTTCTTTATACTTCTAACATGTACAGTCCGCACTTTTGTACATACCTTATAATCTATATTTGCAATCCGGCTTCTGGGTACTTCTCCCGCGGGAGTAGGCGTTTCTATGCTGAGGAGGAATGTCATCTGGGAGGTCGCCCAGATGATTGACGTCCTTTCAGAAAAAGTTCCCCCCGGCGGATAAGGCCCCGCCCCCATATTGCGTAGGCATGTCACGAGTCACGGCGTTTCCGAAAGAAGCCGAACATGCAGAGCTGCGAGTCGGCTCTATACGGGGCCCGCGCAGTCATCTCTACATGGCTCCTAGTCGGTGCGCAGGAGCCGTATAGAGCCGACTCGCAGATCTGCATGTTCGGCTTCTTTTGGAAACGCCGTGACTCGTGACGTGCCTATGCAATACGGGGGGCGGGGCCTTATTTGCCGGGGAGAACTTTTTCTGAAAGGACGCCAATCATCTGGGCGACCTCCCAGATGACATTACTCCTCAGCATAGAAACTCCTACTCCCGCGGGGAGAAGTACCCAGAAGCCGGATTGCAAATATAGATTATAATGTATGTACAGCCTAAAAAAAAAAAGTGCGGACTGTACATGTTAGAAATATAAAGAAGTTGGTCTGATATAGATGTTATTTGGGTGAACCTCCGCTTTGAGGCCGCGTACACACGATCGGTCCAACCCGATGAGAATGGTGCGATGGACCATTTTCATCGGGTCACCGCTGAAGTGGCCTGATGGTCTGATGTGCGTACACACCATCAGTTCAAACACCAATCGTGTCAGAACCCGGTGACGTAAAACACAACGACGTGCTGAAAAAACGAAGTTCAATGCTTCCAAGCATGCGTCGACTTGATTCTGAGCATGTGTTATATTTTTCATACATTTTATGTTACGATTCCCATATTTGGGCCTGCAAAAGAAAAAATAGATAGGTAGAAGGTCACAACTAAACAATAAGGGCATATAGAGTCTTATTATGGGCATGTGCTTTTTGTTGAACTCAAATTAGTTGGCAACTATTATGTGACTGCACATCTCTGAGATTGTGACCCTTTTTTTGCAATTCTGAACATTTTAAAGTATTCTTTCACTAGCTGCCTTGTAAATGAATTTCCTCTTCCTAGTTTTATGGGATAGATTTATTGCTGAGAGACTGGCAGATAATCAAACAAGAGCTGGTAAACATTGCATTTACATTTTAACTGCAAGTTGAAACAATACCACCATGACTTGCTGTAGTAGATGGAAACTTGTATCCACTGTCATTGTTGGCATGCAGTGCCCCCTAGTGGCAACAACATCGACTGATCCTAGTGACTATCTGAGAAAGGGGAAGGGAAGTTAACATGTGACAGCTGTGACAGAAGCAGGAATGTATATTCTTTATATGCTAAACTGGCAAAATCTTTTATGGATGTAATCATTTGGATTGCAGAGTTACTTTGTCCACTGGGCCAGATTCAGGTAGAGTTAGGCTGGAGTATCAGTGATACGCCAGCATAACTCTCACTTTGAGCCGGCTTATCTGTTTTCTGTAAGCAGAAAACAAGATACGCCGGGTTTGAGTTCCTATACGAGCGGCGTAATTGTATTTCGCCGTCGTATCGGAACTGCAATTTTAAAAATGGCGCTCGGGGCGTTCCCGCTGATTAACGCCAAGAATATGTTAATCAGCGAGAAACAGCAATTCACGACCGTACACGGGCCCAACGCAGTGACTTTCCGATGTTTCCGTAAGCGATATGCGGCGTAAAGAAAAACATGCCCCCTAGGTGGAGTATCCTATGTTAAGTATGGCCATCGTCATCGAGTCGAATTTAAAAATGTTAGCGTCGTTTGCGTAAAACGTCCGTGAATGGGGATTGACGTCATTGACGTTCACTGATAGAATTTGGAGCATGCGCACTGACAGTCGACGCATGCACAGTACGTTATCCGCGGGATCGCGCCTAGTTTAAATAATACACGCCCCCTACCCGCTCAATTTGAATTCCGCCGGCTCATTTTCGCTACGCCGCCGCAACTTAAGGAGCAAGTGCTATGTGAATAACAGTACTTGCTCCTAAAGTTTCGGCGGAGTAACGTAAATGACAAACGTTACTCCACCATAAAGATCCGCTCTCCTACCTGAATCTGGCCCTATAGGTGTAATTAAAGTGCTGCGTAAACTCTTAGCACTATAATAATCCGTGATGTAAAATAATTCTGAGTGAACAAAATAGCAACGCTAAGTTCAGTGACTGAACAAAAATAAATATACCCCTGTGAAAGAGTGTATCATACATATACTAAAAAAATGTGCATATATATATATATATATATATTTATATATAAACATATACATAAGGTGAACTGAGTAATTGTGATTAAATGTTCAAAACGTTCATCCAGTGGTCAAAAATAAACTGTAACAAGCCAAGTCTATAAGTGATTCAATTTCAAGTGATTAAACTTTCAGGTGTCCACTTAGTCCTCTTAGGCCGCGTACACACGATCAGACATGTCCGATGAAACTTGTCCGACGGACCGTTTTCATCGGACCACGCTGAAGTGGTCTGTTGGTCTGATGTGCGTACACACTATCGGACCAAAATCCCAGCGGACCAGAACGCGGTGACGTAGAACACAACGACGTGATGAAAAAACAAAGTTCAATGCTTCCAAGCATGCGTCGACTTGATTCTGAGCATGCGTGGGTTTTTGGTCCGATGATTTTGTGTACTAACCATCCAACCTGTCCGACGGACATGTTCCATCAGACAGGTTTTAAAGCAAGTTTTGAAACTTTGGTCCGCTGGAAAACGGTCCGATAGGCCGTACACACGATCAATCGTGTATACGCGGCCTTAAACAATCTTCTTTAAAACCTTCCACCACACCATAAGTGCTCAGTGACTCCACACCCTAAGGAATTGCGCTTACCAATAGGACATGCCTCACATTCACATGCTTGGCAATATCACAGAATCTCCAAAAGCATTAAACGACTCCACCAGTGCTCCAGCACCTCAATGTTATTACACATGTAAAAATAAAAATGGCTCCAATAGTGAAGAATATCAAAACTATTTATTTAAAAACAGCACAAGAGGCCTTCACACATTGCACTCACATCTATTAAAACAAACAGAGGCACTTCAACAGTAAACTCAGCAGTGAACTCCAAAACCAGAGACAAATGTGCAGGAAAACCTTGATGTATTATGGTCTCGGCGGACACAATGTTTAACCATAGGTCTCACCCCCGCTCCGATCGTTCTCCTCTTCACTTCAAAAACACTGCACACTTAATGGTCGGTGGTCCGAACGTAATGAAACGTTGTGTAACTGTTCCTAGACCAGTTTCATCCCTCAGGACTTCTTCAATGGGATCGGTTTTACAGTCTAATCCCCGCCCCTATATACCTCGTCCGTGTGAAAACCCGGACGTGTATCACAATGCATCTGTGCGTGCTCCGCATTCCCATGACAAAACTGAATGTGTTCATGAACCCGGACGTACAATGTAATGCGTCTATACATACTCCGTGTCCCCACGACCATAAAACATCAGGTATGACCCCGCTTTTACAGCCCAGCCTGCATATCAGATGAAGTGCATTAGTATAACAATATACCTTCCAAATAATAAAATTACATCACCTAAAATGCAAATATAAAATCGCTAAAATCAAATGTGGGTTGGAGAAAAAGGCAAAGAAAGCATATACTCGTATACATATCACGTGTGCATTAAACACATGGAGATAGTCATATATACTTCCTATAATAACCAACAATGAATATTCTATCAAGAAGGTTAAACTAAAAAAGTTGCCCGATGGGCCGTACACACCATCGAATTGGTCCGATGAAACTGGTCTTAAGACCGGATTCATCGGACTGGTCTGATCGTGTGTACAAGGCCTGAGATGCGGTAGCTGAATATATTTCATTTTTAGGCTTTTTTTTGCTTTATTTTCACCTGGTGATATAACCAGTTAGCCTGTTATTTTTCATCTACCTTCAACAAACCAAGTTGTCCAACAAAAGTAGTAGTTATAGAAATGAGACAAACCATTTTACACTGACGGGTACCTACCTTGACCGTGGGCCACGGCAAAACTGCAGCAGCTCCTAAACTGTGGTAAACTCAAGTTTACGAGCTGCCAGTGTAGATTATTAGCTGGCGTTAGGCATTCATTTTTCAGCCACTTATATCAAATCAGTATAGTAGTCTATCTGACACTCCGGTCTCCAAAGAGAGCTGCTGTCCAAGAGTGTCCCTGTTGCTCCATCTTAAGCCTCGTACACATAATCGGACTTCCATCTGACTTTTCCGTGGATTTTGATCCGAAGGGGCATTGGCCATGAACTTGGTATGCACACACATGGCAGAACATTACAGTACTACGTGTTTTTTCTGCTCTTTAGCGACATCCTTTGGGCAACTTCTTCTAATGTTGTCTTATGGTTAGCATTGGTTATGAGCATGCGTGTTTGTACTTTGGATTTTAGTCCGATAGACTTGTGTACACGTGATCGGATGATCCGACGTAACACATTTGTTGTCGTAAAATTTGGGAGCATGCACAGCGAACATTTGTCCGTGGATATTCTGACAACAAAGGAGCATACAGACGGTCGGATTGTCCGATAAAACATGTAGTGCCGGGCTCCCAATGACAAGAGTGCTACTATAAATTTAGGGGGTGTCTGAACCATAGTTGGGCTCAGACTTTACTAATTCTATGTAAATTTGCCTCTGTTCTGGCTGTGGTTGTGCTCGGTAGGAGTTTCCCCTGTTGCCTGTAGGTGGTGTTACCATTTTGGAATTCAGGCAAATTCAGGCGAACTATGGTGTGTTAACTGACCCTTCTCAGCAACAGCCCAGTGGCTCGTGGCCCTCCTGGCATGAGAGGCGTGTGTGTTATTTCAGTCCGAGGCTGTGTTCCTGTCAGGTAGGCCCAGCTATGCTGACTGGGACCTATGGTTCTAGAGGGAATCCCAAGCTGTCCATCCAAGTGGGGAAAGCTTCTTAACCTCCCTGGCGGTATGATTCTTTAAGATTTTAGGTGCTAAAAGCGGTACCATTATTTGCAAGGGAATTTGGCGTTTTATACTGTAGGCTTGTAATTCTTAGGAATAACTCACTTAAATCTATTCAAACAAGAGTCTAATAGGCATCCCGGGTATGATTTTTTTTTTTTTTTTTAATTAAAAATTATAATATAATAAATAATTATAAAAAATGATCACAAATGATAATATAATTATAGTAAAAATTATTCAATAATGTAATCAAATCAAAATCACTGAAATTTGCTCAGTTGCAGAATTTTTGCTGTCATTTTTTTTTTTTTTTTATGACGAATTTCCCCATAAATCGCTATCGCTAAATTCTGCAAGTGATTCTGATTTATTATCGCTGTTTTTTAGCTGCTCTAAAACAATTTTTGCCATAAAGGGACACTTTTGGTTGCTATGGGCAATCTACAGTTTGCAGGGAGAAAGAACAGTTTTTATTATATAAAAGGACATGTAGTGTACAGGGCAGACCACTAGGGACATGGGGGGTGTGTATTTTTTACATACAGTACTGTAATCTATAAGATTACAGTGTACTGTATGTATAGTGTTTGTTTACATTTTTGAATTTGGCGCCGTTCCCCCCCCTACGTCGCGACGCTCGCAGGGAAGGGAATCGGCGGAACACACAGCATCAGGCGGACATCCGCCCGCCGAGTACTGCGGGGATTCATCGCTGGATCGCAGAGAAAAGGTAAGTAAACTTTTTCTGCATCCAGCGAGGTAAGCGCGTGTGTGGCACGGGGTTACCGATATTAGCTTAAAAATCTCACCCCGTGCCACACACGTGAAGACCGCCAGGGAGGTTAATGAAGGAAACCGGGGGAGGACCTGCCCTGGAAGAAACCAAGCAAGGCAAGCTGACCTTGTTAAAAACAAAGGGGCAGATTCACGTAGATCGGCGCATTATCATTCCGGCGTAGCGCACCACTTTTCCGTTAGACTTGCGCAATCTAGCCGCGTAATCCGGCGATTCACGTAGCTTTTACGCAAGAGCTTGCGCAAACGTAAGGTTTTTTCCGTAGGCGTAAGGAGGAGTAATACAAATTGGGAGGGACGTGGGCGTGTTACATTGAAATGAGCCGTGACCCCATGCAAATGAAGGGCCGGCCGACTCGCGCATGCGCGCGTGAAGGAAACCATGTCAGCTCCGTTGTGCGCATGCTCACAACTCGGGAGCGGCGCAATCATTGAAATTGGAAATGGACTAGGGCAATGTTGTGAACTACGCAGACAGCATAAATAGACACACACAAACGCCCTTCCATTGCAAAAGTACATCCCTTTGTGTCCCTTCCCATTGAATCAAGTGCTTTTGCTCTGTTGTTCGTTAGAGTGTGTTTTGTAGTTGTGAGATTAGTGTTCTGTGTGATCTTGTGCTTGTTGGTAGTTTTGTGAAAGTGTATTTTGATAAGTGTTTGAGACTGTTTGTTTGATTGATAGATTTCTGAGCGTTTGTTTTCTTGCTTTTTTTTTTCATCTGATTTTTTTGTGTGTGTTTCTTGCTGAGTGCTAGTGTGATTTTTGGCTGTTCTTTTTCTCTTTGTGTGTGTTCTTGTCTGATTGGTTGTGCTTGTATTTGTGACAGATTTTTGGTGACTGCTAGTGAGTTTGTTTGGAAGTATGACTGAGAGAAAAAGAAAGCTCAATTTTACTGTGGGGGAAAAAAGAATTCTTGCCCGGGCCATTACCGACTATGGGCGTTTTCTCCACGGCCCGCAGAGTGCCACCACCACCCCGGCCAGGAGGAGGGAGATCTTGGATATAATCACGGAGCAGGTCAATTCATCGGGGGAGGGGGAGACACGGACCCGCTCTGGGATAGAAAAGAAAATAAATGACCTCCGGCGTGAGGTGAAAAAAAAACTGGCCGCAATAAATGCCCATGCCAGGGGCACAGGAGGGGGCCCACCATGCCGGGTTAGATTTTCAGAGACGGAGCGTGTGGTGGCCCTGACCTTTCACCGGCATGAAGTGGAGGGCCTGCCAGGCTTTGACACAAGTCCGGTCCCCGCGGTGCCAGGTAAGGTTTTTATTTCTCTCAGGTGTGTAGCATGTGTGGGGGAGGGGGTGAAAGGGAATATGTGGCAAGTGTGTGGATCCTCCAACCTGTGAATGTTTTGTGTCATCCACAGCTGTGCAGGAGGGTGCAGGGCCATCTGGACTGACCGCTCCAACCCCAGGACAGCAGCCTAATGAGGCCCCCCCAACAAGGCCAGAGTCCGCAGAGGAGGAACAAGAGGAGGGGAGGATCATGCGGAGGACGATCATGAGGAGGAGCAGAATCATGAGGAGGAGGAGTCCATGGAAGGCACTGGCCCTTTGGTTTCTGCGGACTCTTCCCCTCTGGCTGCAAGAAGCCTGCCCTCCCTAAGAGTCAGCCCCCCCCCCTCCTCCCCCAACATGGCTCCCCTCACAAGGGCCTCCCCTTCTCCCCGGCCACAACCATCAGCAAGAGCCAGGAGGTCATCCCCAAGCACCAGGGGGGCGCCCAATCTCATGCCCGCCTGTCTGAGAAGGAACCTGGCCACCCAGACCCGCCTTCTGAGACAGCTCTGCCAGACTATGGGGCGGGTGGATCAGAGCCTGTCCTCCATTAATGATAGCCTGGGTAACCTGGACTCCCACTCCCGGGCCTCCACAACCTGCCTAAATGACCTGCAAACTACAGCAGCAGGCGTTGGGCAGGATGTGAGGGCCCTTACCCAGGCTATCCAGGGCAACACGGCAACACTTGGTGCTGCCCTGGACAGAATAGCCGTGGCCTTGGAGGGCAGGCCGCCAGGTGGGCAGATCTCAGGGGCTGCTCCTCCTTCCCCGGCTTTTCCCCTCCCCCATGCGTCTCCCCTGAGGGTCCGGGGCCGTGGCCGGGGGCGCCCCAGGCGTGGCTCAGGCAGAGGGCAATAATTTTTTTTTCCCCCTTTTGTTTGTTTTGAAAGCTTTTTTATTTTTGTTCTCTGCTTTTTTTTGTTTTTTCTAAGCATTTTTTTTTTCAATGCATTTTTGTTTGTTTGACTTTTTTGGCATATTTTGGGTTGTGAATGATGTTTGAATGTGGGGGTGACATTCCTGCTGGAAAAGGGGTGTCACCCTCAATTTTGGTGGAGAAGGGTTCCCCAGGACCAGGGAGAAGTGATTCCCAGGTCCGTGTGAATGGTGTATGAATGTACAGTGACATAATTGGAGCCTTGACGTGGCGTTACTGCTCACCAGTCTTGCATGGTGGACTGGTGCCAATCCAATTTGATGAGGATGTGGGGTGTGTGTGCTAGGGACCATAGTGGTGTGCATGCATGCATTCTCATTGTGCCATGATTAATGTGTGTGTTTAACGTGCAAAGATGCCCAATATGAGCTGCCTCCTGACTGCTCTTCCCTCAGAAGACGGGGTATCCTCGGTTAGGGGTTGATTTTCTGGTTGGGGGGTCAGATCATCACGTAGCTCAACCTGCAGGCCCTTCCTCACTGCGAGATTGTGTAGCATGCAACATGCAGCGATGATATGGCACACGAAGTTTGGGGAATACAACAGTGTACCCCCAGACTTATCCAGGCATCGGAAACGTGACTTCAGGAGGCCAAAGGTGCGCTCCACCACTGCACGGGTTTTGATGTGTGCTTCATTGTATCGTTCCTCTCCTGGGGTTTGGGGGTTCCGGATAGGAGTCATGAGATGGGGTCCCAGTGCATATGCAGAGTCACCTGTAAAGGAAAAGACAGGAGAATGTTAGTCATGCATGTGCCACTTCTGTTGTGCATGACGGGAGGGGATAGTCATGCCTGACTCCCATGTCACTCACCAACCAGCCAGGTGTTCCCATACACGTTCTGTTCGAATTCTGTTCGGATGTGGCTTTGATTGTAGATGTAGCTGTCATGGCTGGACCCTGGGTGTTTGGCACGGACGTGCCATATGAGGCCTTGGGCATCAACTATCACCTGTACGTTGATGGAGTGCCAATTCTTCCGATTGCGGTACATGTGCTCGGTCTCATGGGGGGGCTGGAGTGCCACATGTGTGCAATCTATGGCCCCGATGGTGCGTGGGAATCTGGCAATTCGGTAGAAATCTGCCATTGCCTTGATTCGAAGCTCCTCAGTGGTGGGTTTGATGATTTGGTTGGCCAAGCGTGTGAGGATTGCAGGGACAACCTGGTGCACACATCTGCTCATGGAGGATTGTGACATCCCAGCCACCACTCCACTTGTACGCTGAAAAGAGCCACTGGCAAGGACATGGAGTGTTGCCAGGACCTTGACCAGTGGCTGCACTGCATGTGAGCGTTGTGTTGGGCTGGTGATGTCCTCCTGCAAGGTTGTGGTTAATTCCAGGATGGCATGAGGGGGGAATCTGAAGATGCGAAAGACCTCTGAATCATTCATGCCAAACAGGTGTATGCGGGTGCGGTATACCCTCTCCCGTGCCATCCTCCGTGCCCTCCTCCTTCTTTGGTCATCTATATTCACTAGTGCAGCTATGAGCGACGATGCCCCTAGCATGTTGGCAGTCAAATTGTAGTGCAACACGTGTGTGTGGTCTGCTCCTCAGTAACGGTGTTGCTTTATCTGACAATTAGACTTTTTTTCAAAAGTTAGATCAGCTTTTATGGGCTCTAACTTTAGACAGGACATTTTGCAGTTGCGCACATCGCGTAGCCTGCGCAGCAACTGCGTTTTTTTGTGGATCCCCGTAACTCCCTCATTAGCATATTTGACTAGCAAATCAATGGTGTGTCTAGCGCAGTTTTGCGCGAAGGGAAGCGAATGTCTAACTCAATTACGCCGGACCAAAAAACGTAGATTTCTGGCGTATATTGTTTTGTGAATCGCGTCCAACTATACGCACGCGCACATTTAGACTTACGCACGCGCAACAGCAGTTGCGCAGGCGTAATCGCTCTGTGAATCTGGCCCAAGGGATCCACTACTCAATTTGTCTTACGGTCCGCTGGATCGGCTTAAAGGCTCTTTTGCTGTAAAACAGGAAGTTCAGGACTCAAATTCCTGGCTATCCACTTTTTTGTTCTCAGACGGTCTGTGGCAGAGACTGTTTCTATACTGTCCGTGCATTATTCCGGCTGCTAGGCCATGTGAGAGGGGTCTATCTGGGTGAGCAATACCTGCTCAGGAGTGAGTGGTGAACACTGAAACTTTTAATACTTTGTGCATTCTGTATCGCGTACCTGAACCTTCCTCTTCTCTTTATACTTTCTACTTCCTTTACAAGTTGTATGCAGCAAAAATAAAACCTAACTGTTGGAGGTTTACATCTTGTGTGGACATTGCAGTTTCTACAGACTTTCTTCCCCTGATAACGAACTTAGAGGTAATGTGCAAAACCCAAAATCTCACCAAGCAGCTCCTATGGGGGTAGTGCTACAAACACGTCCGTGGGACCGTTGTTGTCGGAAAGTCCGATCGTGTGTATGGGTCTATAGGGGGAGGAGACAACCAAGGTCAGAAATTGTGTTACTGGCTGGATCACCAGGTGAAAATAAAGTGGGGAAAAGACCTACAACAGATAACTAAAGCAATCACTACTTCTAAGGACTGGTAAGCTACAATATGTAAAAAATGTGTTTTGGGGGGTTTAGATACACTTTTCCCTTTTCCATTTGAATTGTCTTTTACTAGACACGATTATTTTGACATACCAGTTTTACTGACTGTAACCTTTGTTTATGTATTTTTTTCATGTGCTGGCTTTGTGACATACAGTATGTGTGTTAAGACTTATGCCGCGTACACACGACCATTTTTTAATGTCCTAGAAAAAACAACGTTTTTCTCGACGTGATTCTTGTCAGGCCTGCCTTGCATACACACAATCGTGGAAAAAAAATGCTGGAGCAAAGCGTGGTGACGTACAACATGTACAATGGCACTATAAAGGGGAAGTTACATTCAGATGGCGCCAACCTTTGTGCTGCTTTTGCTAATTTCGTGTTAGTGAAAGTTTGGTGAGAGACGATTCGCGCTTTTCAGTCTTCGTGCTTTTCAGTCTGTTACAGCGTGACGAATGTGCTATCTTCATTACAAACGCTAGTTTTACCAGACCGAGTGCTCCCGTCTCATAACTTGCTTCTGAGCATGCACATTTTTTCTTGTAGTTAAAGCCTACACACAACTGTTTTTCACGATGTGAAAAACGACAACTTGAAATAGACGAGAAAAATTAAAGCATGTTCTACATTTTTAATGGCCATTTTTCACAATGAGAAAAATGCTCTGGAGCCTACACACAATCGTTTTTAATGACCATTTAAAAAAAATAGCATTTTTCACGTCATGAAACACTTGTGTACACGGCACAAGAAATGATGTGCAAGAATGATACAGCTACCCTAAAACTGGGTATACACAGACCGAAAATTTACCTATTCAGCAGGAACTGGCTGACTTTTGATCCGTGTGTACTGCTGTCAGTTCAACAGAAGCCAATCTGTTAAACGGCCCTGTTGGAAAACCAGCATGTGATCAGAGCTTGCAGCCAGGGCAGGACTTAGGGTGGTGGGGGCCCCTGGGCTTGAGTGTTGAAGGGGCCCCCTGGCGCGAGGGGGGATCATAGTTGTTGAGCGGGGGGGGGGGCGCATTCATTAAAGTTGTTGAGCGGGGGGGGGGGGGGCCAATTGAAGAATTGAAGTTGTTGAGCGGGGGTGCGCATTAAAGTTGTTGAGCGGGGGGGGGGGGGGGGGCAATTGAAGTTGTTGACCGGGGGGGCATTAAAAATTCTGGGCCCTTTAATAAAAAAAAGAAACCTCTTGGCCCTTTAATAAAACAAAATAGAAAAAAACATTTATAAAAAATATATAGAATATGTAAATATTTTTATAAAAAAAGGGGGGGGTTGCAATCCAGGGGCCCTGGAGACCTCTGGGGCCTTTAATAATAATAATAATACTACTAATAATAATAATAAATATATATATATATATTAGAGCTGCACGATTAATCGCCAAGAATCGTTATCGCGATCTTTTTCCCGTTGCGATTCTTGATACAGGTTTCATGATCTTTCACATGAAAAGAAGTTTCTCTCTGCACTTTGGTATGCAAAGAATTTCCTGTCTGCTCTCAGCCAAAAGTCAGTCTGGGCAATCTGCCAAGTTTTGGAAACATTCTTTATCAGTGGAAAGTTAAGTCTAAACATTGTATCTCTTCAAAGGAATTAACTTCTTCTGTATGTAAATTAGGAATTTTTAACCACTTAAACGCCAAACCTTTTTCTGACAGCTCTTTTCAAGTTAAAATCATTATTTTTTTTTTTGCTAGAAAATTACTTAGAACCCTCAAAGATTATATAATTTTTTAGTAAAGATCTTGGCCTAGAGAATAAAATGGCGGTTGTTGCAATATTTTATGTTGCACTGTATTTGTGCAGCAGTCTTTTTAAATTAATTTTTTTGGAAACAAATTATTAGTTAGCCCATTTTTATTTTTTTTATATATATATAAAAACATATTTTTTTTTTATAAAAAAAAAAATAAAAAAAGTGGGGGTTGCTGTCCGGGGCCCTGGGGACCTCCAGACCCCTAAAAAAAAAAAAATTTTTTTTATAAAAAATACATAAAAAAGGGAGGTTGCCATCCGGGGGGTCTGGGGACCTCTGGGACTTTTAATAAAAAAAAAAAATATATAAACAAAAATAAAAAAATAAACATTTATAAAAAAAAAAAAATATATATATATATAAAAAACATATATAAAAAAAAAAAAAGGAAGGGTTGCGGTCCGGGGCCCCCTATTGGGCAGGGCCCATGGGCTTTAGCCCAGTCAAGCCCAATGGTAAGTCCGGCCCTGCTTGCAGCCAATGGCTGTAAATGTTGATTTGTGTATTTTAGTCGGGAAGGGGGAGGTTGGAGTCCCCCCCCCCCTTTTCAGAATACAATAGTGTGGCCGCTGATCGAATGAAAGAAAACTGTACATGTACAGTATACCCAGCTTTAGGCTTCATGCACACAGCCATACAACAGGCAGAGCCTGTGTAATAACATTCCTGGGACCCGCTGCTGCTGCGTACAGCCAGCATTGAAATTAATTAGAAGAGGTGGCTGTTCACAGCCTGCAAGCTTAACATGCTCACATGCTGTACGGCCCCTGTTCAGCCATGCATAAGGACCCTTAAAAACGCAGAACTGTTATAGAAATATAGAAGAGTGATGGCATAAAAAGACCAAGTGGTCCATTCAATCTTCCTCTTTATTTATGTTTTGTTTAGTACAGTATGGTGTAGCATCCTCTAGTGTGTGCTACTGTTAGTGGAAGAGTAGGAAGATTTACCTTTACTTTTATCTCATATTACAGCCTGTGAGTCTTAATTGTGTCAGGGCTCACTGGTGTTCAGGGCTGGGTGACTCATTCTGGCAGCTCTCTGGTGCCTTCCCCTGGTGTCTGGAAGGATAGAGAACCTTCTAGAACTAGATGGTGGGGGTTAGGAGGAGCTGCTATGAATAGACAGCATTGGGCTTAAGTCTTCTACCTTTCCCTGAGAAATCTCCAGCAAGTCAGCCAGGTGAGCTGGTGTAGAGAGTCAGCCGTTTAGGCTGGTGAGGAAACAGCCAGAAGGGCTGGTGAAAGCAGCAGCTGCAGCCAGGTGGGCTAGTGTAGAGAGTCAGCTGGTTGGGCTGGTGAAGAAGCAGCCAGAAGGGCTAGTGAAAGCGACAGCTGCAGCCAGGTGGGCTAGCATAGCCAGAAGCACTTAAAGTTGTACATAGAAAGATGTCCCTGAAGTTATTTTTGCTGTCAGTTGGGCATCCCATAGCCTCCTATCTCCATCCAAGTTGTTAACCCCTTAGTAAACAACAAAAACAAAACTATGTGTGCCTGTGAAGATTCGGTGTGCCTGGCTGTGCAGGAGTTGGGGGATCTCTGTTCAACTCCAGTTCCTACAGTATGTGGGGCGTACTACAAGTATAGATCTATGCTTGTCCCAATCATGTCTAAATTCACTTACTGTTGACTGATTTGCTACCTCTGTTGGAAGTTGGTTCCTAACACCAAATACTCATTCAGTAAAATAATATTTTCTAAGTTTACTTTTGAACTTTCCTCCTGCTAATTTGAGGTCATGTCCCATGTTCTTAGTCTTGACTTCATACTGAAAACATTGCCCTCTTGAACCCTTAGGGCCTGTTCACCCATGTGCCTGGAGGCAGTAAAAATAGGTGGCTGGGCATCCGTTTACTGCCTGTTGACCACCTCCCTTAACCTAACACAGGGGCTAGATAGGGTTGTACACATGCTGCTGCAAAAATTATACCCGTTGTCACAATTAGCAGGCAGTAGGGATGAGCCGAACACCCCTGGGTTCGGTTCGCATCAGAACCTGCGAACAGACCAAAAGTTTGTGTTAACTTTAGAACCCTGTTAGAGTCTATGGGACTCGAACATTTGAAATCTAAAGTACTAATTTTAAAGGCTAAAACCCCCCTGGGAATCCATTACCCCATGCGTGAGGGTTCTTCATTGGCTAACAGTAAAGGATGGGATCACATTCAAGACCCTATGCCTCACCCACAAATGCACACAAGGTAAGGCTTCCCAATACTTATGCGAGAAAATAAAACACTACACCCCCCATCGCACTCTTCAATCATCAACCCAAAACCTCCTCTACATCCCCAAGTCCAATTACAAATCAAAGGGAGAACGAAGATTTGCAGTCAAAGGAACACGTCTATGGAACGCTCTACCAACAGATATCCACATGGAAGAAAACCATTGGGCCTTCAGGAAGAAACTTAAGACCCACCTCTTCTGAAGGATAGGAAGACAACAGATGGAATAAGTGCCTTGAGGCAATTTAGTTTGCAGGTGTAGCGCTATACAAGTTTTTCACTCACTTTGCAGTCAAAGGAACACGTCTATGGAACGCTCTACCAACAGATATCCACATGGAAGAAAACCATTGGGCCTTCAGGAAGAAACTTAAGACCCACCTCTTCTGAAGGATAGGAAGACAACAGATGGAATAAGTGCCTTGAGGCAATTTAGTTTGCAGGTGTAGCGCTATACAAGTTTTTCACTCACTCACTCACTCACTCACTCACTCACTCACTCAGGTGAACACTCCCCCAACCACCCCCATTGCTCAGCCCCCCCCCCACACAATACTAATAAAAGTCCCCTGATGTGTGCATAACCTCCAACATCTCCGTGTACTGCTGCATAACTCTGGAATTGGGCTCCCACCCATTGCAGGAGAGTGACCCAAGTAACTCAGGGCCTACCAAACAGCTATAACGCCGCTATGTATTAATCCGCCGTTAGATCAGAATCATACCATGCACGTCATACTTTCTCAAACTTCTTTCCACAACCTCTGGAAATATATGTCTCTTTGTAATATGGGATCATAGAGTGTACCAGCCCTTTCCAGAAAACAAACTTAGGGGCCCCCGGCTTCTTCCATCAAAGCAAGATGGCCTTCCTCCAATAAAACAACAATCTATTAAGTAACGTTCTGTGAGCTCTGGACGGGAACCACCTCTTCTACCAACCCCAGGAGACACACTTCTTTTTGAGCCATCTCTTGGTGAATTTACTATGAACTTGCTCAGGTTCTGAAGCAACAAAGCAGCCCAAAGCCATAACATTCCAACCATCATTTTTCACATTTGTTATCGGGTTCTTTGGTTTGTGGGAGAAAACACGTTTACTTGTTACTGTGACCAAACAACTGATATTTTTACCGGAATTACCTGAACACCTTTTAATGAAAAGAAAAAAGAAAGAAAAAAACTGCGCTAATGTATAATATATAGCGAAATAATCTCTGAAAACTCCTCTGCAAGATATACACAGTTCAAGTCATTTGTTCCAAATGGAGTCACGCTAACATAATACTACAAATAGTGAAAAATAAATTGTCAAAAATAACATGAAGTCCACATGTGCTGAGGTAGAAAGATTTTTGATTGAATATCATCGGCATCCACCACCGATGATAAAGAATCCTTTTGTGACATCACCACCACCACCAAATGCAAAAATGCCTTCTTACCAGCTTCTATTGACCCGTATTACCAGAGGTCAATTCCGCTTTGGATTTATACCCTTCCGGGGCCTTTACATGCCAATGGATGCTCCTAGGTGCAAGTCTTGTACATGAATGATATGACGGAGGTGACACTGGCAGCTAAGAGACTCGGGGCCGGCAGACGCAGTGCGGCGTTGTAGAGATGCTTCTATGACACCGCTGCCAGGAGGATTGTTCTGAGATGCACCCAGGAGGATCTATTGGCACGTAAAGGCCCCAGCTGGGTATTAAACCAAAGCGGGATTGACCTCCAGTAATACGGGGTCAATAGTAGCTGGTAAGAAGGTATTTTTGTAGTTAGTGGTGTTGATCTCACAAGAGGCTTGATACCCGTGGATTTAGGACATAAGCAGTTAGTTTGAGTTTAATCAGCATGATTTCTGTCGAGCACAACCCTTCCCTTGCTGGTCTATGCCCCTTTAGAATATTTTCTTCCCTCCTCAAGGCAGAGGGGGATCATTCGGCTTTTTAGCCAAGCTTACACAAGTTCATATGTATCCGATCATCCCTCTGCACCACTGGTGAGGGATCTTTACATAAGGGTAACCTCTAATAGGAGCGCTGGGGAGGCACTCTGGCATATCCAAGACTATTTCCTCCCCACCCCCTTTATACCCATATTAATATTACTACTAACTTACACAATTCAATGGGGTATTTTCCTTCAGCACCCAGAAGGCTGTTTCCTCGTTTCCATGCTGGCTTCACACAGATTTCCTTACCTGCTTTTTGTCATCCACAATTTATTTATTTATTGTCTATGATTACCATCATGTCAATTTTTTAGAGGTCTCATTATACAATGACACTATGTACAATTTATGTGGTAACTTTACGTTTATCTTGTTTACTTATATATTTATTCATTATTCTTGCCCAGGTGTCTGTCCCTTGGACTAGGTTCTCCGCCCTTGCCCCCCCCGCCGTTCGCGGGCATCTCCGGGGTTCATCCACATGGGGGAAATCCCATGCTGGTGTTGTGAATCCGCCTTCAAGCCCCACGACAGGTTGGGGGGTTTCTCCGAGTTTGGTCTCGGTTGCCCCCTATGCTCCACGGCAGCCTTTTTGCTCTTTGGCCGCTAGGAGGAGCTCCCAACCTGCCGGCGGCATTCCGTGACCCTCTCTGACGTCACCAGCGCTACCGTGCATGCGCTTATTGCGTGTGCGAGGCGCGATGACGTCACGTCATATCCCACGGCGGTAGTAGGCAGCGGCTGCTGGGGACCCTGTGTCCTTCCGGAACGCCGGGGAAACCGCATTACGGCATCCTCTTAGGTGGCTGCCGGGTCCCTGTGCGGGTGATTCCATTGGGGGATGGGTCCGGCAGGACGGGGGTTAAGAGGGTGGAGTTGCTAGACAGGCAGGCCAAGTGTGGACCTACCATTCCCATATATAAATAGTGCAGGCCAAAGGCGCTCATACCATAGAGCTCCAACGGCAGTGTATGATGGAGAGACCTCTGATTACTTTGTCTGACAAGTGAGTCATGGCCATATCATTTTTACGGCCCCTTGTTATTGACACCAGTTGGCTCTCCTGAAACTCAAGGGATATTTACTATGTTCCCTTTATATATATTTTTTTTTCACAGATCCCCCTGACAATTTACCTAGCATACCTTAGACGCAATAAGAGGGATCTTCTAGTATATAGGGAGGTGTGTCTTAGCCCCGACGGCTCTGTTCCACTTCGCCTGGTTTTGGCTTCCTCCATCCTCCCTCTTTGTTCCCCCGTGTCCCCACCCTCCTCTTACCCAGCATGGGGTACACATTCTTTCTGCGATTTCCCAGAGGCCTGGAGACAGCCCACCCACCTCATTTTTCGCCCCCCCCCCCTTTTTCCATTCTGGCCGCATTTCCTCCCCATTGTGTGTCCCCCTGGAGGTTGGCTGCTTCAGGCGGTGGATGTTTTGGGGTTGACCACCGTTCTCCAAGTTGTGACACCCACCTTGGTAATTATATACATATATACATATTTATATATACATATGCAGCCCTCAAAATTTCCACTCGCCTACTAGCATTTGGCAAGTGGATTTAAGCTGGGGGCGAGTGATGACAGGGCTACATGACCAATCTCCCTCCAATCTGTGCCTATACTAAGGCCTCGTAAACACGATCAAATCTGTCTGCTGGAAACGGTCTGCTAGACCGTTTCAGCAGACAGATTCGATCGTGTGTACGGGCAAACAGACGGATTTGGCCACCCGACAGATTTCAAAGCATGCTTTGAAATCTGTCGGCTGGGAACCCGTCCGCCCGACATGTCTGCTGGTTAGTATGCTAACCAGCAGACATGTCTTCTCGCAAACGCGCCGAATGATTTCGACGCATGCGCGGAAGTGTTTTACTTCCTGGTTCGGTGACGTGGCGGCGTCAACGTCACCGCCACGTCACCGACATGTCAGCGCGCTGTCTGCTGGCGGGGATTTTGGTTTGCTTGTGTGTACACGCGAGCAAACCAAAATCCAAGCAGACAGATCTGTTCAAATCGGTCGGTCCGACCGATTTGAACAGATAGATTGCCTCGTGTGTACGAGGCCTTAGAGTCCCGATGAGATTGGCGGCCGAAGAGGAAAGGTGCATGCTCGGGAAAAGTAGTCTGGTGAGCCGCACACAGGCAGAGCAGTACACAGGTGCTCTCCTTACAATTCTCATTAAGCCATGGGACCTAACAGTATGACCTCTCTGAGCCTGCCCCCCTCCCCCGACCAATGTAGCTGGAGAGCAGAAAGTAATGAGTGAGGTGGAGGATTGCGTAAACTACCACTCCGGTGCAGCGCTTACTTAAAGTTGCCCTGACATGAGAGCGGCAGCCTTCCAGTTTGTGCAGTTTTCTTCTCCTTGTGCTCTATGTAAGTGTCCAACAGTTCAGCCTGAGCACTGTGAACAGACTGGTCTCAATGTGTGCTGTGCGGTGTCAGTGTGCGCTGTGCTATGGTGTCAATGGCTGTGCAGTTGTGTGGATCTCAGCGCTGGATTGTACTCCCTCCCTCTGTGCTGCAGCTCCTCTCCTCACTGCCAGCCTGAAAAAAAAGGGGGAAGTGGGGACATGCAAGCGTGGAGCCGCACACACAGGCTCCTGATGATGAGATGAATGGGAGAGAGAGAGAGAGAGAGAGAGGATGGATGGGGGTTGCAGAGGAAACAGCAAGACAATGGGGAAGAGACCCAGTTCTAGTGCCCTGTCCCTCTGGTCTGCCCTCAGTGCCCTGTCCCTCTGGTCTGCCCCCAGTGTCCTGTCCCTCTGGTCTGCCCCCAGTGCCCTGTCCTTCTGGTCTGCCCCCAGTGCCCTGTACCTCTGGTCTGCCCCCAATGACTTGTCCCTCTTGTCTGCCCCGTGCCCTGTCCCTCTGGTCTGCCCCCAGTGCCCTGTACCTCTGGTCTGCCCCCAATGCCTTGTCCCTCTTGTCTGCCCCGTGCCCTGTCCCTCTGGTCTGCCCCCAGTGCCCTGTACCTCTGGTCTGCCCCCAATGCCTTGTCCCTCTTGTTTGCCCCCAGTGCCCTGTCCCTCTGGTCTGCCCCCAGTGCCCTGTACCTCTGGTCTGCCCCCAATGCCTTGTCCCTCTTGTTTGCCCCCAGTGCCCTGTCCCATTTTGTTAAAGTTGTTGTTGGTAATATTTAATTTTGTAACTTGATTCTGCATAAAACATTTAACAGTGTAATTCCATGAGATAATCTATGAGGGCATGTTTACGGGTGCAATTAGGCGCAGGGCAGTGTATGAATTAGGTGGGGCAACTGGTGGCGAGTAACTCTTGAGGCCTGGCTAGTAGCTCAGGACTTGAAATTTTGAGCCCTGCATATGTGTTACATTTTATTGTTTGTAAAATGGATATAATTTATATTAACTACTTGAGATCCGCGCTACAGCCGAATGACGGCTCTAGCGCGAATCTAAATTGTTAACAAGCCGTCAATTGACGGCTTGTCACTAGCTGTTTCCCGGCGCGCGCTCCAGAGCGCGCTGCGGGGAAACACTGTGTTGGCCGTGTCCCTTGGACACAGCCAATCACAGATCGCCGCGAACGGCCAATCAGAGTGGCCGTTTGCGATGTGATCTGTGCGGCCAATGAGAGATGATCTCATAGATCATCTCTCATTGCCGTTTTACATAGAGACAGCGTTCTGTCTCTGGAGAGCAGGAGACGGATCTGTGTCTCTTGTACATAGAGACACAGATCGGTCACCTCCCCAGTCACCCCCCCCCTCCCCCACAGTTAGAACACTATGCAGGGAATACATTTAACCCTTTCCTCACCCCCTAGTGTTAACCCCTTCAATGCCAGTCACATTTATACTGTAATTAGTGCATATTTATAGCACCAATCGCAGTATAAATGTGAATGACGCCAAAAATGTGTCAAAAGTGTCCGATGTGTCCGCCATAACGTCGCAGTCACAATAAAAATTGCAGATCGCCGCCATTTCTAGTAAAAATAAAATAATAAAAAATAATAATTCTGTCCCCTATTTTGTAGGCACTATAAATTTTGCGCAAACCAGACGCTTATTGCGATTTTTTTTTTTTACCAAAAATATGTAGAAGAATACGCATCGCCGTAAACTGAGAAAAAAAAAGTTTTTTTTTTTTTAATTGGGATATTTATTATAGCAACAAGTAAAAAATATTGTATTTTTTTCAAAATTGTCGCTCTTTTTTGTTTATAGCGCAAAAAATAAAAACCGCAGAGGTGATCAAATACCACCAAAAGAAAGCTCTACTTGTGGGGAAAAAAGGACGTCAATTTTGTTTGGGAGCCACGTCGCACGACCGCGCAATTGTCAGTTAAAGCGACGCAGTGCCGGAAGCTGAAATATCACCTGGGCAGGAGGGGGGTATAAGTGCCCAGTAAGCAAGTGGTTAATACCATACAGTAATATTGTTTTGTTTGTGCCTTTTAACAGACTTCATTACTGTACCTATATCTACCATAGAACCTATGCCTGCAAACTCTTTTTTTCCCCCTGAGGATGACCCACATCAACTTAAGGGTCGAAACGCGTCGGGGTCTTGCGCATAAGTTAAATCCACTCTATCATCCCAACCGTATACTGCTTACATATGTTATTACATGATTGTTTGGAGTTGATGTTCTAACTTTTTATTGGGGGTTCTTTTTCATTCTGTAACCATTTTCCCTTTTGAATAAATCTTATTACTATGTACAAACCTCTTTTGCATTTATTATATTACATATACTTTTGTCTCTGCAACTCAAAGCCCCTAGGGGTACTTTTTCCTTTCCATCCAAGAGGATTCTTTACCATTGGTGGTGGATGCCGATGATATTCAATTAAATATTTTTCTACCTCAGCACATGTGGACTTGATGTTATTTTGATTTTTGACAATTTATTTATCACTATTAATAGTATTATGTTGGCACAACCTTTTGATTAAATTTTGGGATTCTTGAAAATTTCCTTTTAGAATCAACTGGTCAGCAAAGTCACAGAAAAGCCGTGCAGGAACCTTTTTTATTTTTGCTGCAACTTGAGCCGCATTGCTTAAGACAGCACCCCTTGAAATTAGTGTTTTGACTTGCCATGCAACTTTATGTGTCGCAGTGTGAACAAGGCTTTTAAATAGCACCAGGATCAGAGGGAAGGATTGAAGAGCCTAGGGTCCAATGAAAAAAGCCTCGGCAGTCAGGGGGGCCCTTCATGGTTTCATGCTCCGGGCCCTAAATGTTCTAGTTACACCTCTAACTGTCAGGATATATTTTGCCATTACTAATTGGGGAGATTTCCCTTCACTTCCTGCGCAATAGCCAAAACAGGAAGTGAGAGTAAATCCCTCCATAGTTAGGGGATTCTAGAACTAGTGTCCCCATTGAAAGATTTCCCCCCTGTTTTCGGCGTCTCGGTGACAGCTCAAAATTTGGGATTTTCTTTCACTTTTACACTTAGTGATAACCTAAAAGGAATAAATAGAGAGGGTGAATCTCACTAAGGCCCCATTCACACCTCACGTCTTTTCACTTGATCCACATAGGGCAGCCTATTCACTTGCATGGGCTGCCCCATGCATTACAAACATGCCAAAGAAGCTTCACAGTTCTCATATTTTCATATTTGTGGTGTGTTTTACTAAGCAAAAATTGCTCGTATTGCAATATATGCTAGCGCAACACATGTTTTGCACATGTCCCAGGAAGACGCACAGAAATGCACACTATTGCATGCATTTTCAGAGCGCACAGGTGTTAATTGGGCCAATCAGGGGCACAGACAGCATTAAAGGGGTTGTAAAGGAAATTTTTGTTTCCCTAAATAGCTTCCTTTACCTTAGTGCAGTCCTCCTTCACTTACCTCATCCTTCCATTTTGCTTTTAAATGTCCTTATTTCTTCTGAGAAACCCTCACTTCCTGTTCTTCTGTTTGTAACTACACACCTGGTGTGGAGAAAGCCTCTTGAGGGGGAGGGGCGAGCAGGAGTGTCAGGACACTCTCTACTTTGCAGATAGAGAAAGGAGCTGTGTATTAATGGATGTCCTGACACTCCTGCTCCCCCCTCAAGAGGCTTTCTCTACACCAGGGAGAAATCCTTGCATTACGGTGTGTAGTTACAGACAGAAGAACAGGAAGTGAGCATTTCTCAGAACAAATAAGGACATTTAAAAGCAAAATTGAAGGATGAGGTAAGTGAAGGAGGACTGCACTAAGGTAAAGGAAGATATTTAGGGAAAAAAATGTTTACCTTTACAAGCCCTTTAAGGTGACCAGATTTTTTAAATGAAATACAGAGACATATTTTTTTTTATAAATAAAGATAAGAAAACGATACCTCTTAGAATCTTTTGAGATATGACTACCAAATATGACATAAAGAATGCAGGGCTGACGAGTGCGCTAAATAAAGAATGCAGGGCTAAGTAGCGCTCTGGAGCATGTTACATAAAGAATGCAGGCTCACCAGTGCCCATCTATGCAGTTTCACCAGTGCCCATCTATGCAGCCTCACCAGTGCCCATCTATGCAGCCTCACCAGTGCCCAGCAATGCAGCCTCACTAATGCCAAGAAATGCAGCCTCGCCTGTACACATCAATGCAGCTTCATCCGTGCCCAGCAATGCTGCCTGACCAGTGCCCATCTATGCACTCTCACCAGTGCCCGGGTATGGAGCCTCACCAGTGCCCAGGAATGCAGCCTCACCAGTGCCAAGGGGACACAGCATCACCAGTGCCCAAGAATGCAGCCTCACCTGTGCGCAAGAATGCGGCCTCACTTGTGCCCAGCAATGCAACCTCCCGAGTGCCCTGCAATGCAACCTCACCAGTGCACAGGAATGCAGACTCTCCCTAGCCCTACAATGCAGCCTCACCAGTGCCAAGAATGCAGCCTCACCAGTGTCCAAGAATGCAGCCTCATCTGTGCATAGGGATAGGAGAGGAGAGCTGGATCATCACACAGATCCTGGGTTAGTGCTGAGGCAGAGGTGGCGGGCGGTCTGCCCCAGGTGCTACACACTGGTGGGGTGTCAGGCTGGCGTTGCCCACTCTGTCAGCTTTAATTTGAATTGTGGGACAGCGCCTTCACAGGCTCTTACCTACTGTTTAACAGACAGCACATTTTTTGGCATTGGACAAGTGTGCTGTCTGTCAAAGGAGAAAACCAGGAGGTGGGACTTATGTGATGGCGATTCAAATTAAATCTGACACAAAGGGCGACATTGGCCTGACACACCCTCCAGTGTGTGGCACCCGAGCGGTCTGCCCCCCTCTACCTCAGCAACCACCCAGGATCGGCCTGCACCTGGCACCACCCCTGCCACCCAGGTAAAAACAAATCCCAATAAGCGTATGTTGATTGGTTTGTGCAAAAGTTATAGCGTCTACATACTATCGAGATATATTTATGAAATATTTTTGTTACTAGTAATGGTGGCGATCAGCGACTTGTAGCGGGACTGCAACTTTGTGCCAGACAAATCAGACACTAAAACTTGTAATCAAGCAAGAAACAGCAAGAGGACATAACCTGAGCAAATGATTAAACTGATAGACAGGAATCATTTAATATAATGAAAGTCATATACCGTATTTATTGGCGTATACCGCGCACTTTTTTGCCCTGAAAATCAGGGCAAAATCGTGGGTGCGCGGTATACGCCGATAGCCGCTTTCCCGCGCCGAGTTTCAAATACTGCGCCGGCATATACCGAGCGCAGTACACTCGGGTATAGTCGGGCAGACTCGGCTCCTCTCGCGCTGACGTCCTGGACGTACAGGACGTGAGCGCGAGAGTAGCCGAGCCTGCCCGACTATTCACGAGTGTACTGCGCCTGCATATACCGAGTGCAGTACACTCGCGTATAGTCGGGCAGGCTCGGCTCCTTTCGCGATCACGTCCTGTACGTCCAGGACGTCAGCGCGAGAGGAGCCGAGTCTGCCCGACTATACCTGAGTGTACTGCGCTCGGTATATGCCGGCGGAGTATTTGAAACTCGGCGTGGGAAAGCATGGAGGATGCCGCTAGGACACCGGACCCGCCGAAAAGGACACCGGACCCGCCGAAGAGGACACCGGACCCGCCGAAGAAGACACCGGACCCGACGAAGAGGACACCCGAAGCCGCAGACGGACGCCGGACCGGACGAAGAGGACACCCGAAGCCACCGATGGACGCCGCGCAAGACACCAAAACTGTAAGTACAAAAAACTTTTTTTCCACAGGAATGGCGGCAACTTTAGGGGTGCAGCGCTATACGCGGGAGCGCGCTATACCCCGATAAATACAGTATATATATATATATCTTTACAGCACATATCTGCCATAGCATTATGACCACAGAGAGATAAAGTGAATAAAATTGATTATGTATACACAGTATACAGGTGGGTATACATGAGTAGGCTTTATGTACACAGTAGACAGGTAGGTATAAGACCCCTTTCACACCGAGTGCGAATTGCAGGCGCTATATCGTTAAAAATAGCACCTGCAATCCGCCCTCAAACAGTTGCTCCATTGTCTCCAGTGTGAAACCCCGAGGGCTTTCACACTGGAGCGTGGCGCTAGCATGATGGTAAAACAGTCCTGCTAGCTGCATCTTTGAAGCGGTGAAGGAGCGGTGAGTTTACCGCTCCTCCACCACTGCTGCCCATTGAAATTAATGGGACAGCGCAGCCATACTGCCCGCAATGCGCTGCTTCAGTTTGCTTCAGTTTGAACCCTTTCTCGGCCGCTAGAGGGGGTAAAACTGCCCCGCTAGCAGACGAAATGCGCTGTAAATCCGCCCATAGCGTCGTCGGTAAAAATAGCAGAGTTTTACCGTTGATGCTATGGGCAGCTCAGTGTGAAAGGGGTCTAAAGGAGTATTTTTTTTTTAATATACAGTGTTTAGGAAGGTAGACACGTGGGGGCTCTATACACATTGTATACAGGTAGGTATGAATGTTTTAGGGCAGTGATGGCAAAGCTTGGCACCCCAGATGTTTTGGAATGACATTTCCCATGATGCTCATGCATTCAGTGTAGCTGAGCATCATGGGAAATGTAGTTCCAATACATCTGGGGTGCCAAGGTTTGCCATCACTGTTTTAGGGGCTCTATACACACAGTATACAGGTAGGTATATATGTTTTAGGGGGCTCTATACACACAGGGTTATGTAGTACACACAGGGATGAAGTGTAAACACCGTTACTATGGTTACCAGTGACAATCAGCCATCTCTCAGACATAGAATGGCTCAATCACCACACAATATGAAAGCCAAGCCTGCCTGCGGAGAGCAGTGACTCGGGTCCCCTCCATACACAGTACTACACACACAGATATGTACTGACTGGGTCAACATTCAGCCCAACTCCATTCATAATCCACTTCCTGGTTCTCCTACAGCCCTCAGAACCCCACATAGTCTGTCCCCCTCACTGCCTGATACCAGAGCAGCTGTCACATGTCCCTTATATTATAAAATTATCAAACCCCAGTGTTTATTAAATTCCATAATAAAGCTTTATTTGTTTAATAACAATGGTATAAGCTCAATGGTACTGTGTTGTGTGAGCCGGTATATTTCAGGCAAAGGATCGGGGCAGCTAGTGCGAGATGATTGGCTGTTGGTCTCTTTGGGGTCCTGACAGGCAGACAGAGAGAGGACCTCCGCTGAGACACATCTCTGAACCTAGACTCCAGCGATTACCGCAATATACTGCTATTATTCTACATTTTTTCTTGTTTTTCTTCTTCTTATAGTGTAGAATATTATTATTATTATTATTAATATTAATTATTTTTAGGTAAACCTTCATTCACCTGCAATACCATCTAGCACCATCAAGATGCCTCGGCGTCCACGACGCAACAACCGTGAAATTCCACCACGGGACCCACCAGGTATGACAATTGTACCATATTAACCCCTTTATGACGGCATAACACATATATGAGGCATCCAGGAAGTAGGCTTTAAACCTGGGTGCCCATATATGTGTTCTTACAAAACATAATATTGTTTCTTGGCTTATTATTGTTATTCTTATTGTTGATGGGCACAAAGAAGAAATCACACACACATATGTGGTATCGCTGCGATCATCAGGAACAGGAGAATTTGTTGTGTGTTTTTTTTGGTGGTGATACATTGTAATGTCCTAAATATACAGCTAAATGTAACTACTTCCTGACTGTAGGACATCCATGGAAGTAGTTATACCCGGATGATGTCTACACCTACAGGCCTCATCCCAGTATGGTTTTTTTTCAGCGGGCGATTCTATTTATGGCAGAAGTGATTTTAGTGACTAAATAGGCACTCAATCACTTCTGTGGGTGGAGGAATGCGGTCCCTCCACCACCTTTCCTGGGCTCTAAGTAAAAAAAAAAGTTTATATAAAAAAATAATAATAATAAAAAAAGCCCCCCATCTCACTGTGCTTACGCGCAAATGTGAACGCATACGTTACTCCCACACGCACATGTGAGGTATTGTTGTGGACATCAGACTGAGAGCAATAATTCTAGCACCAGACCTCCTGTCTAACTTCAAACTGGTAACCTGTAAAGCTCAAAGTGGAATGTGACCCGACACAACCAGAATACACAATGGCATGATTCCTTCCCTAAATATATTGTATGCAAAGTAGGAAAGGACTTGGGACTTTGAATGAAGCATGTCATTGTGAATGAATAAATAACTAAGGAAACATTTAATTGATTATCATTTACCCCTAGGGGTTGTCCATGATATGAAAAGGCAAAAACATTTGGTTAAATGCCATAATACATTTAATTGTAATCATACAAAATGTATATAATAGTCATAATAATACATTTGATGCAAAACAATCAATGGATATAATTGATACAATTAATAAATACATATAAACGCAAAAAAAAAAAAGAAAACACATGATCAGAACGGTAACCTGTAAAGGCGATGAAAGCGTAGCCTATGGAGAATTTTAATCATCGTAGTTTGCCGCCATTCCACGGCAGGTGCAATTTTAAAGTGTGACATATAAGGTAACTATTTACTCGGACAACGTCATCTTTCACATGATACAAACAAATTGGAGTAAATGTTGTGTATTTATTTATTTATTGAAGTGTATTTGTTCCCTCAAAAAATTGCGTTTTGAAAAACAGCTGCACAAATTTTATGTGACATAAAAAAATTGAAACACCCAATATATATATATATATATATATATATATATATATATATATAAAAAATATTGTGATGGTTTGACTCTGTCCTACCTGAAGGATGGCTGGTTTTCGCCATATTTTGGAGAGACAGACACATTAACCACTTCCATACCAGGCACTTACGCACCTTCCCGCCCAAGCCAATTTTCAGCTTTCAGCACTGTCGCAATTTGAATGACAATTGCGCGGTCATGCTACACTGCACCCAAACAAAATTGGCGTCCTTTTTTCCCCACAAATAGAGCTTTCTTTTGGTGGTATTTGATCACCTCTGCGATTTTTTTTTTTTGCGCAACAACTAAAAATAGAGCAAAGATTTTGAAAAAAAAATAAAGTTTTTATTTTTTTCTGTTAATTTTTTTGTAAATGAGTATTCTCTTTCAATTACGGGCACTGATATGGTGGCACTGATGGGCACCGATGAGGTGGCACTGATGGGCACCGATGAGGTAGTTCTGATGGGCACCGATTAGGTAGCACTGATGGGCACTGATAGGCGGCGCTGGTATGGGGCACTGATGGGCACTCATGGGCGGCACTGATGGGCACTCATGGGCGGCACTGATGGGCACTCATGGGCGGCACTGATGGGCACTCATAGGCAGCACTGGGCACTCATAGGCGGCACAGATGGGCACTCATAGGCGGCACAGGTGGGCACTCATAGGCGGCACAGGTGGGCACTCATAGGTGGCACAGGTGGGCACTGATAGGTGGCACAGGTGGGCACTGATAGGTGGCACAGGTGGGCACTGATAGGTGGGCACTGGGCATGGATTGGCACTGTGGGGTGGCACTGACAGACACTGGGGTGGCACTGATGATCACTGAGGGGTGGCACTGATGGATCAATGTTGCCAATCAGTGCCCATGTGTGGGCACTGATTGGCATCTTTTTTTTACTGCCCCCTTTTTTTTTTTTTTTGCTGATTTTTTTTTTTTGTCATATTTTTTTTTTTTTTTTGTCTTTCTTTTTTTATGTTCCCTGGTGGTCTAGTGTGGGCACTCCCTGGTGGTCCGTGTGGCGATCCGAGGGGGGGGCTGCGCTGATAAACAATCAGGGCGAACCCCCCCTGTCAGGAGAGCCGCTGATCGGCTCTCCTGTACTCGCGTCTGTCAGACGCGAGTGAGGAAGAGCCGTCGGCGGCTCTTCCTGTTTACATCGTGATCAGCCGTGATTGGACACGGCTGATCACGTGGTAACGAGGCTCCGCCGGAGACTCGTTACCGAGATCGGAGGTGCAGGGTGTCAGACTGACACCCCGCATCACCGATCGCCGCGCTGCGCCGCGCTGCGTGACCATTGAGTCACTCGGGCACTGCCCGAGGGCCCCATTCCACTAGGGGGCCCCATCAGGGTTGCCAGGCTCAGTAAAACCAGGGACAGTATGTAAAAATCTGTGTTTTTTTACATCTGTCCCTGATATGTCCAAAATTGACATTCTTTTGATTTGAAAATCCTGAGATTTTAGCTGCCTCGCCTCTGCACTGCCTCCTGGCATGGTGGCCATCAGTAAGCCCAGGGGCCCCATAATCTTCTATTGCCCAGGGGCCCCATGAGTTGTCAGTCCGCCCCTGGCTGTGTGTTCAGCTATTTAGTGCTGGCCTGGCTGTGGCTCAGGGCCCCACTCACAGACAGGAAGTCTGGTCCTGGGAGCCAGGTGTGAGCTCCCAAACCCTCTGAGAGGAGTCAGATGTGCTGCATAGGTGCAGCTACAGCATGCATGACTGCAAGAGGCAGATGTCGTGCGATTGAGCAGCAAGACGCTGAACAGGAGTAAGTTGGCTGTGTGCTTACCGCTAGGGAACGAGTAGTTTTGAGGAGCAGAACTTGGGCCTAAGTTGGAGGCCTGAAACAGCCGGATGACAAGATACAGGAATGGTGGAACCCCTTGTGATGGCTGCTATTTGTATTTGTGAGTTTGTAAATAAAATTGGGCTACCAGGCCCTTAAAAACGCAGTTCTGGCTGGGTGTACTCACTGGAAAACGCATCTATCACTGAAGACTAATAACCCCCATCTTACAATATATATATATATAATGTTTTGGGGGTTCAAAGCAATTTTCAAGCAAATAAAAGTAGATTTTTATCTAGGAGTGAAGTGTCAGAATTGGCCCAGGTACAAAATGTTTTTTTTGTTTACTATTTTTGGCCAGTTTTCCTTTTTGATAATAATAAAAATCAGGAGATTTGCATTAACATTTCCCACCGAATGAAAGCTGTCCTGAAAAAACACAAGGTACAGTATAATCCACCTGAATACACTAAGTAGCTGCGATGATATGCACAGTTTTAGAAACACATGCCAAAGTTGCAAAATTGAGATTGGGTGTTAAAGTGGAGTTCCGCCGAAAAAATATATTTTTTAAGTCAGCAGCTACAAATACTGCAGCTGCTGACTTTTAATGTATGGACACTTACCTGTTCAGGGCGCCCGCGATGTCGGCACCCAAAGCCGATCTGTCCCTTGGTTCTCGGGTGTAGGCGCCGCCATCTTCAGTAAGGGAATCAGGAAGTGAAGCCTTGTGGCTTCACTTCCTGGTTCTCTACTGCGCATGCACGAGTCACACTGCGCAATCTCACTGGTCCCTGCTGTCTTCTGGGACCTGTGTGTCTCCCAGAAGACAGCAGGGGGGGCAGAAGCTGGACATGGCGTAGGTCACAAATGTGACACCGGAGGGGCGGAGGTATCTGAAAAGCAGAAGTTACATTTTTGGGTGGAACTCTGCTTTATGTTTTGTTTGACTGTTCATAAAGGGGAGAAGTATTTCTTTCTACCCTTGTTAAATAATCCTTTTTTTTTACCAGTTTCAAATTGTTTATTTAGAGTTTATGGGCCAGATTCAGAAAGAAAGGCGTAAATTTCGGTGGGCGCAGCGTATCTCATATACACTACGCCGTCGTAACTTAGAGTGCCAGGTACCGTATTCAGAAAGAGCTTGCGCTCTAAGTTACGGCGGCGTAGTGTAAATGGGCCGGCGTAAGCCCGCGTAATTCAAAGTAGGCTGGTAGTGGGCGTGTTGTATTAAAATGAGCCGTGACCCCACGTAAGTGATCAGAAAAAAGATTGTTTAGTGACACTGGCGACAGGGGGTGAAAGGGTTACCTGGGGGGCAATCAAGGGGTTGAACCTTTATTAGGGGGTTAGGGGGTCCCCAACACCTAAAGTGTATTTTATCTTTCATGAAAATGTGCAGTATGATGTATTTTAGATGGCTCTGTTCTCTGTGAATAGAAGATTAGGGAGGTTCATTTCACTTCAACTAGTCATCATTGGACTTATGCATGAATCTGACTATTAAAATGATTCTAAACCTCCATGTTTTTTATCTTTGAAATAACAAATATGTCACTTACCTGCTCTGTGCAATGGTTTTGCACAGAGCAACCCCAATACTTCTCTTCTCAGGTCCCCCCGCTGGCTCTCCTGGGTACTCCTGTCTGCAGAGTGCCCCCACAGCTCCCTTCTCACTGGCTGTGATTGACAGCAGCCAAGAACCAATGGCTCCGACTGCTGTCTCTGAGCCAATGAAGAGGGAGAGAGAAGAGAGAGCCTCTGCTCTCATACATAGCACTGGATCAAGATCAGGCTCAGCTAAGTGTAAGGGGGAGAGCTGCATGCAGAAGGTTTTTAACACTAATGCAGAACATGCCTTAAGGTAAAAAAACCTTCTGCCTTTATGTTTAGTCAGTTTTTTTGTGTTTTTTTTATTTTACACAATAAAACCAAATAGAGAAACTGCTGTGAAACATAAATAGTGTGCTGTCTAACAGTGACATTCCCAAAACAGTATGTGATATGTGCAGCAAAGTATAAATAAAATGCCAGTAATCAACCTTGTAATTCTAGAAATATGTAGTGAATTTAACACATTCAGCACTAAAACCTTATTGAATTAATAACCAAATGTACTTAAAAAGTAGTTCATAAATACACAAGCACATTCGGGGGGGAAGTGACTCAGAACCCCTATTAAAACGGATTATGTGACAGGAAATGTAAAAATAAAGATTATAGTGAAATCAAACAGGTAAATTGGGATCCATTCTATCAGTACACTTGAAATGCGCATAGAATCCCTTGTGGATCTAAAATTCTGGTAAGTGGCCATTGAGTTTGCTTAGAACACGGCGGTGGGGCGCTGACACTTTGCATTTGTTGTGCATGAGGACACTGCAATACCATGGATATGGATGGACACCTTTAGTGGACTTTTACTCACCTGTTTATGAACATATTTGATTTAACTAAAATCGTTGATTTATTTGTAATTTTTTTGCCACATAATCCCTTTAAATTGGGGCTCTGAGTGTAATAGTCACTTCACACCGAATGTCCTTGTGTATTTATTAACTATTTTTTAAAGCAGAGTTCCACCCAAAAATAAAACTTCTGCTTTTCGGAACCCTCCCCCCCCTTCGGTGTCACACTTGTCACCTTTCAGGGTGAGAGGGGGGTACAGATACCTGTATATGATCTCCGAAGTCATGTGACAGTGACGATACGCGTCAGTCACTAGGACACCGGAAGTGACGTTTGCACGGTGTGAGCTCGCTGCTCGTTTCTGATATACACTACATTTCTGTTCTAAATGTGAGTACCCTGTTTGTTATATGTTTGAATAAACCGCTGAGTGTTTAAAACATACTACACTAGAGAGTCTCCTCTATGTTTTCTCTTCCGGGTATGACTCCCACAGGAGTCACTCCACTCGTCCCCCCTCCCGCTGCTTTCTGGGAAACACACTGGTTCCAGGACACAGCAGGGACCACTGGAAAAGCGTTGGGCTACTCGCGCATGCGCAGAAAGGAAAAGGGCAGTGAAGCTGCAAGGCTTCACTTCCTGATTCCCTGACCTAGGATGGCGGAGGGGGCAGCAGAGAGACTAGCGATTGCTCGTCTTCGACATCGTGGGCGCGCTGAACAGGTAAGTGTCCATTTATTAAAAGTCTTTTAGTATTATTTTTTTTTCCGTGGGACCTCTGCTTTAAGTACATTCAGTTATTAAGTCACTAAGGTTTTAGTGTTGAATGTGATCAATTCAATACAGATTTATATATTTACAAGGTTGATTACTCTTTTTTATACTTTGCTGCACATATCACATACTGTTTTTTGAATGTCACTGTTAGACAGCACACTATTTATGTTTCACAATTATTTTGGATCCTAGTACTCCAAGGATTTTCTGTACAGCAGTCCCTAGATTATGAGAGGCTGAGAGAAACCTTACATAACTAATGAATAGAGAAACTGTATATCACAAAGAATGCACTTTCCACCACCGCTACATTACAGGCCATACAAAGAGAATGCTGCTGCATTTAATCAGAAAAAGAACGCAAACACACTGTGGACCAAATAGAGCGGGGGTGTCAAACTCAATTTCATTGTGGGCCACATCAGCATTATGATTGTTCTCAAAAGGGCCGGTTGTATCTGTAAAATTAGATGTCCAGAGCATCCCCTCCCCTTTACATTGGATGTCAAGAGCCACCCCACCATCAGAAGTTGAGTTCCCCACTCTCCCTTACATCACAGTGCACCCCCTTTCCTTATGCTGCTGCTGGGAAGAAGCTGGATGCATTGCTTGAAAGCAGAAAGTAAGGGTCTGGAGGAGGACCAGAGGAGGGCTGGAGTTCTCCTGCAGCTGCAAGAGAGGTGTGAGGGCCGGATTTGGACCACGGGCCATGTGTTTGACACCTGTGAAATAGAGGGTGTGTACCAAGTTTTTGTAATCACTTATAAGGGCGGGCACATGGGCATAGACACAATACTTTAATAGCTGTAAAAAATACAGTATAGAAACAGTATGAAACCAACCAAGTATATAGAGAGCCTCTGCCAATATCTTGAATGGCACGAGGATCAATTCTGCCATCTATGTAGTCATAACTATGTGGTATGTAGTAAAGTGGCAGATGTAAGCTAAGTAATCAGTATATAGACATCTGGAAATCAATCAATATGTAAGTAATCTATATAGGAGAGAGAAAGGGTGTAGAGGTGGGAGGTAAGGTAGAGGGGGAAGAGGGAAGGGGGAAAGGGGGGGTTGGACTCGAGAACTAAGGAAGAATGAAGCCGGGACATCTCATTAAGACTGGCAGACAACAGAGCATCAAATTATACAGAAGAGACAAACTTCAGAGAATATACAAATTGATTCCAAACTGACCATGTGAGGGTATATACCTTCTGCCTTTAGAACAGGGGTGGCAAACACAAGGCCCGCGGGCCGAATCCGGCCCGCCAGGGCTTGCCATGTGGCCCGCGCAGCAGCCCCCGGCAGTCAGGAGCAGGCCCGGACTGGCCATAGGGCCGCGGCTTCTGGGCTTCTTTTTTTTAAAGAGGCTTCTTGATGACTGAGGTAAGTGGTGATCGCGGTCTGGACAGGGTTAACACAGACTGCGGCCGCCGCTCACCTCCCGCTATACGCCATTCCTTAAGCACAGCCGGCGCCAGCACATTTACGAGGTGCAGAAGGAGGTGAGAGAGAAGGCTCCTGTCCTGTGACCTGCAGCAAGTGCCTCGTGGGCCAGACGCGCTGGAGGTATAGCTGTGCCTGCACTGATGGAGACGATGGCGGCGGCTTCCTCTCTCCTAACACCGGCGGCCTCCTCTCTCCTAACACCGGCGGCCTCCTCTCTCCTAACACCGGCGGCCTTCTCTCTCCTAACACCGGCGGCCTTCTCTCTCCTAACACCGGCGACGGCCTCTCTCCTAACACCGGCGACGGCCTCTCTCCTAACACCGGCGACGGCCTCTCTCCTAACACCGGCGACGGCCTCTCTCCTAACACCGGCGGCGGCCTCCTCCCTCCTAGCACCGGCCGAGACACTGATTGCTGCACAGGGAGCAAGGTGAACAATATGAGAAAACAGCGTTACATCCCTCTCTGTAGTGGCAGGGAAAGGGAGTGGAAGGGGGCTATTATTACTGGCATGATGGGGCTATTATTACTGGCATGATGTGGCTATTATTACTGGCATGATGGCTATTATTACTGGCATGATGGCTATTATTACTGGCATGATGGGGCTATTATTACTGGCATGATGTGGCTATTATTACTGGCATGATGGCTATTATTATTGGCATGATGGTGGCTATTATTACTGGCATGATGGTGGCTATTATTACTGGCATGATGGGGCTATTATTACTGGCATGATGGGGCTATTATTACTGGCATGATGGTGGCTATTATTACTGGCATGATAGCTATTATTACTGGCATGATGGCTATTATTACTGGCATGATGGTGGCTATTATTACTGGCATGATGGTGGCTATTATTACTGGCATGATGGTGGCTATTATTACTGGCATGATGGCTATTATTACTGGCATGATGGTGGCTATTATTACTGGCATGATGGCTATTATTACTGGCATGATGGTGGCTATTATTACTGGCATGATGGCTATTATTACTGGCATGATGGCTATTATTACTGGCATGATGGCTATTATTACTGGCATGATGGGGCTATTATTACTGGCATGATGGTGGCTATTATTACTGGCATGATGCCTATTATTACTGGCATGATGGTGGCTATTTTTACTGGCATGATGGCTATTATTACTGGCATGATGGGGTTATTATTACTGGCATGATGGTGGATATTATTACTGGCATGATGGTGGCTATTATTACTGGCATGATGGTGGCTATTATTACTGGCATGATGGTGGCTATTATTACTGACATGGTGGGGCTATTATTACTGGCATGGTGGGGTTATTATTACTGGCATGGTGGGGTTATTATTACTGGCATGGTGGGGTTATTATTACTGGCATGATGGGGTTATTATTACTGGCATGGTGGGGTTATTATTACTGGCATGGTGGGGTTATTATTACTGGCATGATGGGGTTATTATTACTGGCGTGATTGAGTTATTATTACTGGCGTGATGGCCATGTTTTTTTTAAATTTATTGATTTTTAGATGGAATTTGTTTGTTTATTTATATATTTGCACAATTGTGTGTTCTTGCAGCACTGGAGATTTGGATTCAAGAGGTTCCTGATATCTCTGATAGCTATGTTTTTCTTTTATCCAGTGGACTGCAGCCTGAGAGCTGGGTCAGGTAGGAAGGAGAGAGCAGGGGGACAGTGAGGTCAGAATCCACTAGGAGGGATAAAATCAGTTGTTGCACACTGTGTATACTGCATAGCATACTTCTAAACCCTGCGCTCACTACGCAGCACACTCCTGAACCCTGTGCTCCCTATGCAGCGCAAGAAAACTGGAGTGCAGATACAACTGGCCCTTTGAGGGCAATCAATCTGCTGATGCGGCCCCTGATGAATTTGAGTTTGACACCCCTGCTTTAGAACCACTTTATTAAAGAGGACCTCCAATTTGGGCAAAACAAATTAAAAGTCAGCAGATACAAGTATTGACTTTTAATATAAGGACATTTACCTTTCCAGAGATCCAGCAATGTCGGCACCCGAGCCTTTTTTTTTTTTGCGGACATGTGTGTGTGTCCCATAAGGCTGTGGGGGTGGAGGAGGGGCCAAAGATCCTCGTAGATCGCCACAGCGGTTTGAACCGGAAGTGAGAGAGTGTACTGGTCAAAACCAGGTATCCGCCACCCCAAAAAGTGCCAAATGTGGCAGTGGAGGGGGGAGGGTGCGAACAAGTATAACTTCCCCTTTTGGGTGGAGCTCCGCTTTATCCACTTCATCCTCTGGCCAAGTCTGACATTCCTCTCCTACTTGTAAAAATCAGCATTTCTTTGCTAGAAAATTAATTGGCACCCCCCAAACATGATATATTTTTTAAAAGCAGGGGCCCTAGAGAATAAAAATGTGGGGGTTGCAATTTTTTTACCTCACAGTATTTGCGCAGCGGTTTTTCAAATGCAACTTTTTGGGGGAGGAAAATTCACATGAATGAATTTGAAGGCACAAAAAAACAATAGAATATCTAATTGTTTGGTAAAATTTTAATTCTAATGTTACGCATAGTAAATAAATCCCTAACCTGTCACGCTTTAAAATTGAGGATGCTCATGGAACAACGACGATCAACGGTACACTTAATTATTCGTAGACACTTTAAAAGCCTTTACACGTTACACAGAAGGTCTGGTGCTAACATTATTGCTCTCACTATAACATTTGTGGCGATATCTCTCATGTGTGATGTGAGGAGGTAATGCCATTTTACATATGTGTGTGTGACCTACGTATGCGTTTGCCTTAGTGCATGAGCATGGGGGGGACGGGGGGCTTTAAAAAATGTTTCTATTTTAATCATTTTTTATTTATTTAAAAATGTTTTGCCTCTTCCATTGCCTGTAAAAGAGATCCAGCAGCTAATTAGCTATCACTACAGTAGCTCCTAGGATCACTTTTACATTAACCACCTAATCACCGCTCCAAAGCCGAATTACGGCTACAAGGCGGTTCCTTAACTCTGGGAGGACGTCGACGGATGTCCTCCCAGAGAATCGTTCCCGCACGCTCCCTCTATCATCTGTACTCGCCGGGTCCACAGGACCCGCAGCAACAAGGATCGTGGTAAAGGGCCAATAAACGAGGATTTTTACCACGTGATCATGCCGTCCAATGACGGCGCGATCACAAATGTTAACAAAGCAAACAAGGGGTCACTTTCAGTTCATCGCTCTCCTCTCCTCACACCGATCCAGCATGAGAGGAGAGGCGAGCAATTAGAGACAAACTGTAAGTGCCCAGCAGTGTCCAATAGTGTCCAGCAATGCCCAATAGTGTCCAGCAGTGCCACATCTGTGCCTCCTCTGTGCCATTTGTGCCCCACCAGTGCCCTACCAGTGCCAAACCTGTGCCCATCAGTGCTGCCTGTGCCCATCAGTGCTGCCTGTGCCCATCAGTGCCACCTGTGCCCATCAGTGCTCATCTGTGCCACTGCAGTGCTGCCAGTGCCCACCAATGCCGCCTGTGCCCACCAGTGCCGCCTGTGCCCACCAGTGACACACCAGTGCACACCAGAGCCACACCAGTGCCACACCAGTGCCACCTTTGCCGTCTCTGCCCACCAGTGCCACCAGAGCCACACCAGTGCACACCAGTGCCTCCTTTGCCCATCAGTTCTACCTGTGCCACTGAAGTGCCACCTGTGCCCACCAGTGCCACCTATGCCCAACATTGCCACCTGTCTACTTTCCAAAAATGAGTCATTTGGGGGTATTTGTACTTTACTGGCTTGTTAGGGTCTCAAGAAATAAGAAAGGCAGTCAGTACATCCGGCATGATCAAATTGATCAATTTTTAGTAATTGGCACCATAGCTTGTAGACCCTATAACTTTCACTCAGACTAAATAATATCCACAATTTAATTTTTTTACCAAAGATATGTAGCAGTATACATTTTAGGCCAAATGTATGAAGAAAAATAACTTTGCAACATTTTATAATAGAAATTAAGAAAAATTCATTTTTTTACAAAATTTTCAATCTTTTTTCATTTATAGCGAAAAAAATAAAAAACGCAGAGGTGATCAAATACCACCAAAAGAAAGCTCTGTTTGTGGGAAAAAAAGGACAAAAAATGTAATTGGTTACAGTGTTGTATGACTGAGTAATTGTCATTCAAAATGTGAGCGCACCAAAAGCTGAAAATTGGTCTGGTTATTAAGTGGGTTTAAGTGCCCGGCATGGAAGTGGTTAAAGAGCATTGCTGACAAAAAAAATAGATACTGGGATGATGCCTGTAGCTGTAGGCATCATTCGGGTATAATCATTTCAATCTGGTGATGTATGGGTACATTGCGGAGGCTCAAGTCATTGGATTATCTCCTATTTTCAGGGATACCTATGAGACAGCCACCTGTCACACTTGAAATCTGTTAAAAATTAGACACTTGCCTTTGTCATTTAAGTTTAAAACTGAGATAGAAATGTTACATGACAGAAATGCTGAAATCTCTTCCATTGGCATTACAGGCATTGATTCACCCATTGCTCACAGAACACGGGCAGCTCTTCGGCAGCAGCGAGAGAATGCGAGGGCCCATCGTAGCCGATCTCCAAGGGACCGCATCGTTGCTGAGGACCAGCCTGCACCAGCCAGACCACCGGCCAGGGAGTATCAGGAGGTGCCCACCTGTTCCATCTGTTTGAGTGAAATGGATGTGGGAGAGGACAATACAGCTCTACCTTGCTCCCACGTATTTCACTCGACCTGCATCGGAACATGGAGGGCTCAAAGTGATAGATGCCCTCTTTGCAGAGCTTTAATTGATGTTTTTCCCCCACAGGTTGGAAACAGAAGAGTGCCCCGGAGGATCCGGTTCAGGGAGCTGGCCAACCTAATGCTAGAGGACTTCATCAACCTTCACATTGTACATGAAATTGATAAATTTGGTCATGACCGTGTTGTCCTCTTTATTGTGTAACATCTTTTTGTGTTGTTTGAGGTGTACAGCAGGATAGTGAAGAATGTTGTTTAAAAAAAAAAAAAATTTACAAAACACAAAAAAATTACAAAACGAAAAAAAAATACAAAAAAAGGTTTTATTGTTACAGTATGTATAAAATATATATATTTCTTTATATATGATACATACTGTAGATTAGGGCAGGATGATGCAGTTAAGGGCAGGGTGGAGTGGATTGGGGGGAGTGGATTAGGGCAGGGTGGAGCGGATTAGGGGAGGGTGGAGGGGATTAGGGGGAGTGGATTAGGGCAGGGTGGAGTGGATCAGGGCTGGGTGGAGCGGATCAGGGCTGGATGGAGCGGATTAGGGGAGGGTGGAGCGGATTAGGGGAGGGTGGAGTGGATTAGGGGACAGTGGAGCGGATTAGGGGAGGGTGGAGGGGATTAAGGCTGGGTGAAGCTGATTAGTGGAGGGTGGAGCAGATTAGGGCAGGGTGGATCGGATTGGGGGGGGGGGGGGGCTGGAGCGGATTGGGACAGAGTAGATTAGATTAGATAGTGTAATGTAGTGTAGTGTAGATTAGTATAGTGTAGTTAGGGCCTGGCCAGAGAGGGATTACTTCGGCGCAGTTGGCCAGCTTAAACATGCATTGCAATGCATGTGAACTAAAAATCCCTGTTGATAAGCAAAGTACGCAAAGTTAGAAAAGTATATAACAGTGTGCAGAGGGTTTATTTTTAGTCTTACCATGTGGTCACAATTATATTTGTTTATATGTATAAAATATATATTATTACATATGATACAGTACTGTAGATTAGGGCAGATTGGAGGGGATTATGGGAGGGTGGAGGGCATAAAGGGAGGGTGTAGGGGATTGGGGGGGTGGAGGGGATTGGGGGAGTGGATTAGGGCAGGGTGGAGTGGTTCAGGGCTAGGTGGAGCGGATCAGGGCTGGGTAGAGCGGATTAGGGGAGGGTGGAGCGGATTAGGGGAGGGTGGAGTGGATTAGGGGACAGTGGAGCAGATTAGGGGAGGGTGGAGGGGATTAAGGGTGGGTGGAGCAGATTAGGGGACCGTGGAGCGGATTAGGGGAGGGTGGAGGGGATTAAGGGTGGGTGGAGTGGATTAGGGGAGGGTGAAGGGGATTAGGGGGGAGCGGAATAGGGGAGGGTGGAGTGGATTAGGGGAGGGTGGAGCGGAATAGGGGAGGGTGGAGCAGATTAGGGGACGGTGGAGCGGATTAGGGGAGAATGGAGGGGATTAGGGGGGAAGAAGATTATTGGAGGGTGGAGGGGATTAGGGGAGGGTGGAGCGGAATTGGGGTGGGTGGAGCGGATTAGGGGAGGGTAAAGGGGGTTAGGGGAGGGTGGAATGGATTAGGGGAGGGTGGAGCGGATTAGGGCAGGGTAGAACGGATTAGAGGAGGTTGGAGTGGATTAGGGCAGGGTGGAGCGGATTAGGGCAGAGTTGAGCGTATTGGGGGGTGGAGTGGATTGGGGGTGGCGCGGATTAGGGGGGGTGGCGCGGATCAGGGCTGGGTGGAGCGGATTAGGGGAGGGTGGAGCAGATTAGGGGAGGGTAGAGGGGATTAGGGGAAGGTAGAGTGGATTAGGGGACAGTGGAACGGATTAGGGGAGGGTGGAGGGGATTAAGGGTGGGTGGAGCAAATTAGGGGAGGGTGGAGCGGATTAGGGGAGAGTGGAGCGGATTAGGGGAAGGTGGATCGGATTAGGGAAGGGTGGAGGGGATTTGGGGGGAGCAGAATAGGGGAGGGTGGAGTGTATTAGGGCAGGGGGGAGCAGATTAGGGGAGGGTGGAGCGGATTAGGGGAGGGTGGAGCGGATTAGGGGGTGGGCAGAGCGGATTAGGGGAGAATGGAGGGGATTAGGGGGGAGCAGATTATTGGAGGGTGGAGGGGATTAGGGGAGGGTGGAGCAGATTAGGCGAGGGTGGAGCGGATTAGGGGAGGGTGAAGGGGATTAGGGGAGGGTGAAGGGGATTAGGGGAGAGTGGAGCGGATTAGGGTAGGGTGGAATGGATTAGGGGAGGGTGGAGTGGATTAGGGCAGGGTGGAGCGGATTAGGGCAGAGTGGAGTGGATTGGGGGTGGAGTGGATTGGGGGGGTGGAGCGGATTGGGGGGGTGGAGCGGATTAGGGCAGGGTGGAGCGGATTAGGGCAGGGTGGAGTGGATTAGGGGAGGGTGGAGCGGATTAGAGAAGGGTGGAGTGGATTGGGGGAGGGTGGAGCAAATTAAGGCAGGGTGGAGCGGATTAGGGCAGGGTGGAGTGGATTAGGGAAGGGTGGAGCGGATTAGAGGAGGGTGAAGTGGTTTAGGGGAGGGTGGAGCGGATTAGAGGAGGGTGGAGCAGATTAGGGCAGGGTGGAGCGGATTAGGGGGAGCTGGAGCGGATTAGGACAGAGTAGATTAGATTAAATAGTGTAATGTACTGTAGTGTAGATTAGTATAGTGTTTAGTTAGGGCCTGGCCAGAGAGCGATTACTTTGACACAGTTGGCCAGCTTAAACATGCATTGCAATGCATGTGAACTAAAAATCCCTGTTGCTAAGCAAAGTACGCAAAGTTAGAAGAGTATATAGCAGTGTGCAGAGGGTTTTTTCCGAATTTTTTGTCTTACCATGTGGTCACACCCCCACAGTATCTGGGTATATACAGGATATGTATAAGATATTTAGATTTGAGCACAGGTATAGTTTATTTCTATGGAATGTATCGGGTACTGAAGTGTGTTGCTATTGCAACTTTAAGGCTTGACGCGTTGGGTATTTACTTACTCGGTGAAACCTCATCTTTTAGATTTTGCCAAAATTCTCTGCAGCCCTTGTCATTTTGGCTTTCCTTCTCTTATTCTGAAGTCGAATCTCACGCTGTTGCTCGGTTTCTGAAGCTCTAGAAGCATTAGCTCTCTCCCTCTTATCCTAAAGTCTAATGTCACGCTGTTGTTCGGTTTCTGAAGCTCTAGAAGCATTAGCTCTCTCCCTCATATCCAGAAGTCTAATGTCACGCTGTTGTTCGGTTTCTGAAGCTCTAGAAGTAGTAGCTGTCTCCCTCATATCCAGAAGTCTAATGTCACGCTGTTGTTCGGTTTCTGAAGCTCTAGAAGCATAAGCTCTCTCCCTCTTATCCTGAAGTCTAATGTCACGCTGTTGTTCGGTTTCTGAAGCTCTAGAAGCATTAGCTCTCTCCCTCATATCCAGAAGTCTAATGTCACGCTGTTGTTCGGTTTCTGAAGCTCTAGAAGCATTAGCTCTCTCCCTCTTATCCTGAAGTCTAATGTCACGCTGTTGTTCGGTTTCTGAAGCTCTAGAAGCATTAGCTCTCTCCCTCATATCCAGAAGTCTAATGTCACGCTGTTGTTCGGTTTCTGAAGCTCTTGAAGCTTGTGCTCTATTTCGCAGTGCTGTGAGTCTTGTACTGCGCTCCTCAGGAGTTTCTAGCCTACGCTGTATTTTTATTTTTTTTGCCTTAGATTGCACTTGGCCTATAGCTTTACTTTTTCTTCGAGGCATTTTCACACTTTAACAAAAACCGCCGGTTGGAAGTTATGAAGTAACATGTGTAACGGAATGCACCATGACAGACCGAGATTCTCCTATGTCTAGGGTCACCTTATGTCCACTAGGGCCATAGGGTGACAAAGAATCATAATTCATATGTTACAGAAGACATTAATAAGGGACATTAATAATAATTCATGTTTGCAGGATGTCTTCAAATATCAAGTTGTTAGCTATGCAATCTGGGCACACATGCTTTTGAAAGGTGTTAAGTCAGGTCTACAAGACCAGAGTGAGTCATACCTTTTGTATAATAGGCTATTGAAATACCTGAAGGTGTTAGCTATTCACTGTAAAGACCTTCCGTTGAAGGTGTGGATTACACCCACTCTCACTGCCATTGTGTGATAAAGATGCGGTGCCGACCGGCCCACATGGTTAGCTTACCTGAATGCCTTTTAGAGTGTGATTGAAGCCCCCCATGGTGTAAAGGGGGGTGGAGACTACATTGTCCTGTGATTAACTGTATTATGCTGTACTGTATATAAGAAGCTGAGAAATTACTAATAAATGGTCATATCTTTGGATTTAAGAACGGAGCTCTGTCTCGTTTTATTCTGGGAAAGGATATGGATCGTGTATGCAATGTTGTCGGAGTGTGTCAGATAAGCTTGTCGAGATGGATGGAATGTTGTAAGCGGTGGTAACCGTTACAACATGTATTTCCCATAGAGTTGAATGGGACTTTAAAGAAAATCCCTTTCCCATAGAGTTGAATGGGACTTTAAAGAAAAACCCTGACCATGGCAAATGGGGGAGGGTAAGGGTTAAACCACCTATCCTATGTTTGTTGCTGACATATAAGTAACATGTGTGCCAAGTTTCATGTTAATATCTTTAGCTGTTTGGACGTGATGCTGGAACATACATACATACACACACACACACGTTGAGTTTTATATATATAGATTAAGTTATAAAAATAAATATTAACAACAACTTTATCCATGTCCAGAAATGCAGCCTGTCCATGTCTGCCAATGCAGCAAAATGTCCCCATTTTCCAGCCAGAGTCCCCCACAATTGTAGCCAGAGTTCCCTCACCCCACACATTGCAGCCAGAGTCCCCTCACCCCACACATTGCATTCAGAGTTCCCTTACCCCACACATTGCATCCAGGGTCCCCTCACCCCACACATTGCATTCAGAGTTCCCTTACCCCACACATTGCATCCAGGGTCCCCTCACCCCACACATTGCAGCCAGAGTCCCCTCACCCCACACATTGCAGCCAGAGTCCCCACACATTGCAGCCAGAGTCCCCTCACATTGCAGCCAGAGTCCCCTCACATTGCAGCCAGAGTCCCCTCACATTGCAGCCAGAGTCTCCTCACATTGCAGCCAGAGTCCCCTCACCCCAAACATTGCAGCCAGAGTCCCCTCACCCCACACATTGCAGCCAGAGTCCCCTCACCCAAAACATTGTAGCCAAAGTCCCCTCATCCCACACATTGCAGCCAGAGTCCCCTCCCCACACATTGCAGCCAGTGTTCCTTCCCCTCCACACACATTGCAGCCAGAGTTCCCCCCCTACACATTGCAGCCAGAGTTCCCCCCCCCACACACATTGCAGCCAGAGTTCCTCCCCCCCACACATTGCAGCCAGAGTTCCCCCCCCACACATTGCAGCCAGAATCCCCCCCATACATTGCAGCCAGAGTCCCCTCACCCCCCCATCCTACCTGTGCTGGGTAGGAGAGGAGGAGCCGCCGCCGAATGGTTCAAACTGCGGGGGACATTACAGCTTTCAATTCAATAACTGTGTTCCCCGCAGCGCGCGTCTTATTCAGCCCCTCCCCTCTTGTCCAGGAAACTTTGATAGACAGATCACCCATCCAATCCAGGGATGGGTGATCTGTCTATCAAAGTTTCCCAGACAAGAGGGGAGGGGCTGAATGAGACGCGCGCTGCGGGAAACACAGCTATTGAATTGAAAACTGTAATGTTCCCCACGGTTTGAGCGCTGCGGCTCTGCTCTCTTCTCCTTGCTCTCCCCCTTGCTCGCCCCCCCCCCCCCTCCCAAGCAGCCCAAATTTTGAGGGCTGCTTTATATATGCCGCCGTACCGTATCTCTTTTCCGCTACGCCGACGCAACGCAGAGAGGCAAGTATGGAATTCACAAAGCAAATGCTCCCAACGTTGCGCCATCGTAATGTAATTTCGTCGGTATAAGCCAGCCTAAGTGTAAGTGGGTGTGACCTTATGCAAATGATGATCCGAGCATGGTGCAATGCTTTGCGCCCGGCGTATCATGAACGGCGCATGAGCCGTGACGCGGACATATGACCAGCACCCCTGTGCGCATGCTCAGACCTCTGCCGGTGCAAACTTCCTGGGATACGCTGGCCCACCGACTTATGCCGAGCGCATAAATACGCTCAGCCATACGCCCGTCCGGCGCAAAAGTACATCCGCTTGTTTCCCCCCCTGAAGCAAAAGTACTTTTGTTTGACGATGGCAGCTGCAAATGTGGACAAGGAGAGGAGGAAGAGAAACTTCTCTAGGGAGGAGAGGGCTATCCTGATATCGTCAATAGCCCAATTTGATGTATACCTGCATGGTGCCCACAGTGCCAGCACCAGCAGGGCACGTAAGAGGGAGATCCTGGAGAAGATCACCCTGGATGTCAATTCCATTGGGAATGAGACCAGGACCCCCGGCGATATAAGTAAGAAGATCAATGAGGTGTTGGGTCCGGGATAAGCTGGCCAGTATGAGAAGGCACGCCAGGGGCACGGGAGGAGGACCAGCTTCTGCTCTGCATTTGACACCTGAGGAGGAGGTCGTTGCCAGGTGTCTGGAGCAGGAGCAGGTGGAGGGCATGGAGGGCTTTGACTCCAGTGAGCAGGACTTGAGTACAGGTAAGTGTGTTTTATCCCCCATTCGGTATGTAGCATGCAGTGCTGGGACAAGGCCATTTGGTGCCCAGGGCGAAGATGGAAAACTGCGCCCCCCGGTTTTTAAGAAAGAATCAATGTTGTTTCAAAACAAGAATATACTTAAAGCAATAGAACAAAGGACTGTCCCCCTTTGGGTTGGACTTTGAAAGTCACAGACACTGTGATGCGTAAAGAAGCAATAATTTATTACATAGAAAATGTCAATTGACAAAAGCTACATATATTAACAAACATACACCATCCATAGTGGTATACATATAAACAACAAAGCAAACAAAAACTGTACAACAAAACATATATAACTGCAATAACACTGTAAACTTGCTGAAAACAGTTGCAAAAATGTCAAGTATACTCCTATGGAAAAGTTAGTATTATGACATAATCACAAAGACAACTTTCTTGCTTTCATAGAAGCAAAATCATCTATGACACTATCAAAATGTATCTCTTTTGCAATTGCATACTCAATAGAAAGTATACTGAGGTTTGAAAGCCTGTCTTGACCCATAGTTGACCGTAAATAATTTTTAATGAGTTTCAGCTTGCTAAAGCTCCTTTCACAAGATGCAACAGTAACAGGAAGAGTCAAAAAAATGTTCAACGCTGTTTCAATATTCGGATAACAAGCAGTAAGAGAATAGTCGTGTATTATCTGACACAGATCAAGGGGTGTTGCAGATTTTACATTTGACGGTATAGACTCAATGAAAATGTAAAGCTTTCAATCTCGGCAGAGATTTCTAATGCCGCGTACACACGATCGTTTTTTGCGATGAAAAAACGATGGTGTGTATGCAACATCGTCTTTGAAAAGTGACGTTTCAAAAACGTTGTTTTTTACTTCACAGAAAACGTCGTTTTTTTTCATCACAAAAAATGATCATGTGTACGGGGCATAAGCCATTCAGATCTTCGTTATACTTGGAAGCCAAGTTAAATGCAGATTTTTGTAATTCTGTCACAGTCATTGTTACAAGAGCAGGGCCAGAGAGGAACTCAAAGTCCTGGGATGTTTCCATTAGTGTTTGTGACTTCCATGTCATGTCAGTGATGAGAACATCAAAAACCTGGTTGAAGTCAATTCTAAAACGGTCTTCTTCACTCAGCTTGACCTGAGCATCTTGGGACTTATATAAGGCTCTGATTATAGGTTTTCTTTGCCTCTTTGGTGGAAATGTTGCAGGAATCTGAAGTTTTTCACATACTTCTGCAGCATAATGAAATATTTCCTGGACATCCATATTACGCATTTCTTGAAAAGTGCGTCTTAAGCCATGAATCATATGAGATGCTTGTAGTATGGAAATCCCTTTGGCCTGGATAGCTTGGTTTACTCGATCGACCTGATTCAAGATTCTGTTCCACACAAACAACGTACACTAAAAACAATAATTAACCTGCAGCAGAAGACCTTTTTAGATGTTGATACAGATTCGGTATTTGATGAGTTTTGTCCGAAGGAGCTTCACATACATTGGTGATCTGTGTAAATAAAGCTTTTATTGGATTTACTCTTGAAGACCATCGAGTATCTGTATGACCCTTTAGAGTTGTCTTTACAAGTTTTGTTAGGGTCTCCCAGCGAGATGTGGAACTGAAGAAAAATGTAAACATTCTTTGAACAGTTCCAAAAAAGGTTTCAACTTCTGGACTCCCGGAAGCTGCATGTACCCCTGCCAGGTTTAGGCTACAGGCTGCACATGGAACATATCTTGCATGTTTATTTTCTTGCAGAATTCTTGCCTGCACACCATTGTATTTGCCAGCCATGTTAGCTGAATTATCATAGCCTTGACCCCTTGCATTCTTAAGGTTAATTCCATTGTTTTTTTAACTTGCTGATAATTTCTAAGGCTAGACCACTTCCAGTTTTCTCTTTTGTATAAATAAAATCTATAAAGCTCTCTTCTATTCTCACCTTCCCTTTAACAACAGTGACATAGCGTAGAACTTCATTAATTTGCTCATGATGGGAGATGTCTGGAGTACAATCAAAAAGCAATGAAAAAAACGTTGCCTCCTTTATTCTTAATAAAATGGTAGAGCGAACAGTGTTGGCCAATAAACTGATAAATTCATTTTGAATTTTATTGGAGAAGTAACTGACGGTGTGCCTTCGATGTGTTTCTATTTTTTCTTTCAATGACGTGTTGTGATGGCTTATTTCTTCCAAAATGTCAAGAAATATACCAGAATGTGGCCTACCAATGACATCTTCAGAAACCTCTAATGCCGCGTACACACGATCACTTTTTGTGATGAAAAAAAACGACGTTTTGAAAAACGTCATTTAAATTGATCGTGTGTGGTCAAAGCGTCGTTTTATGTCTTCAAAAAAACGACCAAAAAAAAATTTCAACATGCTTGAATTTTTTGTGTCGTTTTTCAAAATGTCGTTTTTTGTTTCACAAAAAGTCACCGTGTGTAGCAAAAACGTCGTTCAAAACGACGTTTTTCAACCCGCGCATGCCCAGAAGCTAGTTATGAAGCGAGCTTCAATGGAAAAGAGTGGTGAACGTAACCTCGCTTTTTGTGAAAAAACGATGGTGTGTGTATAATTGTCTTTGAAAGGTGACGTTTCAAAAACGTTGTTTTTTACTTCACAGAAAACGTCGTTTTTTTTCATCACAAAAAATGATCGTGTGTACACGGCATAAGTGCCAGATTGTTTTTGGTACAAAACAATATGCAATCCAAAATACATTTTAAGACTTCTCTTTTTCAGTATTAATTACTTTCTCCAGTTCACTGCCAATTACTTTCCCATCTATTAAACTTGTTTCCATCATTTTCCACTTTGAATAGCAATAGCAAAATTTGCATGTGTAGGTATACAAGGATTCAGGTATTTCCATGCACAGAATCCCTTTTTTGTGTCGGTTAAGGCATAGTTGTGCTTACCAAACAAAATGCATGGAAAGAAAAATAGAGAATGTGAAATTTTTGAATAAATTAACCATGCACAATCAATATATTTACCACTACGTACATTTTTAGTAAACCAAGTGGCATTGAAAGTGCGTCCTTCTTGTGGTTTACATTTTTCAAAGTCACCATCTTTTCCTTGATCTGGGCCCTTTTTTTTAATCTTCTTTTATTTGTTTTCAAGCACACAAATTAACATACAAGGAAAAGGCCATTCCTCTGGCCATGAAGTCGTGAGATCATATAACAACAAAATCCACCAATATACCCAAGTAATACATAATGACATCTTCAGAAAGGAAAACAATATATATATTCATAACTCATCATGTCTCTTCTATGTCTAACACAGTAATCCAACATCCACTCCTCTAGTGTCCCCTTGAATCCGTGAGTACCATTTCATCCCTCCTTCAAGCCAATGCGCCCCCCTCCTCCAAGGTATCCTATGTCCCCTAGGGAATGGGGCAATTGGGCCTTTCCTTATTGTGTCACTCACAGCTTTAGCATCTCTAACCCACCCCGCCTTACCCCCCCCCCCCCCAAAAAAAAGCCCCCTATCCCCCCTCCTCAAATCATCCTCTCCCCCTCCCCGCTGTCTGTGCTGCCAGGTCCCTCCTTAATGCATATCTATAAAAAGCCTTCCCTTCTTCTGAATATCTAAACACATTCCACTCAGCCCACATATCAAGATACACCTTCCGTTTCTGCCTTGAGGTCCATATCAGGTCCTCCATTCTATTCATATCTTCCACTCGATTAATCCACATCTTTACAGTTGGCGGTTGTGACTGTTTCCACATCCCTGGGATACAGGCACAGCTGCATTTAGAAGGTGGAAGACCACAGTTTTCCTATAACGCTTTACAGATATCTCCGTGTCCTGTAATAGGTAAAAGGGCCACTCATCTGGTAATTCCTCCTTACTACATTTTTGCACTAATCCCTGAACCTTTGTCCAAAAGCTTAGGATCTTAGGGCAGGCCCACAGGATGTGCAATAAAGTTCCTTCTTTCCTACCACACCTCCAACATCTGTCCGAAATGTCTGGGTAACACCTCTTTAATACTACCGGAGTACGATACCACTGAGATAGTATTTTATAGTTCATCTCCTGTGTCTTCACACAGACTGATGATTCAAATATATTCCGGAGTATTTTATTATTTTGCTCTTCTGTGAAGGGTCTTCCCAGCTCCGCCTCCCACTTATTAAAGAAAGGGGTTTGGGAGTAGTGCCCTCCAAAAATCCAGTTGGTAGGGCAACCGACCCGTTAGCATCTCCTGCACAGTATGCCATGAGCCCTCTTTCAAGAAATTAGTTACTTGTAACAGGCCCTGCTCTATTAATCCACTGAAAGACCCCTTCACCAACCCTGGTTCGTACTGCGGGTTCCCCAGGATTGGATAAAGCAGTGAATCCAAAGTGGACAGTTTCTCCTTCGCAAATAGCCTGTAGGCCACTTGCAGAGTAGGGCCTATCAGTGGGTGCTTTTTAATGTTTGTCGGCAGCTCCCTGTAGCACCATGCTGCCCGATGGAGCATACTGCTACACTGGGCTTGCTCTAAACCCGGCCATAATTTCTCACCACCATGTCTACTCCAGTCTATCAGGCGGATCAGTATAGCCGCCTGGTAGTATCTATAGATATCTGGAGCCCACATACCTCCATCTCGTTTCGCTAAGGATAGTATACGACTCTTAATTCTTGGGCGTTTATTGGCCCATATGAACGTATTAAAAAGGGTTTGCGTCTGCTTAAAGAAAGATTTTGGTATTGCAATAGGAAGTGTCTGAAAGAGATACAGAAATTTCGGCAGTATATTCATTTTAATGATGTTGGATCACCCGAACCACGAATGGAACCCCTTCTGCCATCCATCCAGGAGGACCTGTGTTTTCATCAACAATGGCACGAAATTAAGTTTGAAGACCTGTGTCAGGTCTGCCGGGATGGAGGTACCCAAGTATGTAAGTGACGTGTCAGACCATTAAAATCCGTAATTAGCTTTCAGAGACCGCAAGTCTTCCTCCGGGATCGCCACTCCCATTGCTTCTGATTTGTCATAATTTATCTTAAAATTTGATACGTCTCCATATAACTGCAATTCATGTAGCAAATTGGGAAGGGATTCCATCGGGCTCGATAGAGAATACATCATATCATCCGCATATGCCGAAATCTTATATTCTGCACCTCCAAAAGACACCCCTTTAATATCTGGGTTCAATCGAATCCTACTTAATAAAGGTTCCACCGATAACGCAAATAGAAGGGGGGATAGAGGGCAACCCTGTCTTGTCCCATTTGACAACTTAAAGGGTGGTGACAATATTCCATTCACTCTTACCTGTGCCATTGGGTGGGTACTTGAAATCCATTGTATAATCTTTTTACCGAACCCCATGTGTCCCATAACCATGAACATGAATTGCCAATTTATCCGACACATGGGGTTCGGGAAGCTTCAGCCAGATGGATCAAATTCAGAGTTTCAAACTCCAGTCAAAACTGGATGTTCATACAGCAACGATAAATCAGAGAATGCAGAAGCAAACGCATACGTCAGTAGCGCCCGCATATGTAAACGGTATTCAAACCACACATGTGAGGTATCGCCGCGATTGGTAGAGCAAGAGCAATAATTCTAGCCCTAGACCTCCTCTGTAACTCAAAACATGCTACAATTTTTTTAAACGTCGCCTATGGAGATTTTAAAGGGTAAAAGTTTGTCCCCATTCCACGAGCGGACGCAATTTTGAAGCGTGACATGTTGGGTATCATTTTACTCGGCGTGACATTATCTTTCACAATATAAACAAAAATTGGGCTAACTTTACTGTTGTCTTAATTTTTTATTTAAAAAAGTGCACTTTTAAGACCGCTGTGCAAATATGGTGTGACAGAAAGTATTGCAACGACCGCCATTTTATTCTCTGGGGTGTTAGAATAAAAAATATATATAATGTTTGGAGGTTCTAATTGGAGGGAAGGAGATGGCAGTGAAAACAGTGAAAAACACATTAGAACTGCTGTTTTGCTACTTGTAATGTAACTACTTGTAATGCCAACGGCCACCACAAGATGGCGCCAGATCACAGAATGAAGCTTAGGCCTGCAGAAAGCCGCAAAGCCTCCTTCTGTGAAGGCCACAAAGCCGCGGCCTCAATTACCGGCGGGCACGTCCCCGCCGTGATCATGCCTCGTGACGTGCCTAAGCTTCCCTGGGCTACAGATGACAATTTCTTGTCGCAATTGCGATCGGGCGCCCAGATTTTGTTGAGCCCTGTCTAAATACATACATTATATGTGCAAAAAAATAAAACACAATAAGCAGCTTCAATATTTTAAAGCGGATCTCCACCCTAAAGTGAAGATCCGCTGATCGGAACCCTCCCCCCCTCCGGTGTCACAATTGACACCTTTCAGGGGGGAGGGGGGTGCAGATACCTGTCTAAAGACAGGTATCTGCAACCACTTCCGGCCCGCAGTCTCGGGCAAAAGTCGGGTTTTTTGGCGACATCCCGTCGCCCCCCCGTTGTGTGCTGGGAACTCTCGGCTCCCAGCACACAGCGGGAGCCAATCGGCGGGCGCAGCACGACTCGCGCATGCGCCGTAGGGAACCGGGCAGTGAAGCCGCAGCGCTTCACTTCCTGGTTCCCTCACCGTGGATGGAGGGGGGAGCAGCAGGGTGACGAGCGATCGCTCATTCTCTGCTGCGGACGCCGCTGGACTCCAGGACAGGTAAGTGTCCTAATATTAAAAGTCAGCAGCTGCAGTATTTGTTGCTGCTGGCTTTTAATATTTTGTTTTGCTGAACCATCCGCTTTAAATATCCAAAGAACGTTAAAGTGGACCTTCACTCTCCCAATCAACACTTAATAGTTTTAATCCTTATGCTGCTAGCATTTGTAAACAGATAAGAAAGTATACCGTATTTACTTGGTTTATACTTTTTATTTACATTTACAAGTAAATGCTATAAGAATCATTTGCCCCTACTCAAGATGGCCACTGCCAGAATTGCTAGGGTTTTTTAAAAAGGGTGTTTTTAATTACATGAATCTATCTATCTTCACCGCTGCCGCCCCCTATTCAGGTGTCCGGCCCCTTGTCGGACGCCAGCCAACTGAATTACAGTGGACTTGGGCTAAACCAATGTGAGGTGGAAGTGGTGTGTGTGAGCTAGGGACCACAGTGGTGTGCATGCGTGCATTGTCTGTGTGCCATGATGAATGTGTGTGTTTAACGTGCAATAATGCGTTCCTCGAGGCAACTCCTGACTGCTGTTTCCTCATCAGACGGATGAGCCACGGGCAGGGGGGGACTGTGTGGTTCAGGAATCAGGTCATCACATATGTCAATCTCCAGGCCCTTTCTCATGGCATAGTTGTGCAGCACGCAACATGCAGCGATGATCTGGCACACAAAGTTTGGGGAATACAACAGGGTCCCCCCGGACTTATCCAGGCATCGGAAACGGGACTTCAGGATGCCAAATGTGCGCTTCACCACTGCACGGGTACGTATGTGTGCAGCATTGTATATTCTCTTGCCTCTGGTTTGGGGATTCCGGTATAAAGATCTATATGGGGGAATCGGGACCTTTTTTCTCCTGCTGCTGGTGCTTCTAGTGAAAACTAAAAATCTATATAGTGGAATCAAGACCTCCTCCCTCCTACTGGTGATCCCTCATGTGATAACTTAAGATCTATGAATGGGGAATTGGAACCTCCTTCCTTCTGCTGGTGATCCCTCTAGTGGTAACCAAAGATCCATATAGAGGAATCAGGACCTCCTTTTTCCTGCTGGTGATCCCCCTAGTGATAACTAAAGATCTAGAGGAATTAGGACCTCCATCTTCCTGCTGGTGACCCTTCTAGTGATAACTAAAGATCTATAAAGGGTAGTCAGTACCTCTTTCTTCCTGCTGGTTATTTCTCTAGTGGTAACCAAAGATCTATATAGAGGAATTAGGACCCCTTTCTTCCTGCCGGTGATCCCTCTAGTGATAACTAAAGATCTAGAGGAATTAGGACCTCCTTCTTCCTGCTGGTGATTTCTCTAGTGATAACTAAAGATCTAAAGGGATTAGAACCTCCTTCCTCCTGCTGGCGATCCCTCTAGTGATAACTAAAGATCTACAGTATATAGGGGAATCAGAACCTCCTTCTTCCTGTTGGTGATTCCCCTAATGATAACTAAAGATCTATATAGAGGAATCAGGACATCTTTCTTTCTGCTGGTGATCCCTCTAGTGATAACTAATGATAAAGAAAAGTATACCGCTCTGAAAAACTATTAATCCCCGTTGCTTCCGTCCGAACCAAGAGGGTGCTGGCTGTGCACAATTTGCATGGGATGAAAGAAAAATCCTGGACCGCCGCACTCCTCAAAAAACGATGTCTTTATTCAGAACATAAAAAACAAAAATTCAATTGGAAAAACAACCAAAGTTCATGCAGTCAAAAAAGAGGAAGTGGACAAGGGAAAAAGGCTGACATGTTTCACATCGTGCGATGCTTACTAGTAGCATGAACTTTGGTTGTTTTTCCAATTAAATTTTTGTTTTTTATGTTCTGAATAAAGACGTTTTTTGAGGAGTGCGGCCGTCCAGGATTTTTCTTTCATCCCATGATAACTAATGATCTAGAGGAATTAGGACCTCCTTCTTCCTGCTGGTGATCCCTCTAGTGATAACTAAAGATCTAAAGGAACTAGAACCTCCTTCCTCCTGCTGGCAATCACTCTAGTGATAACTAAAGATCTATATAGGGAAATTATAACCTCCTTCTTCCTATTGGTGATTCCCCTAAAGATAACGTATTTATCGGGGTATAACGCACGCCGGCGTATAACGTGCAACCTGAGTTTAGCCAGCTAGTTTTAGAAAAAAAAGGTAGTTTAAGAAAAAATAAACTTACCTTTTGGATGCTCGTCCGGCGTCTATCTGCGGTCTTGCGCGGGGTCCGCCCAGCCTTGTGGGTGTCCGGGTGTGCATCCGCACCTTGCCCAGGGTCGCAACGGTGTTTGGATTTGGCGCCTTGCTGTGCAGAGCCGGATTTCCTGTTCCCGTTCGGCTCCTCTCAGCTCCTCTCTTCCTCATCTCGGCTTCTCTCGGCCACGCTCGCTTCTCTCACGTGGCTGCGGGCGGAGCCGAGCATGGCCGAGTGGAGCCGAGCGTGGCCGAGCTCTAGGCACAGACAGCGGGGATCCATGATTTTCCCCTGATTTTAAGGGGAAAAAAGTGCACGTTATACGCCGATAAATACGGTATATATGTAGCTGGCCAGATATAACCTACGTGTATATACAGCTAAACCTGCTAATAACCTAAATGTAGAGCACACGTGTATACGTGAGAGACAAAAGCAGAGTTATTCACTGTGATTTTATGCTTGGATGTCATATAACAGTTGTATGTTGTGTTCACAGAAGCAAAAGAAAAAATATGCCTTTAACCACTTTAGCCCCGGACCATATTGCTGTCCAAAGACCAGAGCACTTTTTGTGATTCGGCACTGCGTCGATTTAACTGACAATTGCGCGGTCGTGCAACGTGGCTCCCAAACAAAATTGGCGTCCTTTTTTTCCCCACAAATAGAGCTTTCTTTTGGTGGTATTTGATCATCTCTGCGGTTTTTATTTTTTGCGCTATAAACAAAAATAGAGCGACTATTTTGAAAAAAATTCAATATTTTTTACATTTTGCTATATTAAATTTTCCCCCAAAAAAGATATAAAAAAACATTTTTATTCCTCAGTTTAGGCCGATACGTATTCTTCTACATATTTTTTGTAAAAAAAAAATCGCAATTAGCGTTTATTGATTGGTTTGCACAAAATTTATAGCGTTTACAAAAAAGGGGGTAGTTTTATGGCATTTTTATTAATATTTTTTTTTTACTAGTAATGGCGGCGATCAGCGTTTTTTTTCGGTACTGCGATATTATGGCGGACACATAGGACACTTTTGACACATTTTTGGGACCATTGGCATTTTTATAGCGATCAATGCTATAAAAATGCATTGGATTACTATAAAAATGCCATTGGCAGTGAAGGGGTTAACACTAGGGGGCAGGGAAGGGGTTAAGTGTGTTCCTATTTGTGTTCTAACTGTATGGGGGGGTGGACTCACTAGGGGGAATCACTGATCTTCTGTTCATACATTGTATGAACGGAAGATCAGCGTTTCCCCCGCTGACAGGAACAAGCGCTGTGTGTTTACACTCACAGCTCTCGTTCCCCGCTCTGTAACGAGCGAGCGCGCGTGCCCGGCGGTGATCGCGCCCGCCGGGCACGCGGGACTCGGGGGCGAGCGGGGGGGGGGCACGCGCGCGGGCCGCCGGCGGCGCGCACGCGCCCCCTAGCGGCCGGGAAAGTCCCGACGTAGAGCTACGGGCTCTCGCGTAGGAGAGCCGACCTGCCGCCGTAGAACCACGGCGGCTGGTCGGCTAGTGGTTAAGAATCATTTATTTATATGACAGAAGAGGTAAGCAATAACACAGTAGAATTCATACCAGAAAGCATAAAGTTAAGCTTTTGTGACTCATCAGGAGTCTTGGCCTAATCACAGCCAGCCTCACATACAGCAAGAGTCTTGACCTTTCACAGCCAGCTTTGCATCCACTCTGTCTGAGAAGTTTCCAGCACATGGGCTGCAAAATCTTTTCCACCACAGACAGAGAGCAGAGCAGACACACAAACCAGAGTCCAGTTTTATGGAAGCAAAGGGGCCAAATAGGTATGTCATACAGTTATATATATGTTCCTATTGTAAAAAATGTGATTAGAACTGTATACTGAACTGGTTGTGTGTTCACTTGTAGTTCCACCAAACTAATTCGCAAACCTAATTCAAGAGCCAACTCATCAGCCAACTCATCTAACTCTGCAAACTAATTCATGAACTAAAGCAACCTCACCAAACCTTGCAAACCACAGAGTTATACCTTTCAGAGAAATTAGAGAATGCTTTAATAACTTACAGAGAGAGTATAAATACTGAAGAAAGAAACATATCCACCATTTATGTTAAATGACAAGATTGAATATTTGAACCACCATTTTGTTATACATTATTCATCACGTGTTTTTGTACATGGACTGTCTGCTGTAAAGCAGCCATGTTATATATGAAGAAAATTCTTGCCACAGCGCATGAGGCATTTCATAGTGCTGCGCCTGCCACAATATAGGGTAATCAGTACCTTCTTTTTCCTGCTGGTGATCCTTCTAGTGATGTACTCTAGAATTGTATTTGCTTTCCCCACTGCCAGGACACACTGTTTGCTCATTTTGGAATTGTCTGAGATAAGCACTCCCAAATCTTTTTTTGGCTAGCACTTTAAGACTGCAATTTTTCAAATGTTTTCTTTTTTCTTAAGAGTATAAATTGATAAATGTTGAACTGCAGTTTTCCTGCTTGTATCAATCTTTCAGCAATGCCAAATCATATGCCATGTTGTTGTGTCATCAGTAGACTTGAGCGGACACATGGATGTTCGGGTTCGGACCCGAACCCGAACTTTGAAAAAAAAGTTCGGGTTCGGGACCCGAACCCGACCCAAACTTTGAGCTGAACCCGAACCCCATTGAAGTCAATGGGGACCCGGACTTTTGACTACTAAAATGTCTCTAAAAAACGAAGGGAAAGGGCTGGAGGGCTGCAAATGGCAGCAAAATGTCCGGAAGAGCATGGCAAGTACTCTGAAAATAAATGTGGATAGGGAAATAACTTAAAATAACATAAAATAACATTAAAAAAATAAAAATAAAAAATAAAATCATTTTGACCTAGGAGGACGAGGTCCATATGTATTAGGAGGTTGAGGTGGATGTGGCGGTGTAGGTGGATGTGGCGGTGTAGGTGGAAGCGGCGGTGGAGGAGGAGGAGGTAGCAAACACAGCAGGTTTTGTTTTTAATATATGTATTTTTTAAATTAGGGTAAACCCCAAAGAGTGAGAAAGATCTAGGGTTGCTACCTCATCCCTTTAAACCAGAACACAGAGTAATTACACTAATTTACTGTCGATAAGGCACCAAGTGAGTTTAATTAGCAGCACCTTAATCAGCCAGAGAACCTGTGTAATTAATATGTTTTTGCTTTTAAAGGGATGAGATGGCAACCGGCCCGGTGTCTATTCTGCACAAGGTACGGACAAGTCCTCTGGGATCCATGCCTGGTTCATATTAATGAACGTGAGCTTGTCCACATTGGCTCTGGACAGGCGGCTGCGCTTGTCTGTGATAACGCCCCCTGCCATGCTAAATACACGTTCAGACAATACACTGGCCGCAGGGCAGGCCAGCACCTCCAAGGCATAAAGGGCAAGCTCAGGCCATGTGCCCAATTTGGAGACCCAGAAGTTTAAGGGGGCATAGCCGTCATTCAGTACGTGTAGGCATGTGCACACATACTGCTCCACCATGTTGCTGAAATGCTGCCTCCTGCTAAAACGTTCCATATCAGCTGGTGGTGCTGTTTGTTGTGGTGTGCTGACAAAGCTTTTACACATTTCGGCCATGCTAACCCTGCCTTCTGAGGTGCTGGCGGTGCCCCTGCTGCGTTGGCGACCTCTTCCTTCTCCTGTGCCTTCACCTTGTGCTTCCACTGTGCCCCCGCTGCCAGGTGGGAATTGCAGCAGCAGCGTGTCTACCACCGTGCGCTTGTACTCGCGCATCTTGCGTTCACGCTCCAGTGAGGGAATTAAGGATGGTACATTGTCCTTGTAACGGGGATCCAGCGACGTGGCCACCCAGTAATCAGCACCTGTCAAAACGTGCGGTCGTTGCAGAGACACTGCAGCATGTAATCGCTCATATGTGCCAGGCTGCCCAGAGGCAACGAAAAGCTGTCCTCTGTGGGAGGTGTATCATCTGTGTCCTCTGTATCCCCCCAGCCACGCACCAGTGATGACCATGAGCTGGTCTGGATGCCATCCTGCTGTGAACATGGTTCCTCCTCCTCCTCCATGTCTTCCTCCTCCTCATCCTCCACTGCGTCATCCTCCAGAACTGTGCCCTTGCTGGAGAATTGTGTACCTGGCCTTTGTTGGTGCACAAACCCACCCTTGGAGCCACTTGTGAATGATTGCCCTGAAAAACTGGGAAATGAACCCGATTCCTCCTCCTCCTCCTCCTGTGATACATCCTCTTCCATCATCGCGTCTTTTCAAGGAGGTATAGAACTGGGATAGTCACGCTGAGAGAGGCATCATCGGCACTGGCCATGTTGGTGGAGTACTCAAAACAGCGCAACAAGCCACACAGGTCTCGCATGGAGGCCCAGTTATTGGTGGTGAAGTGGTTCTGTTCCGCAGAGCGACTCACGCGTGCATGCTGCAGCTGGGACTCCACTATCGCCTGCTGCTGCTCGCACAGTCTGGCCAGCATGTGCAAGGTGGCGTTCCAACTTGTGGGCACATCACATATGAGGCGGTGAGCGGGAAGGCCGAAGTTACGCTGCAGCGCTGACAGGTGAGCAGCAGCAGGGTGAGAACACCGAAAGTGCGCACAGACGGCCCACACTTTCTGCAGCAGCTGTGGCAGATCGGGGTAAGTTTTCAGGAACCTCTGCACCACCAACTTCAGCACATGCGCCAGGCAAGGGATGTGCGTCAAACCGGCTAGGCCCAGAGCTGCTACGAGATTTCACCCGTTATTGCACACCACCAGGCCCGGCTTGAGGCTCACTGACGCCAACCACTCATCGGTCTGTTGTTCCATGTCCCTCAACAACTCCTGCACGGTGTGTGGTTTTTCCCCCAAACAGGAAAGTTTTAAAACTGCCTGCTGGCGTTTACCCATGGCTGTGCTGAAGTTAATTGTGCATTTGTTACGCTGATTGGATGAGGAGGCGGTAGAGGATGAGGAAGCGGAGTAGGAAGAGTTAGGAACAGGAGGCAAACTGAAGCGCCCTGCAATCCTCGGTGGTGGAAGGACATGCGCCAAACTGCTATCCGCCTCAGGCCAAGCCGCAACTGCATTTACCCAGTGCGCTGTTAGGGAGATATAACATCCCTGACCGTGCTTACTGGTCCACGTATCCGTAGTTAGGTGGACCTTGGCACAGATGGCGTTGTGCAGTGCACACCTGATTTTGTCCCCCACTTGGTTGTGCAGGGAAGGAATGGCTCGCCTGGAAAAGTAGTGGTGGCTGGGCACGACGTACTGTGGGACAGCCAATGCCATCAGGCTTATAAAACTGTGTGTCTCCACCAGACGGAATGACAGCATTTCAAAGGCCAGTAATTTTGAAATACTGGCATTCAGGGCCAGGGATCGTGGGTGGGTAGGGGGGTACTTCCTCTTCCGCTCCAGTGTTTGGGAGATAGAGAGCTGAATGCTTTCATGGGACATTGTGGAGATGTTTGGTGACCCAGGTGGTAGTGTTGCTTGCCGGTCCTCTAATTCAGGGGTGGCAGGTGGCACTGTCACTACAGAGGTGGATAAAGAGGCCGAGAGGCCCGAGACTGATGCAGAAGAGGAAGCAGGAGGAGCCAGAGACCTTTCTTGGTTTTTGAGGTGTCTACTCCACTGCAGCTCGTGCTTTGCACTTAGATGCCTGGTCATGTGCTCAGGTTGAGAACGTTTATGCCTCGCTTCAGGCTCTGATTGCACAACTTGCAAACCACTCGTGTTTTGTCATCAGCACACTGTGTGAAGAATTGCCACGCTATGGAACTCCTTGGACCTGGCTTTGGTGTGCTCGGTTCCTTCTGCGTTGGGCAGTAGCAGGCGTACTGTCTAGGGGACGGACGCTCTGCTTTGGCACCCTGCCCCCTCTTCTGCTGTGCTGGTGGCTCTGTGCGACCACCACCTCTTCCTCCGAACTACATGGGTCATCTGCATGAGGTTGATTCCATGTCGGGTCGAGGACCTCATTGTCTTCCACATCATCTTCCACCCAGCCTTCACCACTGCCCTCCTTGTCGGTCTGCACAATTGAAAAAGCACCAGCAGTTGGCAACTGTGTTTCATCATCATCCAAGACGTGCTGTGATGGTCCCCCCCATGTACTCATCTTGAAATATAAGTGATTGGGCATCGGTGCACTCAATCTCTTCCACTTTTGGGGCTGGGCTAGGTGGATGGCCCTGGGAACACATGCTAACAGACTCATCAAAAAGCAGAAGAGACTGCTGCATGATTTGGGGCTCAGACTGCTTGGCTGATTTGCAAGGGGGTGAGGTGAAAGACTGATGGTGGACATCAGCTGCAGGCGCCAACTCTGAACTTTCAGCACAAGACTGGTTGGGAGACAATGTGAAGGAACTGGAGGCACTGCCAGCAACCCAATCTACTACCGCCTGTTCTGCTCCTGGCCTCAACATTCGTAAAGCTGGATTAGGCCCGACCAAATACCGCTGCAGGCTCTGTCGCCTACTCACACCTGAGAAAGGTGTTTCACTTGTGCCTGTAGCTGGCACAGATCGACCACGTCCTCTCCCTGTAACAGGAGCTCCACCAGCAGCACCACGACCGCGGCCACGTCCCTTATTTGACGTTTTCCTCATATTTCTCAAATGTAGGATCTTGCCCTAAATAGGTGTTTTTTAAATACAACTATAGTGTAAAGTGGTGTAATATGCAGAGATTCACCTATATAATTCTTTCCCTATAGCAAGAAGCAGGAACCTAGTCCTAAACAATGTACTGGACAGACAGTATATCACAGGGGACAGGTGGAGTGCTGGTGAAATATACAGAGTCACCTATATATTTCTATTCCCTATAGGAGATAGCAGGAACCTGGGCCTAAACAATATACTGGACACACACAGTATATCACAGATGAGAGGTGCAGTGCTGGTGAAATAGGCAGAGAGTCACCTATATATTTATATTCCCTATAGGAGATAGCAGGAACCTGGGCCTAAACAATATACTGGACACACACAGTATATCACAGGTGAGAGGTGCAGTGCTGGTGAAATATACAGAGAGTTACCTATATATTTCTGTCCCTATATGAGATAGCTGGAACCTGGGCCTAAACAATATACTGGACACACACAGTATATCACAGGTTAGAGGTGCAGTGATATAATTTGCTGCTCAGTGATTGCAGTATTCTAGTCTGCATCTCCCCAAGGTAATACATAAAATCTGGCCTGTTAGTGGGTCCTTAGGACAGGGTTGATGACCCCTGCATTAAATGTTAAGCCCTAGCTTGTACAACTTTTAATGAGATAATTAGTGAACTGTATCAAATGCTTTGCTGAAATCAAATAGGCTACTGTATTTCCACAGCTCCACCTTGAAAGTCCCATGCTCGGTCCCGAGATCCTCTTCGCTGCTCAGCCTGGCCGCTGATTGGCTAGAGCGGATGGATTGAGAGCAGCGCAGCCATTGGCAGGCGCTGCTGTCAATCACATCTAGTGACGCGGCGCACCGAGGGGCGGGGCCGAGTGATACAGTGAGCGGCTATGGCCGCTCGCTGTATTATGGGAGCGCGGCCGCAAATACTCACCACCATGCGAGCGCTCTCGCATGACTGTGGTGAGTTCTTGCGGGGAGGACCAGAGGACCAAAAGCAGTACTGGAAAGTAATATGTCAAGGTACTATAACATTTTATAGCCCCACAATATAACTGAAAATACTGCATAACCTGTTAGGCCGCGTACACACGGAGGGACATGTCCGCTGAAACGGTCCGACGGACCGTTTCCAGCGGACATGTCTCCTCCGGATTTTCATCCGACGGCGTGTACACACCATCGGATCAAAATCCCCGCCGGCAGACTGCGTGGTGATGTGGCGGTAACGTTGACGCCGCCACGTCACCGCACCAGGAAGTAAAAAACTTCCACACATGCGTCGCATCCATTCGACGCTTGTGCGGGCAGATATATCCGCTGGTTAGTGTACTAACCAGCGGACATATCCGACGGACATGTCTCTGGCGGACAAATTTTTAAGCAGGCTTTAAAATTTGTCCGCCGGTCAGACATGTCCGCTAGCCCATACAAACGATCGGATTTGTCCGCTGAACTGGTCCGTCGGACCAGTTTCAGCGGACAAATTCGATCGTGTGCACGCGGCCTTACAGTAACAATTCCACTTGGCCTTTAGCATAATTAAAATTATTAAAAAACAAAACTGAATTCATTTTGATGGGAACTGAGTTTGTAGTGACAAGAACAATCCTATACCAACATTGCAGCTAACTTATAAACAGCACTGGAAGTTGTCATAAAAGTTACTTCTTTATTTTTCATATCATAGAAGCATCAAGAAAAAGCAAATAAAAATTCCACAGAGAGAACTATAATCATAAGCTGTTGACATACCAGAAAGAACGTCATTAGAGATCATAAAAACAATCTAAAGGGGACAGAAAGGGTTAGTTTGAGTTGTGGTTTTCTACTGGAAGATAATCAGATGAATTATATGGGGGGCTTCAGGTGACATTCTCCTATCAAAAAAATACACTAAAGCAGCCCATAGAAGATTCATTTTTTTTTCATTCGACAAGCAAGTTGAATGAAAAAAAAAATGACCTGATTCCCCCATCCACACATTCCAGGTGTATCATTCCTGCTGAACTAATATGGTACCAGGCTGTGGTACTGCCTGGTAGTCTTTTTCCTTGTTGCCTGTGGGTGGCGTTGCCACTTCGGGTCCCTATTGGAAACACAGGTGTATCATGGTGTATTGGGTGTCCCTGCTCGGCAGCAGTGCAGTGGGAGTGCTGACCCCGCTGTGCATGCTGGGAGGGGATACTAAAGGGTCAGACACCGTTTTTCGGGGTCTATAGCCTTGTGGCCCTCCTGGCGCGAGGTAGGTTTGTGTGATTTCAGTCTAGGGATGTGGAGGCCCTAGGCATGCTGTGCCCTGGATGCGAGGGACTGATGGTGCAGTTGCGCCCATTCGGACGATGCATGTCCAGTGGGGATTACCAATTTGAGGTGGAACAGCCCACCGTGCCACACCTCGCCTATCGGGTAGACTGGATGACAGGCACCGTAACTCCAGAGGAGACCGTCTTCCCCCTGCGGTTCAGTCTGCGCGTACTGCATCTGCTGCACCGAGTGAGTCCGGAGTAAGTGTCGCTCCCACTTTGGAGCCACCAGCGGACATTGCAGTGGATACTGCTATTACTACCTGTGCCCTCGTCCTACCTGTGAACCGGAAGGTGGGAAACATTAAAGCCTCCCGCGGCCGCAGTAGAGGCCTACCCCAGCACCTGTCGAAGCCGGATCTCGTGAGCGGTGACGATCTTTTCAAAACAATGTCTCAGGAGCTAAGATGGAGCAACTGAAAATGTATTACTCCGAGACATCGTTTTTTGGATGACCTCAGGGGACACCACACCTCGGATGGGAACCCCGATTGCAGAAAAGGGAGTTTTGCCAGATGAGGAAACCCTGTCTCAACCTGTACAGGCCCTTATTCAAAAGTCACCAGATGCCTACATCTTACCTGGAATGGGAAGTTCTTGGACATTACCTAAGCTCACCCGCTTGCAGCGAGTGCTAATTAAGAGGGTAGCCAATGAATACAGTCTTGAGTTCCCCTATGTGCCCAAAGAAATAATGCTGGAGATCGAGGCCAACTGGGAACAGTGGTACAAAGATGCCATCTGGGACTACTTGAAGGTACCTAAGCCGTTCAGGAACTTGAGTCACTCATTCATTATGGCTAAGCGGTTTGAAGGGTGCTGGTTACACTGGAGCTATGGCCGGCATATTCACGCCGACCGGGTGGTTCTGTGCAGGCCAGGAAAGGACAATGTGATCTACTTTATCACCAGCTTGGACAAATAGGGAAACACCCTGACCTTGCCGGATCCCAGGTTCTACCTGTAATGCTGAATAAGCAGAAGAACTCTTTTTTTTTTTCACTTCTGCTGACTTCTCATAACAAGAGAAGGACACTCTGCCTAGGGAGGAGTTTTCTTTGTTTCCTCCCTGAACAATTCTGCTGAACTTTGGGAAATTAGGTAGACAGAGGGTGCTGAGAATGCCGAGTTCCAGTTGTGTTTTGTTTTCTTGCTCCGGCCCCTGCTTAAAAAGGACTTAGGTGGCAGTGGTCGAAAGAATAAAGAAAGTGACTCTTACAATTCGATAGGTAATCTTTGGGAAGGAAAGTTTTATTTCTTCAGTCTTCGGAAATACAACTTCACTTCCATGTAAATATATTTTTTTTAAAGATATATTTTTCTATGCATGTTTGTGTTTTCTTCCAGGTGCCAGATCTTCTGTCAAGACCATCGGAGAATGGGGTGGAATTAGGTAGTCAGTGATGGGTGGTAGTGTTTATATTTGATGTGTAATATACAAATGTCTTATCTGGAGATTTATGCCATTCCTTTAATTGTACTTTGTTTCCTTTCCCTCTTTTTTTTTCTTTCCCCATCCCATTTTTTTTGGTTCAGGTACCAAACCTTCAGGCTTGAAGGATTGTTTTTTCCCCCAGACACTGAGGACAGTGTCTTTTTGCAGGGGGGTGTATTTAGCGCCCTGCTCCCAAAGATGGGGGCGCTGTTTCAAATTTAAGGGCTGTCTGGGCCCATAGTTGGGCCCAAACCTGTTGAATTATATACAAATTTGCCTCTGTTCTGGCTGTGGTACTGCCTGGTTGTATTTTCCCTTGTTGCCTGTGGATGGCGGTGCAGTGGGAGTGATGACTCCGCTGTGCATGCTGGGAGGGGTTACTTAAGGGTCAGACGCTATTTTTTTGGGTCTTTCGCCTCGTGGTCCTCCTGGCGCGAGGTGGGTGTGCGTGATTTCAGTCTCGGGACCACGTTGGTCTAAAGGCTGTGTTCCTGTCGAGTAGGCCCAGCTATGCTGGCTGGGGCCTGAGGTTCTACAAGGGATCCCAAGCTGTCCGTCCAAGTGGAGGAAGCTTCTTAGCGAAGGAAACCGGGGGAGGACCTGTCCTGGGGCTGATGTTTCGGGATAGGCCTGGTAACCTTGTTAAGGAAAATTATTCACTATTGTTTTACAGCCCGCCGGATTGGCTTAAAGGCTCTTGGCTGTAAGGCAGGAAGTTTGAGACTTTAAATCCTGTAGCAGAAGATTCCTGACTATCCATTCTGTGTTCTTAGACGGTCTGTGGCAGAGACTGTTTCTATACTGTCCGTGCATTATCCCGGATGCTAGGCCATGTGAGAGGGGTCTATCTGGGTGAGCAATACCCACTCAGGAGTGAGTGGTAAATACTGGAACTTTGCATACTTTATGCATTCTGTATCGCGTACCTGAACCTTCCCCTTCTTTCTATACTCTCTACTTCCTTCATAAGTTTTATGCAGCAAAAATAAAGCCTACAGTTGAAGGCTTTACATCTTGTTTGGACATTGCAATTTCTACAGACGTTCTTCCCTAGTCAACGAACTTAGAGGTCGCGTGTGCGACGTGCCAGAACCGCAGGGGCGACACGTGAGGTGCACGGTGAGCCTATGAGAGACAGCAATAATACAGTTCATCGGTTTACTCACGGTTAGCAGAAAGCTTTCCTGGGTCGGTCGCACAGTGAAGAGGAAGACAGCACGAAATCCTCCGGGGGACGCGCTGTGATAGGGAAACGCCAGCCAAGATGGTGGTTGCAGTGCCCGTGATGACAGGGGTGTTTAGAGTGCTTGTGGCGGCTGGGTGCCTTGATGGTATTTGTCCTGATGCCAGTACCGTTAATGGTGGTACAACCAGTTGTAGTAGCAGTGCTGAAGAATGAGGTAGACAGAGGTGGGATGCAACTCACAACTTTTACTGGTTTTGGTTGCAGTACAAACATCCAGTTAAAATACAGTCGCTGGAATTCTGCTGATCCACTGTTAATAGGCTTTAGTAATCCTGGACTCAGGCTGTGGTTCAGTATAATGCTTACTTGTTTCTGGTCCCTTTTGAATCCAGTGACCTGGGTGAGGTTGCCGGTGGCTAAGAAATCCTTCACCTTTATTCTCAAAAAGGTCTTTGCTGCTGGTTGGTGGCATTTACCCTTTTGATTTGAGCAGTTCCAATTCGTCCCTTCTCTGGACTGACCTTCTCTCACCTTCACATTGTGCTTTCCCTCTGCACATTGACTTCCTGAACTCAACAACTGACCACAGATAAACCTGAGCTGGGATAGATATCCCAGAGTGGTGCTATCCCCATCTTGTGGTGGGAAATATGAAGTACACTTGACCAGCCTATGAACAGGGATACCACAGGTGTAGCAATGCAAAATGACATGCAATATAGCAATGACAAAGAAGTAATACTTTTGCAGTTTCCACATGTCCTGAGTGGGACGCTGCACATGCAAAACCCAAAATCTAAACCAGCAGCTCCTTGGGGGGTAGTGCTACACTTGCATATGTTTTGGTCCCGTCCTGCTCTATCGACATACTGGAAAAACAGTCATGTGTACGCGGCATTAGACTGCTTTCACACTGATTTGCTGCGGTTTACCCACACTAGCGGGTGTAGTATAGTGCACCTGTGTCTATCCTGCGGGTTATCTTAACTTTGCCATAGACTCCGCCTGTGGCAAAAGCCAGTGCTTTCTTCCCCTACCAGTTTCATTCACGACATTCGCGGGTCAGCAACCTGTAATCTGGGCTTGCCATCCCGCCATTCCCGAGCAGGAAGTCACGGGCCACATCAAAGGGCTCCGCGGGCCACATGTGGCCCGTGGGCCACTGGTTGGCCACCCCTGGTATACAAGATATACCTTTTGTATAATGCCTGTCGGAACTTTATATTAAAAACCAATAAACAAATATATAAGAAAAAAAGTTCACGTGTGTGTAAAGGCAGGCATCCCAATACTTTTGACAATATAGTGTATGTCATTAGGCTGTGTGGCTTTGGTTTGAAGGTTCTTATCGATTTTAGATACCATATTTATCGGGGTATTGCAGGCTCCGGCGTATAGTGCGCACCCCCAACCTAGAAGGGAAATTTCAGAAAAAAAATACTTACAGTTTGAATGCCCCTTGTCGGTGTTTTGCCCGGCGGCCTTGTCCGGTCCGGCGTCCGTCTACGGCCTTGGTGGTGTCCTCCCCGCTTCTCCCGTGCTGTCTCTGAACCGATCCCTGCTTTCCGCTCTGTCTTTAAACGCCACCGCCGACATATACCTCGCGCCGTACACTCGGGCACGCTCGGCCAGGCTCAGCTCCTTTTGCATAAAGGCTAGGAGGCGGCACAGGGCGTGACCGCGAGCGGAGCCGAGCCTGGCTGAATGTACTGCGCTCGGTATATTTCGGCGGCGGCTTTTAAACACAGAGCGGGAAGCGGGGATCGGCGTATATCGTGCACCGATGATTTTCCCCTGATTTTAAGGGGAAAAAAGTGTGCGGTATATGCCGATAAATACGGTAAGTCATGCATTTTATATTGACAAAGCTTATTGGTTGGATTGACATATATTTGCAGTTTTCTATAGGAACAAACTATTGAAAAACACATGTTCAAGGTTGAATCTTATTAATATAGAAGGGTTTAATAAATCAGACCCAGGGTGCCATCTTCATAATTGTTTTTTTTCTGTGTGTATTTGACTGTTCTGGCAGTTACATTTCAATTGTCACATGTCACTCATAGATATGTAACAGTGCAGGACCGATCGGTTAAGCAGGTTTGGCAACTTAGAATAAATGTGCACAGTGATAAATAGTTCCGTGTCATTCCATAAAACAAATAGGTTTCTCTACTCGTTATACAATGACATATTCCCTTCTTGTCACAATACACATAAAATGACATCTGCTTAATCATGACATTATCCATCAGGTGACATACCATGAACATTGTGATGTACGATGTCCCAGCATGGGCTAGATCTTTCTTTTCTAGCCAAAATATAAATATTGGGGAATTACATAAAATCTGACAGACACCACACACTTAAATGAATAGGGATGGGAATGTTTGGTTCAGCTATCTTACTTTATTTTATGATGAAACTTTTCGACATTTTCTTTGTTGACATAACAGGTGAAGCGAAACTTGGCAGGAACAACTAGACTGACATGTGAATGCTACACTTCCCACCTGCTGCCAGCGTGGCAAAGGAAACTCATTTTCTGCAAGCAATTATTTTAATTTATAACCGTATAGTTTGCCTCAAATTATTTTTAATGTGCTGTCCTATTGTTGATCTTACTAGATCTTACCAGATGACTACATGTACAGATTTGTTGGATGAATACTCACTCTAATGGCTATCCATGTGTCAAACAAGACAGACTGAAAGCTATCCATACACATACAGATTATCCCTTATTCAGTCTGTGGCTTAATGACTCGCACCAAGCCATTGTATTTTCCTGGCATTGGGGCGGGGGAAGCCGTCCCTGCCAGGAAAACACAGTGATTTTCGGACGACAGAATAAAAATTCGGAAGTGATGTAATGTGTTGTAGTGTATTTGTATTGTATTTTCCAACGACAACTGTACTGATCGGAAATGGAAATCGCATGATCTGGTATCGTACGATAAAAAATGTCATGCTCGTCCCATTGGATAATATTTGATGAGCTGTCATGATCGGCTCTCAAAAGCTGTGTACTACGATCAGAATATTGTACGATCGCGTCAAAAGCAGTATTTTTCGTACGATTTTCTGATCGTGTGTACAGGCCTACTAGCTCATTATGTGGCACTGACCTCAGATCGAAGCCCCCAAAGTCCTCCTCGTTCCCCTCCGCCACCATGTCTCCCCGCATCTTCTTCCTGTTATCGCCGCTCTGGCGCTGTGATTGGCCAGAGCAGCGATGACGTCACTCCCGCGCATACGCGGATAATGCCATAGACAAAATGCCATTGACAAAAATTTTACTTTCAGTGTGCCTGCGCCGTTATCTACGGCACGCATGCGCCATAGACATCGGCGCCTGTCATTTCTGCAAATATCTCCTAAACCTTTTAGGTTTGGGAGATATTTCTGGCACCTACAGTTACAGTTAGGCCGCGTACACATGATCAAATCTATCTGCTGGAAACGGTCTGACAGACAGATCGTGTGTACGGGTGGACAGACAGATTTGGCCAGCCGACAGATTTTAAAGCATGCTTTAAAATCTGTCTGCTGGAAATCCGTCCGTCCGGCATGTCTGCTGGTTAGTACGCTAACCAGCAGACATATCTGCTCGCACACGCGCCAAATGGATTCGACGCATGCGCGGAAGTGTTTTACTTCCAGGTACGGTGACGTGGCGGCGTCAACGTCATCGCCACGTCACCGCGCTGTCTGCCGGTGGGGATTTTGGTTTGATCGTGTGTACAGCGATCAAACCAAAACAGCCCAGCAGACAAATCTGTTCAAATCGGTCTGTCAGACCGATTTGAACAGATGTATTTGGTCATGTGTGCGCGGCCTAAGTCTTAATCTAGGCTTACCTGTAGGTTAAAGTGAGTTAATGGGGTTTAAAACACCTTTAACACTGATTGAAAAAAAAAAGAAAAAACCTGTTTCTGGTTTATTTACCTTGTATTTGTGTCTACTCCCTACTTCCCCAGAAGGCACCAGCGTCATAGCCCTGGTAGTGCAAATGTACCCTGGGAATGCAACATCACAAGCACCTTCAGGGAGATCCCTAACCTTCTTATACTGCTCATGCATGACATGAATCGCATGACATCATTCGCTTCATCTAGTGCATGCACCGTATAACATTGGTGTCATGTGCTGTGGTAGCTGGGTGCTACTGCTGGCTGTGTCTAAGGAGCAGGGCTGTACTCTTCTAGAAGCTGTGACAGGCTAAGGCTGCTGTGTACAGAGTGGCTGGAGGAGCGTTTTGTGTGCCTCTCTCCCCTCTCTTCCCTACTGACAGCATCAGAGCAGTGCAGCTGTGGGCTTTATACACTTACTTACTTTTGTGAGTGTAATGGTAGTGTCAGGGCCGGCCCTATGATGGGACCGGGTGGTACCATTGGTACCAGGCGGCACATTTTTAGGGAGGCAGCATTCTGACGTCCGCCAGCCAGCCCGCCCACTCCGCTGCCTCTGAGGAGCGGAATAGAGCAGTCGGCAAGTGAGAAGGACAACAGGTGTTGTCAGGCCGCCATCAGGGGGTACTTGCGCTGCCATCATGGGGTACTTGCGCCGCTGACAACCTGCGCTCGCGGCACTCGGGCACTATAGAGGAGGAGAGGAGAAAGTTTCACAAGCACCCGCCCCCCCCCAGACTGGCTGGAAGGAGATGCCATAGTACCTATCCTGAGCCCGCTGCCTGCCAGAACGCTGACTCTGTGTCCTGTCACTACCTTTCCCCTGCCCCTTCCTCACTTCACTGTGTCCACCTGTCCAATCCCACACTGCGCTGTCATATGGACCTGCCTAACCCCTCCCACTCCTACTCCCTGCATTGCCCTCAGTGTGCAATGAAAGGGGATCTACATGCAGCTGGGCGGGAGATTTAATACAAGTATAGCTGCCTAAGCCACCCAAGGGGATGCAGTCTGAATGGGGGAGGCAATAAATGGTGAACAATCCTTTTGCCCCCACCATCACTTGCTCTGTCCCCCTTCTCCCTCCCTCTCTCCCCTTCTTACCCCCCCCCACACACACACTCTCTCTGCCCTTTTCTCTCATACCTCTTTTTCTCACTCTCTCGCCCCCCCCCTATTCTTTTTTCCCCTCTCACTCTTTTATCTACCTTTCTCTCATCCTCTTTCTCTCCCCCATCTTTCTCCACCTCTCTTTCTCCCTCCTATCTCCTGTCTTTAGCTCCCTCTATTTTTTTCTCCTCCCCCCCACACCATGGTCCCCCCAACAGTCTCACTCCTTTTCCTCAGTCCTCAACCTCTTGTATGCCTCTATTCCTCACTTTCTCTCCCTCCTCCCCATCGTTTTCCCCCCATATATTTTCTCCTACCCCCCATCTCTTTCTCCCCTCCTCTCACTCTCTCTATCTTTGCCCCTTCTACCTCCCTCCAGCTTGTTCCCCCTCCCTTTCACTCTTGTTCCCATATCTCTCTTTCTCCTCCTGCCTTTTTTTCTTCTTCCCCTTCCTCTCTCTCATCCACCTTCTTTTCCTCTCATTTTCCCCTTCCTCTTTTTGTTTCCCCTCTCTCTTTTTCCCCCCCCACCAACCCCAACACTCCCCCTCTTTTCCCCCTCTTTCTTTCATCTTTCTCCTCTTTAGCCGCCCTCTCTTTTTCCCCTCCCCCCCTTCTCTCTGTCTCTCTCCATTTCCCTCCTTCCTCTATCTTCTTCTCTTCACTCTCTCTCATATCTCACCTTTACTTCCCCAGACCTGTCCTGGGGGGGGGGGGGGTTGCCCCCCAATGCAGAATTCCAGCCAGTCCATTGCTGGCTAGCCTTGGAATTAGAAACGGCATAACATCAAATCTCATGATGTCTACAAAATGTAAGTCATCTCAAATTGTATTGTATTTACCACTTTGACCATGACCACTTTTCGCTGTGGCACACATAGCATAGTCTCTAGCAATGAATCAGGGAGCCACATTGTGTGCTGTAACCTCTAGCAACCAGTCAGTGAGCGGTAACCTTTGGCAACCATTTGTGGTAGCTGCCTGATTTGCTGCTGTAAACTGATTTTAAGTCTAGCTGCTATCTATTATATGTCTCAGAAAAGTTTGTTTTTTATGATGTGGGGGTGGAGAGCAGAATTGCATGAAGGGGGCACAAGAAAATGTTTGCTTAGGGTCCAGTTAATATTAAAGATGCCCCTGCCTTGCTGCAAGCATCATTAGAGTGTCATTAAACAAGCCAGAGAATCCCCCTCTCTCTTCTTGATTCCCTGCTGCTAGGTTGTCTTGCAATGTGATTGGCCTGGACTCGGGCGGGGGGGTGGTCAGCTCGTCGACGTGGAACATTGACCCAGCCCTAGCAGGTGCAGCAGGAAGCTAGATACTAGAAAGCAGCATGGAGGGTAAGTCAAAAAAAGTTATGTGTGCTGCTGTGCCCCTGTGCAGCCTGTAGATTTGGACTTTATAAACAACAAAAAAACGACAATTTAAAAAATATATATATATATTTTTAACTTTTTGCTATAATAAATATCCCAAAAATGTATAAAAAAATGAATTTCTTCATCATTTTAGGCCAATATGTATTCTTCTACATATTTTTGGTACCAAAAAAAAAACACAATTAGCGTACATTGATTAGTTTGCGCAAAATTAAAAAAAATTGTGGCCGCCGGCAATGCACAGGTACCTTTATACTTCTGGATACATGTATAGAGCCATGACACATACTCTTTATACATGTATAGAGCCATGACAGGTCCTCTATATACATGTATAGAGCCATAACAGGCTCTCTTTATACTACTATATACATAACAGAAATGCATTCAAAGTCCAAAATAAATCATTTAAGAGATAAATGCAAAACAGCGCTAAATATGGATATAAGTGTCCAGCTCCACCATAAAGTAGGCAAAAGGATGGAAAATCTTGATATAGCCAAAGTCTGTGTGTTTATCCCAAAAAAATAGTGTCAGATACAGAGAAAGGAAGCGTGCACCAGCCTGCCCACTCTCAATCCACCACGTGTTGGAATCAAAGTCCCCGCAGGGGTTCAAACTCACCGAACAGACAATAATATCAGGCACTTCATATATAATCGGTCACTGATCGAATTTCCATCCAATGGGGATCACTTGCATGGAGTTAACCTCATAAAGGTGGGATATTGAAACAAACAGAGGAAACAAATATAGTGTAACTCAATTTATTAAAAAGCCCCTTTCCAGCAAGTATCCCAAAAAAGTCCTACGTACAAGAAAAACATTAACAATGGACAATGTATGTATCACATCACCGGTCAGGCGTCCTCAACGCGATCACCGAAAGGTTTCCCAGCAGATCAACTCTTCCTGGTTCCTGCAGTGTGGCGTGGATAACATAACATACCAGGCGTAGCATGCAGCTATCACTCTGACTAGTTTCGTCAGTAAATGACTTCAACGGAGAGTGTAGCTGCACATGCGGCGCCATGAACTTAATAGTACAGCTCCACTAATCTCAGCCAATCAGAGCCTATAGTTTGCAGACATTCGACAGCCAATCGAAATTCCCGTATCAAAAGCAAGAATTCGACGGCCAATCGGAAATATCGTATCGAAATTTTACGGCAGCACGTCAGAGACAACGTAGACACGCCGTACGGCGCCGTGAGCGTAGTCACGCACGTCCAATATCGTCGGCCAATCAAAGCCTGTTGTTTGCAAACATTCGGCAGCCAATCGAAATTCCGTATGTGATCCAATCAACAACGGAAATTCGACGGCCAATCGAAATTGTCTTATCATGATTTTTCGACAACCCGTCAGGAGTAATGCAAGCACGGGGGCGTTCCTAACGGTGCACGTCACGGTACTCCGTGCTTCCACTATACTCACTTCTGGGCTTCAATATGGCGAGTTTAGGGAGGTTTCCATACACAAGAAAAAACACAGCAACACTGCGTTTTTTCTTATTAATAGACCGGACACTCTATCTCAGTCCACAAACAATGCTAGACTGTCTCACAAATCATCCTTTTGGATAAATGTACGTTTGTATAATTATACAGGCTATACACCATAACATAACCATAAACACAACATACTAAAAAATAAGCAAACATAATTTACAAATTAAAATAGTTTAGACAAACACGCCTAAAAAAAATAATATTTAAAATTCCAGAATATACAGTTTTGCAATATACATTATATCAGATATATATGTATTAGACACCACAGTTACCAGGCATATTGGTGCCAATCATATATGCAAAACATGCTTATTTAAAAAATGACCAATACTTTAAAAGTAATTATTATAGATACTGTAATAGCCTACTAAGAGCAATGATTCTTAATACAGATCTCAAAAACATGCTATTAGTAGATACTTCCTCAATATAGATGAATTCAAAATAAATTCACTCTAAAAGTCGCTAATAAAGCAATTTATATCTAGATCTACGTTCAAGCCTCTAGGGGCTAGAGTATCTACAGAAAAAATCCACTGGGTTTCTCTTTTGGAGAGATCCCGTACCAAATTAGAACCCCTCCATGTTGGTTTAAGGTGGTCAATACCCCAGAATTTTAAAACCCCAGGGTTTTTGTTGTGAAAAAGTTTAAAATGCAGAGACACATTATGGTCCTTGAATCCGTTAATGATATTGACTACATGTTCAGCGATTCTAATCTTCAATTGTCGCTTTGTGCGACCTATGTAAATTAACCCACATGGGCATTGGAGGGCATACACAACATATTCAGTATTGCATGTGATAAATTCATTTACATAGAATTCCTGTTGGTTTGATGTAGAAATGAACTTTTCCACTCCTTTTACCGGACGAGAAGCTTCCTTACAGGCCCGGCACTTTTTACACGCAAAGAAACCATCCTTGTCCCAAAAAGTAGCTGGGCGGGATGGAGGATTGAGTACTTTGCAGACTATTCTATCCGCAAAGCTAGAGGCCTTCCGATAAATAAAGCCTGGTTTAGATGGTAATACCGGAGCCAGTGTTTTGTCCATCAACAGAATATGCCAATGTGTGTAGAGGATATTCTCAACCTCTTTGTACTGAGAGTGGAAATCTGAACAAAAATTCCATTCTCGTTTTTCATCTCTTTCTTTACATCCTGTGATAGCTAGAAAATCTTCCCTCGGAGCTTGCGCTAATTCTGTAATAATTGTGTCCAGGGTCTCTTCACGATATCCCTTGTCCACAAATTTATTTTTAATAATCTGGGCTTGTATAAGGAAATCCTCTGGTTCAGAGCAATTCCTTTTTACCCTAGTTAATTGTCCTTTGGGAATATTTTTAAGCCACGTTGGATGGTGACCACTACAGGTAGGTAGATAACTATTTGAGTCAGTTGGTTTAAAAAAGACTTTTGTACATAGTCTATTCCCCATTCTGAATATATCCACATCTAGAAAGTGAATCTGAGTGGCATTGAATTCACTTGTCAATCTAATACTATCAGTACTCTGATTGAGTTCTTCCAAAAATAGTTGTAGAGTATCTACCAACCCCTCCCAGACAAAAAACAAATCATCAATATATCGTTTGTAAAATAATAATTGAGGCCGATCTTTAGAGAAAATTATTTTATCCTCCCACTCTCCCATATAGAGGTTCGCGATACTGGGCGCAAATTTAGCGCCCATGGCGACACCAGTACTTTGGGAGTAGTAGACGCCATCAAACCAAAAATAATTGTGATTTAAACAAAAATCTAAGGCATTACGAATAAAAAATTTCTGATCATGGGGTATATCAGTTCGTTTACACAAAGCCCAATTAAGCGCTAGAAGAGCATCATCATGCTGTATAATAGTATACAGTGATGATACATCTGCTGTAACTAAATAGATGTCATCTTTCCCTGTAAGGTCAATCGTTTGTAGCAATTGAAGCAGACTTTTTGTGTCTTTCAGATACGCCCTTGTCTCAACCACACTTTTCTGTAGAAAGATATCAAGGTATTCACCAAGACGAGAGGTGATCGACCCAATCCCATTAACTATGGGCCTGCCAGGCGGATTAACCTGGTCTTTGTGGATCTTTGGAAGGGTATAGATGGTTGGGGTTCTATTACTGCTCGGAATCAGATATTTTTTCTCACGGCATGTAAGAACACCTCTCTTAAAACCCATCTCAACCAGAACTTTTAGATCCTTCTCATATTGAGAGGAAGGGTCCCTATCCAATCTAGTATAGGTACTTGTATCGCTCAGCATAACATTGAGCTGATCCAAGTAGAAATCTTTATTGAGGATCACCACCCCTCCCCCTTTATCCGCAGGTCGGACAATCACATCTTTCCTTTTTTCCAGGGAGGTTATGCCATCCATAATATTTTGTGGATTTACCTTTTTCTTAGGGACAATAGATTCTAGGTCTCGTATAACCAAATTTTTAAAAGTCTCAACCTGATGATTGGCTTTATTCAAGGGGTTAAATAGAGATTTATTACGTAACCCACTATCAATTGCCACTGCGGAATTGCTCATAGTGGCTTGTGAATTCTTATTCAAATAATATTTTTTCATATTTATTTTTCGTATGTACTTATGTACATCGATAAAAACGTTGAATTTATTCACTGGTCTTCTGAGACCGCACTTTAGACCTAGATGTAAAATATTTGTTTCCTTATGGTTCAAAATCACATTACTTAAATTAAAAATACCCGTTATTCCGGGGCCCTTCTTCTTTTTCTGGACCTTTCGTCCTCCACGACAACCTCTGGGTCGTTTCTCCTTTGACTTGATAGGGGGACCTGTTCCCTCTCCCAGTATTGCTGTTCCCTAATGTGTCTCTGCATTTTAAACTTTTTCACAACAAAAACCCTGGGGTTTTAAAATTCTGGGGTATTGACCACCTTAAACCAACATGGAGGGGTTCTAATTTGGTACGGGATCTCTCCAAAAGAGAAACCCAGTGGATTTTTTCTGTAGATACTCTAGCCCCTAGAGGCTTGAACGTAGATCTAGATATAAATTGCTTTATTAGCGACTTTTAGAGTGAATTTATTTTGAATTCATCTATATTGAGGAAGTATCTACTAATAGCATGTTTTTGAGATCTGTATTAAGAATCATTGCTCTTAGTAGGCTATTACAGTATCTATAATAATTACTTTTAAAGTATTGGTCATTTTTTAAATAAGCATGTTTTGCATATATGATTGGCACCAATATGCCTGGTAACTGTGGTGTCTAATACATATATATCTGATATAATGTATATTGCAAAACTGTATATTCTGGAATTTTAAATATTATTTTTTTTAGGCGTGTTTGTCTAAACTATTTTAATTTGTAAATTATGTTTGCTTATTTTTTAGTATGTTGTGTTTATGGTTATGTTATGGTGTATAGCCTGTATAATTATACAAACGTACATTTATCCAAAAGGATGATTTGTGAGACAGTCTAGCATTGTTTGTGGACTGAGATAGAGTGTCCGGTCTATTAATAAGAAAAAACGCAGTGTTGCTGTGTTTTTTCTTGTGTATGGAAACCTCCCTAAACTCGCCATATTGAAGCCCAGAAGTGAGTATAGTGGAAGCACGGAGTACCGTGACGTGCACCGTTAGGAACGCCCCCGTGCTTGCATTACTCCTGACGGGTTGTCGAAAAATCATGATAAGACAATTTCGATTGGCCGTCGAATTTCCGTTGTTGATTGGATCACATACGGAATTTCGATTGGCTGCCGAATGTTTGCAAACAACAGGCTTTGATTGGCCGACGATATTGGACGTGCGTGACTACGCTCACGGCGCCGTACGGCGTGTCTACGTTGTCTCTGACGTGCTGCCGTAAAATTTCGATACGATATTTCCGATTGGCCGTCGAATTCTTGCTTTTGATACGGGAATTTCGATTGGCTGTCGAATGTCTGCAAACTATAGGCTCTGATTGGCTGAGATTAGTGGAGCTGTACTATTAAGTTCATGGCGCCGCATGTGCAGCTACACTCTCCGTTGAAGTCATTTACTGACGAAACTAGTCAGAGTGATAGCTGCATGCTACGCCTGGTATGTTATGTTATCCACGCCACACTGCAGGAACCAGGAAGAGTTGATCTGCTGGGAAACCTTTCGGTGATCGCGTTGAGGACACCTGACCGGTGATGTGATACATACATTGTCCATTGTTAATGTTTTTCTTGTACGTAGGACTTTTTTGGGATACTTGCTGGAAAGGGGCTTTTTAATAAATTGAGTTACACTATATTTGTTTCCTCTGTTTGTTTCAATATCCCACCTTTATGAGGTTAACTCCATGCAAGTGATCCCCATTGGATGGAAATTCGATCAGTGACCGATTATATATGAAGTGCCTGATATTATTGTCTGTTCGGTGAGTTTGAACCCCTGCGGGGACTTTGATTCCAACACGTGGTGGATTGAGAGTGGGCAGGCTGGTGCACGCTTCCTTTCTCTGTATCTGACACTATTTTTTTGGGATAAACACACAGACTTTGGCTATATCAAGATTTTCCATCCTTTTGCCTACTTTATGGTGGAGCTGGACACTTATATCCATATTTAGCGCTGTTTTGCATTTATCTCTTAAATGATTTATTTTGGACTTTGAATGCATTTCTGTTATTTTATGACACATCATTTTAACAGCTGCTTTTATTTATACACACCTATATATTTCAATTTGGAGATATTTAGTGTGTTTCATATATTTTTATTTTTTTCCTTTTTTTTAAAGGTATTGTCTGTTGGGCGCTGAGGAGTGTATTATAGGCCTTGTAAATACACTGTTTTGCTATCTATTTGTTGTTTTCTTAGCAGCCATGGACGCTTTACAATTTTTGGAAAATAGAAATATTGACATTAGCAATGTATTTTCGTTCAATGAACATAGTACTGCACAAGTGAATTATAATGCTACAATGTCGGCACTAGGTAACGCCCTGGAAAAACAGGTGCGTACCTGGTGGGACATTCTCACTCTAGAACAATATTCTAAAGATCAAATTATCGTTAGAAGTTTACGTTGGGATGTTGTACCTCAGGATGGTCTGGATGACCCTAAGTCACAGGCTGAATGGTACGACTTTTTTAATACCATGGGTTTTAAATTGCAGGATTTAGTCCTGGAGCGAAAACGTAGGAAAATGACCATACTAGAAACTAAAATTAATGAGCTTAAAATCAAATTAGACCCTATTAAAGAGTCACAACAAATCATAGATTTTAATATCAGAATTAAGAAAAAACTTGAAAAAGTGGATAAAGACACACAGAAGAAAAAAAACCAAAAAATATCATCGTGATATGCTAGATTTTCAATCAAAAAATGTATACTTATGGCAACAGGGTACATCACCTTCTAATAGGGAGCCAAATGTGGACAATAGGAGTGAAAATTTGCCAAGTCAGATTCCCAACACCCCTATACCAAATCCTAATGTGGGGAGAAATGACTATCCCGTGTCTCGGGCCCCTAGAGGTCAATCGACACCAGTGAGACCTGTTGGCCGTGGAGGGGATAGTTATGGCACTAATCGCCATCCTCCATATCCAGATATCCAACATCAGATACCTGTATATAACAGGTTTGAACCATTATATAATGACCCAAGAGGTTTCCACCAAACCCCACGTCCTTTTTTAGGCCGGGGGAGGGGGGGGCAGAAACGTGGTCGGGGACAACCACAACGAAGAGGCAAACCGCCTCAACATGCCCAAACCCAAAACCAGAGGGACCCCACTTGGAGGGAACAGCAATACTGGGAGAGGGAACAGGTCCCCCTATCAAGTCAAAGGAGAAACGACCCAGAGGTTGTCGTGGAGGACGAAAGGTCCAGAAAAAGAAGAAGGGCCCCGGAATAACGGGTATTTTTAATTTAAGTAATGTGATTTTGAACCATAAGGAAACAAATATTTTACATCTAGGTCTAAAGTGCGGTCTCAGAAGACCGGTGAATAAATTCAACGTTTTTATCGATGTACATAAGTACATACGAAAAATAAATATGAAAAAATATTATTTGAATAAGAATTCACAAGCCACTATGAGCAATTCCGCAGTGGCAATTGATAGTGGGTTACGTAATAAATCTCTATTTAACCCCTTGAATAAAGCCAATCATCAGGTTGAGACTTTTAAAAATTTGGTTATACGAGACCTAGAATCTATTGTCCCTAAGAAAAAGGTAAATCCACAAAATATTATGGATGGCATAACCTCCCTGGAAAAAAGGAAAGATGTGATTGTCCGACCTGCGGATAAAGGGGGAGGGGTGGTGATCCTCAATAAAGATTTCTACTTGGATCAGCTCAATGTTATGCTGAGCGATACAAGTACCTATACTAGATTGGATAGGGACCCTTCCTCTCAATATGAGAAGGATCTAAAAGTTCTGGTTGAGATGGGTTTTAAGAGAGGTGTTCTTACATGCCGTGAGAAAAAATATCTGATTCCGAGCAGTAATAGAACCCCAACCATCTATACCCTTCCAAAGATCCACAAAGACCAGGTTAATCCGCCTGGCAGGCCCATAGTTAATGGGATTGGGTCGATCACCTCTCGTCTTGGTGAATACCTTGATATCTTTCTACAGAAAAGTGTGGTTGAGACAAGGGCGTATCTGAAAGACACAAAAAGTCTGCTTCAATTGCTACAAACGATTGACCTTACAGGGAAAGATGACATCTATTTAGTTACAGCAGATGTATCATCACTGTATACTATTATACAGCATGATGATGCTCTTCTAGCGCTTAATTGGGCTTTGTGTAAACGAACTGATATACCCCATGATCAGAAATTTTTTATTCGTAATGCCTTAGATTTTTGTTTAAATCACAATTATTTTTGGTTTGATGGCGTCTACTACTCCCAAAGTACTGGTGTCGCCATGGGCGCTAAATTTGCGCCCAGTATCGCGAACCTCTATATGGGAGAGTGGGAGGATAAAATAATTTTCTCTAAAGATCGGCCTCAATTATTATTTTACAAACGATATATTGATGATTTGTTTTTTGTCTGGGAGGGGTTGGTAGATACTCTACAACTATTTTTGGAAGAACTCAATCAGAGTACTGATAGTATTAGATTGACAAGTGAATTCAATGCCACTCAGATTCACTTTCTAGATGTGGATATATTCAGAATGGGGAATAGACTATGTACAAAAGTCTTTTTTAAACCAACTGACTCAAATAGTTATCTACCTACCTGTAGTGGTCACCATCCAACGTGGCTTAAAAATATTCCCAAAGGACAATTAACTAGGGTAAAAAGGAATTGCTCTGAACCAGAGGATTTCCTTATACAAGCCCAGATTATTAAAAATAAATTTGTGGACAAGGGATATCGTGAAGAGACCCTGGACACAATTATTACAGAATTAGCGCAAGCTCCGAGGGAAGATTTTCTAGCTATCACAGGATGTAAAGAAAGAGATGCAAAACGAGAATGGAATTTTTGTTCAGATTTCCACTCTCAGTACAAAGAGGTTGAGAATATCCTCTACACACATTGGCATATTCTGTTGATGGACAAAACACTGGCTCCGGTATTACCATCTAAACCAGGCTTTATTTATCGGAAGGCCTCTAGCTTTGCGGATAGAATAGTCTGCAAAGTACTCCATCCCGCCCAGCTACTTTTTGGGACAAGGATGGTTTCTTTGCGTGTAAAAAGTGTCGGGCCTGTAAGGAAGCTTCTCGTCCGGTAAAAGGAGTGGAAAAGTTCATTTCTACATCAAACCAACAGGAATTCTATGTAAATGAATTTATCACATGCAATACTGAATATGTTGTGTATGCCCTCCAATGCCCATGTGGGTTAATTTACATAGGTCGCACAAAGCGACAATTGAAGATTAGAATCGCTGAACATGTAGTCAATATCATTAACGGATTCAAGGACCATAATGTGTCTCTGCATTTTAAACTTTTTCACAACAAAAACCCTGGGGTTTTAAAATTCTGGGGTATTGACCACCTTAAACCAACATGGAGGGGTTCTAATTTGGTACGGGATCTCTCCAAAAGAGAAACCCAGTGGATTTTTTCTGTAGATACTCTAGCCCCTAGAGGCTTGAACGTAGATCTAGATATAAATTGCTTTATTAGCGACTTTTAGAGTGAATTTATTTTGAATTCATCTATATTGAGGAAGTATCTACTAATAGCATGTTTTTGAGATCTGTATTAAGAATCATTGCTCTTAGTAGGCTATTACAGTATCTATAATAATTACTTTTAAAGTATTGGTCATTTTTTAAATAAGCATGTTTTGCATATATGATTGGCACCAATATGCCTGGTAACTGTGGTGTCTAATACATATATATCTGATATAATGTATATTGCAAAACTGTATATTCTGGAATTTTAAATATTATTTTTTTTAGGCGTGTTTGTCTAAACTATTTTAATTTGTAAATTATGTTTGCTTATTTTTTAGTATGTTGTGTTTATGGTTATGTTATGGTGTATAGCCTGTATAATTATACAAACGTACATTTATCCAAAAGGATGATTTGTGAGACAGTCTAGCATTGTTTGTGGACTGAGATAGAGTGTCCGGTCTATTAATAAGAAAAAACGCAGTGTTGCTGTGTTTTTTCTTGTGTATGGAAACCTCCCTAAACTCGCCATATTGAAGCCCAGAAGTGAGTATAGTGGAAGCACGGAGTACCGTGACGTGCACCGTTAGGAACGCCCCCGTGCTTGCATTACTCCTGACGGGTTGTCGAAAAATCATGATAAGACAATTTCGATTGGCCGTCGAATTTCCGTTGTTGATTGGATCACATACGGAATTTCGATTGGCTGCCGAATGTTTGCAAACAACAGGCTTTGATTGGCCGACGATATTGGACGTGCGTGACTACGCTCACGGCGCCGTACGGCGTGTCTACGTTGTCTCTGACGTGCTGCCGTAAAATTTCGATACGATATTTCCGATTGGCCGTCGAATTCTTGCTTTTGATACAGGAATTTCGATTGGCTGTCGAATGTCTGCAAACTATAGGCTCTGATTGGCTGAGATTAGTGGAGCTGTACTATTAAGTTCATGGCGCCGCATGTGCAGCTACACTCTCCGTTGAAGTCATTTACTGACGAAACTAGTCAGAGTGATAGCTGCATGCTACGCCTGGTATGTTATGTTATCCACGCCACACTGCAGGAACCAGGAAGAGTTGATCTGCTGGGAAACCTTTCGGTGATCGCGTTGAGGACGCCTGACCGGTGATGTGATACATACATTGTCCATTGTTAATGTTTTTCTTGTACGTAGGACTTTTTTGGGATACTTGCTGGAAAGGGGCTTTTTAATAAATTGAGTTACACTATATTTGTTTCCTCTGTTTGTTTCAATATCCCACCTTTATGAGGTTAACTCCATGCAAGTGATCCCCATTGGATGGAAATTCGATCAGTGACCGATTATATATGAAGTGCCTGATATTATTGTCTGTTCGGTGAGTTTGAACCCCTGCGGGGACTTTGATTCCAACACGTGGTGGATTGAGAGTGGGCAGGCTGGTGCACGCTTCCTTTCTCTGTATCTGACACTATTTTTTTGGGATAAACACACAGACTTTGGCTATATCAAGATTTTCCATCCTTTTGCCTACTTTATGGTGGAGCTGGACACTTATATCCATATTTAGCGCTGTTTTGCATTTATCTCTTAAATGATTTATTTTGGACTTTGAATGCATTTCTGTTATTTTATGACACATCATTTTAACAGCTGCTTTTATTTATACACACCTATATATTTCAATTTGGAGATATTTAGTGTGTTTCATATATTTTTATTTTTTTCCTTTTTTTTAAAGGTATTGTCTGTTGGGCGCTGAGGAGTGTATTATAGGCCTTGTAAATACACTGTTTTACTACTATATACATGTTTAGAGCCATGACAGGTCCTCTTTATACTTCTTTATACATGTATAAAGCCATTAAAGGTCCTCTATATACATGTATAGAGCCATGTCAGGCCCTCTTTATACTTCTTTATACATGTATAGAGCCATGGCAGGTCCTCTATATATATATGTATAGAGCCATGACCTCTTTATACTCCTATATACATGTATGGAGCCATTACAGGCCCTCTTTATACTCCTATATACATGTATGGAGCCATGACAGGTCCTCTATATATTCCTATATACATGTATAGAGCCATGACGTGTCCCCTTTAGTTATCATGATATAAAATAATGAATGTGTGGGCTTTTTGGTGGGCGTAATTCTTTTGGGGGTGGGGGGCAGCATTTCATTCTTGGTCCCAGGCAGCACAATGTCTTGGGCCGGCACTGGGTAGTGTGCACACAAGGACTGGGTTAGTTGATGCTCTGGGCACTATGGCTTCTGCCAGCACTTGCTACATGATTACTGTGTTGTGTAGTGATGTAGGGGCCAGTGGGAGGAACCACAGTGCCTAGCAGGAGATGCAATTTTCAGCACAAATGGAACTGACTAATAGCAGCAATGCCCATAGCTCTTTAAAGCTTATCACACATTACAATCTGATTGTACGATTGCCTTTTAAATCTGACTGAATATAGATTAATTATATTGTTTAAGTAGTTCCTCATATTACTTCTAAACTGAAACCGAGGGTCAAAAGTAGATCCCTCAAAAGGTAGTTGTTAAGGAGGAGGACCAACTGCGATTTTAATAAAAAAGTAAAACTTTATAAGTTTATATATAAAATTACAATAGCAGACTGCCGGCCAATTGACCAACAACCCTTCAAATTACCAATCTCTAAAATAGTTGGACAACGCTGTCGCAAATCTAAGATCGCACACAACCGGGCCCAGTACCACACATACACATACCAATATTCATACCCACAGTACTATCACAATGCGTGTGAACCCACTAACATGTCATCTCAAGCTATTTTTAGATGAACTCTGACAAAATACACATAATCTCATATTAAAGGGTCACTGTCCTCATTGTTCGTTTTTGCTGTAATTCTTCTCTGTTCTGCACACTTCCTGGTTTCCTTCTGAAAAAAGTACTGAGAGCTTCTCTCTGTGGTCTCTAATCAAGAAGGTGTGATTAATGTGTGTCTAAAACCCCTCAGAACCAATTAGTTTCATTTTAAAAACAAACACTGCCCTGTATTGGCTCTGTGGCTCTGTCCTTTACACAAGCATGAAACTAGATGAAAAACTAAACTGAAACTGCAGGCACATTATATGATTGATTTTTTATCTATTTTTAATCATTTTTAAAAGGAATCAGTTAACTATTATGTCTCTATACCCTGTAAACAGTCATTTCAGCAAAAAAAATGTTTTTCCTTTACAACTCCTTTAACCTACTGTGTGGATCCTCAAGAGATTTCCTTTCTTGATCTGTCTATTCGTATTGAACAGGGCCGATCCTAGACGGGGTGCAACGGGTGCAGTGCACCCAGGCGCCACAGAGGTGGGGGCGCTCAAGCGCCAGAGTGCTCCCCTCCCTCTCCCTCCTCCTCCATGTCGGTGTCCAGTGGCGCTCTCTCCGCTGGTCACCACCTCCGCCACTGTTTGCTGGCTAGCTGCCTAAGTCTGTTCCCTTTCATCCTGTCAGTGATCGGAGCGGCAAACTGTATCTGTTTGGAGGGCGCAGCTCAGCATTTAGTGTCACTCGCACTCCAGCTGTCTTGTTGCGGCTCAGGGATGGACATCGGCTGCACGGTGATTGAAGGTGTAATGTGTCCCGAGGGGCTGGGTTGTTGTGGTAGTCCCGCCTGAGCGCCTCTGCCTCACTATGTGAGTCACCGCCGTCATCCTCTCCTCCTCCGCGCCAGACTGGATCTCCCTTTTCCCCTTTTGTGGCAGACAGTCTGGGACTGTAAGAAGGTCAGTAAGATTTATCCTGTTTGCAAAACCTGGAGAGGAACTTCCGGGACTCTATACTTTATTGCATTTCCTCTGTATTTATGCATTGATTGATTACAATCATAGTCTTTTACATGTAAAATAAACACAATAACTTTTACCTTTAAGTGTATTGTGCTTGTTGATATTGAGTTCGTCTATTTTTCTCTATTCCCAGTGGAAAACAGCTTTAGCAATTGTCTCCACTTCCCTCCTTTACCCCCACCTGTCCCCCCACTTATCCGCAATGTCCCTCTGTCCCCCCAATGCTTCTCCTGTCCCCCCACTTATCCGCAATGTCCCTCTGTCCCCCCAATGCTTCTTCTGTCCCCCCACTTATCCGCAATGTCCCTCTGTCCCCCCAATGCTTCTCCTGTCCCCCCACTTATCCGCAATGTCCCTCTGTCCCCCCAATGCTTCTCCTGTCCCCCCACTTATCCGCAATGTCCCTTCTGTCCCCCCACTTATCCGCAATGTCCCTCCTGTCCCCCCACTTATCCGCAATGTCCCTCCTGTCCCCCAATGCTCCTCCTGTCCTCCCACTTATCTCCTATGTTCCTCCTGTCCCCCCAATTATCCCCAATGTTCCTCCTGTCCCTCCAATGTCCCTATTGGCCCCCTAATGTTCCTCCTGTCCCCCCACTTATCCCAAATGTTCTTCCTGTGTCCCCCCAATGTTCCTCCTGTCCCTCAATATTCCTCCTGAACCCCCCCCCCCACTTATCCTCAATGTCCCTCCTGTCCTCTCAATGTTCCTCCTGGCCCCCCACTTATCCCCAATGCTCCTCCTGGCCCCCCACTTATCCGCAATGTGCCTCCTGTCCCCCCAATAACCCCCAATGTCCCTACTGGCCCCCTAATGTTCCTCGGGTCTCCCCACTTATCCCAAATGTTTCTCCTGTCCCCCCAATGTTCCTCATGTCCCCCAATTTTCCTCCTGGCCACCCACTTATCTTCAATTTTCCTTCTGTCCCCCCAACATTCTGCCTGACCTCCCACTTATCCCCAGTGTCCCTCCCAATGTTCCTCCTGTTCCCATACTTATTCCCAGTGTCCCTTCCAATGTTCCTCCTGTCCCTCCAATATTCCTCCTATAGTCCCACTTATCCTCAATGTCCCCCCCACTTATCCCCAGTGTCCCTCCCATCCACCCAAAGTTCCTCCTGCACCCCCCCATTTATACCCATTATCCCACTTATCCTAAATGTCCCGCCACATCCCCCACTTATCCCAAATGTTCTCCTCCCCCCCACTTATCCCCACTGTCCCTCCTGTCCCACCACTTATGCCAAATGTTTCTCCTATCCTCCCATGTCTCCCTAATATCCCCCACTTATTCCAAGGTGTCCCCCCTCTCCTCCCACTTATCCCAAACATCCCCCCACTTAGCACCAATGTTCCAACTCTTCCCCAAGTTAGACATTAGCACATTGCCAACCCCCCCATTTAACACCAATGCCCAATGCAGTCTCTGACCATCTCATGTAGTATGTCTGCAGTCTCTGACCATCTCCTGTACCATCTCTGGGGACTCTTTCTAACAGACTCTCTAACAGAATCCCCCTCTGTGTGAATCAGAGAGACTCCATCCAGGTCTCATTAGTGTACACTCTGCCTACATTTTCTTTATTGTTAAAAGATCATGTAAGGATCCCAGGGTAACGAAGACTTCTTAGGGGAGCATCTCTGTGTTTGAGTCGTTGCCATAGAAACATGTGTAGAGGGGCGGAGTTTGTAAGATGACCACGCCCATGTGGAGGCGCCAGAAATATTTCTGCACCCAGGCGCCTGTGACCCTAGGATCGGCCCTGGTATTGAAAATAACAAATTGACCACTTAGGCCTCGTACACACGATCAAATCTGTCTGCTGGAAACGGCCTGCTAGACCGTTTCAGCAGACAGATTCGATCGTGTGTACGGGCTAACGGACGGATTTGGCCACCCGACAGATTTCAAAGCATGCTTTATAATCTGTCGGCTGGGAACCCGTCCGCCTGACATGTCTGCTGGTTAGTATGCTAACCAGCAGACATGTCTTCTCGCACACGCGCCAAATGGTTTCGACGCATGCACGGAAGTGTTTTACTTCCTGGTGCGGTGACGTGGCGGCGTCAACGTCACCGACACGTCAGCGCGCTGTCTGCTGGCGGGGATTTTGGTTTGCTCGTGTGTACACGCGAGCAAACCAAAATCCCAGCAGACAGATTTGTTCAAATCTGTCGGACAGACAGATTTGAACAAATCTGTCTGCTCGTGTGTACGAGGCCTAAGACATTCCATAAAGAAGTGACAAACAAATCCAGTGCAGTGAACAGGAATGGTGAGAGCCCTCGGGCAGCAATCAGTATCCCTGTTACCATCACGTTAGAGGCTGTTCTCATTGTACTATGGGACTAAACTGCTGTGGTGCTCTCTACCATACTCTCCCGTACGAACTGCTGCTTCAATACATTGTCGTTAAGACTTTCTGTACTTCCACCTCACCTGAGTGGTTGATAGGCTCTGCAGTAGTTGAGTTGAAATTTATGAACTGAACAGTCCCATTTTTCATGCTCCAAAGGATTATATCATTTTTGCTACACTGATATAGCATTTGAACCTATAGGGATGAACTTTAACCCTTAAAGTGGAGCTCCACCCTAAAGTGAAACTCCCACTGATCGGAACCCTCCCCCCTCCGGTGTCACATTTGACACCTTTTAGGGGGAGGGGGGTGCAGATACTTGTCTAAAGACAGGCGTAGTGCGACTCGCACATGCGCCGTAGGGAACCCGGGCAGTGAAGCTGGATGCTTCACTTCCTGGTTCCCTTACCGAGGATGGCGGGGGGGGGGGGGGGGTAGCAGTGTGACGAGCGATCGCTTTAAAGGGGTTGTAAAGGAAAAACATTTTTTTTCCTAAATAGCTTCCTTTACCTTAGTGCAGTCCTCCTTCACTTACCTCATCCTTCCATTTTGCTTTTAAATGTCCTTATTACTTCTGAGAAATCCTCACTTCACGTCTGTCTAACTCCACACAGTAATGCGATTCTTTCTCCCTGGTGTGGAGAAAGTCTCTTGAGGGGGGAGGGGGCGAGTAGGCATGTCAGGACACTCTGTACTTTGCAGAGAGAGAAAGGAGCTGTGTGTTAGTGGGCGTCCTGACACTCCTGCTCGCCCCTCCCCCTCAAGAGGAGTTCTCCACACCAGGAAGAAAGCCTCACATTACGGTGTTGAGTTACAGAAAGAATAACAGAAAGTGAGGATTTCTCAGAAGAAATAAGGACATTTAAAAGCAAAATTGAAAGATGAGGTAAGTGAAGGAGGACTGCACTAAGGTAAAGGAAGCTATTTAGGGGGGAAAAAATGGACATTTATAACACCTTTAATTGAAGTCCATTTAGAGCCCAATGCCCAGATCCACCAGTTGAGATGACATGCTAGTGGGTTTATACGCATTGTGGTAGTGCTGTGGGTATGAATATCGGTATGTGTATGTGAGGTACACAGGGGCATGGTTCAAAAGGAAACTTTACGTGTTTCTGGCCTTGACCTGGAAATGGTAGTTGTCTGGTCACCCTGACACCACCAACCTCAGTACTTTGGGGGAGATTTACTAAAACTGTAGCATTCAGAATCTGGTGCATCTGTGCATGGTAGCCAATCAGCTCCTAACTTCAGCTTGCACCAGATTTTGCACTCTCCAGTTATGGTAAATAAACCCCTTGAGTCATTGGTCTGTTACAGGTATACAGATCAGAACTTAAAACTTCTTTCTGACTTTCCAGATTTGCATATTTGTTCAAGGTAAATGACTAAAAGTATTAAAGGGTCAGCATAACAGCCAGCTAAGTGGCATTTTAGGAGGCTAGCAATGGCAACAGCTCTATTTTTTTTACTTTAATCTAGTGCAGTGCTACTTTTGGCCACTAGAGGGGACAATTTTAAAGCAATGCTGTCAATAAAGTTCAAAAAATAAATAAAGTGATAAGGCAGTCTTGTGACATTTGTGATTACTGGTTCTTTTTATGCAGTGCAAATGAGAAAAAAAAAAGATTAAGACAACTTGAAATGATTCATACTAGCTTTTCACTAGTGCTGTTGTAAATTATATTTACTAGGCTGACAACATTAACCCCACCTATGTCAATACCCATACACATAGCTATGTTGTTATAAACCATTTTGTGTACTTGCTGCCTGTTGTCCACCGTTTTCAACTTCCTCAATAAAATATATTGAAAAAAAAAAAAAAAGATTGCTTACATTGGTTGTCAATGAGAAAAAAATTGTCCACTTATACAGTAGCAGGGCCGGCCCTATGATGGGACCGGGTGGTACCATTGGTACCAGGCGGCACATTTTTAGGGAGGCAGCATTCTGACGTCCGCCAGCCAGCCAGCCCGCCCACTCCGCTGCCTCTGAGGAGCGGAATAGAGCAGTCGCAAAGTAAAAAGGACAACAGGTGTTGTCAGGCCGCCATCAGGGGGTACTTGCGCTGCCATCAGGGGGTACTTGCGCCGCTGACAACCTGCGCTCGCGGCACTCGGGCACTATAGAGGAGGAGAGGAGAAAGTTTCACAAGCACCCGCCCCCCCCCCCAGACTGGCTGGAAGGAGATGCCATAGTACCTATCCTGAGCCCGCTGCCTGCCAGAACGCTGACTCCGTGTCCTGTCACTACCTTTCCCCTGCCCCTTCCTCACTTCATTGTGTCCACCTGTCCAATCCCACACTGCGCTGTCATATGGACCTGCCTAACCCCTCCCACTCCTACTCCCTGCATTGCCCTCAGTGTGCAATGAAAGGGGATCTACATGCAGCTGGGCGGGAGATTTAATACAAGTATAGCTGCCTAAGCCACCCAAGGGGATGCAGTCTGAATGGGGGAGGCAATAAATGGTGAACAATCCTTTTGCCCCCACCATCACTTGCTCTGTCCCCCTTCTCCCTCCCTCTCTCCCCTTCTTACCCCCCCCCCCCCACACACACACACTCTCTCTGCCCTTTTCTCTCATACCTCTTTTTCTCACTCTCTCGCCCCCCCCTATTCTTTTTTCCCCTCTCACTCTTTTATCTACCTTTCTTTCATCCTCTTTCTCTCCCCCATCTTTCTCCACCTCTCTTTCTCCCTCCTATCTCCTGTCTTTAGCTCCCTCTATTTTTTTCTCCTCCCCCCCACACCATGGTCCCCCCAACAGTCTCACTCCTTTTCCTCAGTCCTCAACCTCTTGTATCCCTCTATTCCTCACTTTCTCTCCCTCCTCCCCATCATTTTCCCCCCATATATTTTCTCCTACCCCCCATCTCTTTCTCCCCTCCTCTCACTCTCTCTATCTTTGCCCCTTCTACCTCCCTCCAGCTTGTTCCCCCTCCCTTTCACTCTTGTTCCCATATCTCTCTTTCTCCTCCTGCCTTTTTTTCTTCTTCCCCTTCCTCTCTCTCATCCACCTTCTTTTCCTCTCATTTTCCCCTTCCTCTTTTTGTTTCCCCTCTCTCTTTTTCTCTCCCCACCAACCCCAACACTCCCCCTCTTTTCCCCCTCTTTCTTTCATCTTTCTCCTCTTTAGCCGCCCTCTCTTTTTCCCCTCCCCCCCTTCTCTCTGTCTCTCTCCATTTCCCTCCTTCCTCTATCTTCTTCTCTTCACTCTCTCTCATATCTCACCTTTACTTCCCCAGACCTGTCCTGGGGGGGGGGGGGGGTTTGCCCCCCAATGCAGAATTCCAGCCAGTCCATTGCTGGCTAGCCTTGGAATTAGAAACGGCATAACATCAAATCTCATGATGTCTACAAAATGTAAGTCATCTCAAATTGTATTGTATTTACCACTTTGACCATGACCACTTTTCGCTGTGGCACACATAGCATAGTCTCTAGCAATGAATCAGGGAGCCACATTGTGTGCTGTAACCTCTAGCAACCAGTCAGTGAGCGGTAACTTTTGGCAACCATTTGTGGTAGCTGCCTGATTTGCTGCTGTAAACTGATTTTAAGTCTAGCTGCTATCTATTATATGTCTCAGAAAAGTTTGTTTTTTATGATGTGGGGGTGGAGAGCAGAATTGCATGAAGGGGGCACAAGAAAATGTTTGCTTAGGGTCCAGTTAATATTAAAGATGCCCCTGCCTTGCTGCAAGCATCATTAGAGTGTCATTAAACAAGCCAGAGAATCCCCCTCTCTCTTCTTGATTCCCTGCTGCTAGGTTGTCTTGCAATGTGATTGGCCTGGACTCGGGCGGGGGGGTGGTCAGCTCGTCGACGTGGAACATTGACCCAGCCCTAGCAGGTGCAGCAGGAAGCTAGATACTAGAAAGCAGCATGGAGGGTAAGTCAAAAAAAGTTATGTGTGCTGCTGTGCCCCTGTGCAGCCTGTAGATTTGGACTTTATAAACAACAAAAAAACGACAATTTAAAAAATATATATATATATTTTTAACTTTTTGCTATAATAAATATCCCAAAAATGTATAAAAAAATGAATTTCTTCATCATTTTAGGCCAATATGTATTCTTCTACATATTTTTGGTACCAAAAAAAAAAACACAATTAGCCTACATTGATTAGTTTGCGCAAAATTAAAAAAAATTGTGGCCGCCGGCAATGCACAGGTACCTTTATACTTCTGGATACATGTATAGAGCCATGACACATACTCTTTATACATGTATAGAGCCATGACAGGTCCTCTATATACATGTATAGAGCCATAACAGGCTCTCTTTATACTACTATATACATGTTTAGAGCCATGACAGGTCCTCTTTATACTTCTTTATACATGTATAGAGCCATTAAAGGTCCTCTATATACATGTATAGAGCCATGACAGGCCCTCTTTATACTTCTTTATACATGTATAGAGCCATGGCAGGTCCTCTATATATATATGTATAGAGCCATGACCTCTTTATACTCCTATATACATGTATGGAGCCATTACAGGCCCTCTTTATACTCCTATATACATGTATGGAGCCATGACAGGTCCTCTATATATACCTATATACATGTATAGAGCCATGACGTGTCCCCTTTAGTTATCATGATATAAAATAATGAATGTGTGGGCTTTTTGGTGGGCGTAATTCTTTTGGGGGTGGGGGGCAGCATTTCATTCTTGGTCCCAGGCAGCACAATGTCTTGGGCCGGCACTGCTTATACTGCTGGTCATTGGAAAGGAGACACAGTTAGGCCCCGTACACACGATCAGAATATCGTACAAAAAATACCGCTTTCAAATCGATCGTACGATAATCTGATCGCTAGTAGCTATCGCCCGAAATATTCCTATAGGGACAAACCAGATAGTCCGATTTTCGTTTATTCAGTGCAGTTTAGGTCCTGAAAATACAACACAAAACATTACATCACTTCTGAATTCTTTCATACAAGAATTTTTGTACATTAGTAACCTATTCGTTTTTGATATGGAGACTAGCATGCAAAAAAGACAAAAAATCTTTTGTCTGATAATCTTATTGTGTGTACTAGGCTTTAAAAGTTAAATTGTTACTGAACCCAGGACCCTACATTCACTATATCTGGTCTGCCACATTTCAAAGTACATGGAAAAGCAATTGTTTTAGTAAATATAAACTGCTAAATACCTTTTGTCATCAGCAGTATATAGCAGTCTTGTGATTTCTATCAGTACCCAGTGAAGCTTGTAGGAGGAGTTGTCATACTGCACTGAACTGCCCTATGATGCTGCAGGGCTCCTGAGCCTCTGTCTGGACATGTCTGGACAGTGTTGCTTGGTTGGCTGATCACATGCACCCTCCCAGGAAAAAAAAACTCTATAGCAATACACACCAAACTGAGCATGTGCAGCTTGACTCCAAAGGCTCTGTCTTATATGGACTTGTCCAGGGGGACAGTGTAGGGAGGGGAGGATCTGTGCATACAAGATCAAGCAGCCTTTTTACACAATGCAGAGTATTTACTCCTTAGTTTCCACAGTGAGTATAACAAGCATGCTTTACTGCATGACTGATTTTACTGTTGTGGGTTTAGTAACACTTTAACCACTTAAGACCTGGACCATTATGCAGGTAAAGGACTTGGCCCCATTTTGCGATTCGGCACTACAACGCTTTAACTGACAATTGCGCGGTCCTGTGACGTGGCTCCCAAACAAAATTGGGGTTTTTTTTTCCCCATAAATAGAGCTTTCTTTTGGTGGTATTTGATCACCTCTGCGGTTTTTACTTTTTGCGCAATAAACAAAAATAGAGAGACAATCAAAAAAAATGCAATATTTTTTACTTTTGCTATAATAAATATAACCTAAAAACATATAAAAAAAAATTCCGCACTTTAGGCCGATACGTATTCTTTTACATATTTTTGGTAAAAAAATTGCAATAAGCGTTTATTGATTGGTTTGCGCAAAAGTTAGCTTTTACAAAATAGGGGATAGTTTTATGTCATTTTTATTAATATTTTTATTACTAGTAATGACGGCGATCATCAATTTTTATCGTGACAGTGACATTATGGCGGACGCATCGGACACTTTTGACACATTTTTGGGACTATTGTCATTTTCACAGCGAAAAGTGCTATAAAAATGCACTGATTACTGTGAAAATGACACTGCCAGTGAAGGGGTTAACCACTAGGGGGTGCTGAAGGGGTTAAGTGTGTCCTATTGTGTGTTTCTTACTGTAGGGGGGTGTGGCTGGACGTGTGACGTCACTGATCGTCATTCCCTATGACAGACGATCAGTGAAAAGCCACAGAGAAAAACGGGGAAGGTTTGTTTACACTCACCTCTCCCCGTTCTTCAGCTCCTGTGACCCGATCGCAGGACACCGGCGGCGATCGGGTCCGCGGGTCCCGTGCGTGGTCACGGAGCTTCGGACCGGATCGCGAGCGCCCCGCGACCCGCGGCTGGGCACTTAAAGGGCAACGTACCTGTACGTGCTTGTGCCCAGCCGTGCCATTCTGCCAATGAGTCTGGCTGTGGGAAGCTGAAATTGCTGCCTGTTCACTTCCTGAATTTACACAGAGGAACACCTCCAGCTCTGAAGCCCTGCAGGTCTCATTGGCCCTCTTATGACTCACCCCCTCCCTTCCTGGCAAACTCTCACGAGAGTGAAAGAGAGAGCTGTGCATGATGTCATAAGCCTCGGCTAATGACCAGACAAGAAACAGGAAGTGGGCTATATAAGGTATTAACTGTCAGAAAAAAAATGGAAAGTTGAAAAAACTACTGAAGGTCTGCTTTAAGTGCACCTTTATACAAAGTGCATTATTTGCCCCGTTGCACTAATATATTTTAATTCATTGAAGTGTATTTTTCCCCAAATATTTCTTTTGAAAGACTGCTCCGTGACACATGGAGTCCGAGCCAACACTAGAGGGAGACATCTCCGCATTAATAACACTGTACAATGTTCCTAAATTGTAAGCATAATAACCAGCTCCTGGCTACATATAAATTTCAGTTTGCGCTATTGAGCATTGTACACAGGTGGTAAAGAGCCACTGGAAAATCTGTGAAAATAAGCCAAGAGCTCAACTTTCTGGCTACTTGTAAGAATATAATTATATGCAATTAAATGGTTGCAACACTATGTGTAAAGCACCTCCACAAGAAATTAGGAGAAATTGCCGCACACCACTGTAGATCAAAATCCTTTTATTTGGACACCCCTGAATCAGAATACTGGGTAGACGCGTTTCGCACATTTCACATACTCGTAATGACTAAGTGCACGTCAAGTGTGCAAAATGCGTCTATCCAGCATTCTAATTCCTGTCGTTTTTGGGATGTCCAAATAAAAAGATTTTAATCTACAGTGGTGTGCGGCTATTTCTTCCATTTTCATTGTGTACGGAGGCAAGCCCAGGCGAGCACCTACTTGATCATTAGGCTTCCTGGTCTCACCTGGAGAGGCTGGTGTTTCTTTTTTTACCTCCACAAGAAACCATTCCTGTTCATTGCTCAAACATGAGAATTATGAAGTTTTATCATGTAGGTTTATTATCCCTCATGGAAAATGAGGTACCAGAAACAATGTATGTTGCTCAATTAATTCACTTTCCAAACTATGGGCCAGATTCAGGAAAGAGATAAGATGGCTTGTCTCCAGATAAGCCGTCTTGTCTCTGCGTCTGAGCCCTCCTATCTATGTGACTGATTCATAGAATCAGTTACGCATAGATTTCCATTAGATCCGACTTGCGTAAGTCTCTTACGCCGTCGAATCTTATTTTCATATTTAGGCTGGACGGTAGGTGGCGTTCCCGTCTAAAATTTGCAAATGAGCCTATACGCCGATTCCCGAACGTACGCCCTGCCGGCGCAATTTTTTTACGTCGGTTGCATTAGCGTAGGTTTGTCGTAATGTTAACCCTGCTAGACGGCGTGCCAGCGTTTTTTTCACGTCGTTCACGTTGTTTACGTAAAACGTTCGCAAATAGGGCTTTGCGTAAGTGACGTTCACGTCGTTTACATTGTGTATTGACGTCGTGATTTGGAGCAGGCGCACTGGGATCAATTCACGGCTGGCGCATGCGCAGTAAGTTTGGCGCGGGATCGCGCGTTATTTAAATAATACACTCCCCCTACCCCAATTTGACTTAAGACGGGCCATTTACGCTACGCCGCCTCAACTGTACAGGCAAGTGCTTTGCCTGAAAAAGTTGCGGCGGCGTAGTGTAAATACCATAGGCTACGCACGTTTAGAATTACGCCGCTCCTACTTGAATCTAGCCCTATGTGTTTAAAAAAATGATTTAGTGGAACCTCAGATTACGAGCATAATCCATTCCAGGAGAATGCTCGTAATCCAAAGCACTTGCATATCAAAGCGAGTTTCCCCATAGAAGTCAATGTAAACAAAAATAATTTGTTCCGCATTGACTTCTATGGCATGTAATACCGCATGTATTTCTGAATGGCTCCGAACAGCTCCGGCGCCATGCACCTCAGGCCAAATGCGGTACTGCACACCGCTGTGGCTTGAATCCTACTCTTTTATGAGACAACACTCGCAAACTGAGTCAGTATTTAAAAAAAAATGCTTGTATTGCGAAACCCTTGTTAACCGCGTTACTCACAATCCAAGGTTTCACCGTACTCGCCTTAGAAATAAAAATGTCATGTTTATTCAACGACTTTTAATTACTATATTTAATTACTATAGTTGTGACTGCAACTAAAGGTGACCATAGACATAAGGGAAGAAGGGTTGTACATAATCACATAATCCAGCCATCATGAGACGTCTGTTTCCATGGTCTCAGACTCATACACACTCATTTGTGGGACTTAAACATGCATGATTATGCCCATGAAACAGAAAGGAATAGTGCAGTCAGATAGGTGGGGGGGGGGGGGGGGCACAATAGTGATTAGACAACGTTTTCAGACCTGTCTGATTTATGTTTTCCACAAAGATTGGTTAATCTGCGTTGTCTGTTGCTACTCATAGATGGAGCGTGTAAACAAGGAGAACCGATAACACCATAATGCATCTCCATGTGTGCTGAGCTGAATGGTGTACACAAAAGTGTAACTTTCTAGTTTTCTCATGCAAGGCTCTCCACCCAGGCTTCAGACTCTTTTATGTGGCAATGAATCCTGTTTTGTTGTTGTTACATTGCTCTGCAGACAAAAGTTTATCCAACCAGAAATGTCACCAGGGAGAGCCTTCATTTCTATACAGAGTGTTTGTGGTATTAGATGTCCCCAGCTGGTGGGACTGTGGATGGAATCGCTGTAACGTATCTTCCCTTTAAAGTTAAACTTTAAAGAGAGGGATATGGGGGACTGCCATTGCCCACCTTCCTCTCAAACAGCTAGTTGCTTGACTAGTTCTGTTACCTTTTGTTTTCAATACAATGAATCACTGACCTGGAAGAAAATTATATACTTGATCTTTTGGAGTTGGTGACTTAAAGAAACACTAAAGTTACATTTTTTTTGTAAAATAACAAACATGTTATACTTGCCTCCACTGTGCAGCTCAGAGTGTCTCCTAACCCTGTCTTCTGGGGTCCCTGGGCGGATGTCTCGGCTCCTCCTCGCAAGAGCTTTCCACCTTCAGGCAATCGAGCGAGCATGGTGGAAAGCTTTTGCGGGCACTCTCCCGTGATACAGCGGCAGGCATAGCTGCCGACTGTATCACTCGCCCCCCCCGCGGCATTCCGCCTCATCAGATGTGATTGACAGCAGCACCAGCCAATGGCTGCGCTGCTATCAATCTGTCCAGCCTAGTTAATCAACGGCCAGGCTGGGAACCGAAGAGGATCACGGGGACGAGCGCGGGACTTTCGAGGGGTGAGGTAAGTAAAACGGGGGTTCGGGGGGGGGGGGGGCTTTACCTTTGGATGTTTTTTCACCTTAATGCATAGGATGTGTCTGTTATCTATTCCCCCCTTCTTCTATAGTTAACCACTTAACCCCCAGACCATATTGCTGCCCAATGACCAGAGCACTTTTTGTGATTCGGCAGTGCGTCGCTTTAACTGACAATTGCGCCGTCGTAGGACGTGGCTCCCAAACAAAATTGGGGTCCTTTTTTCCCCACAAATAGAGCTTTCTTTTGGTGGTATTTGATCACCTCTGCGGTTTTTATTTTTTGCGCTATACACAAAAATAGAGAGACAATTCTGAAAAAAATTCAATATTCTTTACTTTTTGCTATAATAAATATCCCCCAAAAATATATAAAAAAACTTTTTTTTCCCTCAGTTTAGGGCGATACGTATTCTTCTACATATTTTTCGTAAAAAAAATTGCAATAAGCATTTATTGATTGGTTTGCGCAAAAGTTATAGCGTTTACAAAATAGGGGTTTGTTTTATGGCATTTTTATTAATATTTTTTTTTTACTAGTAATGGCGGCGATTAGCATTTTTTTTCAGTACTGCGACCTTATGGCGGACACTTCGGACACTTTTGACACATTTCTGGGACCATTGGCATTTTTTTAGCGATCAATGCTATAAAAATGCATTGTATTACTATAAAAATGCATTGTATTACTATAAAAATGCCATTGGCAGTGAAGGGGTTAACACTAGGGGGCGGGGAAGGGGTTAAGTGTGTTCCTGGGTGTGTTCTAACTGTATGGGGGGTTGGCCTCACTAGGGGAAATCACTGATCTTCCGTTCATACATTCTATGAACAGAAGGTCAGCATTTCCCCCGCTGACAGGACCGGGAGCTGTGTGTTTAAACACAAAGCTCCCAGTCCCCGCTCTGTAACAGGCACGCGCGCGGGACTTGGGGGCAAGCGGGGACGCGCGCGCTGCGCCGGTGGCGCGCGCCCCCTAGTGACTGAAAATGTAGCTGACGTAGAGCTACGGGCTCCTGCCCAGGAGAGCCGACCTGCCGCCGTAGAATGACGGCGGCTGGTCGGCAAGTGGTTAATTTGCACGCACCCCACTCCTGACAACTGGTTTTAAACGCCAAGAAACGCGTCAAGTCCATGCTCAGGGATGCCAAGATTAAACTTGCCTAATGATGTATTTTCATCCAACTGTTCTCTTCACAAATTATTGCTTTTTTGAATAATCATGTTTACTGGATTTGCTTATCAATTTACTGTGATTGCTTTTATTAATCATGTCCTGGATTTTGAATATTAATATGCCAATGTGATCATTACTACATGTATTATGCCTTTGTTAGCATGATTTCTGTATTATATATTATGATACATATTATATTATGAATTTTATATTTCTATATATATATATATTCCTTTTGGCCACAGAGTTTCCCTGATGGGACTGTGTTAGCATAATTCACCCTTGATATCCTAAACAATTCCATACGCCCTTCCATGACTCATTTAAAGTCCCATGGCCTTTTCCTTAAAATTTTAGCATTTTCAGAGTTTTTAAATCAGTACTCCATTTTTCTAAACCCAATGTAGCGACTAGTTTTTTATTTTTTATGTAGAGTATAAGATTTCCTATCATCTGTGCCCAGTCTTGCCACACAGAGTTAATCCAGCTCTGAGCAATCCTCTTTTATTGTTCAGTGAAAATTAATAGACTTCTAGATAAAAACCTGTCTAAATAAAAAGTCTGTTTCTCTCTTCTTGCTTTGAGTGACAGGTTATTTACATATCTAGCTTGGACATGTTTATTATATGTTATGTTTTGTTTATCATAACATGAGGTGATCCAAAGTTCATTGTATATTACCAGGATGTGTTATGTGGGGGAGGAGTGGATTTCTCACTTTTTATACTTTGGACCTCACCTCATATTTACGAAAACCCATTTAGCGATTTTTTCTGAAAACGAAAATTCGGAAATTTTGAATATTAACTTACTAATAATAAAAACTATTACTAACTATTAAATCATAGGTATTGTAATTTTCTTTTAGATTTGGCTGTAAGGCTGCTTTCACACTGGGGCGTCGGTGGTAAAGCACTGCTATTTTTACCATGGGTTTTGCAGAGGTTTTTGGCCACTAGGTGGGCGCTTTTAACCCCCGCTAGCGACTTAAAAAGGGTTAAAACCACTGGCAAAGCGTGATTTGCCGGCAGTTCGGCGGTGCTGACCATTGATTTCAATGGGCAAGGGCAATGGAGGAGCGTTTTATACACCACTCCTTCACCGCTCGAAAGATGCTGCTTGCAGGAGTTTTCTTAACGTCCTGCCAGCGCATCACCTCAGTGTTAAAGCACTTAGACTTTCACACATATGCCCCGTACACACGACCGTTTTTTCAGACGGGAAAACTGCCAAACCCGCCAGACAAAAAAAAGAGAACTAACTCTCTTTTTTCCCCCGCCGGGATTCCCGATGCATTTTTTCCCTTCAGAAAATCCGGCCATCTGTAGCAGAAACCGGACATTTTTGGCAGTTTTCCTGTGGGGAAAAACTTAGATGGAGCATAAACATGGTCAGGATTCCCAAGGAAAAGCTCTCATCGGAGTTTTCCCAATGGAAACCGACCGTCCGTCTGTATTGGGGAAAAGTTGAGAGCAGGTTCACGGTTTTCCCCTTGGGATTTCAGAGGGACCTTTTCCCGTTGGGAATCCTGGTCGTGTGTACTAGGCATGAGACTTCAGGGGAGCCGTTTTTCGGGTGCTTTAGGGATGCTATTTTTAGCCCCAAAGGGCTTGAAAAACGCTCCAATTTGAAAGGAGTCTTAGTGAACAAAACAAATACTAATTTATCTGAAGTTACGTTACAAATTATACAAAATAATAAATGCTGCATCTAAACAAATGGAACGTAACAAATTAATAATAAATAATATTAATAAATATAAAAATGTTTTATTATTATTATTATTTATTATTATTAATTTGTTATTTCGGATATTTCGTAACTTTAGATAAATTTGTATTTATTATGTTCACTAACAGCCAAATTTGAAGGGAAATTCCAATACCTATAATTTAATAGTTAGTTATTATTAGTTAGGTATTATTTAGAATTTTCAGATTTTCAAATTTTTGGATTTTCATTCTTTAGAATTTTAGTTCTTATTTTTCAAATTTTTGGATTTTCAAATTTTTGGATTTTTTAATTTTGGGATTTTCTAATTTTTGGATTTTCGCATTGCTCTGTGAATGGAAAACTACAAGGTTTGGCAGCCTTTGTGGCTGTTGGCTTGTAGTTTTCACTGAACTAGCACGGCGCTGTGAGCGCTATGGTAGTTCATTATTTTCTTCTGTCAGCATGTATCAACTTCCTTGTATGAGGTACAGGCAAGACTATACACAGACAAATCTCCAGGAAACCTGCATGGCATCAGTGATCTGCTGGTACAGTGCTTTACATTGGGGGTGGGAGGTTGCAGGAGCAGAAGCACGTTACATCTTTCACCCCACAAATGGAGAACTGTAACGTACCTGGTGGTACGAGCCCGGCGTGCAGGGAGTGGCAGCCCTTGCTTCTCTGATCCCGGGACCCCTGATAGTGCAGACAGGAGGTTCGGGACTACAGAGTCGCACAAGCGCCTGGTAGTGGCGGGTGCTGGGCCCGTGAGCAGAGTCGGTGGTTCCTGGAGACACGTAGAAGTCCTCGTGTAGGTTGAGGGTTCAGGCTCACTGCTGGGCAGCTGGGAGCTGGAGTTGCAGCCAAAGCGGGGGAGGTGTCCCGTAGTACAAGCTGGAACAGGTCCCCGTAGGTAAGTCCACTGGCTGGCTGGGGGTACAGGAGCAGGTAGGGTCGGTACAGGCAGGGTCAGATTCCAGTCCGGGTCAACAACAGGCGGGCAGCAGAAGTACAAAGAATAATCCGAGGGATGGTCGAGCAAGCCGAGATCAGGGCAGGTAGCAGACAGGTACAACAGGTTCAAGCCGGGTAGTCAGGATCAAGGTCAATCAGAATACAGACACTGGGAGCTCACTGATACGCTGTAGACAGGACAGCAAGAGGCACAGGGATCAGATCCCTTTTAAAGCTGGTTTTGGCGCCAGAACGGCATCCCCACGCGCACACGCGCCGCCGCCGCTGGTGCGCGCTCCCGTGTGCGCTATGGTGCCGCGAATGCGCGCGCCGCTCCCGCGCATGCGCGCCGATGCGCCGCTTCCGCGCATGCGCGCGCCCGTGCGCGCCGATGTGCCCACCGATGGGCCAGACTGTCCATGACATTGCCCCCCCCCAAGGGGCAGCCTCCGGATGCCCAACTGGGCCAACTTGAGTGGATGGGCATCTTTAAAAGACTGAATCAACTTCTCCGCGTGTATATTACACTCTGGCTCCCATGAGTTGTCTTCAGGCCCATAGCCTCTCCATTTCACTAAGTACTGAACCTGGTTGCGCCTCTTTCTGCAGTCCAGGATGGACTCGACTTCGAACTCCTCTTCTCCGTCAATTAGTACTGGTTCAGGGGGGCCAGTGTTCCGGCCAGAAAAAGGGTCAGAAACGTCAGGCTTGAGGAGGGTGACATGGAAGACCGGGTGAATGCGGAATGTCTCAGGTAATTCCAGTTCGTAGGCTACGTTATTAATTTTTCTCTTAACTGGGAAGGGGCCTACAAATCTGGGGCCTAATTTTTTAGAAGGGCAGGCGAGTTTCAGGTTTGCAGTAGACAGCCATACTTGATCTCCAGGTTCCAGGTTAAGTTCTCCCCTCCTCCTCCTGTCAAATACTTCCTTGTTGTGTTCCTGAGTTTTGGCCATTGTCTCTTGCAAGATCTTATTATTTGTGCTGAAGAAATGCAATGTTTCCTGGACGGCAGGTACTGAGCACTCTGGGACAGAATTGGACATAAAGAGCGGGTGAAAGCCGTAGTTCGCGTAGAACGGAGACTGTTTCGTGGCTGAGTGGACGGAGTTGTTGTACGCGAATTCGGCCAACGGCAACAGGGATACCCAGTCTTCTTGGGAGAATGAGGAAAAACAACGCAAGTATTGTTCCAGAGTCTGGTTGGTTCTCTCTGTCTGGCCATTAGATTGTGGGTGATAGGCCGAAGAGAAAGACAGGCCGATATTGAGGGATCCACAGAGAGCTCTCCAGAATCTAGAGGTAAACTGAACTCCTCGATCAGACAGAATATTTGTCGGGATGCCGTGGAGCCTTACGATTTCTTTAATAAACACCTTGGCCGTCTCCGGGGCCGAAGGTGTGCCCTTCATGGGCAGGAAGTGTGCCATCTTTGACAACCTGTCCACTACCACGAAGATAGTGGTAAAGCACTCTGAAGGAGGGAGCTCCACGATGAAGTCCATGGAGATCATCCTCCATGGCTTCTCCGGTATTGGTAGTGGCTTAAGTAACCCCCAGGCTCTTGAATTGCCCCCTTTGCTCCGAATACAGGTGGTGCAAGACTCTACATATTTCTTGCAATCCTTTGGAAGTTGGGGCCACCAAAATGTGCGCTGTAGAAGTTCGGTCGTCTTATGCACCCCAAAATGACCGGCCAGCTCATGGTCGTGGCACAAGTTCAAGACCCTGACCCGTAGATCTTCTGGCACAAAGATTTTGTCTTGGTGCCACAGTAGGCTATCTTTGAGTTGTAATTCCGGGCTGGACAAGGAGGTATTTCTGGACGAGGCTTGCCTGATTTGAGACAGCAGATCTTCTTGAAGTAATAGGAAGTTTCCTGATGACAGAATGGTGTCCGGGGAGGCCTGGATCTCCGAACCCCCGTACATGCGTGAGAGAGCATCAGGCTTGGTATTCTTCGACCCTGGCCTGTACGTGATGTGGAACGAGAATCTAGTGAAGAATAGCGCCCACCTGGCCTGGCGTGGCTTTAATCTCTTGGCGGCCTTCAAGTACTCAAGATTCTTATGATCAGTAAAGATCAAGATTGGGTGTGCTGCGCCCTCCAAGAGATACCGCCATTCTTCCAGAGCGGCCTTAATCGCTAATAGTTCTCGGTCCCCTACGTCATAATTTCTTTCCGCCTCTGATAGCTTGCGGGAAAAAAAAGCGACAGGGTGTAAGAGGGCCTTGGGACCCTGTCTTTGTGAAAGAACTGCCCCCACCGCTGTTTCGGATGCATCAACTTCCAAGATATATGGTAAACTCGCGTCAGGATGTCTGAGGACAGACGCGGAGGTAAACAGTCCCTTAAGAGTTTCAAAGGCCGTTTGGGCTTCTGGTGACCAGCGAAACCGGACAGTCTGCTTAGTAAGGTCGGTTATCGGGGCAATGATGGTAGAAAAGCCCCTGATGAATTTCCTATAAAAGTTGGCAAAACCAACGAAGCGCTGAACGCCCTTCTTGTCTGTGGGTGCCGGCCAGTCAAGGATTGCGGAGACTTTCTGGGGATCCATCTGGATACCTTTTACTGAAATTATGAGCCCCAGAAACTGTATGCTGGATTGCTCGAATTCACACTTCTCGGGTTTGGCATAGAGTCCATGAATCCGAAGCCGTCTGAGCACCTTCTTGACATGCTCCCGGTGTTTTTCCAAAGAAGGGGAGAAGATGAGGATGTCATCCAGGTAAACGATAATGAAGAGGTCCAGATAGTCCCTAAAGATATTGTTCACAAAGTGCTGGAAGGTGGCCGGGGCGTTGCAGAGCCCAAAGGGCATGACCAAGTATTCAAAGTGCCCGAAGCGGGTACGGAAAGCAGTCTTCCACTCGTCTCCGTCTTTGATACGCACAAGATTATAAGCCCCACAAAGGTCTAGTTTAGTGAAAATGACTGCAGTCCCTAGTCGTTGGAACAATTCGGGTACCAAGGGAAGCGGGTACCGGTTTTTGATAGTCACTTTATTAAGTTCCCGATAGTCCACACAGGGGCGAAGGGAATGGTCCTTTTTCTCGACAAAGAAGATACCCGCTCCTGCAGGTGAGGTGGACGGACGGATAAACCCCTTCCGGAGACTATCATCTATATAAGTCTTTAGGGCTTCCAGCTCGAGTTCTGTCAAAGGGAAGATCCTACCAAAGGGAATTTCTGCTCCCGGGAGAAGTTCGATGGGGCAATCATAAGCTCTGTGTGGTGGAAGAGTCTCAGCTCCTTTCTTGCTAAAAACGTCTAAGAAGCCATGATAGGCTTCTGGGACGACTTGACGGGTCTCAGCATCAGAGTCCATACAGAGCAGAGAGGGGGCTGAACATGGCACTTGCAGACAATGTTCCAGGCAGTAAGGAGAGTTGAAGTTAATCTTCCCCGTAACCCAGTTGATTTTAGGGTTATGGGCCTGTAACCACGGCATGCCCAGAATGATAGGGAATAGCGGGGAATCAATCACGTCTAAGCATAAAAGTTCGTGGTGGGTTTCAGCAATAGTAGTGGCCAGTGGCTGGGTTTCTTGGGTAACCGGTCCAGATCTCAAGATTGATCCGTCCGCTAAGTACACGGAAAGTCCTGAAGCTCTAGGGCTTCGGACAGCTTGAGTCAGACCATCAAGGTGCCGGCAAAGTTCCTGCATCGGATCCACTCCCTGCGTGGGCTCGGTCATGGCTGTCCTGTACTGTCACGTACCTGGTGGTACGAGCCCGGCGTGCAGGGAGTGGCAGCCCTTGCTTCTCTGATCCCGGGACTCCTGATAGTGCAGACAGGAGGTTCGGGACTACAGAGTCGCACAAGCGCCTGGTAGTGGCGGGTGCTGGGCCCGTGAGCAGAGTCGGTGGTTCCTGGAGACACGTAGAAGTCCTCGTGTAGGTTGAGGGTTCAGGCTCACTGCTGGGCAGCTGGGAGCTGGAGTTGCAGCCGAAGCGGGGGAGGTGTCCCGTAGTACAAGCTGGAACAGGTCCCCGTAGGTAAGTCCACTGGCTGGCTGGGGGTACAGGAGCAGGTATGGTCGGTACAGGCAGGGTCAGATTCCAGTCCGGGTCAACAACAGGCGGGCAGCAGAAGTACAAAGGATAATCCGAGGGATGGTCGAGCAAGCCGAGATCAGGGCAGGTAGCAGACAGGTACAACAGGTTCAAGCCGGGTAGTCAGGATCAAGGTCAATCAGAATACAGACACTGGGAGCTCACTGATACGCTGTAGACAGGACAGTAAGAGGCACAGGGATCAGATCCCTTTTAAAGCTGGTTTTGGCGCCAGAACGGCGTCCCCACGTGCACGCGCACCGCCGCCGCTGGTGCGCGCTATGGTGCCGCGAATGCGCGCGCCGCTCCCGCGCATGCGCGCCGATGCGCCGCTCCCGCGCATGCGCGCGCCCGTGCACGCCGATTTGCCCACCGATGGGCCAGACTGTCCATGACAAGAACTCATCTTTTAACCACTTGCTTACTGGGCACTTAAACCCCCCTCCTGCCCAGACCAATTTTTCGCTTTCAGCGCTGTCGCACTTTGAATGACAATTGCGTGTCATACAACACTGTACCCAAATTACATTTTTATCATTTTTTTCCCACAAATAAAGCTTTTCTTTGGTGGTATTTGATCACCTCTGTGGTTTTTATTTTTTGTTAGCTTTCACCATGCCCCCAATGCCTTTGGCAGATGGCTGACTTTTTTCACAAACTCTTCAAAATGTTTCTTTTAAATATTTTAAGATGCTGTCGACTATGCCTTTAATACATTATAAAATTAGTTAAATATTTGCTTTTGATCATTTCTCAGAAAAATAAAAAAACAGAAACAATCAAGAACGGATAATTGTGGACTGGTTGAGTCATTGAACATGATAACAGCACAAATAAATGCGGGTGTCAGGCAGTTGGACTGTGACTACATGATCATGGTCATTGCTAACCTAGAGATAAGAACAGGTGCAGCTTTTAACAATTCTGTGTGCAAAGTGCAAACACAGGTGTGGTGTATTTCCTTCAACACCCTATCAGTTTTGACAGTTCCACAGTGTCTAAATAAAAGAGTATTTAAGCAACAGTAACCACTATGACTTAACATCAAATACGTTCTCTGAAGCATGGATTAAACTTCAACATTTCTCTGATTCCCTGTAAGCAGGACATCTTTGTTTAAAAATGGGTTGATGGAACAGGCAGAGATTGCCTATAGCAAAAATCACTGATGTTCTACTTAAAGCGGTAGTAAAGCTTGTTTTGTTATTTTTCTCTACAGTTATGTCTATAATAAGGCTTACCTGTAGGTAAAATCAAATATCTCCTAAACGTGCATCATTTAGGACAGGGGTCATCAATCCCCGGGCCGCCGCCCACTGCCGGGCCGTGACCTGTTTGCAGTTGGGCCGCAAAGGCTACACTGTCAGATGTGCGGAGGCGGAGCGAGCAGAGAGATGACATCATCTCCCATCGCCCGTCCGCATCACTGCTGTTCTATGCTCACAGTGGGGCCAATATACTGAGGCAAGCGAGCAGATGAGACCATCTCTCACCGCCTGCATTGCGGCTCCTTCCCGCTCACAGCGAGGCTGCTATAATGCTGGAGGTGAGGCGGGATCACCTCTAACTGCACGACCGCATCACTGATCCACAGACACAGCATGGCAAATTACACTGCTGGAGGTGAGGCAGGGGAGCAGAGAGATGAGATCATCTCTCACCCCCCCCTTCATTACCGCTGCTCTCCCTCACTAGTTACTACCCACTACTCCAGGCTTGCCTCTGAACTAATGCCCACACTTGTGCTGCCACTACTGAAGTGACAATCTTCATGTGGTGGCAGGTGACAATCCACATCTGGTGGCAAATGACAACCTGAGTCTGGTGGCAGGTAATATGGCAAGGGACAAAATGCATCTGGTGACAGGCAACGTGGCAAGTGACCCTCTGCATGTGGTGGCAGGCAACGTGGCACATGACAACCTGAATCTGGTTGCAGGCAACGTGGCAAAACGCATCTGGTGGCAGGCAACGTGGCAAAATGCATCTGGTGGCAGGCAATGTGGCAAGTGATAAGCTGCATATGAAGGCAGGCGACGTGGCAAGTGACAATCCGCATCTGGTGGCAGGCAACGTGGCACATGACAACCTGAATCTGGTGGCAGGCAACATGGCCAAATGCATCTGGTGGCAGGCAATGTGGCAAGTGACAAGCTGCATATGAAGGCAGGCGACGTGGCAAGTGACAATCCGCATCTGGTGGCAGGCGACATGGCGAGTGACTCTCTTGCACATTCTGTATTATGGTGGGTTGAATTATTTCATTGTCTATTACAATGTAATAATATAAATAATGCGTTTCAATCATACTGACACCATATCAACCATGGTGCTGGGATAATTGAAGCACTAACACCAGCCATTGCCCCAATAAATTGCCCTCCCCCTCCTCCCCGGGCCTTGGCACAATTTTCTTGAACAACGCCGGTCCCCGGTGCCAAAAAGGTTGACCACTGGTTTGGGAGATATTCATCCTGCATGCAGCCGCTGACGCCACCGGCGCATGTGCTCTGATGGTCCGGCATACCTTCAGAGCTTCTTGCCAGAACCAAGGGCTCCCACGGGCATGCACAGGAGTGACATGACTGCTGAGAAGCTTAGGTATAACTTGCTCTTAATTCAACCATACCAAAAACCTTGCCCCCCAAAAATTACGCACAGACCATTTAAAGTTGGAAATGCGCAAGGCCACAGCTTTATTGAAAATCTTATAACAAATTTTAAATCCCAACAATCCAAAAACCCATGCCAGTCACGGTTACACCGTGAGCATATCTAAACCAGAAAATGTCTAGTCTAAAAGGCCTGTCTCCACCATCAGTGCGAGACAGGCATTAAACTGACCCTGTGATTTAACGTGAGGGCTTAGCCCAAAAAAGTAATGCCATTTGCTGGCCAGGTAAAACCGCCACACGCAGTCAGTGGTACACTGACTACCGTCCCACCGCAGCCAGCGCTTGCTCGACGCCACCAATGAGGCCTAGGTTAAAAATATCGACGCCGATCTCGTTCAAATGGACCCCATCGGCTCGCAGTAAATCATTATTATCGCCTTCCAGCTCCCGGTGGCGCACCACAATACCACCGATCCGGCGAACAAATTTGGACACTTGAGCGTTGACCTTGCGCCGGAAATGCTCCAGGCCCGCACCTGAGGTGCCATGAGCCCAGACCCGACGGGGAACAATTTCCGACCAAACGACCGTTAAATCAGTAAAAGAGGCGCAGCAATGTCCCTTTTAATCGACGAGATGAGGTCCACCGAACGAGACAGGCCTACGTCATTTCCACCAGCGTGAATGATGAGAACAATCGGACCTTGTACAAATCTCCGAAGGTTTAACAGTTCCGGCAACATGTTCGCCCAGCGAAGCCCACGGAAGCCACACCAACGAATTCTGGCAACCTCCGAAGGAAAACCAAGGTTCCTCCCGTAGTGTCTGTCTGAGGCACGACGAGCAGCCCAGTAAATAAACGAATCACCGAAGATCCAAACCCGAACTGGAGGGGAACCTGAAATCAACACAAAAGATGAGGACGAACATACAGAGAAAAACGAGACGAATCCCACCTACCCAAGCGCTGCAGCTCCTCGTCTGAAAAACCCATCCCACGCACAGCAGTGGCTGCGCCGATGCGAAAGGAGTGCGTGGAGAAATAAGCAGGAGGTAAGCCCAACCGAGAAAGGCAGAGGCGGAAAACCCTAAGGAACTGAAACCTGCTGAGATTGGAAGAATCAGCATGAACCAGATAAACAGAAGAAGACAAGTGAACCGGGCAAAAGGGGCCCCCACAGGCCTTGAGGACCACACGCTTACATCTGGAAGAATGGTCAGTCTTAGAAGAGGGCAAGCGAATAGACACAAACGAATCCGCAAAAAGCACATTCTCGGCCAACACCCCACCAAAGGAACGCCTATCCTTGGCGACCAGCTCACTGATACGAAAGGCACCAAAGAATGCCCAAGAAAAAGCAACCTGGAAAAGGAGACTCTCGTAGGAGGAGAAACAGACACTAGGTAAGATGGTAAGGATATCTGCCAGAATTTGTACCGACACAGGACGCCTGGAGTCAGGGAAGCAGGTCACTCGTCTCCAACCGTGCAGGACCCTTCGAACCACAAATTCCTTGGTGACGTCTTCCCAGCCAAGGAGCCTGAACCAAAAAGAGAGAGCAGAGAGAGCAGTACCAGCTGACGAACCAGAGACCCTCCTCTCTTGCAGGTGCACAAGGTACGAGAAGAGAGCCAAGCGCCTGTCCTGAGGGGAAGAAAGAAGGAACTCACCGCCCAGAACCGAAACCCAGTCAGACCAAACCCGACGGTAGGCCACCCACGTGTTTGGGGAGAGTGAAGCACCGACTTGGCTCAACAGGCTTCGGAAACAAGGGTCCACAAGAACGTCGGGCAAGGGAGGCCCACCGAGGAAGCATTCGGGGCCAATGAGCGGAAGCGATCAAACTGTGAACGAGAAAGAGAATCCGCGACGGAGTTAGAAACACCAGGGACATGCTTTGCCCTAAACCACACATTTAATTGTAAACATTTAAGAACCAAGAAACGCAACAGTGCGACCACGGGGGGAGAACGTGAGGACTGGTGGTTCACCACCTGCACAACACTCATATTATCTGTCCAAAAAATAAAACGCCTGTTCCGCAGCTCCTCCCCCCACAATTCCACCGCCACCACGATGGGAAAGAGTTCCAGTAAGGTCAAGTTCCGCAACAAGTCTAGTTGGGCCCATGAGGCCGGCCAGGGCTCAGCAGACCAAGCACCTTGGAAAAAGGCACCGATACCCCAGGAGCCAGAAGCGTCTGTGTAGAATTCCAACTGTGAGTTAGGCACTTCTTCCAGCTGCCAACAGGAGTGACCATTATATTCCCGTAGGAAGGAAAGCCAGACCTCCAAATCATCACGCATAGGTTTAGTTATGCGTACATAATGATGAGGGGCCGCTACGCCCTTAGTGGCCCATGACAGCCGCCGACAGAAGGCCCTACCCATGGAAAGCACCCTGCACGCAAATACTAAGTGACCCAACAGGGATTAAAGCTGCTGGAGCCGAAGTTTTTTGGCGTCCCTAGCGAATCGCACCAATGACGTAAGCTTAGCCAGTTTATCCGCCGGGAGACGGAAAACCATTTCCACCGAGTCGATTTCGATACCTAAAAAGGACAATACAGGGGAGGGACCCTCGATCTTGGAAACAGACAGTGGGATGCCCAAGAAACTACAAACCTCTTGAAAAGCGGACAACAGGCGAAGGCAATCATCACTACCCGGAGGACCTACAAACAAGAAATCATCCAGGTAGTGTATAACTGAGTGCAAGCCAACGGACTGGGTCAAAACCCACTCCAGGAAACAGCTAAACATTTCAAAATAGTGGCATGATATGGCACAACCCATGGGGAGGCACATGTCAAAATAATAGCTGTCCTGGAAAAAACAGCCTAGGAGATGGAAACAGTCCGGGTGGATGGGCAGGAGGCGAAAGGCCGACTCGATGTCGGCCTTGGCCAGAAGGGCAGATGCACCAGCAGACCTAAGCAAACCGAGCGCTGTATCAAAAGAGGCATATTGCACCCGGGACACCTCCTTGTCAATGCCGTCGTTAACAGAAGAGCCCGATGGAAAGGAAAGGTGATGGATCAGCCGGAATTTGCCCGAATCCTTTTTAGGCACCACACCAAGCGGAGAAACTCTCAGGTTGTGATAGGGGGGAAGGTCAAATGGGCCCGCCATGCGTCCCATTAGCAGTTCCTGTTCAATTTTTTCAGCAACCACGGACACAAAACGCGCCGCAGAGTTCAAGTTACCGGACATCGTGGGCACAAAGGGAATCCAAAATCCCCGGGAAAAACAGTCCAGAAGGATCGTAGCCTCCCTACTGAGGGGGTACCGGGCGAGCCATGGAAGCATCCTTGTGACGCTCACCGGCGTTCTCCGGCTTAGGAAGATCGGGTCTGTTGCCCCGCTGTGAGGATTGGAGCCCTTTTGTTTTCTGGAAACAGCGAACCCGCTGGGTGAGCCCCTCCGCAAGTGGAACACTCATGCTTAAAGCGACAGGAGGTGTACCACTTACAGTGGCTTTCGTTGAACATCCAGCAAACGCCTTTTTTGGATGCTGCCGACGCTCCGGCGAGAGCGCGGGCAGGGGACTGAAAGGTGGTCGGTCTATGAGGACACATAAGCAGCAGCCAAAGACTACCATCCTGACAGTCAAAACGCAGTTCGTGACGGGCGGCCATCCGCTGGCGAAACTGGGTATCGCAATTGAACCAGCACTGCCCGCCATACATCTTGTACGCCCCCCAAATGAGATCCAGATACCCGAAGAGGGAAGGGCCCAGCTCCTGAAACCTCTCGCAGAGCACCCCAGCATAGGCGCAGTTCCCAAATGTGCAAGGAAGCTGCTTAGCCTTTTCCACCTGCACATTAACATCGATTCGCCTAGACCTGTCCGCTGTCTCTCTGTCAAAAGGCACCAGCGTCAGCACGTCAAAGAACTCACGATGCCAAATGTTTTCTTTGACGTCCTGCGACAGGTGCAAACCCACCGGTGACACTGACCACAGGGGGCCACCCAGACGAGAACCAGACCCAGGGGAAGATGAAGGTGCCATGCCCGGCATGACGCCCAAATGCAATAATGCAGACTTTACCGCAGCAAGGATGCTATCATCAGCGGACACATTGCAAGAACTGTTACCCCAAACCACCCCACAGTCATACTCACACAAAGGAGGCTGATGAGGGGAACGCGGTGAAGGTCCAGCACGCGATGCCCTCGGTTGCAGGTGGTCACCATCAGGAGGAGCCGGATGCGGATGACGAAGCCGGGGAGTCAAAGAGCCAGTCCCGGGATGAGGTGCAGAAGGATGAGAAGGCTGGGAATCGCTCAAATCTAAGGGAAAAAACACAGGCTGTTGTTCCATGCAGCGGCAAGCAGGTGTCAGCGAAGAGCAGGAATACTCACCAGGCCGCACAGAAGCCTCCAGCCTCAAATGGTCAGAGAGCCCAGGAGGATGCAGCACACCGCGGACACTCGGGGAGGCAAGCGCAGCCGAGGGAGCGGGACACAGGCCACAGCATGCCCGGGCACCAGGAGCCAAGGATCCGACCCCACAGGTACCAACCGCGGCGCCATGCGCGGAGGGGGGGGGTACAGTGACACCGGAGGAAGAGCCAGGGAGTGGGCAGAGGCCTGCCAGGGAGCTGGAGGCCTCCCGCACTGAGCGGGGGGGGGGGCGCCATCTGTAGCAGCACCCGAGCGCAGCACAGCACAGGGAGAGGGGAGAGAGGCACCTGCAGCAGCTCCCGCCCGGCCTGGCGCTGAGAGCTGGGCACCCGGGACGGCAGGAACAAGGGGCGCAGTGCGAGCCGAAGCGGCCACACGCCCTCGACCAGTAGCATGTGACGGTGCCCTGGGACTCCTAGAGCGGGGGAGACGTGGGTTAGGAGCAGGGTGAAGCCTGGGGGAGCTCCGGCTAGAAGTGGACCTAGAGCCCTGCGCAGCGCTGGTCCGTGGTGGACAACAAGAGCCAGCACCATCAGTGCCAGTGGCTCTGCTGCCCTGCCTAGAGGAGCGCGCTGGGGCCCTAGGGGGACTGGGGCTCAGTCTGGAGGGAGGGCGGGTGGCCCTGCGGGCCCTGGAAGCCGGACGCAGGCCATCCTCCGAAGCCACCTGGGGGGTAGAGGCGAGGGCTGGGGAAACAGTCTCACCCGAGAGCAAAGGCAGGAGCCAGTCTGCTTGGCCGCTTTCCAGCATACCCCTCACCCTTTAGACCAGGGCGTCGGTGTCCATGGCAGGTCCCACAAGAATGCAGAAGACAGCTCCAACTCTTGTGACGTCAGTCTTCGGAATTAGTGGGACGTGCCCCTGCGTAGCTATTTCTAGAGTTCTGTCTCCACCCTCTCACCTCGTGCCAACATAACCAATCCCAGCGGAGCCACTCCGACTCCCTCCACATGTAGACGCCCTTCCTGGTTGCCAAGCATCCAGCAGTCAAGGCTCCCTTTCCTTAGCAGGGCTGGTCAAGGGGCCTTCAGCATTGTGGCTCTGGCCGCTCAGAGCACCGGAGCCCACGAATCTGGAAGAAAGGCCAGCTAAAGCCTGCTGTTTAAGAGCTAAAACGCCCCCTGGCTGCCACATAAGTAGACAGGGGTGTACACATGCCGAGACATTTTTAACTAGGGGTAAAGACAGAGGGCATCACTTGTCAAACTAGCCCATTGAGTTCATACCTGTGAACCCTTTTCCTATTCTGTTTACCTATTAGTATACCTAGAACAGCAATGTGTAATCAATGTGTAATCACCCGAGCATTTGTGTTCATAGAGAAGGATACTCGGGGAGAGCATGAAAATTGTGTATCGACTGTTATTTTTACAACAACTCTGCTGCCTATGTAATCTTACTGTAAGCAAAACTGTTAGCTTCTTCTGCTAGTACCTTGGTTCCAGGTGTATTGGCAGCTGATTTATAAGTGTTTGTGTGTCGCTCTTCGCAATCTTGCTACCCTAGGCCATGGCCTATGCTGACTATGCAGAAATTCAGGCCTGCCGAAGAGTGACAATTAAGGTTCCACAATGCAGAAACAAACTACGTAAATGTCTTCCTTCTAAAGTTGGCCCTGAGTGTGTGGGAATAGGGACTTTACTGTGTTTTCCCAAAAATAAGCCTGGGTCTTATATTAAGTTTGGCAACAAAAGACAGTAGGAATTATTTTCAGGGTAGGTCTTACCATGTAATGTAATGTCTTCTCTCCCCCTATAATCCTATAATCCACTCTATTACAGTAGTATATATTGTACAATGTATGTGTTCCTGTAATATAATTGTACCAAATTACTTTGTTATAGTGCCACTCTGTGCTTCTGTGACCCACCGGAGCTCTCTTTCCTGCAATTATATTACAGAAACACACACAATGTACATTATGTACTAGTGGATTAAAGTATTTCGCCATCGTATCGGAACTGCAATTTTAAAAATGGCGCTCGGGGCGTTCCCGCTGATTAACGCTGAGAATATGTTAATCAGCGAGAAACGGAAATTCACGATCGTACGTGGGCCCGACGCAGTGACTTTCCGACGTTTCCGTAAGCGATACGCGGCGTAAAGAAAAACATGCCCCCTAGGTGGAGTATCCTATGTTAAGTATGGCCGTCGTCATCGCGTCGAATTTAAAAAGTTTAGCATCGTTTGCGTAAAACGTCCGTGAATGGGGATTGACGTCATTGACGTTCACTGACAGAATTTGGAGCATGCGCACTGACAGTCGACGCATGCGCAGTACGTTCGTCGCAGGATCGCACCTAGTTTAAATAATACACGCCCCCTACCCGCCCAATTTGAATTCCGCCGGCTCATTTTCGCTACGCCACCGCAACTTTAGGAGCAAGTGCTATGTGAATAACAGTACTTGCTCCTAAAGTTTCGGTGGAGTAACGTAAATGACAAACGTTACTCCAAAATAAAGATCCGCTCTCCTACCTGAATCTGGCCCTAGGTCTTATTTTCAGGGTAGGTCTTATTTTCGGGGAAACACGTTGAATGTGATTTCCTTCCAGTGACGAGGGCTGATGCAAATGGAATAATATAATCTGTGAAGTGCTACATATGTAACCACTACTATAAATACAGAGGGCCAGATTCACGTAGCGTGGAGTTGTGCGGGTGTAGCGTATCTCATATACGCTACACCGCCGTAAATTAGAGAGGCAAGTGCTGTATTCACAAAGCACTTGCTCCTTAAGTTCCGGCGGCGTAGCGTAAATGGGCCGGCGTAAGCCCGCCTAATTCAAATGTGTTTCATGTGGGCGTGTTTTATTCAAATGAAGTGTGACCCCACGTTTTTTTAAACTGCGCATGCACCGGCCGTGAACGTATCCCAGTGCGCATGCTCCAAATTACGACGCTAAGACGCATTGGTTTCGACGTGAACTTAACTTACATTCTGAATCGACTTACGCAAACGACGTAAACGACGTACAATACGACGCTGTCCCAAAGCCCATACTTAACATTGGCTGCACAATCTTTTTGATGGAATAACTTTACGCCTGAAAACGCCTTACGTTAACGGCGTATCTGTACTGCGACGGCCGGGAGTACGTTCGTGTATTTAGCTAATTTGCATATTTTCAGCGTAAACCCCCTAGCGGCCAGCGTAAATATGCAGTTAAGATACGTTGGCGTAAGAGACTTACGTCGGACGTATCTTAGCAAGATTTAAGCGTATCTCATTTCGAGAATACGCTTAAAGATACGACGGCTCAGATTCTGAGTTACGACGACGTATCTACTGATACGCCGGCATAACTGTACATGAATCTGGCCCAGAGACTATGGGCCAGATTCAGGTAGATGAGAGCATCTTTTCTCTGGAGTAACGCTTCTCATTTACGTTACTCTGCTGAAATTTTAGGAGCAAGTGCTGTTATTCATGAAGCACTTGCTCCTAAAGTTGCGGCAGCGCATCGCAAATGAGCCGACGGAATTAAAATTGGGCGGGTACGGGGCGTGTATTATTTAAACTAAGCGCGATCCCGTGGCGAACGTACTGCGCATGCGTCGAGTGTCAAAGCATCCCAGTGCGCATGCTCCAAATTCTGTCAGTGAACGTCAATGACGTCACATCCCCATTCATGAAAGTTTTACGCAAGCGACGCGATTTTTTTTTTTCCGACGCGATGACGACGCCTATACTTAACATAGGATACTCCACTAGGGGGCTGCTTTTATCTTTACGTCGCGTATCGCTTCCGGAAACGTTGTAAAGTCACTGCGTCGCGCCCGAAAAAGATCGTGAATTTCCGACTCCCGCTGATTAACATATTTTTTCAGCGTTAATCAGCGGGAACGCCCCCGGCGCCATTTTTAAGTTGAAGTAACGGTGCGATGGCGAAATTCAATTGCGCCGATCGCATCGGAACTCCAACCCGGCGTTTCTTGTTTTCTGGTTACAGAAAACAAAAACGCCGGCTTAGGCCTTGTACACACGAGGGGATATTTCCGCTGAACATGGTCCGACGGACCATTTCAGCCGAAAAATCCCCTCGTCTGTAGGGGCAAACGGACGCTTTTTGCCGGATAGATTCCGGCGGAAAAATTTCAAAGCATGCTTTGAAATAATTCCGCCGGATAGCTGGCCGTCAGATATGTCCGCTGGTTAGTACGGCAAACCAGCGGACATATCTTGCCGCACATGCGTCGTATCCTGTGAATGGATCCGACGCATGCGCGCGGAAGTGTTTACTTCCTGGTGCGGTGACGTGGCGGTCACGTGGCGGCGTCAACGTCACCGTCGCGTCACCGCGCTGTCCGCCGGCGGGGAATTTGATCCGATGGTGTGTACAGCCATCGGATCAAAACATCCCGGCGCAAATATACGCTGTAAACGGTCCGGGGACCGTTTACAGCGGATATTTCCCCTCGTGTGTACAAGGCCTTAAAGTGACAGTTAGGCTGGCGGATCAATGGATACTCCAGCCTAACTCTACCTGAATCTGGCCCTATATAATACATGTTATTTACATTATATGATGCAAAGAAGTCATGATCCTTAAGGTATTATAGCCTTTCCATGGAGCCTGGGAGTGTACATTAAAACCAGTGTCATAGTTTACTTGTATCTTTATTTCAACGTTATCTACAAGGCGCTGTGTTTTCCCAATGAAATCCTGAACAATCCTGAACAATCCTTACCCAGGTGTAAATCTTTCTAGCCAGCCACATTCACACTGGTAGTACGTGAACAAGTCAGCTTCCTTCTCTTTTTCTGAAAGACAGTAGGCTGGAAAATTACCAGACCTTTACACATACTTTCTTTTGCACAGTAATCTATATGAGATCATTAAAAAAGTGCAGATTACAGAGACCAATTTTAACTACCTGTCACTGGGCCAGATTGGGGCAAATGATTTACACATAGAAAACTCTAAAAATACGTTGTGCATTTTAACATTTTATAACCTAACAACAAGCTATTTTAAAGAGAATGCTTCCTTCCTGGCTTGCTTACTTCCTATAAAAATAAAATTAAAATACAGTGGGCCAGATTCAGATAGAATTGCCTATCTTTAGGCGGGTGTAGCGTATCTCAGATACACTACGCCGATGTAACTCAGAGAGGCAACTACAGTATTCATAAAGCACTTGCACCTAACTTTGCGCCGGCATAACTTAATTCCTTCGGCGTAAGCTGATGCAAGTGGAAGTGGGTGTGACGTTATGCAAATGAATGGTCTAGTGATTTACGCCTGGCGTATCTTGAACGGAGCATGCTCAGTACGTTCGTTCTCTTGTGAGCATGCTCACAACTATGCCGGCCCAACTTATGCCCGACCGATGCAAAAGTACATCCAGTTCTATCCCACCCCAACCCCCCCCCCCCCCCCAGAGGGAAGGTAATTTTGCTGTGAGATGGCTGCTCCCGTTCCCCACAGGCAGAGGAGGAAAAAAAACTTTAACACCCAGGAGATGTCAGCCCTCATATCAGCAATGGAGACTTTTGACCAGGGCTGCCATCAGGGGGGTACAGGCAGTACACCTGTAAGGGGCCTGGGGGTCCCCAGGGGCCCAGATGGGAACCCCCCTTTTTTATTTTATTTTTATAAAAAAAAAAATGTTTTTAATTTATTTTTATTTATATTTTTTTGATGGACAAGAAGGCCTGGCTTGCAGTCTCTGCTGTGATTCATTTCTAAGGTGTTCTATCGAGTTGAGGTCAGGACTCTGTGCAGGCCAGTCAAGTTCCTCCACCCCAAACTTGCTCATCCGTGTCTTTATGAACCTTGCTTTGTGCCATGGTGAGCAGTCATGTTGGAACAGGAAGGGGCCGTCCCCAAACTGTTTCTACAAAGTTGGGAGCATGAAGTTGTCCAAAATGTCTTGGTATGCTGACACCTTAAGAGTTCCCTTCACTGGAACTAAGGGGCCAAGTCCAACCCCTGAAAACAACCCCGCACCATAACCCCCCTTTCATCAAATGATTTAGACCAGTCCACAAAGCAAGGACCATAAAGACATAAATCAGTGAGTTTGGGGTGGAGGAACTGGACTGGCCTGCACAGAGTCCTGACCTCAACACCTTTGGGATGAATTAGAGCGGAGACTGTGAGCCAGGCATTCTTGTCCAACATCAGTTCCTGACCTCACAAATACACTTCTGGAAGAATGGTCAAACATTCCCATGGACACTCCTAAACCTTGTGGACGGCCTTCCCAGAAGAGTTGAAGATTTTATAGCTGCAAAGGGTGAGCCAACCCAATATTGAACCCTACAGGCTAAAGGACACACACGATCGAATATTCCGATGGACGTGTTTTTTCGTATAATCAAACCGTCTGTACGCTCCATCGGACAAAAGAGCAGAAAAACTACGTAGTTTCGTGAATGTTGGCTGAAAAAGTTCTGCTGTCTGTATGCAGAACAAGTTCACGGCCAGTGCCTTTAGGACAAATATATATATATAATTATTATTATTATTAAAGGGCCCAGAGGTCCCGGATGGAAAGCCCCCTTTATTTGGTAATTTCTTTTTATATAAAAAAAAGGGAGGTTGCCATCTGGGGCCCTGGTGGCCTCCGGACCCCTAAAAAAAAAAAAGAAAAAAAAGGTTTCTTTTTTTTTTAAGGGGGTTCCCATTCGGGCCCCTGGGGACCCCCGGGCCCCTTACAGGTGTACTGCCTGTACCCCCCTGATGGCAGCCCTGGTGGCGGGGGACCCATTAGTAGTGCTAGGACCACGGCTGCCATGTGTTGTCCTGTAACGGTGCTGCTGAAGCTGCTCTCCAGCTGACTTGAGCAAGTCTGGTGCAAAGTTACCCCTGCTTTATGAGGGGTAACTTTAGGCCGGCCAAACAGCTTAGGCACACCGTGCGTAGCCTGTGCCGAACGGGCCTATGTTTGGGAATCGGCGTATCTCCCTCATTTGCATAGGAAATCAAAAAACGTAATGCCGTTGGTCTCCGTGACTGTACTCTTCGCTGGTTCTCTTCCTACTTATCCAACCGCACCTTTAGCGTTACTTACAATTGTACTTCCTCTCCGCTTCGTTTCTCTGTTGGGGTCCCCCAAGGTTCAGTTCTTGGGCCTCTCCTATTTACAATCTACACCTCCTCCCTGGGTCAGCTGATAGCCTCCCATGACTTCAAATACCATCTCTATGCTGACGACACCAAAATCTATTTCTCTACCCCTCAGCTCACTGCCTCTGTCTCCCCCTGTATCACTAATTTACTAACAGATATATCAGTTTGGATGTCACTCCACTTCCTCAAACTCAATCTATCCAAAACTAAACTTATAATTTTTCCTCCACAATGTGTCTCTTCCCCTGATCTCTCTCTCTCAAAATTGATGGCACATCTATCCCTGCATGCCAAGGTATTAGGTGTCCTGGACTCTGAATTCTCCTTTAAGCCCCACGTCCAATCACTGTCCAAATATTTCTGCCTCAACCTCTGCAACATCTTCAAAATACGCCCCTTTCTGGGGGGGGGCGTGGCTTGCTGGAGCCGAAGATGGATGCCTAATTGTACATCTCCTCTGTGAGGGAGAAATAACGGAGCGACTAGAGCCTGGTATAGGCACTAATTCCTTGTCAAAATCACCTCAGAGTTTCTACTAGTCCCAGCCGACGATGTCCTGCAAACGGATGGGATATTACAAGCCTAAAAAACTCACCACCTTCGTGTTCCCGCTTGTGGCCCAAGTTAGTGTATATCCTGAGGTAAATGGCGGCCGTGACGCATTGAGGGAGGCTTATACAGACTTGCCTGATGATAAGCAGGCTGATAATACTGTCACAACGCTACCGATACCTCCCGCACCTGATACAGAGATTGATCCCAACACATGCAGCCCAGCTAAGGCAAAGATGCGGATGGTGTCAGTGATTAGAAATAGACCAGTACTGTGTGATTGCAAAGAGGAATCCAAACAGATATAGGTAAAAAGGGTGATTTATTTAAGAAGAGGGGGTAACACCCCACCACCTTCAACAAGCTCAGTGCAACAAACAAAGATCCACAGGGACAAAAACAACACTAAAGACGATATGTACAGCAAAGGGAAATACCGGAATCATAAACAGGCCAGGCTGAGGTCATACACGGGGGATCAGGAAGTAGCTGCGGACGGGGAATGAACAGGAAGGAAAAGTCCAGGAGAGGGATCAGGTCAGGATGGTTCAGGATGGATCAGATCAGAAGTCCAGAAGGGAGACAACAGGTTCAGGGTCCAGATATCAGGCTCAGGGTCGGGTTGATAGACGGATACCAGGGCGAGTTCTGCTTGAATATGCCGGGTATAAGTAGAGGCGTGCTGATTGCATTCATGTCACACCTGAACGCAGGAAAAGCTGTGTGCTCCAACATACCAAGAACCCCCCGCTGGTGGAGGCCAAAACTGCAGCCAAAATAATAGGCAGATTACCCAGCAGGGGGGACCATTCCTGACAGTACCCCCCCTCAAAGGAGTGGCCTCCGGACGCTCCAACCAGCTGTTGCTGGGGAAGGCTCATGGTGTCCTCGAGCTGGGCAGCGGGCTCCGAGTCATCGAGCGGGTCAGCAGACAAATGCTCCGGGTCAACAGGCTGGGCAGAGGGCATAGGCTCTGGGTCCTCGAGCTGGGCAGCGGGCTCCGAGTCCTCAAGCTGGGCAGCGGACGAAGGCTCCGGGTCATCGAGCTGGGCAGCGGACAAAGGCTCCGGGTCATCGAGCTCGGCAGCAGGCTCCGGGTCATCGAGCTGGGCAGCAGGCTCCAGGTCATTGAGCTGGACAGCAGGCTCCGGGTCATCGAGCTGGGCAGCGGATAAAGGCTCCCGGGTCATCGAGCTGGGCAGCAGGCTCCGGGTCATCGAGCTGGGCAGCAGGCTCCGGGTCATCGAGCTGGGCAGCAGGCTCCGGGTCATCGAGCTGGGCAGCAGGCTCCGGGTCATCGAGCTGGGCAGCAGGCTCCGGGTCATCGAGCTGGGCAGCAGGCTCCGGGTCATCGAGCTGGGCAGCAGGCTCCGGGTCATCGAGCTGGGCAGCGGACAAAGGCTCCGGGTCATCGAGCTGGGCAGCGGACAAAGGCTCCGGGTCATCGAGCTGGGCAGCGGACAAAGGCTCCGGGTAATCGAGCTGGGCAGCGGACAAAGGCTCCGGGTAATCGAGCTGGGCAGCGGATAAAGGCTCCGGGTCATCGAGCTGGGCAGCGGATAAAGGCTCCGGGTCATCGAGCTGGGCAGCAGGCTCCGGGTCATCGAGCTGGGCAGCAGGCTCCGGGTCATCAAGCTGGGCAGCAGGCTCCGGGTCATCAAGCTGGGCAGCAGGCTCTGGCTCATCGAGCTGGGCAGCAGGCTCCGGGTCATCGAGCTGGGCAGCAGGCTCCGGGTCATTGAGCTGGACAGCAGGCTCCGGGTCATCGAGCTGGGCAGCGGATAAAGGCTCCGGGTCATCGAGCTGGGCAGCAGGCTCCGGGTCATCGAGCTGGGCAGCAGGCTCCGGGTCATCGAGCTGGGCAGCAGGCTCCGGGTCATCGAGCTGGGCAGCGGACAAAGGCTCCGGGTCATCGAGCTGGGCAGCAGGCTCCGGGTCATCGAGCTGGGCAGCAGGCTCCAGGTCATTGAGCTGGACAGCAGGCTCCGGGTCATCGAGCTGGGCAGCGGATAAAGGCTCCCGGGTCATCGAGCTGGGCAGCAGGCTCCGGGTCATCGAGCTGGGCAGCAGGCTCCGGGTCATCGAGCTGGGCAGCAGGCTCCGGGTCATCGAGCTGGGCAGCAGGCTCCGGGTCATCGAGCTGGGCAGCAGGCTCCGGGTCATCGAGCTGGGCAGCAGGCTCCGGGTCATCGAGCTGGGCAGCGGACAAAGGCTCCGGGTCATCGAGCTGGGCAGCGGACAAAGGCTCCGGGTCATCGAGCTGGGCAGCGGACAAAGGCTCCGGGTAATCGAGCTGGGCAGCGGACAAAGGCTCCGGGTAATCGAGCTGGGCAGCGGATAAAGGCTCCGGGTCATCGAGCTGGGCAGCGGATAAAGGCTCCGGGTCATCGAGCTGGGCAGCAGGCTCCGGGTCATCGAGCTGGGCAGCAGGCTCCGGGTCATCAAGCTGGGCAGCAGGCTCCGGGTCATCAAGCTGGGCAGCAGGCTCTGGCTCATCGAGCTGGGCAGCAGGCTCCGGGTCATCGAGCTGGGCAGCAGGCTCCGGGTCATTGAGCTGGACAGCAGGCTCCGGGTCATCGAGCTGGGCAGCGGATAAAGGCTCCGGGTCATCGAGCTGGGCAGCAGGCTCCGGGTCATCGAGCTGGGCAGCAGGCTCCGGGTCATCGAGCTGGGCAGCAGGCTCCGGGTCATCGAGCTGGGCAGCAGGCTCCGGGTCATCGAGCTGGGCAGCAGGCTCCGGGTCATCGAGCGGCTGGCAGACTGGCACAGGAACGAGCGGCTGGCAGACTGGCACAGGAACAGCAGGCTGGCAGACTGGCACAGGAACGAGCGTCTGGCAGACTGGCACAGGAACAGCAGGCTGGCAGACTGGCACAGGAACAGCAGGCTGGCAGACTGGCACAGGAATAGCAGGCTGGCAGACTGGCACAGGAACAGCAGGCTGGGCAGCGGACTGGAAGTCATCAACCTGGGCAGCAGACCGGAAGTCATCAAGCCGGGCAGCGGACTGGAAGTCATCAACCTGGGCAGCAGACTGGAAGTCATCAACCTGGGCAGCAGACTGGAAGTCATCAACCTGGGCAGCAGACTGGAAGTCATCAACCTGGGCAGCAGACTGGAAGTCATCAACCTGGGCAGCAGACTGGAAGTCATCAACCTGGGCAGCAGACTGGAAGTCATCAAGCTGGGCAGCGAACTGGAAGTCATCAAGCTGGGCAGCGGACTGGAAGTCATCAAGCTGGGCAGCGGACTGGAAGTCATCAAGCTGGGCAGCGGACTGGAAGTCATCAAGCTGGGCAGCGGACTGGAAGTCATCAAGCTGGGCAGCGGACTGGAAGTCATCAAGCTGGGCAGCGGACTGGAAGTCATCAAGCAGGGCAGCGGACTGGAAGTCATCAAGCAGGGCAGCGGACTGGAAGTCATCAAGCCGGGCAGCGGACTGGAATTCATCAAGCCGGGCAGCAGACTGGAAGTCATCAACCTGGGCAGCAGACTGGAAGTCATCAACCTGGGCAGCAGACTGGAAGCCATCAACCTGGGCAGCAGACTGGAAGCCATCAACCTGGGCAGCAGACTGGAAGCCATCAACCTGGGCAGCAGACTGGAAGCCATCAACCTGGGCAGCAGACTGGAAGCCATCAACCTGGGCAGCAGACTGGAAGCCATCAACCTGGGCAGCAGACTGGAAGCCATCAAGCTGGGCAGCAGACTGGAAGCCATCAAGCTGGGCAGCAGACTGGAAGCCATCAAGCTGGGCAGCGGACTGGAAGCCATCAAGCTGGGCAGCGGACTGGAAGTCATCAAGCTGGGCAGCGGACTGGAAGTCATCAAGCTGGGCAGCTGACTGGAAGTCATCAGGCTGGGCAGCGAACTGGAAGTCAGGCTGGAAGTCATCGGACTGGCAAGCTGGCGCAGGAACATCAGGTTGGCAGGCTGGCACAGGAACATCAGGTTGGCAGGCTGGCACAGGAACATCAGGGTGGCAGGCTGGCACAGGAACATCAGGGTGGCAGGCTGGCACAGGAACATCAGGGTGGCAGGCTGGCACAGGAACACCAGGGTGGCAGGCTGGCACAGGAACATCAAGCTGGGAGGCTGGCACAGGGTTGAAAGGTTGAGCAACTGGCACTGAAACGGGCAGAGCAGCTGGCACAGGCAGAGCGGCTGGCACCGGAGCAGGCTGGTCGGATGTCACAAGCTGGGCGGCTGGCACTGAAACAGATAGAGCAGCTGGCACAGGAACAAGCTGGGAGACTGGCACTGGAACAGGTGGCACTGGAACAGATGGCACTGGAACAGGTTGAGCAGAGGGCACTGGGACAGGTTGAGCAGAGGGCACTGGGACAGGCTGGGTAACTGGCACGATGGTATGGGTTGGGAAGTACTTCCGTTTCTTTTTAGATTTAGACACTGCAGGTTTGCTAACAGAAGTGATGTATGAAGAGGATGGAATAAAGTAGGAGGAAGGATTGGAATATGGCAGAGACACAGGGATGGTGACTGGAGGAGGTTTTTGTGGAGTTGTTACTGGTGAAAAGGAAGAAACAGGTGGATTAAAGGCGGGGTAGGTACAACAAGTAGAGACTGGGTAATAATACTTGGTAGGAAGCGGAATTAACTGGGCTATAGCTGAGGTTGTCATTGGCAATGGACGGCTAGATCCTTGGGAAGGTAAGTGGTTAATGGCAGGGCTGGGATGCAGTGGCTTGGCTGGGATCAGGAGATCTGACCATGCCTGCAGCACAGGTTGAACAAAGGCTGGTTCACACACACCTTGTTTAATCAGAGACTGCACTGAACTAATGCAGTCAGATAACTTCTGCTGGGAACAAGAGCAATAGTGTTCATCAAATGAGGCTGGATCATCCTCCATCAACCATACCAGGGATTCAACTTGGTCAGGACTGAAGGGGGGAGAGAAGTCGTCACTGTAAGGGTTAACATAAGTTGTCCATATATTGCATATATGCTGTCTATATATCAGAATGACATGAGCATTCCTTGTGATGACCATATATAGTAGTAGTCAGTTTGAATGTCTTGTGACCTAAGTTTTGTGGTTTCTAGAACCAGTTTGTGGCGGTTGACATATATACAAGCCTTAATCATGAGACGAGTTCTAACTTAAGCAATAAATAACGGTAACTCTTAACCAATGATATTTTAACAGCATCACCCAAAAGGGGGCGTCCGCCCAGTAACAGTGTATTAACCAATGATGTTAAGACATGTATTTGTGTATTTCCTTTGAATCTCTGTATGTTTTTATAAAAGAAACTGCTCGCGCCATATTACAGCAGAATGATTCAGCCTAATATCGTCTCTCAGTCTCGTTACTGCAAGGGCTAAAATCATTCTCCTGGTACCAGACAGGACATCATACCAAGGGTCAGTACTTTATACCTTACAACTTGGGGTGGGCTTTCAGTTTGGGGGCTCGTCCGGGATGCAGGGGATCTCCTTTCGTCTGTCGGAAGGCTCGGATCAATTCCTGTATTCCTAATAATTCTCAGTCGGGGACTGTGATAAGAATCGTGTCTAGGACACGACGTGTAAGGGTTTTGGATAAGACATCAGGGATGTCCAGATGTCCAGATAAGATAAGTCTCAGGGAGACATAGATATACCCTTGGTATGATCGCCTAAAATATTGATGTTTAAAGTATTAAGTAATATATTGTTGTTTAAAGTATTAAGAATTTTAAAGTAATAAGAAATTATCTGTTTGTGCGGTACAGGTGCTTAGAAGGTGAGCTAAGCCAAGGACTGCTTTGAGACGTGTTTGGCAAACGTATAAGACGCCCCATCTCCGTGGCTAGGCGAAAGCTATATGACCCACGGTTGATGAAAGCAAGTGATACTGAGCCAGGCGTCTGTGTAATCTGTATAACTTGTCCTTGATGTAAAATTTGTTTAGTATTTAATATAACTGAGTGGAATTTAAAAATCTGCCAAGTTAGTTTTAATAATCCCTCCCAAAGAAAGTAAAACAGTATTTAGGTTGCAGGGTAAATTTTCCAGAAAGACAACCTGTCACGATCACACTTGTCAGTGGCAAATTTCTAACCACAAGCGAGCGTCTCGTGACAGGGCTATATGAGGAACTAAAAGAATAAGAAGGAATTTCTACTAAGCACGTAAGACTGGCTGTGATACTTTACAGCCCGCATTATCTTTGACCACCACTAGAGGGAGACTCCACCCCAATCCAACTAGCTGACCACACACAAGCAGATACAAATCTTACATACAATCTGGTGCATGCTAAGGGTTGGGACACAGTCTAGCAATTACTACACACTTCTAGTGTTCCTCCAGCTATCCTGTAAGCTTGAATCCCAGTGTTAATCACTATTTCCACTGTCCCCACACCCACACACCAGGCACACAATAAACCATAGCCTGCCACCACCCAACAGCTTGTCCGCAGACTGGTCTGCTGAACCACACACACACACACACACACACACACATACACACACACATACACACAGATCTCTGTCTGGCAGATCTGTTAGCTTACAATCAGCATGCAATCTGCCAACATACAGTGAAATTGCATACCGATTGGCACGTAACATAGACTGAGCACTTAGGCACCAAAACACAATACATTTTCATTGTGAATATATATCAAAACCAATATTCTACTACAAATGACCTGCCAGTTATGTATAGATAAAGAACTACGAGTTACTTACATTTTGCAAAATATTGATAATACCTATAAGAATTCTATTATCCAGGCAATAGTTAGAATTCCCAATAAGATTTGTACCATATTTAATCCAAGCAAAGTGGGGTCGTGCTTCCAGTGTGATTGGCACGACGATTTTGATTGTGTTGATACTACAATTGGTCACAGATTAGGGTGTGTTTATCTCACTGACGAACGCCGTTGTTTGAACCAATGGGGACCAAACATAGTAAAATTACCTCCTACCCTCCCCCCAATGTCCAAGAAACCTGCAAAGAATACGTTGCCCGAGTAGGAGGCACGGATTATTTTCTTATTAATCCCTGGGTGGATAATATAGCGGGATGGACAGAGGGATTACACAGTTGTTCACCCTTCCCTAGGGACGGGGCAAATGACCTGTTCCATTTGGATATGGTGAAGGGACTGTGTTTAGGAGATCAAAGCGCATGGCCATATTATGGTCCGGACCCACAATGGGACCAGGATTATATGAGACATGGGGGGGAGCAATGGTTAGAAGTTGCCCCCTATTGGTATGATAGACCCAGACCCAATTCTAAACGCCCCAAACCCATAGATCACTCAAAAAGATATGAGTTAGAGAAATTATGTATTAAGAAGGGAACTTCTGGCATAAACCCCATTCCACCCCCCAAATACCAAGCCCTATATCCACAATTCACTGAAGAAGAAATAATTTCAGGAGTAGTTGGAAATAACCGAAATCGTCCCGCTCCTACTGCCCCAATACACCCTGGATCCCAACAACCAATGCCCATGCAATCCTCTACTCTTACAGTTCAAATACCAACAGTCCAAAGTTCAGCCCCTTCAGTTCTGATACCCGACAGTTCAGGACAGGAGGGATCAGAGGGGGAGGATCCAGATGAAAATAGGGGAGCTAGTGGTGGGACCACAGGGTCAGCAGTGGTAGATTTTATAAATAGTACAAGATTCGGAGAAATTCTCAGTCCCAATCGTAATCGGTCAGGGACCACAAGAAACGTGACCCATATGCCTTTTATGACGGTTGGGGATCAGTTATTGAAAAAGCCTATGGATATTGAAGATATTAATAGGATTTTAAAACATTGCCCCAAACCCAATATAGCACCAAAAGGTTGCATAAGTTATCTAAAGAAGGCATGCAAGGGGAGGAATTTCACACAGGAAGATATGAGACTTATAGTTGATGGAATTGTAGAAACCCATTCCGGATGGAAATGGGATAAGGTTCCTGCTATCAGTATCATGGACCTCGCAAAGCAAACTGCAAATACTTACCCTTTGAATACGGAAGAGGGGCAGAAGCAAATGTGGGTAGAATTAGAGGCACATATGATAGAAGTTTTCAAGTCCCGATCCTCCCTCCCTGTTGCTGTTTCTTGCAAACAGAAACCCGGAGAAGGAGTACTTGAATTCTGGAAAAGATTTGTGAAATGCTGGACGGAAGATGCCGGTCTCCCAAAAGCGGATAATGAACAATTGCTCATTTCCACTTTTATTAGCAACCTCTCATCACACATTAGTCTCACAGTTAAACAAGCTGTGTCAACATGGCCCTCTGATACGGAAAAACAGTTTGAAGAACATCTCCACCAAAAAGAAGCAGCAGGGGTCTTCGATGTAAAGAAACCCACTGTTTCTACTCATAATTATCAGGGAAGAAGAAACCCTGACAATTATAGACAAACCAGAGGTAGGAGACCAGAGAGGGGACAGTCATTTAATCGCAGTAACATGGACAGGGATCACATGAATAGAAACGCACAGGACCGACCTTGTTACAATTGCGGCCGTTCCGGCCATTGGGCCAGAAATTGCCCCCTACCTGACAGAAGGGCCAATTCCCAAGACCAGAACCCTGGCCTGACCAAGACAAATACCCAACCTAGATTTGACATAGACTGGACTCAACACCCACGTTGACGAGGCCCGGAGGATTGCTCCCAGGCCTTTGCACAGATCACTGACAGTTGGGAAGAATCACCATTTATTGCACTTCTAGTCCAAGGGAGGTATGTTAAATTGTTGGTGGACTCAGGGGCAAATACCAGTGTTCTGTGCAGGGATCAATACCAAGGTCCCCTGAAAAGGTCTGATCCTTCAATGGGAATAAATGGGATAACCACCAAAACCTATGAAACAACTTTGCTCCCTGTCCATACTCCAGATGGAACATTTGTCATGAATCATGTTTTCAAGATTATCCCTGGTTGTCCGGTAAATTTGCTAGGAAGGGATCTTTTTGAAAAACTAGAACTTAGTATCCACTCGGGTCCGGACGGACTCAGTGTGGAATCTAAGGTGATACCTATAACCCGTCCCATTTTTGTCAGTCTACCGCTTTCCGATGAACTACTCACCGTTGATAACGGCATATGGTCACAGAACGATTTTGACACCGGTCTCATTGATTGTACCCCCTATCGGGCTACCCTGAAACCAGGTGCTCAACCAGTGTTTCATAAACAATACCCTTTGTCAAAAGAGAAACTAGATGGAATCAGACCTATGATACAGGACTTTTTAGAGAAGGGAATCTTGACCCCTATCTGCTCTGCATATAGTACCCCTATCAACCCTGTTTCCAAACCAGATGGTAGTGTCAGATTTGTTCAAGACCTAAGGGCTATAAATAATTTAATCATCCCTCTTGCCCCGATAGTGCCAGATGTCACCTCTCTCCTTTCCTCCATCCCTGCACAAGCCACCTATTTTTCTGTAATTGATTTGAAAAACGCCTTTTTCAGTATACCAGTACACGAGGACACTAGGCCTATGTTTGCATTCACCTTCGAGGGTCAACAACTCACCTGGTGCCGTATGCCCCAGGGATATGCTGATTCACCTGTAGTGTACAGCATAGTCCTCCAAGCTACATTAAAACCCTGGCACCCCCCCCCAAGGTTCCGTCCTGTTACAATACGTGGATGATCTCCTCGTTTGTAATCTATCACAGGAGGCCTGCAGGGAAGATTGTTTATCGTTGTTAGGTTGGTTATATGAATGTGGGCACAAAGTTTCACCCAAAAAGTTACAATGGTGTAAACAGGAAGTTGAATATCTTGGTTTTGTCCTCAGTCAAGGGAGTAGGAAAATCAGTCCTAGCCGTATCCAATCTGTCATGGGCCTGGTCAACCCAATCACTCAGAAAGAAATGCTATCTTTTCTGGGTATGATAAATTACTGCAGACAGTGGATACCGGACTGTTCTTACTATGACAACATTTTGAGGCAATGTACACTGTCAGACAAACCAAAAAATATAATATGGTCACAAGAAATGTTAAAAGCTTTTGAAAAGTTGAAGTTAGCAATGATGTGTAGTCCTGCTTTGGGCCTGCCTGAATATGTAAAGCCATTTCAGCTATATGCAAGGGACAACTGTAAAACCATGGCGGGGGTACTGACACAAGAACACGGAGGAAAGTTTAGACCCGTAGTTTTTTTCAAAGGTAATGCCAATTTCCGTACAAGGTATGCCCGCTTGTTTGAGAGCCCTAGCGGCATGTGCAATGGTGGTGGAAATGTCAGTAGTTTTCACCCTGGGCCACCCCACCACACTTTACACTACCCACCATGTCATCCATCTTCTAAGAGGGATACACACCCAGCATATGTCAGCCCAACGTCTAAGTGGATACGAAGTCATCCTCTTAGGAAACACATCCTTGTCAATCAGATACTGTTCCCCAAATGCAGGCCCTGCCCCTATCTTAAATGCATTATTGGGATTGAAAGGTGAGACAGATGACATTCCACAAGACCATGACTGTTTGACTTCTGTAACAACAGAGACTTCCCCTAGACTAGACATGGCAACCCTGCCCATACCAGATTCGCATGTTGTGTTTGTGGATGGGTCATGCACAAGACCAAATGACACCACATACAACGCAGGATATGTCATTGTAAGTTTACCTGACTGCATACATGAAGCAGAACCCATCCCCTATCAGTCGGCTCAGGCTGCCGAGCTGATAGCCTTGACCAGAGCATGCTAGTTGTTAGGGACAGTCTGTCACCATTTACACAGATTCAAAGTATGCCTTCTCCGTGGTCCATGACCACGGAGTGATCTGGGCCAGAGGAGGGTTCATAGGAGCGGACGGGAAAAGAATTTCTCACTCCCAGTTGATCAATGATCTACTAGCTGCAGTCCACCTCCCTTCAGAGATAGCCATACTACATTGTAGGGCACACACAGGGGGCGGAGATCCGATTTCCAGGGGCAATGCCTTGGCAGATAGAACAGCAAAGGAAGCTGCACTACAAAAACCAGCTACTCTACAAATGGCCGTACTAACACCACCCTCGTTAGATGACACACAAATGATAGTGGAACTCCAGTACTCGGCAAGTGACACAGATCTAAATGACTGGTGTTATCCAGTGTTGCAAAAGAGTCCAAAGAGTGGACTAATTTGCAAAGAGGGGAAACCATGCATCCCACAGGCTAGTGCACCACTTTTTATAGCCCAGTACCATGGGGTAGGCCACAACAGTAAAGCTACAACGCTACTGTTGCTTAAAAATGATTTTTACATTACAGACGTTGACAAGTTAGTAGCTGGGTTTGTACAGAGGTGCATCACATGCCTCCGGGCAAATCCTAACAACCCTAATCGGGCAGTTCACCAACACCTCAAGTATCCAACAACCCCATTCACTCATCTCCAAATCGACTTCACACACATTCCCCGTGACAAAGGAAGACAGGAATATGCTTTGGTTATTGTGGACATGTTCTCACGATGGCCAGAGGTATATCCCACAAAGGCTGAGGATGCAAAGACAGTAGCAAGAATTCTAACTCAACATATTATTCCCAGATGGGGATGCCCATTAGAGATAAACAGTGATCAGGGACCGGCCTTCACTTCAAAGATTAATCAAGAATTAGTTAAGGCCCTTAGGATAGAATGGAAATTTCATGTCCCATATCACCCCCAAAGTTCAGGGGTTGTTGAGAGAATGAATAGAACATTCAAAGACAAGTTAAGGAAGGCTACTGGAGGAACCTTCCACAAATGGAAGGAAGTGTTACCCATCATTCTTGCAGAGATTAGAATGACCCCCCACAAATCTTTAAAGATGTCACCTTTTGAAATACTAATGGGAAGACCCTTTCCCACCCCATGGGCAAAGAAACCCCTGGCCTTACAGGAAGGAGATTTAGAGCAAATACAGGATCACTATGTTAGGACATTGATAACTAAACTAGATGAGATAGAGCAAAAAATTGTCTGTAAGTTTCCTTCTCTTCCACAGGAAAACACCCACCCTTTTATACCAGGAGATGTAGTGGTAGTAAAAAACCTGACGAAGGATAAGAAGGCCAAGGATTTCGCCTATGGTCCAGAAACAAGTATTGTGGCCGTAACCCGTACCGCCGTGTTGACTGAAGGAAGCCCAACTTGGATCCATGCCACCAGAGTGAAATTGGTCCCGAGAGCAAGACTGAGAGCAGAACCGGTTGATGCAGATGACCAAAACAAAGGGGAAAGCCCAATCCTCCAACAAGGGGTACTAACGGGAGCAAATGACTCCGACCTCCCACAAATTGGATCTGAGGTAATAACGAGGGCTGATAGCCCTGACCTCCGACAAGATGACATCGCTTATTTCACCACAGACTTCTGGGAAAGCCTTGTGCCTCCTATTTTGGACTGTCCTAATCATATTCCTGCCAGTTTGGCTGACAACTAACTGTATCTATCACCCTGAAGATTTGGGACACATAAAGGGCATTTGTGGAAATCCCAACACTCCACAACAGGACAATACCAATAACACACATTATAGATACAAGAGAAATGAGAACTCAGAGGGTTTTACAGACAAAATGTTATTATTAAAGTTTAAATATGCCTATGCCCAGAAATCTGGATATGAAAAATGTTGGATATGTAGCAAGCTCCATCCTAGCACTACTAGGACTCCCCTAATGGCAGTACCTCTAAATTTCACCCCTTTCCTTAACAACACACCTCCCCTCGTCCTTACCAATGTCACAAGAATGTTTTCAAATGATACCCCTACTTTTCAAATCATGAGTAGAAGTTATTTCCCAGACTGGTGTTTTAGGTTGGGGAATTCCACAAGGGGGGCTGAAGTTTGCCAACAAGCTAAAATTAACTTTTCAATGACTTCAATTGAAAGCCCTTTCTTTCACACTTCAGAACCTGCCCTAAACATCACTCTAATGAACTTTCTTAGCTCCAGTTCCACCTCCCCAGTGGGCCAGTTATTGGCGAGTCTAACCTTTTCCAGTCTTTTTGACAAAATTATGTCAATATTCAATAAGCGACCTTTAGCTTTAGGGAACAATATTTACATCTGTTGTGGGAAAACATGCCATCCATGGATTCCCATAGATCCCCAGGGATGGTGTTACCTTGCATCGCTGATCCCTATAATGGGTGTGTTAGGGGATGATAAGGGAAGACATCTATTAGAGGCCAGCATGCACCCCAGATATCCCCTTAAATATCGTGGGAAACGGGATTTGTTCCAGGAGAAAGATATGGCATGGGCATGGTTCCCTTCATGGAGTGGGTGGGGAATAGACTTAATGAAAAGGGTGAATAAATATGCGGGAATTATTGATGAAATAATGGAGAAGAACTCAGATGATATTACTAAATTAAACATAGAAACTAGAGCAATTAGGAAGCAATTAGAATTACATGAGTTAGCCATTGAGAGCATAAGCGCCGCTCTAACTGGTTTATGTGAGAACACAGAAGATTATGAGTGTTGCACCTGGTTCCATAACACAAGTATCAAGGTGCCAGATTATTATGATGTAATTGCACAACACCGAAAATAAGTAAACAAATTACAAGATGAAGCTAGGAATATTGCCAAAACCTGGGATCCTTTTGCAAACTTAAGCCTTGGAGCGGGAATGCTGACATGGTTAAAAAGTGCTGCCCTGGCCATCTTTATGATTATTCTTTTTGTTTTACTCTTATATGCTTGTTATAGGCTTATAATGTGCATAGTTGTTAAAATGTCCCAAACACCCGACCCAGCAGCTGCGAATAGAATCTATCTGAACATGTATCATGATAAAAGAAGGATGGAGAAGGAGAACCACATAATTTAGAATTATTTGGATTCTCAGAGGGGATTGTAAGGGTTAACATAAGTTGTCCATATATTGCATATATGCTGTCTATATATCAGAATGACATGAGCATTCCTTGTGATGACCATATATAGTAGTAGTCAGTTTGAATGTCTTGTGACCTAAGTTTTGTGGTTTCTAGAACCAGTTTGTGGCGGTTGACATATATACAAGCCTTAATCATGAGACGAGTTCTAACTTAAGCAATAAATAACGGTAACTCTTAACCAATGATATTTTAACAGCATCACCCAAAAGGGGGGCGTCCGCCCAGTAACAGTGTATTAACCAATGATGTTAAGACATGTATTTGTGTATTTCCTTTGAATCTCTGTATGTTTTTATAAAAGAAACTGCTCGCGCCATATTACAGCAGAATGATTCAGCCTAATATCGTCTCTCAGTCTCGTTACTGCAAGGGCTAAAATCATTCTCCTGGTACCAGACAGGACATCATACCAAGGGTCAGTACTTTATACCTTACAACTTGGGGTGGGCTTTCAGTCACTACCATCAGGAATAACAGACGGAGCCAATTCAACACATAACTGAATCAGTGAGTGAATATCGTCAAAAGACATATAACCCCGATCCACCAAAGAATGAGCTGATCGGATGGTTTCCATCAGCTGATCCCTTGTCCACCCCTCAAAAACCTGGCGACAATACTCCCCATCCTCCTCAGCCAGTAGGGAAAAGTAACAGATTTCATTGAAATCCATGCTTCAGAAAAACGCACAACAACAGGGTGGTTCCTTAATGCAAGCACGTCTGGTCTAGGATGGCCCTGGTATACTGTCAGTGATTAGAAATAGACCAGTACTGTGTGATTGCAAAGAGGAATCCAAACAGATATAGGTAAAAAGGGTGATTTATTTAAGAAGAGGGGGTAACACCCCACCACCTTCAACAAGCTCAGTGCAACAAACAAAGATCCACAGTGACAAAAACAACACTAAAGACGATATGTACAGCAAAGGGAAATACCGGAATCATAAACAGGCCAGGCCGAGGTCATACACGGGGGATCAGGAAGTAGCTGCGGACAGGGGAATGAACAGGAAGGAAAAGTCCAGGAGAGGGATCAGGTCAGGATGGGTCAGGATGGATCAGATCAGAAGTCCAGAAGGGAGACAACAGGTTCAGGGTCCAGATATCAGGCTCAGGGTCGGGTTGATAGACGGATACCAGGGCGAGTTCTGCTTGAACTTGCCGGGTAAAAGTAGAGGCGTGCTGATTGCATTCATGTCACACCTGAACGCAGGAAAAGCTGTGTGCTCAAACATACCAAGAACCCCCCGCTGGTGGAGGACAGAACTGCAGCCAAAATAATAGGCAGATTACCCAGCAGGGGGGACCATTCCTGACAGATGGATGCACCGCTCCCTCAGCCACCCCTAGCGCAAATTGAGCCTCAAGCTTTTAATCTGCTGCAATCTCACCAGGCCTTACACAGCTCCATGTCATCCTTCCCCACTACAGGGCAACCTGTCATGGATACCACTTTAAAGGATATGCTCATATCCCTCCATACTTCTCTGATGACTGATTTGTCCTCCCTATTTCACCAAATTAATACTGGCATGCAATGTATGGGCCAGAGAGTCACAACAATTGAACAAGGGATGACTGATCACACAACTACTGTGAATGATCTAATAGATACGATTGAGGAGATGAAGGATGAACAAGACTGGGTCCGGGCCAAGCTGTCGGATTTAGAAGATAGATCAAGACGCAATAACATAAAACTGAGGGGAGTCCCTGAAACTATATTGCCGGTTGACTTGCAGAAATATGCCAGAGAACTCATACATACCATTTTACCTGATGCTTCGCCGAGAGACATTGTTGTCGACATGATCCGCAGAATTGCGAAGCCCAACCATCTAGCAGCATCTGTGACCAGAGATGTACTTATGCGCATACATTTCTTTCACATTAAAGAAAGGCTGTTATATGAAGCAAGATCCAAATCGCCTCTCCCTCGTCCATATGAAGAGATCCAACTGTTTCCAGATCTATCTAAATACACGTTGCAACTTAGAAGGAACCTGAATCCTGTTACTAAGGGCCTCCTGAACCATAAAATTCTATACAAGTGGCATTATCCTGCAACTCTTCTGATTTCTAAAAATGGCACCACCCATGTTGTCAGTGACTTACAAAAAGGATTGCATCTCTTGCATGACTGGCGCATGACTGGCGCATCATTTTGGAACCCCCCTCTTCTGGCATCCCACACCTGCAACAACGTAAGGCGCAACCATCTCGACGCTCTTAAGGGAACACAAGATCCAAACAATGATTTATTACTTGATTTCTATGGGCTTATATCAAATATAAAGCCTCTCCCTCACTTTGTTTCTTAAGTTATTAACTGTTTACCCCCAGTGGCGGCTTAGCTGATTTCAGCTTATTTTTGCTTGTTTTTGCCGCATCTCTTTATTTATACATCTTATTTTAACAGGAGAATCTTAGTTTTTTTTTTTTTGTCTGTTTGTTTGTATTATTGTTTTAACTTATTGCCTTATTTCGCAGCTCCAGTTTTACTCCCGCAGGATCACAGCGCCTTATTAACAGTTGCATTGCAACCTTTGATTGAACTGTTTGCTCCCGCCACGTACCTACCATCATCTAACTAGTGTTTTACCATCTTATCTTACTTGCCACATAACACAGGAAGACTACCATGCCGCTTACCGTTCTATCACTCAATGTAAAAGGTTTGAACCACCCAGCTAAACGGCATTCTCTATGGCTCACAGTAGAAAATCTCAATAGTGATGTCCAGGAGACGCACCTATTATCCGACTCCAAAGCTCTTTGCTATAACGCCAAACAGGGGCGGACTGACCATTAGGGCACTCGGGCACCGACCGAGGGCCCGTGGCCAGTAGGGGGCCCCGTGAGCAGGGACAGTCACACTCTGAGTAGGTGTTCTGTTAGAGCTCAAACACGGGTTTGTCAGTAGCAGTGTCATTGCTTCCAAATACATATACTGCCTGGCGGTGTATGTATTTAGAAGTTCTGAGTCTTCTTTCTGTCTTACCCCCTCAGTGTTCTCCTGCACACTCGCTCCGTGTTCCCCTCATTCAGATCCCCCCCTTCAGTGCCGTGCGATGGGAGAACCCGGAGGAGGGTCATAGCTACTGCCGACTACTGCACGCTGAATGCAGAGAGGGAGCTGAGCTGAGTGAGTGAGGAAAGTTTTGTGCAGGTAAGCTGCTGCAGTGCCAGTGCACACAATACAAAGTTTCATGTCAGGACTCAGAGTAAATGTTTGTGGCAACATGCGAAGGGTTAAGTGACAAAGGAGGGTTAAAATAGCAGGCAAGTGTGTGTAAGAGCTGACAGAGTTTGCAGCACCCCTCCCCCTAGCTGACAGACATCGAGACAGATATCTCCTAAGCAGGTACAGAGCACTAATCACTATCTATCTTCATAAACATCCCCCTATCACTCTGTGTATGTCCCACATAATGAGAAGTTCATTTATGGCCTTTCCATTTAACCCTGTGTTCTGCACACCCTGTACAGTGAAGTGTACACTCACCACAAACTCTACACTCCATATAGAAAACAACATGCCTCAATAAACATATCAGAGCACAGTGTTCATGGCTATTTGCATGTTACTGTAAGAAGTGATGAACACTGATCATTTAGAGAATCAGGTTTGTTTATGGAGAATTTATATTTTTTATGTGCCAAGGCCCCTTTCACATAGGCTTTCCGATTAGGTGTGCCTGTCTGTTTTTCAGATGGACCCGATTGGATCCTCCAGTGTTCCCTATGGTGCGGCAGATGTCAGCGGTGACATGTCCGCTTACATCTGCTATCCAATCTGATCCTGCCGCCAAATCAGTGGTCGTATTTTCCATCTGTCTGGCGGATGAGATGGAAATGGACAGGCAGTCCTCAGAGGAGAGCGGGACAGACAGGTCCGTCTCTGCACAGTGAGTAGTGAATGATCTGTCATCCGTTTGCTCAGCGGATCAATCCCCCGCTGAGCAACGCGGAGCCCATCAAAACGAACGTGCCCCGTGTGAAAGGGGCCTTACAGTTAGGGTTGGTTCACACCTGCAGGGGGCAACCAAGCATAGGCATGTTTTTCACATAATATCACGTGTAGAGCAGCCCATTCATTTCAATGGGCTGCCCTACACGCAAGCAACATGGAAAAGTCATGAAAGAGTCCAGTTTGATGGGCGCGTTTGCAGATGCATGGGAGTGTCATTAACAATTAATAGAACTGCTGTGCATCTGCTAAAGGGCAGCTCATTTCTGTGCATGTTGGGAAAGCATACGCACTTGTATACATTCCCCACATTTATAGATCTGAACTTATATCACCCCCAGGCCACTCCATACATCCCAGCTGACAGACATCACTTTGAGCTACTTCCTACCCCCCAGCTGTGTGACATTATTCCAAGGTCACTTTTCATTCTCTACCTTCCCAACATCGCTCCCCAGTCACCCCACAGACACTGCCACTGAAATCAATGCCTAAAAACGAACTCACCCCTACCAACTGTCTCACAACTCCATCCCTTGTGCAGTTATTCCCGAAAGGGGGATCATGTGTGGATAGAGCGGGTGGGGGAAATAACTGGAACCGATCTTTTGTGGCCTTCACTGCAGCAGTTGAAAGATTGATTCAATTATTTCCCCCACTCACTGCACTAATCTGGATTTCTCTCACTGCCTGAACCCCTCCCTTGCAGCATTGCCAGCCTCTCTCTTTTTCTCTCCCACCAGCAGTAGTTGTGGGCACATAGGGGAATCTATCAGGATGAAGAGTGGGGAAGGTGCCTGTAAATATGTCATTTACCAGCCCCTTTATTTTCTAAGTTAACACAGTGAGTGATGGATATTGTATTTATTCATAACTGAGCATAGTAAACTATGTTTACTATGCTTCAGTTTATGAACGGGCAATAGTCTCTGTCTCCTGATCATTCATTTTCAGTGCAACAAAGGCTGCAGAGAAAGGGACTGTGGAATATCTGTTCTTAATACCTGGCTCTGTCTCAAAAGTGAGACTTCAGGGGGTCCGTTTAGACCCTGATATCTAACCAAAGCCCCCCTCCCCCAACAGAGTTATAAAATCTGACTTGAAGTAGTAGTAGTAAACTCTGTACTACCACTTGTACCTACAGTTAATCCTATAATAAAGTCTCCTGCCACTCTGCATGTTACCAAGCTAGGTGCCTCTCCACGAGGCCTTGCCACATTAATGTTGCATCAGAAAGATGGCTGCCGTGTGGTGGCCATCTTTAAACCTGGGGGCCCCAATGATTCCCTAGTGCCCGGGGGCCCCATGAGTTGTCAGTCCGTCCCTGACGCCAAATATCCTATGGTGTACCACGTCTAAAAAGAGAGGTGTTCTCATAGCTATAAAACACAACATTGACTTTCACCTGATACAGGAAATCTCTGATCCCTATGGCAGATACCTTATTTTATTATGTACTCTCAATGGCATCAACTACACTCTGCTGAATCTATGCTGAATCTATATGCCCCTAATACCCAACAGATGAACTTCATTCGGAGGACCATACGTAAACCTCAATTACTCAAGCAGGGCCACCTACTTGTTTGTGGAGACTTCAATTTAACGGTTGATATACATATGGATTCCACCTCAGCAGCCAAGAGAAGAGAGTCCCCCTTGAAACAGTTCCTCACGTCACAGGATTTATTTGACGTTTGGAGATGTCATCACGGTTCCGAAAAAGATTATACATACTACTCGCCGCAACATAATTCATACTCGCGTATAGATATGTTCCTTACAGACAAATGGTTATTACAAAAGATTAGCGCATTTGTAATCCACACCATGTCGTAGTCGGACCACGCTCCAATCACGATTACCATTAATGACACTGGACATCAGAGGAATATGTTTCTCTGGAGAGCCAATAACTATGTTTTACAACATTCAGTCTACTCCCAGGAAATAACCAAAAATTTAAATGAATATTTATTAGAGGTATGTAATGAAATTCAGTCACATGTAAAAAGAAGTGGACGCAGCGTATTGACAAATTAACTTCACGTATAGCCAATCTTGAGACCCTCCATAAAGCCAATTCCTGCCCGACACACCTGGCCCAATTCTAGTTCTTAGGCAGGAATTGAGGACAATACTCCTTGACTCCTTTGAGAGAGTGCAACATAAATTTAAAGCCACCTCTTACTCCACTTCTTAATAAGGCAGGGAAAAAAATGGCACAACGCCTGAAAGGTAGAAGAACCAAATCAAAGATAACTCACTTAATTCACCCTCTCAATCAGAAATTGACTAATCCACAGCATATTGCAGATGGGTTTAGTGACTATTCCAGTAATCTATATAACATTAGAAGTGACCCCTCTTCGCCACAACCCTCAAGGACTGACATTGACGCATTCCTTCAACAAATCACACTCCCTACTTTAACAGAAGCACAACTGTCCTCCCTGAATAGACCCTTCACTGGTCGGGAAATACTTGCAACAATTAAATCGTTACCCTCTGGGAAAGCTCCAGGACCAGACGGCTTAACAGGGAAATATTATCAACGATACTCCGACCAACTAATCCCATACCTGACACAATTTTGTAATGACGCTGCCTCCTCTTCCACGTTTGCTAAAGAGTCATTAAATGTTATTATTGTTATGCTCCCGAAGCCAGGGAAGGATCCAACTTCCCCACAAAATTTCCACCCCATATCCCTCCTAAATGTAGACGTTAAGATCTATGCCAAATCCATCGCTAGACGTTTGTTAGAAATTATGCCGACTCTCATACACTTAGATCAATCCGGCTTCATCAAGGGGAGACAGGCACCTGATGCCACGAGACGTATGATAGATCTGATACACCATGCTGAATCCAGCAGAACACCTTCTCTGTTGCTTTCTTTAGAGGCAGAGAAGGCGTTCGATAGGGTACATTGGGTGTATCTGCAAGAGGTACTCCAAAAATTTGGTTTTCGGGACCACAGCTTCAGGGCTATCATGGCACTCTATTCAAATCCTTTGGCGCAAGTGTATACTGCAGACATGTTATCTCGACCGTTTGACATAACAAATGGCACCCGCCAAGGTTGCCCCTTATCGCCACTAATATTTGATCTGTTAATGGAACCTCTAGCAGCGCATGTACGATCGAACCCCTTGATCACAGGTTTGACAATAGGCAATACGGAACATAAGATAAGTCTGATGATGTCATCTTGATCCTGTCTAATCCGATAACTTCATTGGCAGAAATATACAAGTTACTGAAATGGTTTGGTATGGTTTCCTATTACAAACTTAATACGTCTAATTCGCAAATTCTGGACCTTAATCTCGATGCCACGTCAAAAAATTACATACAGCTCCAATATCCGTTCGCTTGGTCAGATAAAGACATTTCTTATCTCGGGATCCACCTCACTATTTCGGTTAAACACCTTTTCTTAACCAACTATAAACCACTTCTTTCCAAATTACAATCTGACATTTAATCTATCCACAAACTTGCTTAATAAATGCATATGGAGGGGGTCTAGACCCAGATGTGCTCACTCCACCCTTATAAAACATAAATCAGCAGGGGATCGGGCACTCTTGATTTTAAGGATTATTATACAGCTTCACTGTTAGATCAACTCACAGAATGGTTTCAACCATGTCACACTAAATTGTGGAGCATTATTGAGGCTTTAAGGCGGCGTACACACATCCGAGAACCTCGCCGGGCTAAACTCATCGTTCCGCCCAACGAGGTTTCCGATGAGCGGTCGAAAAGCGCGTCGAGCCAAATTTCCTCATTGAACAACGAGGAAAAAAGAGAGCATGCTCTCTATTTTGGCTCGACGAGCTTCCCGACGGGATGCTCGCTGAAAGTGTACACACGACCGATTTGCTCAGCAGAATATGTCTCCCAGCGAGCTTCTCGCTGGATTCTGCCGAGAAACTCGGTCATGTGTACGGGGCCTAACACTAATATGCCCGAATCTTAAGTGGTGGGTGATGAGCACTCCCTTTAAGGCCTCGTACACACGATCGGACATATCCGATGAAAACGGTCCACGGACCGTTTCCATCGGATATGTCCGATCTGGAGTTTGGTCCGATGGCGTGTACACACCATCGGATCAAATTCCCCGCCGGCGGACGGCGCGGTGACGTGGCAGTGACGTGGCGGTGACGTTGACGCCGCCACGTCACCGCACCAGGAAGTAAAACACTTCCGCGCATGCGCCGAATCCATTCGGCGGCGGTGCGGCGGCGGAGCGGGACGACATGTCTGCTGGTAAGTGTACTAACCAGCAGACATGTCGGGCGGACAAATTCCCACCGGATAGATTTCAAAGCATGCTTTGAAATCTGTCGGGTGGACAAATCTGTCCGCTAGCCCATACACACGATCGGAGATGTCTGCTGAAACGGTTCATCGGACCATTTTCAGCGGACATATCCCCTCGTGTGTACGAGGCCTAAGACTAAATTACCTTTAGCAATACCTCCCACCATGTTGACACCGGCTTCGGCATGGAAAACATTTATCCAGGAAAGTATTGTACACCCAAAAGCCCCACAGATACCATTCCATCTAGAAGTTCTTCATCATTTATCATTTAACCTACCCATAAATCATTGGTCTGCCCGGGGTATCATATCTATTCAAGATGTATTTAAAGACTCCCATCTGAAATCATTTTGTCTCCTTTAAACAGAATTTAACTTACCATCCTCTGAACTCTCTACTTACTTCAAGGTTAAAAGATACCTAGACACACTTCAATTGCCTATCTACACAATACACCCGAAGGCTTGGGAACGCCTAAATATTGATTCCCGCAAAATTAAGGACATTTCTTTGTTTTATAATGTACTACAACAAAAACTCCAATTTGATAAACTATCCCCCCACACACATTGGGAAAACGATTTGGGCTGAACTTACACAAACCACCAGTGGCAACAAGCATTGCAGTCTATTTATAAGGCTACCAAATGCTCTGCACTATGGGAACTTACTCAAAAACTGTCCCTCAGATGGTACTTGACTCCAGCGAAACTGACCTCATTCGGTCTCAATGTCAATAACATGTGTTGGAGATGTAATTCCGCCAAAGGTGATTTATTTCACATAATGTGGAATTGCAATTCTCTCACACCTTATTGGAGGACTATCTTCCAAATTCTATCAGACATCTCGAACCAACCCATTGTCCCCACACCTGACCTAGCGGTACTCAGTCTCTCTATAGATTCAGTACCCCCTATTGCCAGGCATGTGACTACACACATATTATTAGCATCTAGACTGTCTATAACTAGACTGTGGAAGTCAGATAAAATTCCCTCCATAGAAAACACACTTGACTAGGTGAACCTTCATTATGGATATGAAATGACTATGGCGTCTAGTGGTGGATATTGGATTAGGGGAAAAACACTTGGTCACATTGGGAAAAATGGAATGGAGCTGTGAAGTTTCTTTGAATTTGTTTGTTCTTAGTTCATAGTGTCATGATCTGAAGGCAAGTTCAGCTGGTGAACTTTAGTCCAGTTAGTGTGCCCTGAGTGATATAAAATTAATTTGTGTTCTTGATAGAGCCAGGAATTTGCTACAGACCATACTGTTATGAGCTCCCTTTTGGATTACAGGTGATGCATCGAGTGTGTTGTTGCAGATAAAGTAATTCTGGAGTCAAGCCTCGTACACACACTCGGTTTTCTCGGCAAGAACCAGCGGTTCTTTTGAAAGGACTGTGTGTACACTCGGCGGCAAGAGATTCTTCCCAAGAATCTCATCAGGAAAAACAACGTTTCTAAGTCCTGAATTGTTTGAAATTGGATTATGTCCCTCAATAGAGAGGTACAATATTTAAGCTTGGTACACATGATGAAATTATATGACAAATCATGGTCCATTTATTTGGCTTGAAAAGATTACTAAAATTATTTTCGTAAGAAAATTGTACTGATTAAACAAAAATCGTACAATCTTGTATTGTACATGAAACATTTTTGTGCTTATCCCATTGGATAATTTTACATGACCTGTCCTGATCGACTCCCAAAAGCTGTGTACTTATGATCAGATTATTGTACGATTGCTTGGAAAACTGTTTTTTTTTTGTACGATTTTCTGGTCGTGTGCACTAGGCTTAAGGCTGCATTCACACCTGAGCGTTTTGTCGCCTGAAGCATGAAGCTCCAAAACGCTAGAGGGGAAAAAATAAATTTTTCTCAATGGAGATGGTTGACATCTCCACTCCAAAATGTCTGACGCCGAACGCCTGAAGCTCAAACAAGTTCTGGACCCTTTTTTGTTGCTCGAATTGAGCGTATTTGGGCGTTTTTTTATGTTTTTAACATTGTTGACCCTAGACCTGTCCAAATTTGCGGTAAAAAACGCTGCAAAAATCGTGGCAAGTTGCGGTAAAAAACGCCGCAAATATCGCGACAAAACACGGTTAAAAACGCAGCAAAATCGCTCAGGTGTGAATGCAGCCTCAATCACGAAATCTTTTTTTATATGCCATTCTTGTTGTGGGAGGCACAGGGTAAATGTATTGAGGGGTAGTCAGAGAGAAACAACAGTTCTATTGTTATGTTCTGCAGGCATGGCATTTTGCACTGTGAAGTCGCGCCTCACTTTGGAAAGACTTCCAGTTGTATCTACAGGACAGGAAGTGTGTATGTGTGTGGGAGGGAAGGGGTATAGAGACAGCAAAAACAAAAAAATATATTTATCTAAAACAAAATGAGTTTTGGCTTCAGATATACAGTAAAACCTCGGATTGCGGGCATCATTCGTTGCAGAAGCATGCTTGTAATCCAAAGCACATGAATATCAAAGCAAATTTCTCCATAAGAAATAATGGAAACTCAAATGATTCCTTTAACAACCATTTATTCATAGGTCCTTCAGTTTTTACTCCATAAAAAAAGATTCTAGCAATGTGACCAGGTCGTGTAACCATGAAAATGTCCATCCACAAATGCAAGCCTCCACAAGGGGATTAGAAGCAAAATCCAGCAGAAGCTACAGAGTATAAAAGAGAAGAGTGGCGCCTCTAAGGCTGCATTCACACCTTTGCGTAGGCACGGGACATAAAATAGGCGTTTTGTCCCGTGATTTGCGGCGACAAAACGCGTCGTTTTTACATTGTATTGTCGGCTATGCGGAACACCGAAACGCACGACGAAAAAGGGTCCGGGACTTGTTTGAAATTTGGCGTTCGACGTTCTATCGACATACAGCGTTCTGCGTTAGGAGATGTGAACAGTCTCCATAGAGAACAATGTAAATTCGACCCTCCGGCGTATTGTAGCATCGCGGTTCAGGCGTAAAAGGAGGGGAAAAAATACATTATTCTCTATGGAGATGGTTCACATCTCCACACCAAAACGCCTGACACCGAACTCCTGAAGCTCAAACAAGTTCCGGACCCTTTTTTGTCGCGCGAATTGGGCGCATTTGGGCGTTTTAGAACGTTTGTATTCCCATAGAAAGTAATGGAAATGCTCGATTCAAGTGTCTAGCGCGACAATGAGCGCGACAATGAGCGTTTCTACGGGCGTTTTGTCGCTTTAGTCGATAGAACATTTCACCCAGGCAGAAGATAAAAAAAAAACTACAAACATAGCAACAAGTGATGAAAGAGATGATAATTTTTCCTATTGGCTAACATAAAAAACGTTGAAGTTCAAAAACATCGGACAACGCTGTATGCAAACGCACGAATACGTGTAAATATGCGCGACAAAATGGCAGAAAAAACGCTGGAAAAAACGACCGAAAACGCTACGCTCAGGTGTGAATGCAGCCTAAGTGTAGCAATATGTTGCTAAATGTTGTACCTTCATTAAATGTAACCATATTGCTGCATTCACACCTGAGCGTAGCGTTTTTTACCGCAATTTGCCGCAGCGTTTTTTACCACGATTTTGGACAGGTCTAGGGTCCCCAATGTAAAAACAGAAAAAATTCCCAAATACACTCAATTTAAGCGACAAAAAAGGGTCCAGAACTTGTTTGAGCTTCAGGCGTTCGGCGTCAGGCGTTTTGGAGTGGAGATGTGAACCATCTCCATTGAGAATAATGTATTTTTTCTCTTCTAGCGTTTTTGGAGCTTCATGCTTCAGGCAACAAAACGCTCAGGTGTGAATGCAGCCTTAAAGGAGCCTCTCTTCTATTTTATACTCAGTTATGACATGTGTCTACTCTTATATCAAGACATTGCTTGTATATGAAGTCAAAATGTATTTAAAAATGTTGCTTGTTTTGCAAAACGTTCTCAAACCAAGGTTTTACTGTACTTTAAAAACCACTTCCGTACTGGCTCACGCCGATATACGTTGGCACTTTGAATAGGGATATCTTTGTTATGGCAGCAGCTAGCTGTGATAACCCTGGTATTCTCTTCTTCAGTGAGCGGTCCGGTTTCTGATAATAGAGGTCTCTGCTGCAGATATACATAGTTGTAGTAGTAGGGCCGTATTTACCTGCACAGGGATTCACAGGTGCTCTTTGCATCTCCATGCAGGCAGTTCATTCTTGAGAATTGAGACACAGGAGCTGCACACACTGTCTGCGTTCGGGGCCGTACACCCAAACCCGCCTATGTGTCAAATTGGGAGCAGAGCCTGTGTCCGTGCAGCTGCCTGTGTCCCAATTGACATGAATGGCATTTCATGAAGTGCAACACCTGTGCATTCCTGGGCAGGTAAGCATGGCCCTTGCCAGGGATGGACTGGCCATTGGGACTACAGGGAGTTTCCCGGTGGGCCGATGGCTCAGTGGGCCAGCTTTAGTGACAGCGGACCGCCACCCCCCTCCGCTCCTCTATCTCTTCCTTTCCCGCAGCGCTCATCTGGGGGGAACAAATAAGCAAGGGGGGACCAGAGGAGCAGGGTGGATGACAGAGGAGCATGGGGGGAGGGGACAGACAGCTGACTCAACAGCCCATAAGGGGGGGCACTGAACTGATTCTTTGCACCGCATGAAAAAATGTCTAGCTTCCCCACTGGTACTGCCTATAAGAGTACCAGTACCAGCCATTCTACTCTAATTAGGTAGAATGGCTAGTGGCTAGTGAAGGGGGAGAGGGGGCTTGGGTGGCCAGGGGGGGTGCAGGAGTTGTCCGACCGCCATGGGAGAGACCTGTCAATGTGGGCCAGTCTGGATGAAGTCCAGGGCCAAATTTCTGTCCCAGTCCAGCCCTGGCCCTTGCATGTAGTATGCCAATTTGAACAAGGCTCCGAAAAGTGTTTTTTATTATTTGGTTGTGTCCCTATTTGAGATATAATCCTATTACTTCCTGTCACCAGAACAAATAGTAAAAATGTAGACGCATTCAACTAAGGCTCCATTCACACCTAGGCGTTTTAACGCCTGAAGCGCGACGCTATGGCAGCCTAAAATACGCTGGAGGGGTGATTTAACATTGTTGTCTATGGAGATGGTTCACATCTCCACGCCGAAAGCCAAAACGCCGTAAGCTTGAAGCTCAAAACAAGTCCCGGACCCTTTTTTTCAGGCGGCTTCGGCGTTCGGCATAGCTGACAATGATCTGTAAAAAAAAAGTTAAAAACAACGTGTTTTGTCGCTGCAAATCGCGGTACAAAACGCTGCAATTTGTCGCGGCAAAATTGCGGTCCAAAATGCTGCGCTTAGGTGTGAATGCAGCCTAAAAGCAGAAAATAAAAAGTTTTAGTTGAAGTTAGGCTTCAAGTCTGCCACATATCAGGCAAACTAAACATAGAAACAAGGCATCTAAAACATTAAAGGGGTTGTAAAGGAATTTTTATTTTTTTTCATAATAAGCATCCTTTACCTGCAGACATTCCTCTTTTCACTTCCTCATTGTTCGTTTTTGCTCAAAAGTTGCTCTATTTCTTCTCTGTTCTGTTCACTTCCTGCTTGTCTGATTGTTACTCACCACCGTGACGCAAGGCTTTACTGCGGTGGTCAGTGATGTGCTCGCCCCCTCCTGGGAACTACATCTGTGCAGCAGGACGCTCTCTACGTGTTAGAGACGTCAAGGAGGTGTGAATTACTGGGCGTGCCGCAATGCATACTGGGAAATGTAATTCTTACATGAACGAGCAAACCAGAAAGTGAATGAGAGAACAGAAACTAGAACGGTGATATAGATTAAGGAATTTATTAGGTATTTACTTGTTTTTTTAACAGAATAAATACACTTCATCTGTCTGTCTACCTTGCAGACATTCATTTTAGATAAAAAAAAAATGTTTAATTTACAACTCCTTTAACCACTTAAGACCCGGACCAATACGCTGGTAAATGACCCAAGGTGTTTTTGCGATTCGGCACTGCGTCGTTTTAACAGACAATTGCGCGGTCGTGCGACGTGGCTCCCAAACAAAATTTGCGTCCTTTTCTTCCCACAAATAGAGCTTTCTTTTGGTGGTATTTGATCACCTCTGCGATTTTTATTTTTTGCGCTATATACAAAAATAGAGCGACATTTAAAAAAAAAAATCAAATAAACTAAATTTTAGTCAAACATTTAGATCAAAATGTATTTAGCCACATGTCTTTAGTAAAAAAGAAAAATTGCAATAAAAAAAAAATAGCTACCTAGCGGGAACAGCGACACTAATACAGCGATCAGAAAAATGATCGCTTAGTGACGCTGGCAATAGGGAATGAAAGGGTTACCTAGGGCGGTGATCAGGGGGTTAAAACTTTATTAGGGGGGGTGGGGGGGCTATCCTGAACCTAACACTAACTGGTTTTACACTGCCTGTCACACTGACACTAAATGCAGTGATTAGATCACTGCATTCAGTGACACTGTGACAGGGGGGGTGGGGGGGCAGATCGCAAGGGGTTAAGTATGCCTATGTGTGTGTGTGTGTCAGTGTAATGTTGGTGCACACTTACTGTGAGGTGTTCCTCTCATCGCAGCGGTTGGAAATACCGCTGCGATGAGAGATTACATCACTTCCCCCTTCCTGTGTAAACACAGGAGGAGGAAGTGACACAAAGGGGGGAGCGCTGCTATTGGCTGGGAGCGATCGCGGGGGGGCGGGCAAACACCGACATCCGCCCGCTCGTCCCGGATCGCTCCCGGAGACACGGGGACCTCCGCACGCCGCGGAGGGGGTCCCGATCGGACCCCCGACCCGCTACTGAGCGAGGACGTAAATTTACGCCCTTGTGCCCATCCATGCCATTCTGTGGCCGTATATGTGCGTGCGGAGGTCCTTAAGTGGTTAAGAAACAACCTGATAAGATTATTTACTGTAACCTAATGTGATATGAATATAACAAAACAGTGGCAAGTCTAAACACAAGAACATACATTTAGACATGGTGGCTTTCTTTTTGCACTCTCTTTTTCCTTTATTTTCACTTGGTGATCCTGTCAGTATCAGACTACTTCCCCTAGAGTGACAGGGCTCACTCACTGTACTGTACTGCCAATATGGAAAAACAGCACTGTCACGCTGCGGGGTGTGGCAGCACGCTCTGTGATCGCAGTGTCCTTTGGACACTGCTGATCACAGATTAAGGTAAAGAGCCAATCATCGGCAGACAAATCGGACACTTTTGACACATTTTTGGGACCAGTGTCATTTATACAGCGATTAGTGCTATAAAAATGCCCTGATTATTCTATAAATGACACTGTTAGGGAAGAGGTTAACACCAGGGGGTGATCAGGGTGATCAAGGGGTTGCTACCAGGGGTAGGCAACCTGGGGCCCTCCAGCTGTTGTGGAACTACGTGCCGCCAAAGGCACGTGTGCGAAGCATGTCCCCGGAGCCGATGCAAGTGCCCGGTGGTCACGTTGCCCACCAGGCACCCACGATTGCTCGTTACAGAATGAGAACAGGGATGTGTTTGTGTAAACAAACAAATCTGGGCGAGGAGACTGATCGTGTGTTCATACAATGCATGAACATTGATCTCTCTTTTCCCCTAGTCATTCCCACCCCCCTACAGTTAGAACACACAATAAGGGAACACACTTAACCCCTTGATCACCCCCTGGTGTTAACCCCTTCCCTGCCAGTGTCATTTATAGAATAATCAGTGCATTTTTATAGCACTGATCGCTGTATAAATTACACTGGTCCCAAAAATGTGTCAAAAGTGTCCGATTTGTCTGCCGATGATTGGCTCTTTACCTTAATCTGTGATCAGCAGTGTCCAAAGGACACTGCCATCACAGAGGGTGCCGCCACACCCCACAGCGAGCGCATGGCGGGTGCAATCACAAGACGTCATCATATGGCGGTGTTCCAGAACTGGACGTTCCAGAACAAGCCACTCAGTTGTTATCCTGGCGGAGCAGGAGTGGTCATTCCCCCCTCCTGCTGCTTTTACCGAGCCTCCCGTCCCACCAGGAGACCTGATCCTCCATCCGCCATTTCCGGAGCCTAGAGATAGACTGGCACAAAGCCGGAAACTGCTTTGTGCCAGTCTTCTCTCTGTAAACACGGAAGCAACGTCATAACGTCACTTCCGGTTTACTTGGGTGCCAATGGCACGTTTAAAAAATAAATAAATACAGTATTTAGAATTGCCGTTTTCGGCAATCTGAATACTTCGAAGTACAAAGGAGGGATTTGGGGTCTTTTAGACCCATGATTCCTCCATAAAAAGTACCTGTCACCACCTATTACTGTCACAAAGGATGTTTACATTCCTTGTGACAGCAATAAAAGAGATCAACATATTTCTTTTTAAAACACAAATATTTTTTTTTAAAGCAAGCTCTTGCAGCCAATATAGCGCATACGGAAGTCGCGCCAGCATATGTAAACCGTGTTCAAATCACACATGTGAGGTATCGCTGAGATTGTCAGAGCAATAATTCTAGCTCTAGACCTCCTCTGTAACTCTAACCTGGTAACCCTTAATTTTGTTTTAAAGTGTCGTCTATGGAGATTTTAAGGTACCGTAGTTTGTCGCCATTCCACGAGTGTGCGCAATTTTAAAGCATGACATGTTTGGCATCTATTTACTCGGCGTAACATCATCTTTTACATTATACAAAAAAATTGGGCTAACTTTACTGTTTTGTTTTTTAAGAATTCATGAAAGTATTTTTCCCCAAAAAGACCGCTGCACAAATACAGTGTGACATAAAATATTGCAACAATCGCCATTTTATTCTCTCGATTCTCTGCTACAAAATGTATATTATATATATATATATATATATATATATATATATATATATATATATATATATATATATATATATATATATAATGTTTGGGGGTTCTGAGTAATTTTCTAGCAAAAAATACGGATTTTAACTTATGCTTATGCCGCATATGCCGCATACACACGACCATTTTTCTTGACGAGAAAATTGCTAATTTTTTTAATTGGTCATTAAAAACGACCGCGTGTAGGCTCCAGAGCATTCTTCTCAACGTGAAACATGGGCATTAAAACATTTAGAACATGTTCTATTTTTCCTCGTCGTTTTTCATGTCGTCGTTTTTCACGTCGTGAAAAACGGTCGTGTGTAGGCTTTAACGATGGGGGGAAAAATTTTATGAGAAGGGAAATTTGCATAATCAGCCCAAAGGGTGCCGCCAATCGAATGGAACTTCCCCTTTATAGTGCCGTTGTACGTGTTGTACGTCACCGCGCTTGCTTAAGCATTTTTTTTTCACGATCGTGTGTATGCAAGGCAAGCTTAACAAGAATCACGTTGAGAAAGTTTTTTTCCATGACATGAAAAATGGTTGTGTGTACGCGGCTTTAGGCATGAAAGGGATAAAATAATATGTAAAGTGGTTGGAGGGAAGCTTCAGAATTGTAAAGATGTTTTTATTACAAAGTATGTCAGCAGACTGCAGTTCCTCTTTAATTTTCTGACCAAAGTTCCACTTTAATAAAAGTTGTTAGTAGAGACATCATTTTTTATTTTTTTTGCCAGTCAGCTGATTGAAACCAATGCCAACACAACTGTCCTCTGCTGTGAAAAATGGCAATGAAGCCCTGCCCCCCCACCCCCCTTGAAAACCACAAAAATGTTTAGTTGGAAATCACACACTAGCCCAGAGTTTAGAATAAAGACAACAATATGCAGTTTTAAATGTTTTATTTTTCTACACTCTAAAAATACATAGCAAATACAGGTAACAAGCTCACATTGAACTTGACGGGCTTTTTTAAAAACACAACAAACATGGTAATTCAAGAAGGAAGAGAAGACTCCTATCAGATAACACATTATGAAGAAAATAAGGCACGGAATATTCCCCCATTCCTTGTGTACATTTGTTCTTAAAAAAATAAGCTCAAATCTCAAGTCTCTATACAGCTTTGTGTGTATAAAAATAAAAAAAGGTAGCAATCTGTATGAAATGGTTTTTAGAAATAAAATGCCATTTTGCACATACCGTTAACTTAAAGAGTAATGCATGAGTTTTATACATTACATTTTTCAGGTGCGAGCTGTATCATTTTTTTTTCCTGTGGACGTGATATTGATGTTGTCATTTTATAAATTTCTTCCACAAGTGTTTCTGATTAGGAGTAACACATGAAATGCCAGTCTTTGTGCAAAATGTGACATTTCTCCATGTTTAGTCATTTATCCTGAGCAGAAGATACTGCAGCAAGCCCAGAGATTGATGACGTAAGCTATAAGGCATAACATCTTCTATCGTGTATATAGTTCAAAGTCACTGGCATGGATATTGATGGGAAAAGAGCTTTGTTTTCCCACATTCATTGTGGATCTTAGTGAACCTGGTAATCCTCATGCATATTGACATTTGTTCCGGTCTAACATAGCCCACTGCTTGAATGTCTATTCCCGCAGTTGTCTACTAGCCACATTGTGAAGACACGGGCGGGTGATGAGTAGTAGGAGAAAGAAGCAGTTGCTGATTTGTTACCATGCAAATGTTTTATGATCCGGCTCAGTAAACCAGAATCTCTCATATTTTTAAAGATTCCCCTGTTGTAGAATAACTGAATGCAATTCAAGCATCACAGCATCAACTTTAAAGGGTTAGCTCACCTTTCAAAAAAAAAGGAGGTAAAGAAAAAAAAACGAATGCCGCGTACACACGATCAGTCCATCCATCTGATGGACCGTTTCCATCGGTTAACCGATGAAGCTGACTGATGGTCCGTCGCGCCTACACACCATCGGTTAAAAAAACGATCGGGTCGGAACGTGGTGACGTAAAACACAACGACGTGCTGAAAAAAATGAAGTTCAATGCTTTCAAGCATGCGTTGACTTGATTCTGAGCAGGCGTGGATTTTTAACCAATGGTCGTGCTTACTAACGATCGGTTTTGACCTATCAGTTAGGAATCCATGGGTTAAATTTAAAACAAGTTGGCTTTTTTTTAACCGATGGTGCCCACACACAATCGGTTTGGTCCGATAAAAACGTTCCATCAGACCGTTCTCATCGGTTTAACCTATCGTGTGTATGCGGCCTAAGGTGCTACACCTGTCCTCCCCCCGGCTCTGCTTGTCCCTAAAGCCCTCCAAGGGTGATGAGCTGTCAGTGCCCATGTAGCTGGTGTGCTCCAGGGATTTGAAATCCCTGCACTTCTTCTTTCGGTAGGGCTTGTAGGACAGACCAGAGCAATTATGATTGGTCAAATTGGTCACGTGACCAATTAGAATCTCTCCGACCATCCCAGAAGCCCCCAGAAAGAAGAGGAGCAGGGATTTCAAATCTGCTATACTGCCTGTATGGGCACTGACAGCTCATCACCAGCGGTAAAAATAGTGGTGACCAGGAGGTGTAGGGTGTTCTTTGCCTTTTCACTTTTTTTCTGAAAAGGTGAACTAACCCTTTAAGCCAGGGGTCTCCAAACTGCAGCCCGAGGGACGGATGTGGCACTTTGCCAGTCTTCATCTGGCCCTTGGGACACTATTCCTCCAATGATATGAGGCACTATTTCTCCAACTATCACCAACAATAGGGCACCATTTCTCCCACTAATACCAATGATGGGGCACTACTGCTGACCACCAACACTGAGGCTATGTTCACTCTCACTGATGCTGGGCTCAGGACATTTTCTACCCCCCGCTGACCACATTCCGACCCCCTTAAAGTCTATAGGACAGTAAATAGGCCCCTTGTTTGGATAGTTTGGAGACCCCTGCTGAAGACATTATAATGGTTACAAAGTAGAAACTACTATTTCTCTTACTCCAGCTCTTTAATTTTTAACAACAGGAGGCCCCCATCTTAGACCTTCCTGGGACCAATCAGCAGACTCTACTACATAGCACTGTGTCTACTGCTTTCCCATAAGGGGAACATTGCATTGTGGGTTTATTAGGAGTCATGTCACACATATAAAAAGGCATGCTGCTTGGCCATATGCTATAACAGCACAAACATTCAGGAAAAAGCCGCTAGTGGTGAAAAATAAATAAAATAATAAAAAAAGGATATTTCTAAAGTAATCAGTATTTTTTTTTTAAATACAGCATATTGGCACATGATGTGTTATAAAGTGAAACACCTAGAAACAAAAAATGCTGCATTCGCTCAAAATGTTAAAAACATCTTAAATATTGTTCTAAAAGCCTTTAAACAGGCCACAAGAAAACAAAACACTGCAATAGGAGAATGACATACTAACATAACAAAACCTTATCTTAGAACATAAAATAAAATGAAATAAAATGGTTTTATCTCTGCAACTGGCAAACATATATTTGAAATAAAACTATAAAGGAATACATATATATACACAAACAAAGTCTATATCATACGGAAAGAATGGGACAACCCAACTTGCTCAGCAGTCTGTGGTTGATCTCACTCTATTTTCAGACAAAAAGGTAAAAAGCCACCAACACCCATAGTATGCCATTAAAGAAGCATCATATAAAAGTGAGCAAATAATCTAGGTCGGGGCTCTTGGAGCATAGCTATTTACAGCACAGCAGCAACAAATCACTAAAACACTAAAGTTCTTATAGAGTAGGACAGGAGTCTCCAAACTAAGGCCCATGGCCCTACAAGATTTCAAGTGGCTAACAGTTAAGGTCAGTGGCATATCCGCAGTATGCACTGACTGAGGATTAGGTCAGCAGAGGCTAACCGTGGTCCCCACTTCTGATGTAAGGGGGACTCTGCTTGGGATCCTGATGTAAGGAGGAACTCTAATGCAAAGGGGAACCTTCATGGGGATTTTTTTCAGCCCATGAATATTTAAAAAATATACAATGTGGACCTCGTACTGAAATGTTTGGAGACCCCTGGACCAGGATAACCTGTATCACAACTGTTTATAGGATGTGACTGGTGTATAGCAGGGAGAGCTGGATGGATAGCTAAGGATCTGAGTAACCCTGAGTATTGTACTAACAGAAAATGTCACTGAATCTATAATTTATTTATTTATATTAATTATTTTTAAGCAGTGAAGAACAAAGCTATTCCCAAGTCTTATTCAAGTCCTCCCAGTAAGGATGCACAAAGCACTGAAAGCCATAGAAGCCAGTCAGTTGTCACCTTCCTTTAGTTATCTTGGTATATATATATATATATATATATATATATATATATATATATATATATATAATATATATATATATATATATATATATATATATATATATATATACACATATACACATATACACACACACACACACACACTATATTACCAAAAGTATTGGGATGCCTGCCTTTACACGCACATGAACTTAAATGCCATCCCAGTCTTAGTCTGTTGGGTTCAATATTTCATTGGCCAACCCTTTGCAGCTAGAAGAGCTTAAACTCTTTTGGGAAGGCTGTCTACAAAGTTAGGAGTGTGTCTATAGGAATGTTTGACCATTCTTCCAGAAGTGCATTTGTGAGGTCAGGCACTGATGTAGACCAGAAGGCCTTGCTCGCAGTCTCCACTCTAATTTATTCTAAAGTTTTTTTTTCGGGTTGAGGTCAGGACTGCAAGCCAGACCTTATTGTCCAACATCAGTGCCTGACCTCACAAATATGCTTCTGGAAGAATGGTCAAACATTCCCATAGACACACTCCTAAACCTTGTGGACAGCCTTCCTGGAAGAGTTGAAGCTGTTATAGGTTAAAAATAAAGGTGGGCCAACTCAATATTGAACATTATAGACTAAGACTGGGATGCCATTAAAGTTCATGTGTGTTCAAAGGCATGCGTTCCAATACTTTTGGCAATATAGAGTGTGTGTGTATATATATATATATATATATATATATATATATATGTGACTGGTCAAGTTTTTACAATTTTTTTCAGTTTTAAGTAAGGATGATTTTAAGTGATTAATAGGTTTAGATATAAAAAATAAAAAAAATGTTGGCACTAACAAATGCTTCTGTTGCTCATAATACCCAATCAGATTCCAACTTCTCAGGATAGAAGCGACACCTGGAATCTGACCACCTGCTATTAACAATACAGAAGCTTTTTTTTGCTTTTAATAAATTTTCCCTAACAGAACACTATTATACATCTACCCAGTGTGTCTACTTGTGAGTCAGTTTCTGCTGTCTCCCTCATTTGTTTCAGTGTTTTTACAAAACAAAATACATAGGTAATAAATATAATTCCTATAAAGCATCATACTAACAGTTGATGACCTTGTATTGGCCCCATCTGTTGAATAAATTCATCTGCGTATCACGCAGGAATTAGTAATCTCCAGTACTTCAGCCTAGGTTGATATACAGTTAATATTCTTCCAAGCCAGGTTTTAAAATGTGGTATACAGTATATGCATTAAGGTTCCTCTATGAGGTCTAGGGCCTAGCTTAGCCCTTAGGGTTTGTTTACTTTATGGAGTGGCGAGAACGCGTTATTACGCCTTCTCATTGACTGTGTCAACCCCTAAAAGCCGGAATGTGTATATCACTGTATGGCCTTAGGGCTGGTAAAAATTCAGCTTAACCACCTGTTTTTACCGCCACCTATCCTCCAACTGCAAGTGCTAACTAGGCCTTCTACAAGGAATGCATTTGATAAATGTCAATAATGCCCATTAGATTATAAAATCACAAAACAAATAGGTGGCTGTAATATATAGATTTTATGATTGTACTTAAAGAAGTGTGCTGTAATATATATATAACATACTCTATCATTAGAATACATAGATATATTACAATGATATAATATGTATCATTATACACACAGTGGTTTGTTCACAGGTTCTGCATAATTCGAATTGTGTTAAGCCAGAATCTAGCTATAGATGGCCATAGAAATGAGATGATTTGGATCTAATAAAATTATTCAACCACCAGAAGACTCTAACACATACAAACATGGATACTTGTATACCAAAGGTTTAAATGGTGTTGTGCCTTACCTCAGGGGAAGGAACATTTATCAGCCTAGCATTTCATCTCAGCCAATAGGCATTCGCCCTGCCCTCCAAGATATGTCACTAAGAAGTATCTACTGAGGTCTGGGACTTACCACAGGTATAGACCTACTGCATTACGTTTTAGCCCAGAAATGTTTTACTCATGTCTCAATAAATAAAATAGGACATTACAATCAAGTTGTTTAATATACCATTTTGTTTTTGTCCCCAGAAATTGAAAATTGATATCCCACAATATCAAACTGCTGCTTGGACACTCCAATCTAACAAACCACACAATACTAAGACTACTTCCACTGACAGCATAGAATACTTTTGTTTGAAGTTGTCGAAGTTCAATGCAATACAGCCAGGTATTGACAGAGAACCAACCTTCTTAACCTCTGTGAATTATTGTGCTAATATTCCACAGAGGGCCATTAGCCTTCACCTTGCTCAGTTGATATAGTGAACATTGTACTGTATGATTTATAGGTCACGGCAGAAACTTTATATTCCTAGTTATCCCCAAGATTTTCCAGTACAGCTATATAAATAAAGTACCTTTCTAAAATCTCTCTATATATATTTATTTTAAATATGGAATATTTACTTTTTATGCTATAGCTGCTCTTGTATTTTTACACACCTATACATTTCAGTTACATTATTATCAACTCTACTACATAACATATATATAGATAAATCTCTAGTGCAGAATGTTCTAAATATATATATATATATAAAAAACAAATAAAATAAAAACACACCTTCATACCAGTAATGTTGCCTATGTAAATATTGTTAAAAACCTAAGCAACCAAACCATATAATATAAATCTACATGGTTAAAGCATAAAAATGCAGAAATGTATAACAAACCTATGCATCCATCTTAAAAACTGCTTTTTTGAAAAAAAAAAAAAAATTCACATATATAAAATATTCTTCTAAGAATATATCTTTAGGTTCTTTCTTCATAAATATTTTAAAGTTCCTTCAGTAGCCCTTCCAACTCCTCTAGAGATTGCAGTCTTAATAAGTCTGGTAGAAGTCATGCAACGGGACCTGGAAAGCTGCAGTAGGAAAGGCTTGAGGTATATAACCAGCATATCCTCCATACATTGCTGCTGCAGTGGCTGCGTTCTTTTGTAGTGTGGCTAATGTGGCTGTGGTAGGAGCAGCAAAGGGCAAGTAGCTTGTGCCATAAATCCCTGCAGCAGGAATCCTTTGCATATTATGAGCCATGGTATAGACTGGAGTTATCGGGCGACCCTGAAAGACAGATGGGATAATTAAAAAAAAAAAAGAAACAGCTCAATGTATACAGTTTTTAGGAAAGATAGAACAGAAACATGAACAAACATGACTGAGTGACAACTATCAACAATTCCACTATTATGTTCAAGGTGAAAATTAATGATAACTAACATGCTGTACATATGTAATTAATAAGCTTTCCAGCCTACACAAAGGCAAAACATACACATTTTTTGCAGGTAATATTCCCAATAGGAAACTAGCTCAAATTTTGCAAAACAACACTGCCTATGCCTGAGACATGTGAGAAATGTAATGGAGATGTTCGTAATATCTGCCATAATTAATTTTTTCAACAGGCAATCATCATCAACACTTTTTCAAGGAATAAAATACACTAACAGTTTATAATTGTGGCAGATGCACACTCACTTAAAACCCTGCAATGAAAAGTGTGTTGCATACCCAAATGTTTACATTGCCTAGTCCACCTTACCAACCGAAAAACAGGAGAGTTTGCCAACCTAACCACTTTATTGTTAAAGTTGCACCCACATGGATTGGAATGGGTAATTGGCGTATCAATGATCCTGCTGACCAACAGTCCCATTAAGAAGGAGATACACTGGTGAAAAAGTGGGGCTTTGATCTATCTAGAGTAGTCAGTAAGATAGCTGAGAATTTGTACAATACCAAGTACCATTGGTCATAGTATCTACTACTCCCTCAGACTCTCAGTCAGCAGGGCTGTTGGTTATGTCCAAAAAAAACAGGATCTGCCACATGGACCTACTGTGCAGGTTTTTTTGATAGCAGCACAGCCATTGGCTCCCGCTGCTGTCAATAAAATCCAATGACGCTGGCAACGGGCCGAGTCCTGCATTCGGCGGCTATGTATGACAAATGCTGAACTTGGGAGTGCGCCCACAAGGTAACCCCCCGAGAAAGCGATTCTCCTAGGGCAGTGATGGCGAACCTTGGCACCCCAGATGTTTTGGAACTACATTTCCCATGATGCTCAATTACACTGCAGAATGCATGAGCATCATGGGAAATGTAGTTCCAAAACATCTGGGGTGCCAAGGTTCGCCATCACTGTCCTAGGGGGTTAGCTGATGTGGGGAGGAGCGCGAGAGCCGCCGGGGGACCCCAGAAGACGGCGTCCGGGGCCACTCTGTGCAAAACGAGCTGTACAGTGGAGGTAAGCATTGTTATTTAAAAAAATAAAAATTCAAACCTTTACAATCACTTTAAGGATAGGAGGGGAGGAGTGGTAAAGAGGAATGAAGAGTGCTAAAAGGGTAAAGAGCCGCTTTAAATATATGGCTTATTTGATAGTCTCAAAGTAGAACTGAATTCTCAAAAAAAGAATACATAATAATTTCACTGTAAAAAACGGATCTTATTAATGGTTTAAAAAAAATACATTTTTCCTAATTCTTTGTTTGTTTTTTCTTACACTGCCCTATGCCCATTGTGTATACTTTTTATATGAACATCATGTGGACATGTGCATTCTTCAGAAGCAGCTGACTGTCAACAGCTTCACTGTAAGAATGTGTCAGCACACTGTGGGTTGCATGTATGACTGCTTGTACTCTAACTCGGGAGCACAAAAAAAGGGAGACAATGCCTCAGCTGAACAGAGTAAGTATTGTTACCTTAAGAACGCAAATGCTTTGGGATCCACCTTGCTGCTAGGATCACTTGGTATAGTTGCCATTACAGCAATACATGCAGCAATATATTGGCATCATACGTTTAAGTTTAGATACACTTTCACAATAATAACACTTACTTGAAATGGTGGAGGTGTTGACACTGAAGGAATAACAGCTGCTGCAGTGGCAGCACTCACTGGATCACCCTGAACAGTCATAGGATTAAGCATGTGTTCCATGCCATGGATTTTCCCATCTTCAATCAGCTTGGCAGCTGAGGCCTGGAACATGGAGTACGGATTACTACCCATTGTGGGAATGGCAACTGAAATACACAAAAATTGGTCAGCAACAACAGTCTTTTGTTCAAACAAAATGCAAGACTTCTTAACTGAGCTTATTAAAAACTGTACTTTTACCTACACAAGTTATCAATTTACCAAATAAGAAATTGGTCCAGAAAGTGAGAGCCTTTACTGTGTACAGACCACCGTCACCATAAAAACAAAGTACATCTCACATTTCCCTATGCTGAGATAACTTATTGTTATATTGTGTTAGTTGTAGCAGATGAAAAGGCATGAACACGTGATTTGGGAAGTAATAATCAAATAACACAGCATGATTGATGAATCTCGGTTACAAAGATGACAATATATGCAGAATGTCAATAACACAATCTGGGCTGATTGAAGTCGAAATTTGGCTGTATGTGTGTTGAAAGGTATGGAATGGGGAGTTCGCTAGTAGCATGTACAGCTTTTCACTTACAACTTTTCTAACCTTAAAATATAACATCAACAAAATTGCCATTTTCCTAAATGGTGAGGAATACAGTGGGCCTCATAAATAATGTGTCCTAAATAAAAATGGTCGCTGTTGCCCATCCTTCCAGAAATATACTGTTGGCTAAAATCTAAAGTGTTTGAATATAATTGGAGGCTAACACAAAAAGGTTTCATATTTCACAATCTTTCAACCTGTGAAAAATTGCTAACTGCATATCAGGGGATAGACATGGTGAACCCAGTGTGTACATCTCAAATGTTTAGTAGCCGTGTATCTAGTAGGTCTACGCATGTATATCTCCCACAAACTCATCAGCCACAAGTATATATTTTTTTATTTATATATAAGGGGCAACTTCTGATCTACAAAACATTTTCTAGAACAATGAATAAAGTTTTGTGAAAGGTGCATTACGATAAAACGTTCAACAATGCACTGGAGGGCCATTTATTAACATGGAGTAAGCATTATTAAGGAGCTATTACTCAGCTTTTATAAACCTCCCACCAGTATATTGCCTCTGATAAAATGTAGTCACCAGTTAGGTTTGAGTTGAGAATTTCAGACTAACCTGTACCGGGCTTAAGAGCAACTGGATTGACCGTTGGTAATTCCAGGTTGGGTACAAGTTCAAAGCCTTTTTCTTGCAGTTTACCCTTCCCTTCATGATATCTGCTATAAATGCCACGGCCGGCCGAATATCCCCCCAGGTACGTGCCCCTGGGACCAGGGGCTCTGTTGCCTGCTGCGCCTCGCCCTCTGCCTCTTATGCTGCCTGCTTGTAATATCAACACAATACAATCAGAAATCACAGAAGATCACCACTAAAGCCTTTATAAAGTACATAGTGGGAAATTAATTTGAGCTTCCATTTTGGCACATGACATACCAATCAGCACTGAGATTCACACACATCTCTGACTTGAGTTAAACGTAAGTAAAAATAATTTTCTTCTCCTCTCGTTGCTCACTTTTAGGCCACCTAGCCAATGGCCATATTTTTTAATAATGGATTGACTAAAATAAATATTACAGATCAATAACAATGCTTTCAGGCACATCATCTCCAAAATGGAAGCACAAGATATGAGAAATGTTGTTTCAGTAAAAGGTTTCAAGGGAAACTTCAGCTAAAATACAAGTTATAAACTTTATCTGGAGGCACATGTTATGAATAAATCTACTATGAATGGATCAGCTGTGTGAAGAGAGGTGAGTGTAGTCTACAATTTAGCATAACCACCTCACATTGAAAAATCTTTAATATTTCCCTATGTTTGTTCAAACTGTTTGGTAGCTTGAAAAACATTGCTTAAAGCGGTGGTTCAGCCTAAATCTACTCTGTCCCATACGATCCAGCATACTGGCGTCAGCGCCAGTATGCTGTTTTTTTTTTTTTTTAATTGCTCTACTTACTGCGCAGGCGCCGTATATCTCCGAGTCCTATTTCGGCTTTTTTCGGAGGGCGTGACGCGCCATAGCCATAGGACTCGGAGATATTCGGCGCCTGCACAGTCAGCTCCTAGGTCTGTGCGCAGGCGCCGTATAGCACCGGAAATACCAGAGTCCTAAATTGGCTGTTTTCGGAAGCCGCGACGCACTATAGCGGCGCCATCCACCGTGGGGGATAGAAATTAAAATTAATGATTAAACAGTAAGTAGAGCAATTAAAAAAAAAAAAAAAAACAGCATACTGGCACTGACGCCAGTATGCTGGATCGGATGGGACATAGTAGATTTAGGCTGAACCACCGCTTTAAGGGCCACATGTGGTTTGTTATTAATTGTGGGCTTGCTTGGACGTGGCTGTTGTAAATCAGGGACAGTTCTTGAAGTAATTTGGTTCAAACTGTGCATATCAAAAAAATGCATAGCAGAGGTTATATTTGGTGGAAATCAATTGTCAGCTATCAGGTAGATGAAGTCACTGTATATGCACCTTGTAAGGGCTCATGCACACTTCATCTTAAAGCGGGGGTTAACCCTAAAAAAAAATAATCTTTGTCTCCAGTGCCATTCAGCATACTAGCGTGAGCTACAGTATGCCTTTATTTTTATTTTTTTGTGCTGTACTTACAGTTTAATCCTTTAGTTTCGTTTCAGACTCCGGCCAGGAAATAGGCGTTCCTATCAAGAGGGGAACATGATTGACGGCCGGCTATGGCGCGTCACGCGTTCCGAAAATAGCCGGAGTAGGACTCGGCTCTTCACGGTGCCTGCACAGTCAGCTCCTAGTCTGTGCGCAGGCGCCGTGAAGAGCCGAGTCCTACTCCGGCTATTTTCGGAATGCATGACGCGCCATAGCCGGCCGTCAATCATGTTCCCCTCTTCATAGGAACGCCTTTTCCCCCGCGGTAGCCTGAAACAAACTAATGGATTAAACTGTAAGTACAGCACAAAAAATAAAAAATAAAGACATACTGTAGCTCACGCTAGTATGCTGAATGGCATGGTAAAAAGTTGTTTTTTAGGGTGAACCTCCGCTTTAAAGAAGCTCAAGGAAGCGGCTCCTATTGGCCTTTTTTAGCTCAAATTCGTTTTCTCCCTGGAAACTTCCCTTCATGTTAGCCAATGTGTACATGTCCAGGCTTTTTCAGGAGTTTACAGACATATGCTCTTACAGGCAACCCCCCCAACAAACTTGCGTTGTTTAGAGGAGCTTTCAAGCAGAAAAGATGCCTAAGTGCCCAAAAACGCATGAAAAAGACAAAAAAGGTTGAAAACACAAAAAAAATTTAGAAATTAGTGAGGGGAGGGTTTGTGAAAAAAAAAAACACTTATGCTCAAAAAAGCCCAAAGAAGCTCAATAAAAACGTGCAAAAGAGCACAAAAAAAGCACACGCTTCTTCAAGCTTCTGAGAAACAAAAGCTCAAATACCTGTAAAAGCTGTTTTTTTTTTAAGCTGCAGTGTGCATGAGCCCTAAAAGTATGCCCACCCCAACCCTCACACTTTCTGAGTTTCCCTATTGCTCCTTCAATGGAATAGGTGACCACCTTGACAAAAAGAAAGCACCAAGAAGTAGGAGAAGGTAGAACCAGGTTTGGATTTTTACAATTCTACATCTGTTGATCTACTGATAGCTGTTAGCCACTCTTTTTAACCTTTGCTTATTCATTTTTTTCATTGTGAACTCCATTTAAATTGTTCAGGTGTAAATCTGGTTAACTTCAAAACTGTCCTAATTTCAAATAATAAAATGGTGGAAGGTATGCCATTTTCCTGCTGACACTGAGGCCGCGTACAGACGAGGAGACATGTCCGCTCAAACATGTCCGACGGACCGTTTCCAGCGGACATATCCGATCGTGTGTACGCGGCCTGAGGGAATTAATCAATAGGAAAATAAGCATCAGCATACAAACTGGTTATCTTGTATATGATATAGTTTGTAACTGAATACAGGACATTTCTTCCACACAGAACCTACCATTTCAGATTTATTACATTCTGTCATCAAGTGGTAATAAGTAGTAATAAGTCTTGTGTAAGTTAAAATGTGCGCTCAAGTTAAAGAAAATCTTGTATTTTAGCGATTGTGATTTATGACTAGTACAGAAGCGTGATGTAAAGGTACATGCTATGTACAACAAATCAGGGCATTTCTACTGACATGTCAGCAGTAAAGCTGCCAGGTAGTCAGGTGACAAACATATGCTGGTAAGAGATAAACGAAGTGCACTGTGACCAATAGTAGAATGGAATAATTAGAATGACCTTGGGTGAGTTTTTTATCTTTTGTCGTCACACATGATGAGGAGACCATGACATTTTGCACTATGCACACATGATGAGGAGACCATGACATTTTGCACTATGCACTCTATGCACCTTTTTAGCCACCTTTAGAGCAAAGCAAAATGCGCTCCTGATAAAAAATCACTGCTTGTATAAAGAGAATTAGTTCTAATTGTCAAAGAAGTTAACAATACGTACACAGTCTGCCTTGATAGCTTTGTGGCCACAGGTATGGCATACTAAAGTAGGGAGGCAAAGCCTTCCACAACAAGCTGTGAACAAGCTGGATATATGAGCACTCAAATTCATTTATTAAAGTGCCACATACAGGTCCAATCAGAAAACTCATTCTTTCCTTAAATTGCACTAAATGGCTGTCAATGGGCAAAAATGATAATTCCTTTTAACACTTTGCTAAAATCAGCTCATTGTCTCATAGAAGTGTTTCACACTGGGCGCGGGAGGTGCGATGGCGGTATAGCGTTATTTTGCCGTATTAACTGCGATATTTGGGCACTTGCAGTGTGGTTTTAACCCCCGCTATCGGCCGAAAAAGGGTTAATACTGCCCGCAAACCACCCCTACACCTGCGGTTTGCAGGCTGTATAGCTGCACTGTCCCATTGATTTCAATGGGAAGGAGCGGTAAAGGAGCGGTATACACACCGCTCCTTTACCGCTCCAAAGATGCTGCTTGCAGGAGATTTTTTTCCTCCCGCTAGAGCATCGCCTCAGTGTGAAAGCCCTCAGACTTTCATAGTGTGAATGCTGGGGCAGGATTATTTCAGGCGTTATTTATGCACTATTTTTAGAGCTAAAACTCCTGAAATACGCCTCAATGTGAAAGGGGCCTAAGGCTAGTCTCTTTTTGTGTGCATGGATTTTGATGCTCCATTTGAGCTAACCTAGATGCCAGAATAAGCGTCAATACTTTTAAAATGCAGCACGTAGAACATTTCTCTAATGCACTACAATGCAATTTGTTGGTTTAAAGCTTTGTAAAATGCATCAAAAGGCAAAGCAATGGTTCATTGTTTTTTTTCAGAGTTGGGTACGACAATTAAATTGTATAAGGTTTAATTTCCAACAACCAAAGAAGACCTTTTACAAAGATCAGAGTTAATGCAAAGCAAACCAGATTACTTTCCTGAAACATGACTTCTGACTGATTGTTATTAGCTACTGCTAAATTTTAAGTCTATTCTTTCTGCTTCAGTATTCTCAGTTACAGATATTCTTATCTCTATATCCTTCTCTCCATCGTACAACCTTCTAACTGAGTATGCTTTACCTCATCAAATGCGTGTGGCTCTCAGTTTCAAAAAACATAGCCAGAGGGGCCATTGTGTGACAAATCTGCTCCATTTAAGCTAACTTACGTAATCCAATGGCAGAGAGCGCTGATCTGAGTATTCTGGCAGGGGGACCATCCCTCTGTCAGAACACAACAGCTCAGTGGGGGAGATCGCTGGACTAACCTTGCATGGTTAGTACAGTGTCTCAGACCAGAGCTCTCAGTTTTTTTTTCGTGCAACCCACTGGGTTGTACCCTGCTTCAGTCTTCTAATTAATTGTTTTGTATGTATTATGACTTCCTATTTGTTGCTCTAATAAAGAATGAGCAGTTAAATTCTGGAATTTTTGGATTTGGCCCACCCTCTTTCGTTCTTTATTATGAGTCTATCACTATGTTAGAAGATAGCTTTGGCTATCCACCAGAGAATCTGTGTTCATATTTGCATTTCATTTTAAATCTAGCACAATAGGCCTGATGTGCAGCCATCAGGAGTAGCCAGTGGTGGGTAAAGTGAATATATAGCTAAAATCTTTTTTTTTTTTTTAAGATTTAGAGAGGGGAAGGGTTAAGCCATCCATGGATGGTTTGATGGCCTCTGCTAAACTGGCTGAGATTCGAACCTTGTATGGGCAGGCTGATTGTACCCAAGTCGATCTACAGTGTTGTATTTTTAGGATGTGATTATTTCCAGCGGTTTTAGCAACTAGCAATAATCACTGTGTTCTCGCAGCTCCCCACATCCCTCTGCTGGAAAAACACAATAGCTGATGGTGGAGGAATTCCCCTATTAATACTGACTGTGTTGATGGGGGAATCATAAGTTGTGTCGATTGGTGAATTGCACTATCTATGGCCTGCCTTAGAACCTCTGTAAAGTTTCCATTGCTCTTTGTGTCCTCACCAGGTAAACTGAGCCTCACTTTGTCCTGGTGACTATTATCACCGAGGAAGAAAGTGATAGAAATCCAAAATTGTAGGCGGTGTACACACGACCGAGAAACTCATCGGGCGAAACACATCGTTTTCCCCGTCGAGTTCCTAGTTCGGCAATTAAAAAAAAAATGTTCCCATTGCCCAATGAGGAAATAGAGAACATGCTCTCTTTTTGGCTCGACGAGTTTCCCGACGGGTTTCTCGGGGAAAAGTGTACACACGACCGGTTTTCTTGGCAGAATACGTCTCCCATCGAGTTTCTTGCTGGATTCTGCTGAGAAAACCGGTCGTGTGTACGCCGCCGTAGAGTTGTCTGCAGAACAGTATGTGAGGGTAATCTTCCAGTGGGAAACATCTGTTCCAATGACAACTGTGTAAGAAGGGAATTTCCCTCAATTTATAGAGATTTTCTTTTCCCGTTACATTCCCTGTACAGAAAGTAAAGAAAATTCTCGCCAATGGGGCACAGACAGCAAAAAATAAAACAGGGCCATTCATACTCTTTAAGACAAGTGGCATCAAAGCTGCAGGCCAATATACACAGGCAATAGGTACAGATACCATCATAAATCTATAATGCCTTTTTAGTAGAATAAAAAATGATTAATTGTGTAGGTCTGCTTTGGCCCTATAAACAGGTCATTTGTAAGCAGATGAGGTCACATAGTTTAGTATAAATGAGAATTGTCCCATGTATGAGGAATGTTGGACCACAAAATGTGCAGGTCCTCTAAACAAAAATGTTTTACTCATTTACATCATATATCCAGCTTGTTTACCAAGAGTTACAGGTTGCATCTAGCTAAGTCCACCTTTTATTGACATCACAGAGCACTTCAGTAATTTAAGCCCTTGCTGTAAACTACAATGGTGATGAAATGACTTATGGCAATTAAATGGGAGTATCATGTTATAATGTAAATCAATGTGCTTGCTAAAGAATATTCAAGGCAGTACAAACATTCTGGAGATTTATGTTCTTCTCTTAGATTTGAGATGATCCATACAAATTTGCAGAAGGAAAGAGGAAAAGAATAGTTAAAGGATAACACTCTCTAGTAACATTAACATCCAGCACAAAGATACAGCAAAAAGTATATTGACCATGATGCTTGCTTGCATGTTCTGGAGAAACAGCCGGTACATGGCTCAAGCTGCACAAAGCAGAGGTGTGGAACATTTTTTAAATTATTGCTCATCATTACAAGTGATGAGCAATTTAAGTTACAAGTCAAACTCAGCTGCTGAACTGTTAATGAGTCTATTTTAAAGGCCCGTGTGGTCTTGGAAATTTTAGTTTTTGAAAGTGATTTTTAAAGGAATTCTTTACTTTGAAAAAACATGATATCTGAAAATTCAAATCCCTTGGCCTTAATACTGATCCAGTTGCAGTCACTGAACTGCAACTAGTATGGCGATCAGAAATTTTGACCTTACTCTGATTTTGTTGGCTTCATATTTTCTCCAGGTCAGTGATTTAGACGTTCTGAAGACATAAGGTCTTCAGAAATTTCTTTGCACAGGTTTCCTTTTAATTCCCATCTCCTGGACTAACTAATCCCCATCTTCCTCATTATATGGCTGCCATAAGGAATTTATATTGTGGAGGAGTTTTAGATTTTAGGTTCTAAAGCCCCATACACACTATCAGTTTTCCTGCAGGTTTTTCTCTTCAGATTGACCAAAATCATGTAGTTCAAGGGCCTGCCCGATTACATACAACTTAAAACTCTTACGGTTTGACCTCATTTTACATGGTTTTGGTAAACCTGAAGAGAAAAACCTGCAGGAAAACTGATAGTGTGTATGGGGCTTCAATGGCAATTTAATGTGCCATTAATCTGAAGAAACAAATACAGACCAAGTACTACCTCCCTACACTCCTCCTACACATCAGTATGTGTATTTAAACAGTAGAGAGCTTTTTTTTTTTTAAAACGATAATTTTGCATGTGCATGTTACAAAAAGAAATCTCATTTGTTTCCCCACTTACAAATAATTTTTCTAAATAAAACCCGGTGCAACTGTAAAACAACCCACAGGAAAATCAGTTTTGATTTTTAGCACTGTTTGAATACATTATCTGTTGCATTACCAGATTGCTATTTCTCCCAGTGGCTGAAATAGGAGAATCACCCAACTGACAAAAGACAAGCAAGGCTATGGAGACATCACTGGCTATGGAGAGTTGCCAGAGCTTGGCACTCGAGCATAGAGTTCTCCTGACTTGGTTGTCTTAGTGACATAAAATGCATGAAGTTGCTGACATTCATCTAGTACTAAAAATGTAGTTTCTGGTACATATAGCCTTTTATCATGAGTTTAAATAAAAGAAAGGATCAAAAGAAAGTTACCCAATTTCTCAAATAATAAGTTAAAAGTTAGATAAAGGTGAAACACTTTTGTAAGTTACCAACCTTTCACAAAGTAATCTCTGTTTGGACCAATCAAGGCATTGTATGGGTATCCATAATAGGCTAATGTGTATGGATCACATGAGTAAACATAATTGGGTTGAGTGACTTCTGTGACTGTAGGCGTGGGGGTTGTTCCTTTAGAAGCTTTTTGGTATCGTGTGTACTGTTCCTTATCTACTGGTTTAGCCAATGTGACTTCTATGCAAGAGCCTTCCAGTTCAGTCCCATTAAGGTTCCTCATGGCTTGCACTGCATCATCTCGACTGGTAAAATGCACAAAGGCATAATCCCGTATTTTCTTAACCCGTTCCACACATCCAGGATTATACTGGCCAAACACCTTTTTAATTGTATCCTCAGGTGTTTCAATCATAAGGTTCCGCACATAAAGGATTTTGACAGTTTCCATCACATCTTCATCAACATCAATTTCTGGTTCTGCCCAGTCAACAGCAATCTGATGACCCCATAGCTGGATTCTTCCAGGCATCAATTTCCTTCTGGCCATGGCAGCCGCTCGGTGGCTTTCATATTCTACAAAGGCAAAGCCTCTATTTTTCATCTTATCAGCAGCACTAGCATAGACGATAACATCTAAAACTCCTTCAGTTACTTTAGATATTTCTTCTAGAATCTCTTCTCTTTTCTTCATCTTTGGAATCCCCCCAATAAAAAGTCGACAGTTATCTACACTGCAACAAACACCTAAGAGTCTTCCAGGCCTGATTTCATAATTATTAAGTTCTCGGACTGCCCTCTTAGCTTCATGTTTCTGTGTGAACATGACAAAAGCATATCCACGATTTTTTCCATCAAAGTCCATCATCAGGCGCATTTCATAGATACGACCTACACTTTCAAAGACTGGAACAAGCTCATCCTCATAGACGTCACGGGGTATTTTGCCAACGAAAACCTCACAACCACGTGGGGGATGAAGCCCTTCCCACCCTGGTGGCGGACCTCCATATTTTCTTTGTCCATTTTCCTGAACCATCACGTACCCTGTACGTTCCATAAGTGAAATGAGAGCAGCCTCATTTGGTGAACCGACAACTCCTTCTGTGATCTTTGAGGTTGACATGTTAGAAGAATCGTTACTCATCATAGCAATAGAATCCTCTGCTGTCATTATGCCAAAGTCATGCAATACTTGCTGAAACCTTTTTAAAATAAAAACAGAGTATTAATAAAATAATCAAGGGCATAAATCATTTCTTGCTGCTAAACAGATTTCTGGAGAAAATTAGTCATATAAAAACTTGGCTAAAACAGAACTACAAGGAAAATATATATGAAGAAAGAGCAATACAGTGCAGAAACCAAGAGACACTCCTTATCATGTAGCAGCTTGCACAATAGCACACAGAAATTGTTTACACAATAGATTTTAACTGAAATCAAAAAACTTTTAAAATGAACTGCATTCATTACAAATATAGAATTATTTAAAGTTAAAGGATGAAGTACATAAGTTAGTAAAAATATTCACGAGTACACAAAAAAAAATAAGTTGAAGTGTTTGACATTTTAGTAATAATAAAGTGTTTAATAGCAATAACCACTTCACATTATTAGCCATTATTAGTGCAAATGTAAGTACTAAGGTATATTTCTATTAGATAAGTGCACACTGAAATATTTTGTTTTTGTCAAAAAATGTATGTATTTAGTTACTCCCAAAATTTGTTTTTATTTATTTTGTTTCGTTAAAAAATGCATTTGTCCAAAAATCCAAATTAATTAAGGTCAATTCTGTAATTGAAGGCTTATGATGTCCGTCGAATGTTCTAAGAAGATTCGACGAAGCAGCTAAACTGTACAACACCACAATCATACATTTCCGGTCTAATGCTCCGTCCACAATCTAAAGTAGAATTCTAATGTTGTATGACTAGTAATAATTATATTTATTAATTATTATTACTAGTTAAACAACATTAGAATTCTTCTATGGCCTATGGGCGGAGCATTTTACCATAAATGTCTGGTTGTGACGATCGTATGTTTTTAGCTGCTTTGTCCAATCTTGTCTCTATAACAGGGGTGTCAAACTTAATTTTATCGTGGGCCGCATCAGAATTATGATTGCCCTCAAAAGGGCCAGTTGTAGCTGTAAGATTAGATGTCCAGCACATCCCCTACCCTTACATTGGATGTCAAGAGCCAGCCCACCATCAGAAGTTGAGTCCCCCACTCTCCCTTACATCACAGTGTACCCCCCTTTGCTTATGCTGCTGCTGGGAAGAAGCTGGATGCATTGCTTGAAAGCAGAAAGTAAGGGTCTGGTGGAGGACCAGAGGAGGGCTGGAGCTCTCCTGCAGCTGCAGGAGAGGTGCGAGGACCACATGAAATGACCTGGAGGGCCGGATTTGGCCCACGGGCCTTGTGTTTGACACCTGTGCTCTATAATGTCGAATAATCTTGGACTAAGAGTTAGGTTAGGCACATTCGACCGCAGGTTTGATAGACACAGATTGTTGTTGTCACTGTCATGTCGAATCTTCTATCTATATCGAACTGTTGTCGCAACAAAACGAAAATAAAGCATTTTCTAATTCAGATCTTTCGGATTTCGGATTCTGCACATCGTTTGGCAAAAAACGTGAAAATCCCAGAAATCCAGACGAAAATACATTCGGATGAAAACTAATGCACATGTCTAATTTCTATTGGATAATCCTACACAAAGGATGGATGGATGGATGAATGGAACATACTGAATTTGTTTACCTAAATATTTAAAAAACATAGGCCCAGATTCACAGAGCGATTACGCCTGCGCAACTGCTGTTGCGCGTGCGTAAGTCTAAATGTGCGCGTGCGTATAGTTGGACGCGATTCACAAAACAATATACGCCAGAAATCTACGTTTTTTGGTCCGGCGTAATTGAATTAGACATTCGCTTCCCTTCGCGCAAAACTGCGCTAGACACACCATTGATTTGCTAGTCAAATATGCTAATGAGGGAGTTACGGGGATTCACAAAAAAACGCAGTTGCTGCGCAGGCTACGCGATGTGCGCAACAGCAAAATGTTCTGTCTAAAGTTAGAGGACCTAAAAGCTGGTCTAAATTTTGAAAAAAAGTCTAATTGTCAGATAAAGCAACACTGTTAGTGAGGAGTTCAGCAGTCACACGTGTTGCCCAACAATCTGTATGCCAACATGCCAGGGGCATCGTCGCGCCTAGCTATACTACTGACTTTAGATGAACAAAGAAGGAGGAGGGCACGGAGGATGGCACTAAGGAGGGCACGGGAGATGTTTTTTTTTTTTTTTTTTATTTGCTTATATAAAATTTACAATTTAAATTAATCTAATACAATATTCTTATCTGATACAAGCCCCTCACTCTTCACTTGATATATCACACACGCATAGACATCTTTGGCATGAGTGATTCTGAGGTGTCTCGCATCTTCAGATTCACCCCTCATGCCATCCTGGAATTACCACAACCCTGCAGGAGGACATCAGCAGCCCAACACATGACACTACCCATGACACCCATGACAGCTACATATACAATCAGAGCCCCATCCCCACAGATTTCGAACAGAACATGTATGGGGACAGCTGGCTGGTTGGTGAGTGACATGGGTGGCAGGCATGACTATCCCCTCCCGTGATGCACACCTCACAAGTGGCACATGCATGACTAACATCCTCCTGTCTTTTCCCTTCAAGGTGACTCTGCATATGCACTGGTACCCCATCTCATGACCCCATCTCATGGCAGCTCACATTATGCATCTTTGCACGTTAAACACACACATTAATCATGGCACAATGAGAATGCATGCATGCACACCACTGTGGTCCCTAGCACACACACCCCACATCCTCATCACATTGGATTGGCACCAGTCCACCATGCAGGACTTGTGAGCTGCAACGCCATGCCACGGCTCCAATTATGTCACTGTACATTCATACACCATTCACACAGACCTGGCGATCACTTCTCCACCACAAATGAGGGTGACACCCCTTTTCCCGCAGGAATATCACCCCCACATTCCAAAATCATACACAAACAGAACCAAAAAAATTAAATAAATGACGAGCAAAAATAAAAAATGCCCAGCAAAAATATAATTTAAACAAAATAACAACAAAGAAAACACATAAAAGACAAAAATCACTCTGCAAAACAGTCCTCAAATATCTCAAAGACACGTCACAAACAAACAAAAGCACCTTGCTGTAGAGGGAGGGATACAAAGGGATGTATTTTTGCAAAGGAAGTGCATTTGTGTCTGTCTATTTATGCTGTCTGCGTAGTTCATAAAGTTGCCCTAGTCCATTTCCAATTTCACTGATTGCGCCGCTCCCGAGTTGTGAGCATGCGCACAACGGAGCTGACATGGTTTCCTTCACGCGCGCATGCGAGAGTCGGCCGGCCCTTCATTTGCATGGGGTCACGGCTCATTTCAATGTAACACGCCCACGTCCCTCCCAATTTGTATTACTCCTCCTTACGCCTCAGGAAAAAACCTTGCGCAAGTCTAACGGAAAAGTGGTGCGCTACGCCGGTCCAATAATGCGCCGATGTACGTGAATCTGGGCCATATTTTTTATCTTAATGTCTAAAAACGTATTTCCTTATATACATTTAACAATGTATATCATGGCTGCACCTTGGTAAGTAGGCCTTCTAAAAAAGAGTGTATTTAATTTACTCCAAATCTGTCATGGCTTTAATAGACATTAGATATTGACTACCTTATGAAAGTAAGTCGTTTTTTTTTTTTTTTTAGACAGCCAATTCAACTTTTACTAAACCAGATGCTGCAAATAACATCACCATGCTACCCTTGTAATAGTATTTCACATTTTTGTGTCCCTGCCAAAAGTTATCCGACAAGAGGCCAATTATGAGGGCCTTTTGGCAGGCCCGCATTTCAAGGGAAATCGACAAAAATTTGAATCTTCTCAAAGTGTATATAAAGCCCAAAATGTTTTTATTTTATTTTATTTTTTTAAGTTGAGAAGGGTTAGAACCTGGTTTCCCCTGCTGGGGAGATTCAGCCTTTGTATGTGTCCTGATGACCATTCTCACTGGGACAGAAAGTTTAAAAATTTGAGTTGCCACAGAAATAAAGGAGAAATCTTCCAATGGGGATACATATTTTGGTAACAGCTAAGACTGTTTTTCCATTATTTTTGTGTCTATGGGACAGGAAGTATAGGTTTACCCCCCAAAAGAGACACAGGTGGCAAAAAAAATACCTAATCAGGGTTTCAACTGTTCCACCCTATCCAAAATGTTTTGGCTTCAGATACATAGATTCCAATTTAAAGGTTATCATATCACACCCAAGGCTTGTATCCCCCCCCCCCCCTTATTTTTCCCTCTCTTTCCAATACTAATATAATCGAATAATGCTGGTCTGATATGAAAATAATCCAGAGCATTTTTCTATTTTAGAATATAACGAAAGGTTGTTATTTTGACAAACTTTCAATTGGCTTTACTGCTTGACTACACAATTATGGTACATCGGAATGAGCAGTGCTGTACTAGTGATGCTGCTTCACAGGACATTTTCACACATTTCCTTTGTGTCTGTGGTTTCATAATCAGAGTGCGTAAACTACATCTGAAATTAGGGTTGTCCCGATACCACTTTTTTAGGACCGAGTACAAGTACCGATACTTTTTTTCATGTACTCACCGATACCGAATACCGATACTTTTTTTAAATGTCATGTGACAGTTTTCAAACCACAATCCAGACTAAGGATATTTTCTTTAGAATTATGAAGAACTCTAACTCAAGACATTATAAAAGAATAAAAATGAGTAAAAATGAATAAAAATGTTTTATTTGCTTGTCACGAATTTTCACAGAACATGTTGATAAATACAAAAAAAGTATTCTATTTAGGTATCGGGAGCATTTGCACGAGTACAAGTACTCCCGCAAATACTTGGTATCGGTCCCGATACTAGTATCGGTATCTGGACAACCCTATCTGAAATACAACCACTAGTGTTCAATTAAATATTTATGATCTCTGCACTGTAAAATATCAACACAATCCTTTCATAAATGCTAATGTGGGGTTCATAATGTACACTCCACTGCTGGAGGGCAACAATTACATGCTGGTGCGGTAGCACACTTTAACCACATGTTTTTTTCTTGCGTTAGTGCAAATACATAGCAACACATGTACAGAGTGGTGTAATGCATTTTCAACAACACCCCAATGCACTAACACACCCACTGCACCACACTTTCAGGGTATTGCACTACAGCACACAGATGTGAGCCATCTTTGTGTTGCAGTGCTTTAAGAAAATGTGTTATGCACATGAGTGGCAGGTAAAATATTCAATAACACACATTCAAAATGTGGCCTAAGTTGGGAACTGTGGTGTTGAAAATAACATTCCATGTGCAAAGGTCTGATCTTCTAGTATCTTCTATACCTGAGATGAGAATAACTATAAAAAAAAAAGCTCCTGTGTCCTGATTTTGAGTTCTTTATTGGTTATGCAACTTGCAAGTAGTCGGTTTCTTGGTGCCCTGGAGTATATTCTTATCATGAAGTGCTCAAATAATTACTAAATTCCAATATGATATCCTTTTATACAGTAATGCACACTTTACTGCAGAATGAAGGTTAGGTCTGAGGCAGACATCTCCGCTCGTGTGTATGGGCTAGCAGACATCTCCGCTCGTGTGTATGGGCTAGCAGACATCTCCGCTCGTGTGTATGGGCTAGCGGACAGATTTCTCCACCCGACAGATTTCAAAGCATGCTTTGAAATCTATCCGGTGGGAATCTGCCTGCCCGACATGTCTGCTGGTTAGTACACTTACCAGCAGACATGTCGTCCCCCACCGCTGCCGCGCCGCCGCCGAATGGATTCGGCGCATGCGCGGAAGTGTTTAACTTCCTGGTGCGGTGACGTGGCGGTGACGTGGCGGCGTCAACGTCACCGCCGCGTCACCGCCACATCACCGCGCCGTCCGGCGGCGGGGAATTTGATCCGATGGTGTGTACACGCCATCGGATCAAACTCCCGATCGGACATATCCGATGGAAATGGTCCGCGGACCGTTTTCATCGGATATGTCCGATCGTGTGTACGAGGCCTGAGGCTTTAAATTGCATGGTTCAGAAGTCATCATTGATTAGGTGAAGGACGTCACCATATTACATTGTGATTTGTACTCTTGGGTTAGGGTTGTATTGTATTGGAAATATTAGGAAAGCATTAAATGCCATTAGTTTGTTTTCTTGCTGCCCATGTCCCATTGGAAATTCATTTTCACCTCCTGTCCTGGAGCTTCAACAAGACATGATAGGAAAGCTCCTCAAAATGGAAAGATTTTCCCTCTTATGCAGCGTACACATGATCGGACATTCCGACATCAAAACCGTGGATTTTTTTTATGACGGATTGTTCGCTCAAACTTGTCTTGCATACACACGGTCACACAACTGTTGTCGGAAATTCCGAACTTCAATGAAATTCCGAGTTCAATGATTCTGAGCATGCGTAGAATTGATTTAGAGCCTGCGTAAGATTTCTGTGAATTAGCTACAGACGATCGGAATTTCCGACAAGAACTTTTGTTGTCGGAAAAATTGAGAACCAGCTCTCAAAAAAATGTTGTCGGAAATTCCGACAGCAAATGTCCGATGGAGCATACACACGGTCGGATTTTCTGACAAGAAGCTCACATCGAACATTTGTTGTCTTAAATTCCGACTGTGTGCACGTGGCATAAGACTGTTCACAGTGAATAATTTCCCCTCACCTCTTGTCTTGGTGACTTCAGTGAAATTATAGATTGTCCATCATTTTTTGTCCTAGTTACAATGGTCAACAAAGTGTAACTGGGACCACAACCGGGACAAAAATCTAAAATTAGGAACAAATGCTTTGTCCACATACACACACACGCGCTATATCCCATATTTTAAACAATTCATGTGGCAGAAAAATGTAAAGTTGTTTAAAAGCAGAATTTTACCCATAACAATTTGATAGAAATAATGTTCTTTAGCAAGAAACATACATTCCACATGTATAATTATGCCACCAAAATGAGTGTGTGCTGTAAATTGCTTTCAGCATTGCCTCTGTTTCTTCTTGCTGGAGGCTGACATTTTGCCTAAGCCCAGAGTCTCTGAGCAGCAATAAATCTTTAGGCTGTCATCAGATTGTCTGCTAGTGGCTCTGAATTTCAGCACAATGCCAAAAATGGTGAACAACTGACCATGTGCAGAGCAGGGTGAGACAGTGTATTACCGGATTTTAAACAATATAGGCACTCATTTATAATATTTTACATATATACCTGCAAAAGGGACCAGCCTGAAGTAATCGAGCAGTACATGAAGTGGCTCTAAAGCCTCAAGATTTACCTAAATGCATTTTCTTATCTGCAACTATGGGTTGATATCAGTCATTGTTGATGGGGGGATGCCTCCTGTGGAGCCACTGTGATCTCTCGATGGGGGGAGCCATCCCCACCTGGAGAACACTGTGATTACTGCAAGTGGCTATAATAGCTTCTAGCAATAATCACATGTAAAATCTGACAGGCTTGTTGTACCCAAGTTGGGTACATTCAGCTTGCCCATACATGGTTCGAATCTCATCCAGTCCCTGCTGAACCAGCCATGATTTGAACCATCTATGGCCAGCTCAAGTGACTGTAATGCCTCATACACATGGCCAGACTTTCTGAGAAAAAAGTCAGACAGGCTTTTTTTTTCGGAAAGTCAGGTCGTGTGTAGCCTTTTTTTTGCCGGACTTCCGACGCACTCATGGCGGACTTTTGAACGGTCAAAAGTACAACCGTGTGTACAAGGCATTAGACATAAGAGGTGAAGGGCAAAAAAGGCGCAGCTAGATAGAGCATGAAAATAAATTTGCTCTTTTTCAGGGCTGGTTCGAACTTTCAAATTGTATGTGCGCTACAACGTACACACTAAAAGCACATGAATACCAGTTGCTACTATTATCTATGAAGCACTTCACATCAGTGTGTTGTGTTAGATGGCAGTATGTTGCAATTTGAAAAATCTTGCTTGCTGCATCTTTCATGTGTTTTTGTAAAACCACGCTACATTCTAGTCAATGGAAATGCATGGACAACATAAAAATGTAATGTGCATATTTATTAGTGCATTTTTTAAGTCACGTATCCATAACTCCTACATGCAGGAAGAAGACATACCGTATGCTAAAAGCCTACAAAAAGTAGAAAAAACGTCTTGCATGGCATAGGCTGTATTCACACCTGAGCAGTGGCGGTTGCTCCATACAGGGCGCAGGGGTGCTGGCCGCCTAATCCATGTGCCCGGCCCTTAATATCCATGCAGGGCACCGGATGCATGGATTATTGTTTTTTTTTCTGAAGCACATGATTAAAGCCTGAAGCTCTAATTGGCTTCAAAAGGGGGTGGGCTCAGGGCGCAGAGTATTGTGCCCCAAGCCCACTCAGTTGTGTGACAATAGCAAATTAATATTCGCTACTGTCTTCCTGCTTCTCCTACCAGCCAATCAGGAAGCGGGAGAAGCATGGATAGCCGAGAGAAGTGATCGTATTGGCCGGTACTGGGGCAGGGAGGATCCGGAAGATGGCCGCCGACATCTCTCTGCTCTGCATCCTTGATATAAGGTATTGATCACTCTGAATTGCTGGTAACAACAACTTGATTTTGTGGAATGATTTTGATGGCTATTTAGGATAAGTGTGGTTGTAAAAAATATTTAGCAAAAAATAAATTTAAAAAAGCCTTGCTTTTTTGAGTCTTGAAATCTAATTAAGTGCAGATACAAACAATTTTCTTTGTATTCCTTCATTTTTAGTTGTATGAAGTCTATAACTGTATTTCTCAGTTGTGTAAAGGCTGTTTTTTCATTTACCTGCACTATATTCTTCTTTGTTACCATATGGACTGTTTAAGTGAGGCTCCACAATCTTCTTGATCTTGATTACTAAACAAATAAATGCAGCAGGTTTGGATCACAGGCAGACTGTTGACAGACAGGTTCTACAAGCTTGAGGGCACAATTATTTTTTTTTCATTTGGTTATATGAAAAAGGTTGCCATGGTGAGTGCCACATCACCCAAGCCTCAGCTCAAAAGAAGGTGAGCTTCCAAAGTTAGTAAAACATAATTGCAGCTTTTTGCTTCAGCAAGAATAGAGAATGTGCCAACAGTTTCCACCAATCTAAAATGCTGTCACAACACGAATAAAGTCAGGGAACTGCAGCTGTAAGAAAGGCTTAGAAGATCTAGTGGACTGACTTGTTTAAATGGAATTTAAAATTCTCCTCCTGTATCTCCCCAATGAGCGCTCAGACCGCCTCCTATAATGCCCTTGCGCCTTTGATTGACTGTGGCTCTCTGCCATGCTCTCACAGGTATGGCACAAGCTCCTGTACAGAAAACTGTCCATGGCTCCAAAAAATACCGCAAGCCAGCATGTTTAGTTACAGATAGCAAAATAGATAATATTTAATGCAATGGGTCTGTTACACTGTAAATATGAGCTATTGCATATTAATATTATTACACATTAACATTTCCTAGGTGAAGCACTAGGTCCCTTTTCACATGTTGACCCGGCTAACCTTAGCTGCTTTGCTCATAAAAAAAAAAGCTTTTTGTTTACAGAACTAAAAAAAAAAAAAAATCACACTTAAAGGGTCACTAAAGGAAAACATTTTTTTTTTGCTGAAATGACTGTTTACAGGGTATAGAGGCATAAAAGTTAACTGATTCCTTTTAAAAATGATTAAAAATAGATAAAAATCAATCATATAATGTGCCTCTAGTTTCACTTTCGTTTTTAAAATGATTTCATGTTTTTGTGAAGTAGAGAAGACACACAGAACAAAAACAAACAAATCCAGGGCAGTGTTTTGTTTTTAAAATTAATCTGATTGGTTCTGAGGAGTTTTAGACACACAGCTTAGACCACAGTGAAAATCTGCCATGAGTTTTTTCATAAGGAGCCAGCCAACCAGGAAGTGTGGAGATCAGAGAAGTATTACAGCTACTTCAAAGCAAAAACGAACAATGAGAACATGAAAACAGCACTGCATTAAGGTAAAGAAAGCTATTTAGCTAAAAAAAAAATATTTCCTTTAGTGATTCTTTAAGTTAAAACTTGGTGTTAATAACCTGGAACTTTCTATGCTTTGTTAATCAATTTGTTTTTATTTAATTATGATGCTTGGATTATCACTTTTTCATGCAGTGAATTTAACTTGCAAGTGATAATGTAACTTGATCAGTCAGACCCTTAAAGTAGTAAGCGCTCTAAAAAAAAAAAACAACAAAAACAACCTGCAAGACAAAGGCATACTGATTATATTGAAATACTTACCTTAGAACGAAACTGTTGCCGATGTGACCGGTGACACCTCTCCCGGATTCCCGGGTCCGCAGGCTCTGGCGCTGTGATTGGCCGGAGCCGTGATGATGTGACTCCTGCACATGCACATGGGAGCCATCGGTCACAGCACAGCTACTGAAGAAATAGCACGAGAGAGACGTTTCTTCAGTGCGCATGTGCCGACGACGTCGGGACATGCGGATACAGTGAATATCTCCTAAACGGTGCAAGTTTAGGAGATATTCACGGTACCTACAGGTAAGTCTTATTAAAGGGCATACATGTAGGTAAAAGTGGTAGTACAGGGTTTACATCAACTTTGCGCAGGCCATAGATGGTTTGAATCTCGTGCCGGTTCAGCAGGAACCGGACTAGATACAAACTGCGTATGGGCAGGCTTAAAAGTACCCAAGTTGATCGATCAATTAACTTGCACATAACCAGTCTGATGGATTTTACATGCGATTATTTCAAGTGGCTGTTATAGCCGCTAGCAATAGTCACTTCTCTCGTGGGGGTGGCTTGTCTGTGGGGAAATCCATCGGTCAAAAAGCCACGCATGCTCAGAATCAAGTCGACGCATGCTCAGAAGCATTGAACTTCATTTTTCTTAGCACGTCATAGTGTTTTACGTCACCGCATTGGACACGATCGGATTTTCAACCGATGGTGTGTAGGCAAGACTGATGAAAGTCAGCTTCATCGTATATATGATGAAAAAATCCATCGGTTTAGATTCCATCAGATATCAGATCGTGTGTACAGGGCATAAGGCCCATTTACACATCCGGCAACTCATGCTGCCTCTCTAAGAAGCAATTAACAGTTTGACAGGCTGTTTTAACCTTCAAAAGCTGGCACAACACTGCCCCAACTGCATTCATTGCCTGCAGTTGTGGTGCAGCATATTCACCGCCAAAAGGGGGTATAATTTTGCAGCTGCGGCAATACTTTGCAGCTCTGTTGGTAAAACCCTGGCTGAACCACCTAGTTTTACGCCCCCCCCCCGTCCCCCCCGATTAAACGTTGGTGGTGTTAGGACATTCTGTGGAATAAGGAAATCGTAATGAAATTCTGACTTCTGATTCTTTCATCTTTCACCTTGCATTGTGTACAATAAAGCTCCAGTTTTGAATAAAATTAAATATTTTGAGGCCTAGAGGGTCAGACTGCCCCTGCAGATGCCGGGTGGTGGGCACTATTCTTTTCTGGTCAGTTTGCAAAGTGTGATATTGTGATATGTGCAGGGCTTTTTTTCTCAGAAAATAGGTGCAGGTACTCCCCCCCCCCCCCACTTCCAAGTCACTCCTTGTCTCTGCACCCCACCCACCACCAAGCACCATCCCCTGGTTCCACCCCCAGCTACCTACCAGTACTCTCCCTTTTAGAGAAAACATAATCAAGGCTCCTTTAGATGCTTGCTAAGTAATTTGAATGTAATTTGGTAATAGTGAGAGGAAAATAAGTAAAATAGATCCACTGCAGGCAGCAAAAATAGCCTCCCAGCAACAATAGCCCCACAGTGACAATAGATCTCCCCAGCATCAACAGGCCCCCTGAACCAACTACTCCCACAGCAGCAATAGCTCCACCTCAGGAACAATAGATCTCCCAGCATCAAACCACAATAGATCCCTTCCTCAACAGTAGATCCCACTCAGCAAAAATTGGCTTCCCAGCAAAACAAGACCCCCACTGCAATAATAGACCAACCCCTTCACAACAGATACCCCCAGCAACAACAAATCGCCCAGCAGCCAGCATCAATAGACCCTCCAGCACACCCTAGCACCCCTTGTCATTACAAACATTCAATGCTGGAGGTGCCGGTGACTTGTCTGTATTGTTCCCCTAACGAGCTGGTTCCTTTAAGGACTGCGCAGGCCGATGGAAATCTCCAAACCTCGGCCGGCATCCAGGCTCATTCTTTAAAATCCCCGTGGATTGGAGGATGTTAAAAAAAGAGCCAGGAGGCCAAACGAATGGAGCGAGCCGTCCAAGCGAAGCGAGTACGCGAGGCCGACTGGCCACTTTCCTCAAATTCCACGTCGCCCTGGATGCCAGCCGAGGTTCGGAGATTTCCGTCGGCAAGGATTGCGCCTGCGCAGAACCAGCTCATTAGCCGGAACCAGACCGTCAGATCAGATTGTGCCTGCGTAGTCCTTAATGGAACCAGCTCGTTAGCCGGAACCAGATAGGCAGATCACCGGAACTCCATTCCCCCACGTTCCCCCTGAAAAAATACGCTGGATATGTGACTCACTGCAGAATGTATGGCCTTTACGGTTATGCATTGATGCCATTTGTCCCACATTCCATCTTGTTGCCAAACACAGTTCTGTTGCCTATATACACAGGCGATCTACCTGTGTATATAGACTACAAGGCTAATCTACTTTTATGCTTATTTTTCTTTACTTCTTAACCATAAAATTACCTCATTTATTTGACAATAAGAGTTTCAGAAGCAAACACACCATTAAGAGTCAGATCCTCCATCCTCTTCACCCTGAGGCAAAATGTACCAGGTTAGACTGGATTTTCCTAACCAACTCGGAAGTGGGATAGTAATACCTTATGGAAATTCAGACTGTTTAATTATAGGACCAGCTACTTTACACTTCAAACATTATATACTACTGATAGTAAGGGTAAAAAGTACAGCAAGAGAAATAGATAAGAACGGACACAAGATGTATACCAGCTTATAACATTACATGTATTACCAAAATTCATAAATAATGACTGACCAGACTGGTCTTGTATACTGGTGTCCACATCAAACGCTCATATGACAGGTTTAAAGCCTAATTACAGTAATTTTGTTTTGTTTACTTTTACTTTTTGGGAAAATATCCCTAAATAGCTTCCTTTACCTTAGTGCAGTCCTCCTTCACTTACCTCATCCTTAAATTTTGCTTTTAAATGTCCTTATTTCTTCCCGGCAAATACTCACTTTCTGTTCTTCTGTCTGTAACTACACACAGTAATGCAAGGCTTTCTCCCTGGTGTGGAGAAAGCCTCTTGAGGGGGAGGGGACAGGCAGGCAAGTCAGGACATTCTCTACTTTGCAGATAGAGAAAGGAGCTGTGTGTTAGTGGGTGTCCTGACACTCCTGCTCGCCCCCTCCCCCCTCAAGAGGCTTTCTCGACACCAGGGAGAAAGCTTTGCATTACGGTGTTGAGTTACAGACAGAAGAACAGGAAGTGAGGATTTCTCAGAAGAAATAAAGACATTTAAAAGCAAAATGGAAGGATTAGGTAAGTGAAGGAGGACTGCACTAAGGTAAAGGAAGCTATTTAGGGCAAAACATTTTTTCCTTTACAACCCCTTTAATATTCTAAAAGGTCTTTACTTCTGTCTGCAACCCAGAGATTTCCCATAACTTCCTGTCCCTGTGACACTAGTAGAATTATTGCGGAGAGAAGATGAAGGCATGGGCAGCAAAAAAAAAACTATAGGCAGATAGTTAGTCTTTTTTTATCCAGCCAACTAGCAGATTCCATTCCTCCATTCACACAAAGTCAATGGAGAAATCCCCCCCTGCCAGGACATTGTGGACTGGCTACAGCCACTGACCAACCAAAGTTTTCCAGCATGTCCCTTCAACAGAAGTCGATCAAATGATCGACTTCTATCTAGCAAGGATGGCCACACACTGATCGAAATTCAGCTGAACCAGCTAAATTTCACTCAGTATGGTCAGCTTTAGGCATCGTGTCCCTATTGGAGAGATTTGCCATGACTTCCTGTCCTGACTCCAATACTGACCATGTAAAGGCAGGTGTCCCACTACTTTTGGAAAAATAGAAATATATATATCTATATATATAGATATATGTCTATATCTATCTATCTATCTATCTATCTATCTATCTATCTATCTATCTATCTATCTATATATATATATATATATATATATATATATATACACACACATACACGCACAATAAAACATGACACATTAGCTGAGACAAACAACACAAAATAAATGTCATCTAAAAAGAATAGATTTATAGTTGGATCATGACCCAATTCTAGCCATTCATTAAAATTGTTCTTAAAGTCTAGGCTAACTTATTTTTATAGCATACATAATGTGAAGATATAAAACACCTAATGTGTATACCTTACCAACTACTACTTAGGCCCGTACAATAATTAAAATAGTCAACACTTCCTACAACTTTATTTTTTTATTGAATTACATCCCATGTGACCTATTACATTTCTGAAATCTTGGCACAACTTAAAGAAGAAGGAATGACTGTACAGTCAGCCACCACCGCACATACTGCCCCAGTGTGAAAGGGGTCACCCCACCAGCAATCATACCCAAAAGGTGTTGTCGGCCCTGAAAGAGTTCACATCCACCCCTCACACTCAACAGAGCTTTGTGGTCATGTGATTGCTTGGAAAAAGTTTAAAAAATATATTTCCATTGAGGTTTATTAGTAACCGTATGCCAGAAATAGAAGAGCAGTGCAACATTTAAAAGGTGGGTGATTGTATTGCGTTTCCCTCTACTTAATAAATTGACATGGGACCTGAGAATAGGCTGGCCAGACACATATATTTTGTTGTAGTTTAGCCTTTAAACTAAACAAAAGTTTAGCTACCGGTAATTTCTCCGTCCATGCTAACTGCACGGATGAATGGATCACGGATAAATATCCCCCTGCTGGCTGGCGTATTCTGACAGCTGACTCCAGCAGCTGCCAGATTACTTGAACAGTGCATGCATCCGATTGGTTCCAGATACTGTTTGGCTGCAAATTTTCCATCTGGCTCCTTCGACAAAAGTCAATTGATCAGTTGACTTGTTGAGCTAGATTCTGTTGTCAGGGGTACCAATAGTTTAAATTTCATTTGATTCAGCATGAGTTGGCTGATTATTCTACCTTTAGCACTGAACAAGGATATGTGGGTTGTATAGGTGTTTCCGTGTTGGCTATAAGAAGTAGAAGGAGGAGGGGAGGGGCAGTGCATGTGCTACAGATGGTCTAGTGATCATACAAGTTTTACTAGACTATCCCTATTCATTTACTTTGTCCTGAAATCTGTGAGTTGAAGTTGTTGGTAGTTGTATATAGACACAATAGCATCTCTTGCTGCTCCCTTTAACAGCCAGATAGGTAATCTGCCATCCTTGTGTCTGTAGGCACCTGCTTGGCTTACAATCGGGTCAGCTTATGCTTGAGTATATACGGTACTTACCTTAGAACGATGGCCTGGATCGGTGTTTGCCCTCCGAGTACAGAGTGGACATCTTCCACCGGAGCTACTTCCGGGTTCACGGCTCAGGCACTGTGACTGTCCGGAGCCGCGATGATATTCACCTTACGCGCTGGAGAAGCCGGTCACGGCGCCTGTTTCTTCAGTGCGCATGCGCCAATGACATATGAATATCTCCTAAACTGTGCTAATTTAGGAGATATTCAAGGTACCTTCAGGTAAGCCTTGTTTTAGGCTTGCCGCCTCTAGGTAAAAGTGGTGTGTAAGGGTTTACAGACCCTTTTTATCGTCCCCTTAGAAGCATGAACATTTTACAAAACATTTTGTTTGCTGAATATAACCCCCCGCCCCCCACATTTATACGCTCACTCCTAACCTTTCCCCACAGGCCTCTCTGTAGAAACCAAGGCTGCTTTTGAAGTTACTGATTAATCCAAGGTACCAATGAGTGACTTGTAGAAATCAAGCATTTAACCAGCAGCTGATTTTAGCGTTGGGTGAAGGGAAGGGGGGTTGCCAATCTTCATATCTGGATTTCTGTCACATCGGCAGAACTGAGCTGCAAAGTGCAGCAATTCAGAACTGACCTCTGATCTGAAATGTTTGTACAACCCTTTATAAGAATTGTGAAATAAAGGTTTTACAGTGATTGTAAAGAAATATAGCTAGCATGAACATTCGCTAACCTCTGCACAGGGTTAATGTAATAAATATATTCCAATGTTTAACTAGGGTGTAGGGCGAAGCAGGAAGAACTTTGCACCTAGCATACTTTGGTTAAATTTATAACATGTAATCATACTTGTTTAAAGGGTACAATAATACTTAAGGTGAGAATGATATGACCTGTAACAGATACCTACCTGGCTAATGTGCGTAAACTGTTTTAACCCTTTCAAATGCTGCCCACACAATATTGTTAAAAGTCTGCATGTTCAGCCCTGAAATTATTTAAAAGAGATGCATGGCCAAATAATTTTGGGTCATACTTTTCTTCTGGGTCACAGAAGTGCTTTTACTTTTGTTCTCCTTTGACCCAGAATCACAGCAACTGCAGGCTCTGGAAGGGTCCCGGTCATATTGTCAGGATCCATCTAGCTGCCTAATTGAGAGCTTCAGCTTTCTCTGAGTTCATGGACAGACACAGCAGCCTTTGACCTTAGGGTTATATCCACTTTCCTTCCAGGAGAGATTTCCTAATATCTTCTGGAAGGAAGGTGGTAAAAACCCTAAGGTCAAAGGCTGCTGTGTCCATCCATTAACGGAAGAGAAACAAAGATTGTTCAATTGTTGGACCTCTTTTATACCTCTTTTATCAAACAATAGCATTTATTAGTGGTCACTTAAAACCTGGTACACACGGGCTGAATATCAGCCGTTATTGGCAGGTTCAACAGAAACTGGACGATATTCAGCCTGTGTGTACACTACAGCATCCTGACCGATAGAAGCCAGCCAAAGGACCAGCTTCTTTTGAACGGCCATGCTGGAAAAACAGCTGCCGATAGACATCCCATCAGCATTTGCAGAACACAATAGCTCTGCAGGGATATCGCTGTACTAACATTGCATAGTTACATGGGATAGAAAGGGATGGGAAGAGAGAGAGAAAAAAAATGAACAGACAGGGTTAAAGCCTTTACCCATTGTATTGTATTCTGACAGTGGGGACTCTCCGATCAAAAAAATGTTTCCAACAAGTCCGTTCAACAGACGTCAATCGTTACATTGACTTCTGGGAGCTCAGAGTGGCCACACGTGGTTAGAAATTTAGCCAGTCCATAGTGCCTGAATTTCGATCTCACTATGGATAACTTTAGTCTGGCAGTGCCTGAAGCACAATAACTGCTAATTAAATAATAGAACTTAAGCCTAGTACACATGCGCCAAATGTCGGGCGACACCGGCCGGTTCAATGAAAAAACGGCTGATATTTTGGCCTGTGTGTAAGGCAGCCGGTCCACTAGAAGCCAACCATTTGGCCAGCTTCTGTCGGACAAGCATGCTGGAAAACCATCAGCGCTGACCAGAGTGTTCGGACGATGGGGCCCTTCAATTGTCAGAACACAAAAGAAACAGCAGGGGAGATTGATGTACTAACATTATTGCTAAACAAGATTGTTAGCACAGCAGCTCCGACCAAAGCTGTCAGTTTTTTTTTTCATTCAACCCCTTGGGTTGAACAAAAAAAGACTAGTGGTCTGTAGTAGGCTTTAGCCAATCCCCAAGAGAATGCTGCTGTTTTGTGCTCTATATTAATTGTCATCCTCATCTTTTCCATTGGAAAATGTAGGTAACAGATGATAATAATCAGCTAGGCAGGCCTAGGGTGACCACATTTCCAAACTACCATTTAGGGACACCCCCCTTCCCAAAAATCAGCTTGTGCTGTAACGAATTGGACACAAGAGGCGGGATTTATGATTTCTTTAATCACAAGCAGGGGGCGGGGATTGTGCTCTTCCAGGCATTCCAGGCCAGGGCAAGTACTGTTAGTGAGTAAAGCAGTGATGTGGTGGCCTTTTTTGGGGGCATCAGATTGGCTGGGGGGGGGGTAGCTGTGTCAGTTTCATTACGGGACACTGTATTGCCTTGGAATGAAGCTGTCCGGGACAGACCTGCAAAATGCGGGCCTGTCCCGGGAGATTTGGGACATGTGGTCACCCTAGGCAGGCCACATGTATGAAACGCCAAATGAGTCATATCAGTTTAACAGAATTATGTAACATTTATACCACGTCTTGAAAAATCACATCAGGATACCACAGGAGACTTGTCAATGATCCTCTGTAATAAATGTGTGAGAAGACATCTGCTGCTTAAAGCAGGGTGAAACTGGTGTCACTCTGCCTACAGTGCTGGCTGGAACCAGTATGTATTGTATAATGGATGCCCATGTCTTCTTAAGAGTTTCACAGTACCCAATGGACTGTCTTATTTTTAACCCAAAGTGTTGCAGGAAACTGTAATAAATATTAGATGTAGAAGCAGTTGATGTTGTAGACCTCAATGCCACCCCCTTGACACTGATTCTCCGAAGAGTGCCGACAAGCGGTTGGTGCAGGAAAAAGTCAAATTAAATTGTGCATGTATGACCTAAAATGTTTCCTGAGGCTCAGACTACTAATGATCACGTACCAATATCTATAGCCAGCTAGACACATGTGTGAGGACAACACAGCTTCCACCACTCCTAGCAGAACAGTCTTCAACAGACTTGTCCAACCTGCTGTGAAGTTGAAAGGGTGAGACGACAACAAACAACTGACTAACAGTCTAGAGGGGCAGAGTCAGGGGAGAAATATAATGGGATTTGACTTGAGAACAATTCATACATTGTCCCACTTAACCCCTTAAATGAAAACAGGTATAGGAGCTCTCTACGAGCACGGGCCATTGTCCAGCCCTACTACCTGTAACACTGCAGAACATCTCAGACTGAGAATCAATGGATTTAATCAAATTAAGGCAGAATTGAAACTAATTAGAAGATTAGAAAGTTTACTCCACCTCAGATTAGAAAGCCCTCTTATCAGCCTCATTATCTTATCTGTAGTAAAGTGCAACAGCATGTAAAAACAACGCCAAAGACAAACATGTCTCACGAGTTACAGGTACCTGGATAACCTGTTCCACCAAACTGCTTTTTCTATTCATGCTTAGCTGGTCATTTGGGAAAAACCTGAGAAAAATGCAGGTGTGGACTACAATAACCTACACATACCATACTAGTGATTCTGTAAAAAAACACTTGTTCACAATGCACTACACAGGGAAATGTGAACTTATATAACAATTTTTAATTTTCTACTAAATTAACAATGAACGAATTGCAGTCAGTTTTCTGTCCATTTTTTTTTGTAAAATAATTTTTATTCAGTTTTAAAGACTGGGGAGTCCATTTTTGATATTATGTCTATGACCACAGCAAAAGCCCAGTCTCAGGACAAATTTTTGACCAGACGGTTTACAGACCTTTTTTAAGCATTGTTATTATTTCCTCTAAAATAAGTATTAGCAAAAGGTTCCTGCTGCTCCTCCTTTCTCTATAATTTGAAAGAAGAACCCTTGGCCAAAATTGTAATGCCCGAAGGTGATGAAATCAAAGCACACAAACGTCCCTCCAAAATATATCATCACCTATGGATTTAGTAAATAATGCGAGTTAGCACCATGACACACATTATTATTGAAATAATACAAAAAATAATTCCCTGATTGTATGGTGTAAGCATGTTCAATCACCATCATATATTTAGACAGCCTTTGTAACAGCAAACGTAAAATGGTGCAAAAGCCCATTCACATCAATGCAACTCAGCACAGTGCGATTTTGGAAAAGTATTCCAGCATGATTTTGGCCCCAAAGAATATACAAACCATATCAAGAAAAACATTAACTTCTGGGACATACACCAAGTATGGCGTGCAAAGGACAGTATACACTTCACATTCAGCACCTGCTAAATTACAGAACACCTGTCTCTCTTCGTTATCCTGCCTAGAAACGTACCTATCAATTACAGAAACTAAGACAATAAATACAGTTTCAGTAACCTTTATGCATTATGGTTTCTAAAAATAATATATGTAACGGTGTTGCTATATTATGCAATGTTAATCTATATTAAAAAAACTTTTATATCAGCTAAAAAAATAAAAGTTTATTCTCTTGATAGGTTAAAAACCACAAGCGGCGATACATATAAATGAGGTTAAACACTCATAAATTCAATTTCTTCTGGTTCTACAGATCCTGTAGAACTACAAGTCCCAGCGTGCACTGAAGCTGCAGTATATGTTGGATCACATAGTGAAACCACTGCTGCCAGGGATCTACACATCTGGTTGATCCTGGATTATGGTGTTGTTACAGCATTAGCACAGAGAAAACACCAGACAGAGAATGTTGCACTGTGTCCCTTCTCTTTGGATTGTTAGCTCACACAAGCAAACCCCCCTCCCCCCACAACCTTCTTATCCTTAACTGTATTGTAAAGCATTGCACAAACTATCGGTGATATAGAAATCCTGTATAATAACGATACTGTGTAATGAAAATTAGTTTACACATAAAACAATTTCTTAAATATACTGCTGGATTAGGTCTACTAAAATTTTTAAAAAACAAAACAAAACAAAACAAAACAAAAAAACAAAACAAAACAAAAAAAAAAACCATTAATTACCATTCAATGCAAAAACTACAACAGTACAATAATGTAGCTCCCTGTATTGTATCAATACTATTTAAACTATACAGAAATGTAAATCTTCCTTTAAGTCAAAATTAAATCTAGAGGGACAAAAATACCCCACTGCCAATAATAACAAAAACAACAACAACATCATAAAGTTAAAATTGAAGACTGTAGTGAAGGAAGTGGTTTTGTAAAGCAACACACCTTCTAATGTACAAGCATTCCCATACCTCAGTCTCAAGCCTTGCTGACAGGTCAGTAGTACAATGCACCTTTGGTGGAGGAATCACTGGCAGTCACAAGGTCTGTAGCTCATGCATATGTTTATTGGTCAGCAGCAAAGGACCATTTACATTCCTTGGAAGGTATTTGCTCAGGGCACCTGTAATTAGCCTGCATGGGTGGAGCTGATAGGAAGGGGGCAGGCTTAACATCTCTTTTTAGCAGTGCACTTCAAAAGCACATTAAACATTATCAGGGACATAAGGTTTTGGTCTTGGAATTGGAGTAGAAAAAAGGAAAATCACTTCACGGCATGAAATTCCGCAGTTTGGGGTTTCATATACATAATGCCCTTTCATGGCAGAATAATAGGCGCCCATTGCAGAGTGAAATAGGTACAAACAACTTCGCCCTAGCACAAGGCGTTGTGCAAACAGTGTTACCTAGCAGATTAGATAAAGTGCAGGATTGCTTGGCAGTACAGCGATCTGATAAAGAATGGAGAGAACTGGGGAATGGAAGAAAAAAATGATTTTGGAATATGCAAAGAGTATCCAAAGCTATTTGGTGTATGCTGAAATGTAAAGGCATATTCAATGCCAGTTCTTGTAACTCTTCCTGTAAGAATTTTATACTGAAGACTTTCTGACAAGTTTGAACAACTTTTATATCTTCCAAATCACATTGCATTACAAAATACAGCCATACATACCCGTAGAAGGAGGTCAATGTTGGCACCTGGCTGCTAGCACCAATGGCTGAGAGTCCTGTGTGATCAGATTATGAATGTATGAATGATTACCCTAGCAAGTTTTTATTGTTACACGCGATACTAACCTTTACCAGCAATAGGAACATCGATCAAGAACAAGTGATAAGTATACACAGGCATCTCATTGACCTCTAACCTATCCATTTCACTTGACGTTAAAGGGGTTGTAAAGGTACAATTTTTTTTCCTAAATAGCTTCCTTTACCTTAGTGCAGTTCTCCTTTACTTACCTCATCCTTCGATTTTGCTTTTAAATGTCCTTATTTCTCCTGAGAAATCCTCACTTCCTGTTCTTCTGTCTGTAACTCCACACAGTAAGGCTTTCTCCCTGGTGTGGAGTGTCATGCTCGCCCCCTCCCTTGAGGGGGGAGGGGGCGAGCAGGATAGTCAGGACACTATCTACATTGCAGATAGAGAAAGGAGCTGTGTGTTAGTGGGCGTCCTGACTCACAGACAGAAGAAACAGGAAGTGAGGATTTCTCAGAAGAAATAAGGACATTTAAAAGCAAAATCGAAGGATGAGGTAAGTAAAAGAGAACTGCACTTAAAGGTAAAGGAAGCTGTTTAGGAAAAAAAATTGTACCTTTACAACCCCTTTAACGTCATGTGAAATGGATAGGTTAGAGGTCAATGAGATGCCTGTGAATACTTATCACTTGTTCTTGGTCGATGTTCCTATTGCTGGTAAAGGTTAGTATCGGGTGTAACAATAAAAACTTGCTAGGGTAATCATTCATACATTCACAATCTGATCACACAGGACTCTCAGCCATTGGTGAAGAAACAAGGACATTTAAAAGCAAAATCAAAGGATGAGGAAAGTGAAGGAGGATGGCACTAAGGTAAAGGAAGCTATTTAGGGGATTTTTTTTTTACCTTTACAACCCCTTTAATACCTGTAGGGATCTGCCATCTAATGTCTGTATTTGTAAATAGCTGTACTGCTTATAACAAATTAATTATGTACAGAGAATGTGATAAGTTTAATACCACATGTCCTGTTATGGAGGAGTGTCTACTAACCCAGACCAGAATCAGGTATTATTAGGCAAGTGTTCCTATGTTTAATAGTTATATTCTGCTTAATGAGGGCACTATCCTGTCTGGGGAAGGTAATTTCTCATTGCCCCCCCCCCCCCCCAAAAGAGGGTTACACACTTATCCATTACATGACCCTTAACAGGTAGGCTGGGCTCACAATTTTCACATGCTAACACCTGCCCCATGGGGCTCTCTCCTGTCTAACTTCTAACACCCTCCCCATGGGGCTCTCTCCTGTCTAACTTCTAACACCTGCCCCATCGGGCTCTTTCCTGTCTAACTCCTAACACCCTCCCCATTGGGCTCTCTCCTGTCTAACTCCTAACACCTGCCCCATCGGGGCTCTTTCTTGTCTCACCCCCTCCCCCAACAGGCTCTCTCCTGTCTAGTTTTGGGCCAGTCTGTGCTCTGTCAAGAATGGTAGCGACACCATCCCAGTCGGATATGACTTCCTATTTGATGGTGTCACCCCTGTGGCAGGTATCACCCTAGTTCGGCACCCCCTGTAACCCTATAGCAACGATACTGCTTTTATTTAAATTATAAGTACAGTTTGTGATATTGAAGGTGGGCACAGTCACTGTTTTATAATATTTAGGGCCCTTTCACACATGCGGACCGTAGGCCCAGAGGCGATTCAGTTCGCATGTGCCGCGCTATATAAGTTTTCATTCATTCATTCATTCATTCATTCATGTCCGATTTTCATCCATCCGTTTTCGGATGAAAAACGGACATACATGAATCCCCATGGGATTGCGGATGTCAGCGGATGATCCGCTGACATCCGATCTCATTAGTCTCCGCTATGCTCCATTTCTGCAGACGGAGGAAAATCCTATTTTTCCATCCATCTGCGGATCAGATGAACACGGACAGACGGTCCGTGTTCATCCGATACCCCCATGGAGGAGAGCAGAGATCTGACAGGGTGATCCCTGCACAGGGACCGCCCTGTCATCTGCCGCCTCAGCAGGGATCAACGGAGCGATCCCTGCTGAGCAAGTGGATGTTAAGGAAACGGATCCTAACAGGATCCGTACGTGTGAAAGGACCCTTATGTTCATTATTATTATTATTATTATACAGGATTCATATAACGCCAACAGTTTGCTCAGCACTTTACAAAATTAAGGCAGACAGTGCAGTTACAATACAATTTGGTACAAGAGGAATCAGATGGCCCTGCTGTCATTAAGGCATGTCATTCATTTTTGCACATTGCATTTGATGCACCTGTATTTAGAATATTCAGAGTTCTAGTTTAATATAGGTGGTGTTATTCAATACATTAATGGTTTATATTATTTTTATGCACATTAATGCATGTCAGGATTTTTTTGTACATATTTTATTGGAAGGGAGATTTTAATATTCACTGCATTTGACTGTTGATTGCGCTGCACTTTCTGGGGAATATCATTACTGTGGATGCGGGAACGCATATCAGTGCTGACTGCAATCAGGCCACTATTTAACACTGTGTAGGTTGTAGGGGTTCTGTGTTTGGTTAAGTGGTGGCACAGAGACAACGTTATTTGACATTTTCAAGCAGGAAGTTGAGCATTGGCAGCCTTCATGGTTTTCCCATTATAGGTTTCTTTATGCCCCCAATACTCGCCCCTAACCAAAAACAAACAACTAGCTCCTCAAGGGCTTCTTAAAACCAGAAGTGTTTCCTGGACTTCTTCAAAACGTGAGCGCTATGATTGGCTGCCACAAAGATCACGTAATTAGGAGTCCATCTTACCATCTATTGATTGTCAACAGTGACCGCAAACTCTTGGTGACAGAGTGGTCACAGTGCTGGGGGTGTTCTGACAAAATACACAATTCGGCAAAATCTCGGACCACACCACTTCCGGTTTCTTTAAACCATTATTAATTGCAGATTTTTAAGCAGTAATTTCACATTTTCAGTAATAGGTGTTTGGACACAAGAGCAGCAACCCAATACAGACCGATGTACGCTATTATGAGCGTAGATTGTTACTCCGCTCCAAAACTAACCAACAAAATGGCTGGTTCCAAGGTGGCGACAACTGTGTCCCAGTTAGCTGCTGTGCTGTGAGAACACTGAAATGTTGCTTTACCGGACTGCATTTGGTTACCATTGTTGTGTCCAAACACAAATTCGTCCAAATGTCCAATTACTGTGGGTTTAAAGAGGTTGTAAATGAAAAATGTTTTTTTCATAATAAGCATTCTTTACCTGCAGCCATTCCTCTTTTCACTTCCTCATTGTTCGTTTTTGCTCAGAAGTTGCTCTATTTCTTCTCTGTTCTGTTCACTTCCTGCTTGTCTGATTGTTACTCACCACCATGAAGGGAGCCTCTACTGCGGTGGTCAGTGACGTGCTCGCCCCCTCCTGGGAACTACATCTGTGCGGCAGGACGCTCTCTACGTGCCAGGCCGCGTACACACGAGGAGACATGTCCGATGAAAACGGTCTGCGGACCGTTTTCATCGGACATGTCTCCTGGGATATTTTGGTCTGATGTGTGTACACGCCATCAGACCAAAATCCCAGCGGACAGACAACGCGGTGACATGGCGGTGATGTTGATGCTGTGACGTGCGCAAACAAGGACAGGTTTCCAGCGGACAAGTTTCTAAGCATGCTTAGAAACTTTTGTCCGCTGGAAACCTGTCCGCTAGGCCGTACACACGATGCAGACCAGTTTCAGCGGACATGTTCGATCGTGTGTACTCGGCCTCAGAGACTTCAAGGAAGTGTGAATTACTGCCGCAATGCATACTGGGAAATGTAGTTCTTACATGAACGAGCGCCGCAAACCAGGAAGTGAATGAGAGAACAGAAACTAGAACGCCGGCGGTGATATAGATGAAGGAATTTAATGGGTATTTACTCGGTTTTTAACAGAATCATTACACTATTGGAAGGCTACACAGTGACGTCACCACGCTGAGGAGGAGGGCTCCTACATGCCGGCCGGCAATGTTTTGATATCATGCTGTTTTTATCGCTCGTTTTGTGAGTATATCTTTACTATTTATTAAATCATTTGGTTTATGGAGTTAAGCTATGTGTGCCTCTTTTTTCCACTTTCACTGAACCAATTGGAGTCTGCAGTCACCACGTCCCTGAACTAACCTGCCATAGTTAAAATACCTAAGGAATTCAAAGGCCGTGGTTGGGCTATAGATAACCGATTGTATTGCTTGCCCTCTGGTAAGCAGCTTTTTCCTCTGGTGGAGGGTGAACCTTTTGTGTTTACGTCACTTGGTGTTGTGGATCGTAGGAGTTTTTTTCTACCAAGGACCAATCTACGCAACACATGGACATTTCACCAAACATTTATTGAATTTATGAACTTTTTGCCTATTACAGTTTCAGAATCTGCTGATTTTAATGATTTATAATTTAATATTTACCTCCTAAATAAATTTTGGCGCAGTTTTTTCTTTTGTTTTTTATTACACTATTCTATCTGTCTACCTTGCAGACATTCATTTTAGGCAAAACATTTTTTTCCTTTACAACTCCTAAAGAAACCGGAAGTGACGTGGTTCGATATTCTGTCGAGTTCAGTATTTTGTCAGGACAGGGGCACTAAGTGAATGCACTCCCAGCAAAAAACAGAGACATCGGCTGTACTTAAATAGTATGTGGTAGCGTGGCATTCTGCCATGCTGCTACATATATGCAAATGGCCGAAATCAACAGGTCAAAGGGATAAAATGCAGAAAAAAGTGAATGTATGGCAGATATGTAATACTTTTTTTGGTTATTTTTTTTATATTTTTGCCTTTAAATTGTCAGACTTCTATTTCGTAAGATAAGGAACACTGAATGGGCAAAGTGATAGGTCCTGTATACATTACGGCAGCTGCTGCTCTCCTTTTTTACTCAAGTTTATCTGATACCATTTATGAAAAAGAAAGTGTTTGTTTAAATGCCGCTTGTATATTGTACACAAATCCATTGCATGTACTGTAACATAAAATAAACAGAAGACCTAATCTCATAGAGGGTGGGAAGAACACTGGCTCTCCATAATAAAAGCTAATCAGTACATAACAACGGCGTGGTCCTTAGACACGCTCAGACAAAGTAAACAGAACACCTACACAAAACAGCAAAAGAGGGATGAGAAAAAAAAAAGAAATCCTAACTGAAACTCTCACTGCGAGGCTGCAATTTGTCAGTTCAGCGGGCAGTGCAGCCAACCAGCGGGAGTAAGGAAAAGAGGTGTGACCCTCATATGATTAATAGCTTGCAGTTCAGCAGGGATCTTACAAAAATAAACATCAATGATAGCAGGAACTGATAGTGAAGGTGGACTTTTTCTTTTTTCTTTATATGAGTTTATTATCATCAGCAGTTAAATTGTTTTTAAAGCCAGTGCTAAATGAAACTGGGAAAAACACCCCAAAGGTTGATGTCATATGGGCGAATTCTTGCTCTGCCATTGCCCCTCATTTTGGTATTGTGATTTGTCCCCAAGAAAAGGAATCTCTAACTTTTTAAAAGATTTGTCACATCATTTGTGATTCAGAGGCAATTGGTGTCAGAGGCAAAATCGCTAGCAGCAATAGCTGTTAATGCATCTCTATAGAATGTTGTTCAAATTGCTGAGAGAGAGTGATTTGTAGCAGAACACAACCCACTGGCACTGGCTTGCTTATCGCTTGTCGAGATTTTAGTCCTCCTGGAAGATCTCTGCAACCAATGGGTGACTGTACCTATTTCCTCACAGAATAGAAAATGATCCTTTTAGCTTGTGTGCACCACAGTAACATAATTACTGGCAATACCACCAGGTGAAAATAAAGGAAAAATAACTAAAAATAGAAAACAAATGCAGTCACCACATCTAAAAATTGTTAAGCTGCAATGTAATACATTTTTGTTTTTGAGTTTAATACCACTATTAACATAAAATATATATTGAAGACATAAAAGGCCGGCAATAAATGAGGCATTTTTTTAGTTCAACCTGTGGATTGAACAAAATAAATACAGTGGAAACTTGGTTTAAGAGTAACTTGATTTGTGAGCAACTCTTTTTTTTTTTTTTTATTCTGACTCGGTTGACTCGCAAGACTAGCAGAATTCAAGCTAAATAGGCCTGCAGTACCTCATTTGGCCTGAGGTAAAGGGACGCAGGAGCCGAGAAAAGCCGAACATTTGCATTTTCCTGCAGTACCTCACTTGGCCTGAGGTACGGGGGTGCAGGAGCCAAGCCGAAGTGTCCTTGGCCCTTTTTGTCACTCTCTGGCCACATTCGGTATTGCATCCCATTGGAGTCAATCTGGAACAAATTATTTAAGTTTCCATTGACTTTAATGGGATAACTTGCTTTAATATGCGAGTACTTTGGATTACGAGCATACCCCTGGAATAGAGTATGCTCGTAATCCAAGGTTCAACTGTAAATATAAACATTTCCCCATCGAGCTCTGTGGGAATCCCTCCCACAGAGCTACTGTATTCTGACAGCAGGGAGAGTTCCCTGCCATCAAAATATACTCATCCGTGCTCTTGGCTATAGTTAAAAAAACGATAGGCTGCCCATTCCTGCTGAACCAGCCATATTTTATGGCTGGCTTAAAGTGGTTGTAAACCGCTGAAAAATAAATCCTGCAGGCCAATGACATCTTGTGCTAGTATGCATGCGAGTGGGAAGTTCTGAATATCTGGCACAGTATGTCGGACGTTCAGAGCGCATGGGCCACTGACGTGAGCGGCGGCTCTATGAAGAGTGAATGTCTCCTACATTTTAACTACAGGAAAGCCTTATTGTAGGCTTACCTGTAGGTAAAAAGGGAGCTACTACTGCTTTTGACAACTACACGTGTAAAGGTCTAAATATGGCGTGACACAGTGGTGCAGTGAGTAACACTCATGCCTAGCAGTAACAAGGGTGATTCATTGCAGCGTCTATCTCTATTGAGAACGTCAGACTTATGACGAAACGTGTCTGGGACGGTGTGCAGTGACGTCACCGCATTCTACGTAGGAGGAAGGGCTCTTGTTGTGCCGGCCGGCATCTGTTTTATGCTTACACTTCACGATCAATTGTGAGTAGTATTTTAATTATAAAGAATGTTATTTAAACGTTATTGTCTGGTCTCTTTTGTTTACATTGTGACCTACGGATTGAATAACTGGTACGTTCCTGAGGGTTCATTATCTGAGGGATTCCCATTATCTGTCTACCCTGGCTGGATTCTATCTGTGGATCATTATATATTGCCACAATATATCTGTCATCTGGTGAACTGCTTTCCATGTGGTGGTGGTCTTCATTGAAGTCAAGTGCACTTGGGTGCTGTTCGTTTTGAATCACATTTCACTACCTTGGATCTCTCAATCCATTATTGTGGACTGGTTAATCGAATTAATAGTTGGCGCATTTTTTTTTTTTTTTCGTTTTAAGTAACAAGGGTTGTTGGTTAGAATCCCAACCACGACACTACCTGCCTGGAGTTTGCATGTTCTCCCTGTGCCTGCGTAGTTTTCCTCCAGGTTCTCCGGTTTCCTCCCACACTCCAAAGACATGCTGATAGGTTAATTGGCTTCCGTCTAAAATTGTCTCCAAAATATGAATGTGAGTTAGGGACCTTAGATTGTAAGCTCCTAGAGAGTAGGGACTGATGTGAATGTACAATGTATATGTAAAAGCTCTGAGTACATTGACAGTGCTATATAACTACCTAAATAATAATAATATGTATGGGAAAGTTTACACAAAATAAGATTAAGCAACAACATTACATTTTGGGTAGGAAGTGCAATGTGTGCTTGAAATAATAACTCTGTTTTGTAGGCTTGGCTTTAATTACCCTCAGGTCCAATAGTCCACTGAAACCTTTTTGTTATTGAAATGTATCTGTGAGTGCTTGTGAAACTTTTTTAAGATAAATTTGTTTATAAAAGTTTGTAATTTGGGTATAGTCAGGGCTTTTTTTCTGGGGGAACTTGGGGGAACTCAGTTCCACCACCTTTGGCTCAGACCCTTTGGTGCCTTCTCACCAGAATCACTTGTAAACACAGAAGTCTGGTTTCTGTGTTTACAAGTGCCAGCTCTGCACTCTGTGTGTAACCCCCCTGAACTCTGCACATTGTATGTAGTGCAATTCTGGTATTTAATGCCCCTTTAAGACCCTTCTACTGTTTGTGAAATCTGAACGGGGTCGTGGTTGAGTTCCTGCACCTATTTTCTGAGAAAAAAAGCTCTGGGTATAGTTAACTATTAAGCCAGCTATAGACATAAAATAATGGCACAATGACGATAATGATGGTGCAAGCATGCATGATATTAAAGTTCCTCCTTAAGAACTTTTTTTTAAAGGATTTGATTAGAGATTAGCAAATTAAAGGCATTTTGCACATTTTATGACACAGACAAGTCAAGCTGAGTCAATCATACTGTATGCTGTACAGTGTACACCTTTCCTACTTGAGGCTTAAAATAATATAAATATATTCTGAAATATGAAATATGTAGATAAAAGCAAAACTGCAATTGGTATAATATTTATGTAGGTGACTTCCCTATCATGCAGGAATATGCAATTAGCGGACCTCCAGCTGTTGCAAAACTACAAGTCCCATCATGCCTCTGCCTCTGGGTGTCATGCTTGTGGCTGTCAGAGGCTTGCTATGCCTCATGGGACTTGTAGTTCTGCAACAGCTGGAGGTCCGCTAATTGCATTTCCCTGCTATGGGGCGTCCTAGACCATTCAGGGCCCTGCCATATATATTTAAAGAGAAAGGAAAGAAAGTAAAATGGAAGAAAAAAATATCCAACTTTTTTTCACTTAAAGTCATTGCAAACCTTTCCATCAGCACTCTTGGCCAATAGAGATGGACCCTGACATCATTAAAAGTAGAAAGTCTAAAGCTAGTGGTGGAGGGGAGCTGGACACAGATCTTTGCAGGTTATCAAAATGTGCATAAAGTCATTACCTGAGCCCAATTGCCATATATTCATCACACAGATGGAATTCCCTAGGAAAGGACATTCACCTGAGTTGAGGAATCTAAGTACAATAGGTCAAAGAGAGTGCCATATGAAAAATCCTTAGGTGTCTAAAGTCTGTATTGTTCATCTGGCTACAACAAGCAGTGCAAAGGACAGCCAATGTATTTCTGGGGGGGCACATAATCCCCCTTTATCAGGGTTTAGGTAAACGGCAGAATGTTATATAGTGCTCACCCCCGAAGGGACCGCTTGAAGTAGACAGGTTACCTAGATGGTACAGAGGCTGCCAGTCTCACAAGCTCAGTTCCAAGCACACCGACAATTAGAGCTCAGTCTCATGCCGCGTACACACGAACGGATTTTCCATTGTAAAAAAATCTGATTTTTTTTCCGATGGAATTCTGCTCAAGCTTGGCTTGCATACACATGGTCACACCAAACCGACCATCAAGAACACAGTGACGTACAATACTACTACGACCTGAGAAAAATTAAGTTCAATGCTTCCGAGCATGCGTTGAATTGTTTCCGAGCATGTGTGTTTTTTTTCACATCGGAATTCCATACAGACGAACCGATTTTCCGATAGGATTTTTTTCCGTCTGAAAAATTTAGAACCTGCTCTCTAATTCTGTCCGAAATTCGGATGGAATATCTGATGAAAAACTCCCATCTGACTTTTTCCTTTGGAAATTCCGACCGTGTGTACGCAGCATTAGAGATGTATTTTTAGGGTTTATTGCAGAGGAGCCCAACAGAAGGAAGGGGTTTAGGGTCACGGGGTATTCCAAAATGATTAACACCGAGTCAGTCAGGGAAAACTCGTCTGACAAGAAAATATCTTGCCTCAAACCAGATTCAGATACTTATGAGTGCAATGTTATGTGTACATGGGAAGTTCTCTCATGATACTGATGATGAACACTACGGACAGTTTAACTTTCTTTAACAGACCAAGCTGTCCAGCAAAAGTGGCAATTTGAAGGTTGAGACAAACCATTTACACTGTGCTTACAACGGTCAGATTTTATTCATTTACTGTATGTTACATATTTATGTCAAAAAGAAAAAATCTCATGCTAGAACTTCTTAAAGCTAATTCCAGGTATGGATATTTTTGCATAGTTACATTGGCCTAGCTTAGACCATACCTGGCCGATCACTACAGTAGCTGTACCTGTGTAACTATGCACAAATACTCATACCTGTAATTCAGATTTAAAAAGTGTTTAATTCCTTAGTCACTTATGTACAGTCCATCTAAATCTGCTGGTGCACGAAACACTACCTTCTCCCCAGACTGATAACGCTGCCGTCTATGGTGTCACTTTTACTCCTCCATCCAGATTGAGGAAAGCGGAAAAAAAGAACTGGACCTATAGGGTTATCTCATTGGTATTGCTATCTTAAAGTATTGATGCTGATGTACATAATCTGTCTTCCAGGCTGCCAAATCAGCTGCTGACAAGGCCTGTGATTTTAATCACACTGGAAAAAATTATATTTAGCCCAGGTTCACACTGGGTACGATTTGAGATGCGATTTCACATGTCAATCGCATCTCAAATCATCGGCATTTGCCAGCAATTATAATATAAAAGGGGGTATGCGCAAACACTAACACTACCAGGACAATTGTCGGCAATGGCACCGTCCTAATCGGTGCGACGCCACATCTGCGGCGCTACACCGATTTCAAAAAGTAGTTCCTGTACTACTTTTTGCGATTTCGGGCCGCGATTTACATTGCTATCTGTGCAGAAACCTGCACAGATGTCTCTTAAATCGCGTCCAAAATTGGGACTGCCAGCGGGAGTGAAATTGTGCGACTTCATCCCGCAGCCCAGTGTGAACCTGGGCTAAAGGTCCAGTTCCCTTATAGTCTGTTCACCTTGTTGTCAATCAAGCCCTGACGAAGGGAGCAGTCTCGGACCCCTGAAAAGCCATGGCTATTTTTAGAATTGTCTCTCTGACTTTTATCTAAATAAAGTTGTATCTGGACCTCTTAGCAGTGGTGTAGCACTTCAATTTCAGTTTTTTTTACCATTCAGATTGGAGACTCCCTAAAACAGTATGTGTGTTATTGGCCTAATCGCCAGGTGAAATCAAGAGAGAAAGCAACAAAAAAGGGAAAACTAATGTGCACACAAATTTAAGGATTATTAACCACATCAATACCGGGCCATGGGGGATTTACGTCTTCTGCAACCCCTCGCCGATGAGACTGGACGTTGCACAACGTCCTGTCTTTACGGCGTTCTAGGGCGCGCGCGTGCCCGACGGCCGCAATTGCCGCTGGGCACCCGCGATTATCGCTGATCATGGCAGGAGTGTGGATCTGTGTGTGTAAACACACAGATCCACCTCCTGTCAGCGGTGAGGAGACTGATGTGTGTTCCCAGTACAGAGGAACACACATCGTTCTCCTCCTCCTGTGAGTTCCCCTCCCCCTACAGTTAGAACATACTTTAGGAAACATTTAAACCCCTTCAGCGCCCCCTAGTGTTAACCCCTTTCCATGCCAGTCACATTTACACAGTAATCAGTGCAGTTTTATAGCACTAATCGCTGTGTAAATGTGAATGGTCCCAAAAACGTGTCAAAAGTGTCCGATATGTCCGCCGCAATGTCACAGTCACAAAAAAAAAAACGCAGATCGCCGCTATTACTAGTAAAAAAAAAAAAAAAAAAAATGCCATAAATCTATCACCTATTTTGTAGACGCTATAACTTTTGCGCAAACCAATCAATATACGATTATTGCGTTTTTTTTTTTTTACCAAAAATACGTAGAAGAATACGTATCGGTCTAAACTGAGGAAAAAAAACGTTTTTTTTTTTTTTTTAAATTGTGATATGTATTAAATAAAAAAGTAAAAAATATTGTGTTTTTTTTTTAAATTGTCGCTCTTCTTTTGTTTATAGCGCAAAAAATAAAAACCGCAGAGATGATCAAATACCACTAAAAGAAAGCTCTATTTGTGTGGGGAAAAAACATACTGATTTAATTTGGGTACAGTGTTGCATGATTGCGCAATCGTCATTCAAAGTGCAACAGCGCTGAAAACTAAAAATTGGTCTGGGCAGGAAGGGGGTGAAAATGCCCTGTATGGAAGGGGTTAAGAATTAGATTGCAATACATTACATTTGTAGATTTTTGTTTTTGGGTTTAAGACGACTGCTTTGAGGAACAGTGGAACTTTCAGTCAGTAATGCATAGTCAGTTTGTTGCTGTTTACTTTGTTCCACCCTTATGTGTGTTTTTGTCAATCCAGGCCTCACCTTGGTAGAATAGCTGCGGAGCCCAGCATACTCCTAAATACCATGACACTTCATCTGTCCAAAAGCTAAAACACACTGATTTACAAATGCTGTGGTAAAGAAGGTAGAGCACAACCGAGGTTGCTACACATGACAACCAGCTAGCTACTCGTTTAGCTTTAATTGTAAGTCTAAACAACCTCAATTAGTTTTACTTGCTAGTTTAAATTAACATCCTGACTGGAAAAAACTGACTTGAGAAGCAGGATCAGCACAAAGAACTTGTGTTTTTAGATCTGCCCCAACTATGTTTAATTTTTTTTTTTTTTTGACGGGGTATACACCATTATTCCCTGCTCTGATACGGTTAATATCTTATTTTATGTAAGTAGTGTTAGCACTATTACTGTATCTAATTTATTATTTCTCAACTATATATTTACTTTATTTTACCCAGTAGTCCCCTGGTAGTGTCCTCTGTGGTTCTTTCGGGGCAACCCTCCCCCACCGGGAGATCCACATTCTGATCCAGTACTTGAGTTGTTGGTGAACGGTGGATTTAATGAGCAGCTGGGTAAGCATGATTTTCCTGGTCGGCTTCAGCAACACCTGAGACCACTTGCTGTATTGTTTATTGTATTTTCTATATGCAATAATAATTGTATGTCTTTTTATTTGTACAGTTGTAAATATAAGCTTGGATTGCCATTGCATACCCCTGAAGAAGCTTTATTAGCGAAACATGTCAGGATCATGTGATTTTTTCCATCTTGGCTTGATTGTAACCTGCTAGACTGTGACCACCACTTATTCACAACTTTTGCTATATGCCAGTTTATGTACAAATCTACTACGATCAATTTTTTAATCAGTTTGTACTTTAATAAAATTTATATTTTTATACATGTGGTCTATAAACGATTTCTTTCTCATCATTATATAAGCATCTATTGCACCGAAAAAATCAATTTTTTCCCCTCTCTCCCTTTTTTTAAATATGTTTAAATATATTTGTTCAGTTATATCTGACTCTTGTCGATACAATAGGCCAGCTCCCTGGGCACCATGTCTCTTAAAAGCCCTCCTCCAAAGACTTTTTCTTTGCAATTTTTTACAAGGTAGGCCTCCAGGTCTTTCCCCAGCCCTCCCCAATATCTCTGTTTGGGAACAGCATACACAATGTGATAATATATGTGCTCAGGCCAGCCGATAGAGGGGCAACACCGGGTCTCCTGTAGGGGGACAGGGTACACAGGGGGGCCCAGACAGCAGGGGGATTGGTGCAGCGAGAAGACATTTACAGAATGATGCACTGTGTCTGTGTCTCTCCCTCCAGTAGTTGAAAGCCGGTTTCTCCCCCTCTGCTTTCTGCCAGCGTTCAGCTGCTGGAGGGAGAGGCACAGACACACTGTACCGTTCTGTAATCATCCTCCCATCCCCCTCACTGGGCTCCCCCCCCCCCCGCAGCACTGCCAGCCTTCCTCTACCACTGGCTACTGCCAGTACACAGGTGGATGGAGAGTAGGAGAAGGGGCCGGTATGTAATTTACCAGCCACTTCCTTTTCTGAGTTGGACACAGTGAGCGATTGGTTTGGATTGCTCCTGTGTCCATTGATAACTGAGCATAGAAAACTGTTTACTTCAGTCTATGAATGAACCGAAGCCTCCGTTTCCTGTTCATTCATCTTCAGTGCAGCTGAGGCTACAGAGAAAGGAACTGAAGAATCTGCGTCCTCAATTCCTTTCTCTGTCTCAAAGGTGAGATCTCAGGGGTCTGTTTAAACCCCTGATATTTCATCCATGCCACCCCAACAACATTGTCTAGTAATAAAAAAGAAATCATTTAAACCATGCAAAAAATAATAATTTGTAAAAAAAATGTAAAAAATTCTAAAAAATTATAATTATATATTGGAAAAACAATTTTACGAATTTAAAATGTTTGTAATTCGGGGGAGGGGTGCGCTGTCTGATAGGCTGTACAGGGCCCTGTAATTTCTAATGACAGCCCTGTATGTGCATAGACAATTGTTACACACATACTAGGACCAATTACCCTACCAGCATGTCTTCAGAGTGTTGGAGGAAAACATAATACCCAGAAGAAAATCCATGCAATCACAAGGACCACATGCAAATTCCATGCATATAGTGTTCTTACTGAGATTTAAACCCACTCCCTGCAAAGCATTACAGCTGCTGCATGTGTACAGCCTTGTGCAGCTACATGCTCTTCTTTAGGTGGGTAGTCCATAGGTGGTAAAACTGTGACTCAGATACCTGCTTCTTTCTACTCCCCCTCTCCTCTGTAAATGAGTCCTTACAATTCTACCATTATTATTGATTGAATACTACGTACCTCATTTCCTACACAGGTGTCATAGGTACAGGTAGTGAGGCAAAGTCTCCCATGGGGGGTCACAGACAGAAGTAAAAACCTCATGAAATGCACTTTTTCCCATACTACCCAGACCATCAGGCAGTACACAGGGACTACGGACTTTCTGGTATTAAGTGACAAGCCTCTCAACTGTGCTCCTGCGCTATCACCCTGTAACATGCACCCCTGGTTGAGACTTCCAGTGGTCGTGTCAACACACATTATGCAGACAGGAAAGGGAGTCACCGCTCCAGGTGGGTCTTGTGGACTATTAAGGAACTTATCAGGAACCAAGGTGCTGGCAATGCACTAAGCAATGTAAAGTTTCAAAAGGAGATGGACAGCCGCGCTCCAAGGAACTTCAAAAGTCATCTTTATTGGTGAAAGTCAAGGACATGCATCACAAAAACCACAGCCAAATGGGGACAGCCGACGCGTTTCACACTAAACCGAGCCATGATTAAGCACTAGTTTAGTGTTAGCTGTGGTTTTTGTGATGCATGTCCTTGACTTTCACCAATAAAGATGACTTTTGAAGTTCATTGGAGTGCGGCTGTCCATCTCCTTTTCAAACTTTACACACATTATGCAGACATGGCTCACTACTGTCATTACAAAAAAAAAATTGGTCCACAGCAAGAATGCAACAGATGCTTAGAGGGGTTGTAAAGGTTCTTTTTTTGTTTTCTAAATAGGTTCCTTTAAGCTAGTGCATTGTTGGTTCACTTACCTTTTCCTTCAATTTCCCTTACCTTTACAACCCCTTTATGTATACAGGAAATGGTTGGAGGAAATCAGCAGGATTAAATTGCAACAAAGTATGAAAAAGGTGTAAGCAAGTATCCTATAAAAAGTGATTATGATATAAAGTACTTTAGCAAACTGAATGCCACACAGTCAGTCTTTTAACTCTACTATCGAATCATGGACACACCAAGTTGATCAAGATCTGAGCATCACAAATGGTGTAAAATTATTACAGTTTAAAATGTCTGAATGTCAAAAATAAAATAAAGAGACATAACCAGCAGTCAGTTGCAAACACACACACACACACACACACACACACACAATTATTAGCACAATGTCACACTAATCAAGTAAACCAATGTTTTTGGTCTATGAAGGGTCCCTTCCTCGTGGTGATATAGTGGTCACTCTACATCGCCTTCAGGAACGGATACTGCACAGTCATGAAAGATTGGCTTATTTGACTGATAAATAAATTCAATTAAATTGAATACAAAATTAGAAATTGAATGAATTAATGTATACAGTATGTTTGCAATAAAGTGCTGGTGTTGTGTCCTCGTTTTACTGTGATTGCGTGGCGCCATCCGCTACTTTCACTACAAGCAGCCAAACACTGATAGAAATGCCGTCCTCATCCTTTGATACCTGTGAATGTCCAAAATCTGATCATCTCATTACAAACTGTACAAGATGACTGGAGGTCTGATGCAATGTGAAAGCCTCATAGTGTAAAAAGTTGCCAGAAGAAGTGGGTGAGACAGTTTGGTCATGGTGCAAGCTACATGCAGATAAAATCTGAAATCTGTACCTGAAAATCTGTGTCGATTCCATGAAGAGCAAAGTTATTATGCAAAAGCACAGTATATGATGTAAAACAAGCAGACAAATTACCATAATAGGAAGGAAATAACAGAAACTTCCCTAAAGACCGGGCTTCATCTGTTTCCTTAGTGCTGTTACTACCTCTCCATGTTATATAATGAACGCTAAAGAGGTGACTGAATACAAGTGGAGATTCTGTGAATAGCACAACACAAGCCCCGGAGTAAAGTTTTGAGAAACATAAAAGTACACATCTCTAACTACCTGAAAAATAAAAATGCTGTTACTGGCAGGATCACCAGGTGATACGGGGATAAAAGCCACGAAGGGAAAAAATTCTTAAAGAAAATTAGTAGAGCCAGCACATATTGTCAGACTCTCTCCCTCTCTCTAGCCATCAATAGCCAATCAAATTCATCTTGTCCACCAGTCAATTCCAACAAGAAATCTTCTCCATATACACACATAAAGGTTTAAAGCTCCAGGATAAGCAAATATTGTCTAAATAATTTTGGCATGTGTGCTTTTACTTAAATCTTGGTGTCCTTTATGTAGTTCTTCTAGATCTGTGCAGTGGACTTTTGTGAAACTTTGCCTATGTGAAGGAGCTTCCTGTAATAAAGACCAGTCATTGCTGCTCTCTCCTTGTGCAGGGTGACTGGTCTTGTCTCCACCCCCTGTAGGTTTCTGCAGGCAGACTTCAATGGGTGTGGCCAGCTGGGTCCCACCCACAGCTCTGCTCTCTGCCCAGGCTATTTACAGCACAAGCATGATGCCACTACTACTTTTACAAGGTAATACGGTGAAACCTCGGGTTGTGAGCAACGCGGTTAACAAACGTTTCGCAATACCAGCAATTTTTTTTTTAAATCCTGACTAGGTTCACGAGTGTTGTCTCGCAAATTGAGCAGGATTCAAGCCACAGCTGGGTGCAATACCGCATTTGGCCAGAGGTGTGGAGGGGCCGAGCAGAGCCATTCGGAAATACCCGAGCCTTTTCAAGGTTTTCCAAGTTCAGCCGAGCTGTCCTCGGGCCTTTCCGAGTATTTCTAAGGCTCTCCGTCACCCCCCACCTCTGGCCACATGCGGTATTGCATGCCATAGAAGTCAATGCGGATCAAATTATTTTAGTTTCCATTGACTTCTATGGGGAAACTCTCTTTAATATGCGAGTGCTTTGGATTACAAGCATTCTCCTGGAACGGATTATGCTCGTAATCCAAGGTTCCACTGTATTAGGGTTTGCAAATGCATCTTGTGCTCACAAAATAGATGTATATCCTTTGTGGTTGTAAAGGGGTTGTAAAGGTAACATTTTTTTTTGTTAATAGCTTCCTTTACCTTAGTGCAGTCCTCCTTCATTTACCTCATCCTTCGATTTTGCTTTTAAATGTCTTTATTTCTTCTGAGAAATCCTCACTTTCTGTTCTTCTGTCTGTAACTCCACACCGTAATGCAAGGCTTTCTGCCTGGTGTGGAGTGTCGTGCTCACCCCTCCCTTGGACTACAGGAGAGTCAGGACGCTCTCTACGTTGCAGATAGAGAAAGGAGCTGTGTGTTAGTGGGCGTCCTGACTCTCCAGTAGTCCAAGGGAGGGGGCGAGCATGACACTCCACACCAGGGAGAAAGCCTTGCATTACTGTGTGGAGTTACAGACAGAAAAACACGAAGTGAGGATTTCTCAGAAGAAATAAGGACATTTAAAAGCAAAATGGAAGGATGAGGTAAGTGGAGGAGGTCTGCACTAAGGTAAAGGAAGCTATTTAGGGGGAAAAAATTGTACCTTTACAACCGCTTTAAGGAATATAATTAAATATTTTTTCATTATTTTATACGTTTTGTAACCTGAGTTTGCCTTTAAGGCTCTGCATGTGATCCCGCACAATGCAGTTTCCTCTGTACATTAGGAGTAGAATAGGACAGGTTCTTTCACCATTATGAAAAACATATTAGGCTGCTGAGCCATAGCAGTGAAAAGCACACACCTGTAAAGCTGCGACAAGCCAAGGATAAACAGAGCACTACCAATCAAAGTCATTTGTTTAAAGATCCACTCGACTATTGTGAGAATGTCTTTCCATCTCAGCGTTGTGTGGAAACAGAAAATGTTGTAGATCATTGCATCTGTTTATAGTACACCACTTAGACTGTATGCACAACTCCCGAATCACAATGGGACTTGTCTATGTACCTGCTCCCTGGATAAACACACAATCAGTGCTCTGGAAAGTGCCAGGTGACAAGCAGGACGTAAGCGTTGGGGGAAGAAGGAAGTCCTGAGATGGGGATGCTGACAAAACCGTACAGAATAAGAAAAAGTGTACATACAACATAATATAGCATGGGCTAAATATGTGCCTGCACTGGCTGATTGGACTGGATTGATTTTTAGAATTTCTTTAGAGATAAAATAAAACTGACAATAATAGTATTGGCTTTTTAGTTTGATATTGAACAGCAATTATAATTTACACTATGGAGTTCCGTTTGGATCACCTCGACACTATACGAGTATTTGGCAGCTACAGTATGATGAATGGTCATATCCAGAGCTTTTTTTCCCCAAAAAAATAGGTGCAGGAACTCAACCACGACCCCATTCAGATTTCACAAACAGTAGAAAGGTCTTAAAGGTGCATTAAATACCAGGATTGCATAACATACAGTGTAGAGTTCAGGGGGGTTACACACAGAGTGCAGAGCTGTCACTTGTAAACACAGAAACCAGACTTCTGTGTTTACAAGTGACTGTGGTGAGCAGGCACCAAAGGGTCTGAAACAGAGGTGGTGGAAATGAGTTCCCCCTGAAGAAAAGCCGAGGTCATATCTGTCACTGATAACTAGAAGGACAAATCTGTCCAGACCAATCTGGACACACCAATAGGATATTGAAAAACTCCAGCTGTGTACATGTTGAAACCAAATGAGGTCCCAGAATTCCTTCTTAAGGTTTTCAGTATAATGAATATTAATGATATTACATTTAGTGAGAACGCTATATTTTGGGGTCTAAAAGCAGTGGCCAAGATCGTGGTAGGAAAGTGGCCGGAGGTCACGTAACATGCCAGAAACTATCTGCAATAAGGTATTTACAGGGACAGTTTTATAAAAACATGTACACAGTGTAAGATCGCTTAGTAGAATATTTATATGTATTTGACTTTACAAACAGTTTAAGCATTGTCATGCTCCGGGAATAATTCAAGTGTAAATGGGGGTTAATACATGTTTTGATGCTTGTTAAAGCGGGGTTTCAGGCAGAATTTTTTTTTTTTACCAGCTAAAATTAATCACATTAAATAGTCCCTAAAACATATTAATAGCTCCCAAATCATTCCAGAAATCATTGCAAACACTTGCCTTATATGTTCCAGCTCATGCTGTGGCTGTATCCATCTTATGTGTGGGAATGGGAAGCCCAGTTCCTTTTTCTTCCTGGTTTTCAGGGAGAGGTGCATGCTGGGCGATTTTTAGGCACAGTAATGCCCAGAGACTCCTGGGAAATGAGTGTCATCATTTCCCAGGAGGCAATGTTGTCTTAGGACAGGAAGTTTACCCATCTAGGACCAGGAACTAGGCAGATTACGAAATCTGCCTAGTAACAGCCAGATATAAAAACTTTTCTTTTTTTTATTTATTTTTTACATTAAGGGCAAGCTGTTAATAGAAAGTTCATTCTTAGGGTAGAGCTCCCCTTTAACTCAAGAATGTACGTACATCTTATAAAGGTGTTTATAAGATTTCTCTGTGTTTTATAAACTTTTAGGTAGATTTCCTAGTTTACTAAAGGAGTTGTAAAGGAAAACATAATTTCACCTTAATGCAATCTATGCATTAAGGTGAAAAAACATCTGAAAAAGACGCCCCCCCCCCCCCCCACGAGCCCCCGTTTTACTTACCTGACCCCTCGAAAGTCCCGAGATCCTCTTCGCCGCTCAGCCTGGCTGCTGATTGGCTAGAGCGGATGGATTCAGAGCAGCGCAGCCATTGGCTGACGCTGCTGTCAATCACATCCAGTGACGCGGCGCACCGAGTGCTATAGCTGCTCCCTGTATCACAGGAGCGCGCCCGCAAGGACGCATCACCATGCGAGCTCTCGCATAAATGTAGTGAGTTCTAGTGGGGAGGACCAGAGACAGCCGCCGAGGGACCCCAGAAAACGTGGATCGGGGCCACTCTGTGCAAAACTAACTGCACAGTGGAAGGAGAGAATAACAAGTTTGTTATTTGAAAGATTTTTTTTCCCCTTTATTAACCCTTTAACTCTTGGCTGACATACATAATATATCTGCAGGGGAAGAAACAGGATTGACCTAAAATAGGCAAATGTCAGATACTGTGATTACCTATATTTATGTGTATATACTGAACATGACTTGTTTAGGGGACAGTAGCGCCACTCCTTAAACTGTGTTTAAACAGCAAATTAACTAAACAAAATAATGATTATAGCTTGCCATGAGATTTAGCTTTGAAAGCACATTGCACAATGGCACAAGTTGGATTATTAGGGAACTTTTTTAAAGCCATTACAGAAACTGAATTATAGGGGCTCTGTTTTGGTTTAGGTAAACAGAAAGGTTTCCAAGGGGAGAGGTCCCTCTAATAAGTAGTAATAAAACACAGTAAACACTAGATCGGGTGTGCAGAATACAATACAACGCCGGCAACAGATCCTGTATAGATGTATCTAACAAAAAGATGCAAAGAGAAAAACAAATAGTAGAAGACCCAGCTGTGTACTTTTAAGATTGCAGTTGGGATAAACAAGGATCAGAAAAAAGGATCAGAACATCAAAATAGGCTGGATTCATATCACTGCCTTGTGCTTTACTGCATATGTTACAACAAAAAACTGATATACATGCAGGCACCCTGACGCACATATGCAATAAGAAAAACAACTTACCTTATACACTCTAGTATAACCCGATCTGAATATAAGCAGAGGCACCTAATTTTACCACAAAAAACTGGGAAAACGTATTGACTCGAGTATAAGCCTAGGGTGTCAATATGCATGCCTCACTGTGCCCATGCCTCACTGTGCCCATGCTTCACTGTGCCTATGCCTCACTGTGCCCATGCCTCGCTGTGCCCATGTCTAGACTTACGTTTAACATGGGAGTATATAGAAGGGGTGCCCGACTTTAAAAAATCAGTGCTCCCCGGCCGTAGGTTCCCCGGACAACAAACTTTGCACACTTGTAGAGGAAGAGTGTGTATATATCGGTGCCAAGTACCGGGTCCCCAAAGTCTGGGAGATTAGGTGCAAAAAGGTGACTCAAGTATAAGCCGAGGGGGGCATATTCTTGAGTATATACGGTACCTCTGTTATAGCACACCACAACATACAGGTGCTGCATTGCCAAAATTATAAAAATATGAAAAGTGTATTGACAGCCTATTCAAAAATGAATTGTCTGTCTTACCGTAAGCCATGAAAAAAAGCTCATCAACACACTCTAAGGCCGCGTACACACGATGAGACATGTCCGCTGAAACATGTCCGACAGACCGTTTCCAGCGGACATGTCTCATCGGATTTTGGTCCGATGGCGTGTACACACCATCGGACAAAAATCCCCTCGGGCTGAGGACGCGGTGACGTGGCGGTGACGTTGACGCCGCCACTTCACCACTCCAGGAAGTAAAATACTTCCACACATGCGTCGAATCCATTCGACGCATGCGCAGAGATTTCTGTCCGCTGGTTAGTGTACTAACCAGCGGACATATTCGACGGACATGTCTCCGGTGGGAAAACATGTCCGCTAGCCCGTACACACGATCGGATATGTCCGCTGAAACGGTCCGTCGTACACACGTACGCCGTGTATGCCACGTACACACGACCGTTTTTCGGGTTCTAAAAACCCGATCATTAAAACGGCCTTACCTTCACACGATCGTGAAAAAAAATGCTCTAGCAACACGTACAACACAGACGACGGCACTATAAAGGGGAAGTTCCATTCGGATGACAACACCCTTTGGGCTGCTTTAGCTGATTTCCTGTTAGTAAAAGACGATTCACCCTTTTCTGTCTGTTACAGCGTGATGAATGTGCTTACTCCATTACGAACGGTAGTTTTACCAGAACGAGCGCTCTCGTCTCATAACTTCTAAGCATGCGTGGATTTTTCACGTCGTTAAAGCCCACACACAACCATTTTTTACTACCTTAGAAACGACAATGTTAAAAATGTAGTGAAAAAATAGAGCATGTTCGAAAAAATATTTGCCCATTTTTTAGAACCCGAAAAATGCTCTGAAGCCCACACATGCCATTGACATTTAAAAAAACGTAATTTCTTAGAACCCGAAAAACGGGTATGACAGTAAGGCCGCGTACACACGATGAGACAAGTCCGCTCAAACATGTTCGAAGGACCGTTTGCAGCGGACATGTCTCATCGGATTTTGGTCCGATGGCGTGTACACACCATCGGACGAAAATCCCCTCGTCACCAAACCCGGAAATAAAATGCTTCTGCGCATGCGTCGAATCCATTCGACGCATGAGCGGACATTTCTGTCCGCTGGACATGTCACCCGCGGACACATTTCAAAGCATGCTTTGAAATTTGTCCGCTGGGAAAACATGTCCGCTAGCCCGTACACACGATCGGAGATGTCTGCTGAAATGGTCCATCGGACCAGTTTCAGCAGATAAATATGATCGTGTGTACGCGGCCTCACAGTAACAGTATGACTAGGACCATGGAGCCCATTCATGCCTATCCACTTGAGCTGCAGCATACAAAATAATGCATACATGTTGATTCATACCTGAGCGTTTCCCAAAGCACTTTAGCATTTAACATCACGATTTCCATTGAAGCTCGAAAACGTGCAGCGCTTATTTGAAGCAGAGTTGAGTATTTTTAGCCCCTATGTATTTCAATAGGAGCATATAAAGAAACCTCAAATGCACAATTTCTTGCCTCTCCTTCCCGTATTAACTAGCTTTCCTTAAAGTAGTAAAGGAAAAAAATGTTTTTGCTGAAATGACTGTTTACAGGGTATAGAGACATAATAGTTAACTGATTCTTTTTAAAAATGATTAAAAACAGATACAATTCAATCATATAATGAACCTGCAGTTTAGTTTCGTTTTTAGACTAGTTTCAGTTTTGTTCTGTGTGTACAGAGACACACAGAACAAAAACAAACAAACATTTTAAAATTAATCTGATTAAAATTAATCTGATTGGTTCTGAGGAGTTTTAGACACATAGTAATCACATCTTTTTGATCATAGACCACAATGAAAAGCTACCATGAGTTTTTTCATAAAGAGCCAGACAAGCAGGAAGTGTGGAGTTCAGCAAGAGATTACAGCAACTTCTAAGCAAAAACGAACATGGAGGACATGAAAGCAGGACTGCTGTAAGGTAAAGCAAGCTAATTAGCATTACTGTAAAAAAAAAATTCCTTTACTGATCCTTTAAAGCAAAAACACTTGAGTCTGAAAATCCCTGAAAAAAAAACTTGTGTAAAAACACAAATAAAAAAAAGTTTCAAAAGCACTTAAAGAAGCTAAAGCTTATGGTTATGACTTCCCTATAAAACTCACTAAACTGCACTGTATAGCTGTAAACCAGCCATAAGGTAAAGAATAGGATTTCTACTTGAAATCTATTTTCATGAAACAAATTCATGTGTCTTATCGCAGAAAAATTGACAAATGTGGGGCACACAGACAAGTACCACTGTATCTTACAGACATGAAGGTCTTTGCATTGAGCAGACAACTTTGCACTTCTATTTCTTGGGGGAAAATAAGATTATAGTAGACCAGGGATCCTCAAACTACGGCCCTCCAGCTGTTGCGGAACTAGACATCCCATAAGGCATTGTAAAACTCTGACATTCACAGACATGACTAGGCATGATAGGAATTGTAGTTCCTGAACAACTGGAGGGCCATAGTTTGAAGACCCATGTAGTAGACCTTCACATAAGTACCACTCATCCTCCTCCTCCCCATTGCCCCTAATTTGACCGCTTAGGCCCCCTCCACCCGCAGTCCAATGCAATATTTCATATTTCAAGAGGCTGCAGGACCTGTCCCACATTGCCGTCATGCCATGAGCAGTGGGGAGCCAACTGTGAGACATCAGGAAATCACAACCAGCTCCCAAATCCAGATGGCAGTGCCGGAGAGCTGAAGCCGGGCAAAGAATCAACTGTGGCAAAGGCAATGCTGGTCTCCATGGGCCAATAAGTGTTTGTTTCTTATAAGTCAGCAGCTACTGTATTTGCACCTCTATTTCTTGGGGAAAAATAAGATTATAGTAGACCTTCACTCATAAGTTAAAGTACCACTCATTCTCCTCCCATTGCCCCTAATATGACCACTTAGGCCTCCTCTACTCGCAGTCCCCTGCAACATTTCACATTTCAAGAGGCTGCAGGACTCGTCCCACAGTGCCGTCATGCCATGAGCAGTGGGGAGCCAACTTTGAGACATCAGGAAATCAGGCCCCGTACACACGACCGAGTTTCTCGGCAGAATACGTCTCCCATCGAGGTTCTCGCTGGATTCTGCCGAGAAAACCAGTCGTGTGTACACTTTTCGCCAAGCATCTCGTCGGGAAGCTCGTCGAGCCAAAAAGAGAGCATGCTCTCTATTTCCTCGTTGTTCTATGGGGAAATTTGGCTCGACAAGCTTTTTCGACAGCTGAACGGGAACCTCGACGGGCGGAACGATGAGTTTAGCCCGACGAGTTTCTCGTCGTGTGTACGCGGCCTCACAGCCAGCTCCCAAATCCAGATGGCAGTGCCGGAGAGCTGAACCCGGGCAAAGAATCAACTGCAGCGAAGACAATGCTGGTCTCCATGGGCCAATAAGTGTTTGTTTCTTATAGAAAGTAGAAACCTCAAGGAAATTGCTGAGAGGCATGTAGAGCCCATTGAATGTTGGAGTTGTCTCCCAAATCCAGATGGCAGTGCCAGAGAGCTGAACCCAGGCAAAGAATCAACTGCAGCAAAGACAATGCTGGTCTCCATGGGCCAATAAGTGTTTGTTTCTTATAAGTCAGAAGCTACTGTATTTGAAGCTGGTGCCCTTAATTGTTTTTGCCACATGTTTTTTTTTTTTTGCTGCATTCTTTGGCTAGCTTTCAAAAAATAAAAAATAAAGCGTCAAAAACACAATCTAATTGATGTCAATAGGACCGTGGCAAAAAACGAATGTAAAATGCTTGTAAGCTTGTAAAACAGTTAATGTTTTTTTTGTAAAATTCGACCAAATCTGTGGATAGATATATAGACCGACAGACAGACAGACAGACAGACAGACAGACAGATATACAGATAGATAGATAGACAGACAGACAGACAGATAAATAGATAGATAGATAGATAGATAGATAGATAGATAGATAGATAGATAGATAGATAGATAGATAGATAGATAGATAGATAGATAGACAGACAGACAGATATACAGACAGACAGACAGACAGACAGACAGACAGACAGATAGATAGATAGATAGATAGATAGATAGATAGATAGATAGATAGATAGACAGACAGACAGATATACAGATAGATAGACAGACCGACAGACAGACAGACAGACAGACAGACAGAAAGACAGACAGACAGACAGACAGACAGACAGACAGACAGACAGACAGATAGATAGATAGATAGATAGATAGATAGATAGATAGACAGACAGATAGATAGACAGACAGACAGACAGACAGACAGACAGACAGACAGACAGAAAGACAGACAGACAGACAGACAGACAGACAGACAGACAGACAGACAGACAGACAGACAGACAGATAGATAGATAGATAGATAGATAGATAGATAGATAGATAGATAGATAGATAGATAGATAGATAGATAGATAGATAGATTTTTGCATGTTTCATCAGACTTTTGCACATAATTACAGGAAATGAGAGTGTGGCAGGTGACCGATCAGCTGACAAATGATTGCAACACCAGCCTGTAAGTTATGCTTCTCATGACCTCTCTGGTCAGCACAGAGAACACTGTCATTTGTAGCCGTCAGGAAAGCTGATTGTGCGTTCTTGCATTAAATGACCAAGTGCTGAAATAAAGTGAAAAGAAGACTGCATTTCCTTTGCTCATTTGATCAGCTCCCGAAAGCAAAGCTTCTGATGGAAACAAAGCTGACCATACAAGGGAAGATTGGTTCGGCTGATGTTTCTCATTTTTTAGGATTGGTAGCCCCATTTGCATGAGGCTCCAATAAAAAAAAATATATATTTTTTTTACACATTCACTTTTTTTGCTGGGACAGTAGATAAGCTCACACCCATACAATTAAAATAAATTCAAAAAATACAATATTTTGGTTGCTTATCCTATAATTGATTACATTTCAGTAGTTAGTAGCAGCGCTGCTTGCATTGTCTGACACTCAGGTAGCAAACACATGGAAAAACTATTCATACCACTGGTTCTAGACGTTTGAGGATTTTCTAGCATGCTGTTATGAATGCCATCTGACTGCTGATGATGACTTATCTGGGGGAACAATAATGATCAGGACAGGTTTTCTAGCCCAGTGTTTCTCAATCTTTTTTAAGTTAAGGCACACTTTAAAACGATGAACAATCTCAAGGCAGCCCATTCTAAAATGTAAAAAACGAAACTAATAGTGTTCCATAATACTGTGGCACACACGTTTGACATACTAACACTAGAGGAGATTTATTCTTGCAAAGCAAATACATCTTTGCACACTGGTACCTATATACCAGTGTTTCTAAAAACAAGGATGCTGTGTAGGTGCCCGACGTCCTTCTTATCAACCTATGACATCATCGGCTGTTAGGTTGGCCTGCATGGTGCCCAAGCTTGTATTGATGCACAATAAAAACCTGTGGCTTTGCGGATGTCCGCCGGAAAAAAATATATTAAAAGCCAGCAGCTACAAATACTGCAGCTGCTGACTTTTAGGCCGTGTACACACGATCAGACCGGTCTGATGAAACTTGTCTGAAGACCAGTTTCATCGGACCAATTCGATGGTGTGTACGGCCCATCGGACCTTTGTCCGTCGGACCAAAGTTTTAAAACCTGCTCGTCGGACAGATTCGATGGTTAGTACACAAAAGCATCGGACCAAAAACCCGCGCATGCTCAGAATCAAGTCGACGCATGCTTGGAAGCATTGAACTTCCTTTTTGTCATCACGTCGTTGTGTTCTACGTCACCGCGTTCTGGTCTGATCGGATTTTTGGTCCGATGGTGTGTACGAACATCAGACCATCAGACCACTTCAGCCTGGTCCGATGAAAACGATCCGTCGGACAAGTTTCATCGGACCGGTCTGATCGTGTGTACGTGGCCTTACACTTACCTGTCCTGGAGTCCAGCGCCGTCAGCATCAAAAGAAGAGTGATCGCTCGCCACTCTGCTGCCCCCACCGCCATCCTCGGTGAGGGAATCAGGAAGTGAAGCGCTCCGGCTTCACTGCCCGGTTCCCTACGGCGCATGCGCGAGTCGTGTGCGCCCTGCTCACTGGTCCCCGCTGTGTTCTGGGAGCTGTGTGTTTCCCAGAACACAATGGGGAGGGGTAGACAAGATCTGACATCCTGCCCGCAGTCTACCCGCAGACTGTGTGGCTGGAAGTGGGTGCAAATACCTGTCTTTAGATAGGTATCTGCACCCCCCTCCCCCTTAAAAAGGTGTATAATGTGATGGGTTCCGATGAGCGGAAGTTCCACTTTAAGGTGGAGCTCTGCTTTAAAGCGGTTGTAAACCCTTGTAAAAAAGAAAAAAAAACTGCAAGCCAAAGGCATAATGAGCTAGTATGCATACTAGCTCATTATGAATTACTTACCTTAGATCGAAGCCCCCGCAGCGGTCCTTGTACCCACCTCCGGCCAGCGACATCTCTCCCGGGGGTTACTTCCAGGTATCGCGGCTCCGGCGCTGTGATTGGCCGGTGCCGCGATGATGTCACTCCCATGCATGTGCGCGGGAGCCGCCGGTGACGACACACTGACTGAAGCAAAGGCACTTAGGTGCCATTGCATCAGTTTGCTCTAGTGCGCATGTGCCGATAATTTTAAAGGCTAGTATTCAAGTTATTGTCCTAAAAAGTGTTTGGGGACCCGGGTCCTGCCCCAGGGAACATGTATCAATGCAAAAAAAAGTTTTAAAAACGGCCGTTTTTTCAGGAGCAGTGATTTTAATAATGCTAAAAGTGAGTTTCGTACCTAGGGGGGTGTATAGTATGCCTGTAGAGTAGCGCATGTTTCCTGTGCTTAGAACTGCCCCTGCACAAAATGTAATTTCTGAAGGAAAAAAAGTCATTTAAAATCACTCACCTTAGGGTCTGGTATGGATATTAAGGGGAACCCTGCGTCAAATAAAAAAAATTATGTGTTTGGTCCACCCCAATTTTTTTTTATGAATGACTTTTCTCTGTATTGCCGGGAGCCGACAATTCATTATAGCCGCGAGTGATTTAAATTACTTTTTTTCCTTCAGAAATGACACTGTGTGCAGGGACAGTTCTAAGCATGGGAAACAAGCGCTACTTTACAGGCATACTATACACCCCCCGGGTACGACATTTAAAGGAATTTTTCACTTTTATTGTTTCACTTAAAGGAATTATTAAAATCACTGCTGCCAAAAAACTGCAGTTTTTAAAACTTTATTTGCATTGATACATGTCCCCTGGGGCAGGATCCAGGTCCCAAACACTTTTTATTACAATAACTTGCATATTAGCCTTTAAAATTAACACTTTAGATTTCAAACGTTTGAGTCCCATAGACTTTAACAGGGTTCTAAAGTTCACACGAACTTGCCGCAAAAACACCCCAAATAGTTCGCTGTTCGGCGAACAGGCAATGTTCGAATCGAACACGAGTTCTACTCGAACTCGAAGCTCATCCCTAGTGGCCAGCCTTAACGGGACACAGGACAGCTGAAATTCTAAAAAGACCACCTTTTTTGCACTTATCGAACAGGTATAAAAACATTTTCAAATTACTATTTGTTAGGGTTTGTTTTTTATTTTCAAAATAGCTTTAAGCTAGTGCATTGTATAAATATTTTTTTTTCTCTGTCTGTATTTTCTACTTCCTGTTTCTCCTCAGTAAGCTTGCCCCCATCATCCGAGCTGTTCTGGCTGGGGGTTAGTCAGCCAGAACAGCTTACTGAGGAGGAACAGGAAGTGAGAAATTCAGACAAGAAAAAAAAAAACATTTAGAAGTGAAATGGAAGGAAAAAGCAAGTGAACCAACAATGCACTAGCTTAAAGGAACCTATTTTGAAAATAAAAAACAAACCTTTACAACCCCTTTAAGGGCTTGTGTACAAGACAATTTGTTTCTATAAGAACTGAACCATATTTATGCAGCCAATGTGAATGAAAAATCATCTCAAAGCAACTTAAAAGCGTACTAAATAAGACTTCTTATTCTGACACCTGTAAACATGAATCCTAGGGAAGATGAACATGGCACATCATAAAGAATGCCAAGTATGCCAGACCCATCACCCTATTTGCATTGGATGTTCATTGCAGCTTCTAATAAGCCTCACCAAACGTTCAGTCTTTCTTTGGACACTTTACTAGAGAATGGCCAATGTTCTTGGCTATGGTGCCCCATACACATAACACTACAACGTAGCAAAAAAGTGCACTTATGTTCCACAATGTGCTGCAAAAGTCTGTAAAGAGGACATTGGCTGTTCCTGGACTGTGCTAAGCCTCCCACTGCTGCACCAATGTGCCGGGCTATTGCCTACTAATCAAGCATAGTTAATTCATTTTCTGACTTTTTGACTGCTTGTTAACAATTTGTTTCAGGACGCTCCCTACTGATACTGCACAACCTTTGATCAACTGAATAGGGTAATTTGCTTTACTTGGAAAATAGCTTAAGATAACAAATCAAGCCATTTAAATTAAACATATAATAGGTTTTAAAGCTATACCCATTGAATCGATTCACAAACCTTATCAGTGCAATGACCAAAAGAAAAATGAAGTGATCTTTCACACAGACACTGAATGCATAAGAGCCTCCAAAGTTGGGGGGGGGGGGGGGAGGTCCAAACTCTACACGTGTTGTTCTAGCTGCATGCTGCGTACACACGATCGGAAATTCCAAAAGAAAAGTCCGATGTGAGCTTTTGGTCGGAAATTCCAACCGCGTGTATGCTCCATCGGGATTTCCGCCAACAAAAGATTGAGAGCAGGTTCTCTATTTTTCTAATGGAAAAAGTTCCTATCTGAAAATCTGCTCTTCTGTATGCAATTCAAAGCAAAAAAAAAAAAAAAAAACATGCATGCTCAGAATCAAGCAGAAGAACCGTACCGCCTATTGAAGTTTTTTGATCTCGGCTCATCGTACATCTTGTACATCACCGCGTTCTTGACGGTTGGAATTTACGACAAGATTTGTGTGACCGCGTGTATGCAATACAAGTTTGAGCTAAAATTCTATCAGAAAAAATCCACGGTTTTCTTGTCGGAATTTCCGATTGTGTGTACGCGACAGCAGAGACCCCCAACTGTCCCTTATTTCGAGAGACTGTCCCTCTTTTGGAACCAAATCCCTCTGCCACTTTTTCCTCCTTGGTTGTCCATCTTTTGGATCTGATGTATGGACCTGTATAGAAAACATACTATTAAACGAATTAAAGTGGTATTTAATTAGGTAAAAAGCACTCCACTACTTGTCCTACCCAGCGGGGACTGGCCAAATATCAATCCTTGTATAGGCTAGCTGCTTGTACACAAGTTGATCTATCTAATAACTACATTCTGCTGGGTGGAAAGGCTTCCCCCCAGCAAAATACAAAAGCTCACCGGGAGTGATTCCCCCATCCACACATTCAACGTGGTTCATTTAAAGAAAAAAAATGTTCCAGTGAATATACAGCCATTAAAATATAAAGGAATATCCAGCCTTCAAATATATCACTCCAGGATCCTCTTACTGGTATATTCGTGCCTTCCTGAAACCCATAGGGTAAGCCAGCTTCCAGACTACAAAATGCCAGACTTTAAACTGCTACCAAATCTCTACAGGCTCCAGTTGAAATAGGAATTCAAAAGAAAAAATGTCCTTCATAGTGTAGTAAATTCAAATAAAGGGGTATTTTATGTAAACAAATGGACTCTTAGGCAGAGGGACATGGAGACGGACCGTTTTCATCGGACATGTCTGAAGGGATATTTTGGTCTGATGTGTGTACACACCATCAGACCAAAATCCCAGCGGACAGAGAACGCGGTGACGTAGAAGACACTGACGTGCTTAAACAAGGAAGTTCGATGCTTCAACGCATGCGTCGAATCAATTTGTGGGATTTCGGTCCGATGGTTGGGCGTACTAACCATCGGACATGTCCGACAGGCAGGTTTCCAGCGGACAAGTTTCTAAGCATGTTTAGAAACTTTTGTCCGCTGGAAACCTGTCCGATAGGCCGTACACACGATCGAACATGTCCGCGGAAACTGGTCTGCGGACCAGTTTCAGCGGACATGTCTCCTCGTGTGTACGCGGCCTGACATAAAACTTTAAAAGTGCAAAGGAATAAAAACACAGCATTTGAGCGTCTTCTTACTTCACTTCCGGTCCGCGTCTGTCTCCGGCCATGCCCTACGCGTTACGTCACAGCACGTGACTTCATTGGGGGATCCCCACCATAGGTGTGTACAGCCTAGGTTGAACAGCCTATTGCATTAGGGTGTGCACTCTAAAGCTCAAACGTGTTTGCATTGGTGTGCATGTGTATATATACTGACAATGTCAGCAGAGCAATAAACAGTATCAGTAGGGCAAATATTGGTGTAAGTAGGGCAGTGGACAGTGTCAGTAGTTTTTATTTTTATAATTTTTTTACAATTTTTTTAGGAACCATGTTAGGGGGTTTTGGTGAAATATCACGGTTCTAAACAGGGAGAATCTGTACCACATAGGACGATTGTGGGCACGCCTATGCCGCCAACACACAATCCAGAGAGCGATCATGTGAGTATCACCCACTGAGGGAGGGGGTTGTTTTCCACCCCTCCCAAAAAATGGAGCACCAGCAGCCACTCCTACAGAAAGATGGTAATGATATACAACACTTTGTTTGTCTTGTTTATTCAGGAATGGTCCTGTGTTATTTCCCAACAAAATATACACATATTGCGCAATAATCTTATCAAAAAAGTACACAAAGCAAAAAAAGCACTATAAATCTTGCTTTGTATCTCACAATAACCACAAATAATCCATCAAACGTGATTTGTCATAAAAATTTATTTTTCAAAGGCCTATTGATTTCTCAATATGGCTTTTATTATTCTATCTTTTATTGGATAAACAACACAAGACTATTTCTAAATCAACACAAGGGATAAAATACAGAGTGTTGATTTATTACCACCTTTCTGTACTTGACAGGGGATAAGTAAAGCTGGCCATAGACTGTTCCAATTTAGGCCAATCAATTGTTAATCAGATGCAGGTACTGTTCAAGTATTCTGACAGCCCGGCTAAGAAGATTCATCCATCTGTGCTATTACGGTGGATGGAGAAATCGCTTAGATTTCTTTCCTGCAAGCTGAATGAAAATAAATCAATACATGTATTCTTTGATTGTTATTATATCTAATGGACCGCATTATATTATCATTATTAGAAAGAAGTTCAGAACACCCATATTAAGAATGACATCAAATGCATGCTGAATGTAGCTGAAAGCATGCTGCATATGACTTGTGGAGGCCCGTCTATAAGGGGCGCATGCGTCTGGCACCTAATCTACATGCAGGGTGCCGGACGCATTGGGTTTTCAATGTTTTTTTTTAAAGCACATTATTAGAGCTTGAGGCTGTAATCGGCTTCAAAAAAGGGTAGTTGTGTGACAATAGCAAATTAATATCTGCTATTATCTTCCTGATTTTCCTCCTGGCCAATCAGGAATCGGGTCTCAGAAGGTGTCGGGATAACGAGTAACGGCCCCAGAGAGAGGAGCAGCAGCCCTACCCCGGATCCTTGTCATCTGCCTCTGAAGGTAAGGGGGCCTATGATTTTCCCGTCCATCTCCCCCAGGGGAAGGGGGGGGTTGGGGATCACCGCCTTCCCGTCCTTCTCACGCCGGGCGTGATTGCCACCTTCCTATCCGTCACCTGCAAAAAAAACTGACAGCTCAGATCGGAGCTGCTGTACTAATGATTTGATGTTGGTACATAGACCTCCGCTGCTGTTCTGTTGTTTTCTGACAGGGGGACAGCCAACCCTATGGAACACTCCGGTCAGTGCTCTTAGCCATTGGCTGAGAACGCTGATCGGGAGCTGATTTGCAGACCTTTTTTGATCATGCCCCTTTGACAGCAGCCATCCAAACTTCTGTCAGACCGGCTGCAGTACACACAGGCTGAATGTCGGACAATTTATATTGAACCCATTTATACCGCCCGACATTTGGCCCCGTGTGTACTAGGCTTAAGAAAGTGTGCATACATGAGAACTGTATAGGCCAGAGACCCCATATGACTGAGTCTTCATTTTTTTTGTTTTTGCAAACAATGTTTTATTATTTTTTTCAACAACCTTTACATTTTGTTTTACGTTTTTTTTTCATAACATTGCTGGGAATAAGGGAGAGGAGAGATTGTGGTGAAATATCTAAACACACAGAGAAAGGGACAGGGAATATGAATTCTTCAGGTGCACTGGACAGTGAATGAACAGAAATCACTCTGTACAGAGACGCCTGTTCATTCACAAACTAAAGCATAGTAAACACAGTTACTAAAGCATAGTAAACACAGTTTATTATGCTTCAGTTATAAATGAATACAGTGAGTGATCGATACCGATTACTCGTTGTGTTCATTCAAGAAAGGAAGGGGATGGTAAATAAGACTTTCTCCATCCTTAAGGATCCCATTGTGTGCCTGCAGTTTCTAGCGGGAGAGGAAAGGAGGGAAGCCAGCAGCGCTGCAGGTGGGTGGCATGGGCAACAGGGGGAAGAAGATGGGGATAAGTGTGGTGGGGAGCAATTATCGGAACTAATCCCCTGTATGGCTCTCCCTGCAGCAGCGTAAAGCCAGCTTCTCCTCCTCTCCCTCCTCCTGGCTTTCAGCTGCTGCAGAGACTGTCATACAGGAGATCATTGCACCCAGGCTCGTCGCTACAGGACAGGCAAAAAAAAACAATTGCTTGGGGCCCCGAGCTGGCCTGGGGCCCCCAACTTCCTTTTCCCAGGCTGTAGCGTGGCCGAGCTCCTCTTCCTTCCTCCTGGAGTCCTGTCAGTTCGGCCGGGTACTGCATGTGGTACAGGAGATTCAGTTTCCTGGTCCTGGCCGGACTGACAGGAAGTGCACACTGAATGCTTACTTCCTTTTAGTCCAGCCAGGAACACAGGAAACGGAATCTCCTGTACCGTACGGTACCTGGCCCAGCCTGGGCACTATCTGATTGGGAACTGGGGACCCATAATGATAGAATACCTGACTGACAGGAGGAAGAGGAGCTTGGCCACGCTACAGTGGCAGCCTACAGGGAAGAAGGGGAGGTGAGAATAGAAAAACATAGGGACTAGGGAGGGGGGGTGGAGAAAGAACATGGGTGTAAAAAATTAGTGTAGCGCTAACGTAGGCTTTGCGTGCAGGGGGGGCCCCATTTTGCTTGGGGCCCCCAAATTTCTTCAAACGGCCCTGATTGCACCCCCCCCCCCCCCGTGCTGATCAGCCTCCCTGCTTATATCCAATTCCCCTTGCTGCCCTTGGCCCTGTTAGGGTTGCCACTTTTTTTTTAAGCCAAACCTAAACACTTTAGTGGTGCACAACAAGAAATATTTTTTTCGCATAAACCGTATGTTTGTAACAGACCTGGGACACCTTTAGGCGCTCCAAAGAGAATAGTAATGTGGCGTGCATAGTGCCCCCTCACCCTCCTATCAGGCACTGTTCTGAGCCACATTCCTGTCTGAATAATGTGTCCGGGTTTCAGGGGGACTGAAACCCGAACACATGGTTCAAAACCCGAACTGTCCGGATGAATCCCGAACAGGTGGCAACCCTGGGCCCCGTACATAAGGACTAGTAGTACGCCATTATTGGTGGCCATGCCTCTTTGCCACTAGTGTTCCTAATGTCATTCTCATTCTTTAACATGTTTTATCACACAGGTATGTTTAGTTTAAGATATGAGACTAAAAGACACATTTTTATCACACATACAGTGTATGAAAAAAAAAAATCACTTCCTTATTTTATGAATTCTCCTAAATATGAAAAACAAGCAGTTTCATTTCCAAACCCAGCTTCCTCTTTGGATCAGCCACACATTGTTTTCCCAGCTCAAAAAGTCTCTATGTATGTTATCTGTTAGAAGCAAGGGTCACGCAAAATATTATATATCACCCTATCCATGCTTTGTTATTGCAGTCTCACCTACCCGAAACAGCAAGCTCATCGATTATTAAATCCCATGTGATAGCGATGTCAAAAAGAGGAAACAAAATCTCAGCAAAAAAGTCAAACATAATAAATCTCATAGAAATCCAGTGGTTGGGTTTATGCATAAGCCGTTACTAGTCTATGTTGTGCAATCACAAGTTCCCCAATGCATGTTTAAATAAAGCTAACTTTTTTCCAATACACTAATACAATATACTAATACAATACACCAATACACTAATACAATTTGATTTTTACCCTCAGGCCCCTTTCACATTGTGCGACCTGGGACTGCAAAATCGCATGGCAAGTCGTACCCCATGATTTCCAATGAGTACCATTCATATCTGTGTGACTTCAAGTCACACCAACTTCAAAGTAGTCCCTGCACTACTTTAGTCCAACTTTGAGGCCAGTTACACAGGCATTCCCTGAAATCACAGCAAAATTTCGACAAAATCACTGCTACGAAATCATGGCAAAATCACGCGACTACCGAATATTGTGTGATAGGGGGCGCTGATAGTGTACCAATATGTGTCGAGGTGCGTTCCAGCATCAGCTGCTCGCTCAGGCCAGGTAACCGGATAGGACGTAGAGCATAGAGCATGTGACCAGGCTACTCTGCCGACGTATGTTTCGTTGTATAACGTCTTCAGGGGGGATTCTCTGGTTTGCTGATTCTTCCTTCCCTGCTATAGCGTTAATTATATTGCTTGCATGCTATATGTGACATCTACTAGTTTCTCCCGATCCAGTCCCCCAGCTCTGCTGACGCCCTACTCAGTAGTACCCCCATGTCTGTTGTCGCCCGACTCAGTATCAGTCCCCAGCTCTGCTGATCCTCTGGTTTTCTAAACCTCCCCTCTCTTTGGTCCCTGGACTACTTCTGCTATAGGGTTAATTATATTGCTTACATGCTACATCCTAATTTCTCGCTTCAATCCCCCAGCTCTGCTGATACTCTACTTCTCAGTCCTCTCTCTCTAGTCCCCACTCACCTCCTGCTATATTGCTCCCATGCTGCACACCACATGTGACATTAGCTTAATTCTCCCGCTCTGGTCCCCCAGCTCTGCTGATCCTCTGCCACTCACTGCTAGTTGCTTCTCTCTTGTCCGGACCCCACTCACCTTCCTGCTGCTCCATGCTGCACACCTGATGTGACATCTGCAGAAGACACTCTTGGAATATACATGAACCTAAAGTGACTGCTGATGACGTGTTTCCAGTTTGCTTGTTGGTATGCCAGTGCATCCTATCTCATACCTCCAAACAAAGCGCAGCTAACTTAGAATAAAAACCACTCAAATGCTGCAGAGGCTGTTAGGGGGCTGAAACAGACTTCTGCGGAGGCTTTGGAGATGGTTTGAAGCACCAAGAAAGCAACAGAGGATATTTTTTACAGTATGTACAGGACTGTAAGCCATTTTAGTTAGTGAGCGGTACTTTGGCTCGCATTCAGAGTGCTTTAAAAAAGGGTGTCAAATGCCACATTTTGAAGCACATACATATTGCAACCTTATTCCACAATCATAGGCATGCGCACATGGTGTGCCGAGTGTGCCTGGGCACACCCTAATCACCCCATGCACATTAGCATTATCACTCTGCGTGCCATCGGAAAGATGGGAAAGATATCACTTTTACTAACTCTGCCAAAAGAAAAGTGCTTACGCTCTTCTCTGTGCCAGCAGAGAGATCAATGTGCTGGGGCTATATATATATATATATATATATATATATATATATATATATATATATGTGGCAGGACTTAGGGTGGTGGGGGCCCCTGGGCTTGAGTTGCTTTCGGGCCCTACCCGAAAGTGACTCAAGCGTATCCAAAATTCCAGGATCAGATTCAATTATACTGGTATAAGCAACCCATAATGAAAAGTGGAGGGTACAGTTCTCCCACTTTAAAGGGGGTATGTCTAGGGAAGCAAAACAGCATAAAATGTATGTGTGTATGTACCTGTCAGATGGAAAGGGATCATAAAATTCCGCCGTACGAGCCATCATGTCTGTCCATCGGTAATCACCGCATCTATAAATAGTGTTATTCAGATGCCCACACACGCGCAGAAGTAATGACGTCATCGCGACCGCGTCGCATAATGATGTCGCGTAGTCATCATCAATAGTAAACATAGCATTGTCCATGATGTATACTGCGCATTGGCACAAAAAAGCATCGACACAAGTCAGAGTGCAATGTATTCAAAGGGCAAATCCAGCAATTGGAGCCAAAGTGACATGCCACATCCAGCAAAAGGACAGGCGCCGGGCATAATATTGCCAAAATAGCTTTACAAGGGTAATAATAAAAGAAAGACAGTTTGTCTACTTGGACGTAAAAGACAAAAATGATCAATGTCCCTAGAACAGGTAAAAATGCTAGATCAAATAACACACTTTACACATTAAATGACTGGCATATTATTGAAAAAAAAAAAATTACTTAAACAGGCAGGGCCCCGTATTGGGCAGGGCCCATGGGCTTGAGCCCAGTCAAGCCCAATGGTAAGTCCAGCCCAGTATATATATATAAATATATATGTATATATATATATATATATATATATATATATATATAGACACACACACAAACCAACAACTACTTTGTACAAGGGTGTACCAAAGCTAAAGTAGGTTGTACAGGGATTGTGCAACCAGATTATAACGTGTGTGGCCTGCTTTAGTCTGAACATAGTGTACTAGTGTTATCTGTCATTCATTCTTCATACCAATTAACATAAAATAAAAAATAAAAATCATCCCTACTGTTCTGCAAAAGCCCCTAATTTCCAACACACAGCTCATTAATTTGTCCCTCTTCAGTGAGGAATGCTCACTACAAACACTCAGGTTAGGGTCACGTCTATGCGGCTCTGTGAACCGTGTTTGCGCAGGCACGGCAGCCCAGTCATTTGAATAGGTTGCTGTGCCCGTGTTTCATGCAAAAAAGCTGTCTGTGGCTCTGTCAGATTTGCCCTCTGTACAAAATAACGTCCGGCACCCCCATTATTCCCGTTATGGTTACATGCCTATGCATCCCAGGCCTGACCGTGTTTCTGTAGAGTTGTGCCCGCTAACAAGTTAGCCGCAGCTAATTGAACAGTTTGTATGTTACCATAGCAGAGATTTCAGTGGCATACTGAGGTTGTCCTTAGCAGCAAATTATGAACTTGAATGCAGCTAACTATTAGCAATGCATTGCCTGAACCATCTTTAACTCAGGGCAAAAGGGCAGTCATTGTTGTGGGGCCCAAAGCAGCTGTCCCTTGAGCCCACACTGCCTGCAAATAGTTGATAATTAGATTCGGGAGGGTCCAAGAAAATGTTTGCCCAGGGTCCAAACAATATTAAAGATGGCCCTGCACATCGCCCATATAAATGTTGCAGCACCATAGACACTTAAAGAATCATAGGGCCATATTCACAGAGCCATTACTCCGGTCTATCTCCTGTTAGACCGGAGTAATTTCAAATTACCCGCGTCGTATCATTAGTTTGAATCCTCAAACCATGATACGGCGGCTTCGATCCGACAGGCTTACGTCTTCGTACGCCGTTGGATCTACGCTGCAATCTTTTTCCGCCCGCTGGGTGGAGTTTGCATCGTTTTCAGCGTCGGGGTATGCAAATTAGCTTTTTCCGGCGATTCACGAAGTTACTATCGTCCGTCGCATTCTCTTACGCCATCTGTAGTCATCTTTTTGCTGCGTAAAGTTAGGGAAGCAAAAATCTGGTCTACGACGCTACTCTGACGTAACGACGTAATTTCGCACAATGCACGGCGGGAAATTTCTGTTCGATCGCCGTGGGGACGTGCCTAATTTAAATGCTTCACGCCCCCTAATCGCGTATTTCGATTCCGCCGCGAGAATTACACTACGCCGCCGTACCTTATGGGCCGAAATCTACCAGAATTCGTCTTAGAGCCAGGTAAAATACGGCGGTGTAGTGTATCTCTGATACTCTGTGCCAGGGCAATTGTACCTGAATCTGGCCCATAGTACTCCATAATACTCCATAATACTCCAGACTGTTCTCTATATAAGAACAACAATCACAAACACCTAGCAGTATAATGTTAGCGCCTCCATCGGCAGGATGGACAGAGCAGATAAAGTCAAAGTAGTAAGGAAATAGATGGATTTCAAGGTAACAAGTCACCATTGTACCTTTTCTTTTATAAAGATATGAAGGTGTGTCATTACACACAAACCTTTTCATATATCTTATCTGCTATGTACAAACTCAGATTTACTATACGTGTTCATTCTCGATAGTTCCACTTCTTGTCTAAAAAATCTCAGCAACCATCCATTCCCAGGTGGCATTGACTTTGGCTTGCAGCACAGAGGCTTATGGTGGCCATACACTATTACACTATACAAAAGATCGTCTGAAATTCGGCCATTTGGCCAGTTCGATCGTTTTTCAGCCAGTTAATGAGCACAAAATTGATAATCGTAGGGATGTTTTTGAGCCGAAAAAACGAAGGACAGGTTTGAAAATGTTCTGCCGAACGAACGATAAATTGAAAGGTTAATGTGTTTTTCATGTCCGAACAGTTTGCACTGGGCCACTGAATGATTTATCGGTCATTACATGATGGCACTATCGTTTGCTCCCACGGCCGAATGTCCGTTTTTCTAAAGGATTTTGGCCGATTTTTCGTATAGTATGCCAGCATTAGTGGTTAAAGCGGATTTCCACCCTAAAGTGAAGATCCGCTGATCGGAACCCTCCCCCCTTCCGGTGTCACAATTGACACCTTTCAGGGGGAGGGGGGTGCAGATACCTGTCTAAAGACAGGTATTTGCACCCACTTCTGGCCTGCAGTCTCGGGTAAAAGTCGGGTTTTTTGTGACATTCTGTCGCCCCCCCATTGTGTGCTGGGAGCTCTCAGCTCCCAGCACACAGCGGGAGCCAATCGGCGGGCGCAGCGTGACTCGCGCATGCGCCGTAGGGAACCGGGCAGTGAAGCCGGAGAGCTTCACTTCCTGGTTCCCTCACCGTGGATGGAGGGGGGAACAGCAGAGAGACGAGCGAATGCTCGTCCTCTGCTGCGGACGGCGCTGGACTCCAGGACAGGTAAGTGTCCTAATATTAAAAGTCAGCAGCTGTAGTATCTGTAGCTGCTGGCTTTTAATATACTTTTTTAATGGGACATCCGCTTTAACATTTCTGTCTTGCCGCACAGAGGCTTAGTGGTTAACACATGGGTCTTCAAACTATGACCTTCCAGTTGTTCAGGAACTACAATTCCCTTCATGCCTGTGAATGTCAGTGTGTTACAATGCCTCATGGGATGTGAAGTTCTGCAACAGCTGGAGGGCCGTAGTTTGAAGATCCCTGGGTTAACATTTCTGTCTTGCAGCACTGGGGTTCTTGGTCTGAATCCCAACCAGGACACCATCTGCATGGAGTTTGCGTGGGGGTATTCCGGTTTCCTCTTACACTCCAAAGACATTCTGGTAGGTTTATCGGCCCCTGTCTAATTTGGCCCTGCCTGGTATGTGTATGTATGCATTTGAGGTAGGGACCTTCAATTGTAAGCTCTTGAGGGCAGGGACTGATGTGAATGTACAGTATGTAAAGCACTGTGTAAACTGACAGCCAGGCGCGGACTGACCATTGAGACACTCGGGCAGGCTCAGTAAAACCAGGGACAGCATGTAAAAATCTGTGTTTTTTTTCATCTGTCCCTGATATGTCTAAAACTGACATGCTTTTGATGTGAAAATCCCGAGATTTTAGCTGCCCCGTCTCTGTACTGCCTCCTGGCGTGGTGGCCATCTGTATGCCCGGGGGCCCCATAATCTTCTATTGCCCGGGGGCCCCATGAGTTGTCAGTCCGCCCCTGCTGACAGCTCTATACAAATACTTGTAATAAATAAATAACACAGGTTACAGGGATCCACAGTCAGCTATGAACAAGTGGACAATTGCAGAACTGTTAGAACTTGGTGGAGCGAAGTGACAGTTGCCGGGACATAAAAGCAGTTTCCAGCATTGCTGCCATAACATCCTATAACATACATGGCTGCAGAAAGAAGACATCATACCGGATATAATACAATACAATAAAAGAATGATCTACTTACACAACAGTTTGCTCCATGTCTTTGGATAAGGATGAATAATGCGTTGAATGTCTTCTTTTTCTAGTCATATGGGAATAATAGAAGGATAGATTTCCCTGTTATAGAGCAGCAGTGGGAGAAAGTCAGTAAACTCCCACCTTTATTTCAGAGGCCAGCAGACCTTCTCCCGCCCCTCTCTGTCCCCCTTCTAACCTGATTATCCAAGGTGAAGGTATCAGCTCCAGATAAGAGCACAAGGAAATGGTGTCAGCTGGCAGAGGAGAGGGGTCTCTTCCAAGGTACCTGCAGGCTGCTCTGTATTTAGGTCTTCATAGACATTGTTCTCATGCAAACAACAGGACAATGTGTCTGCAGTTGGAGAAAGGGGAAGCTGTCAGGGCTCTCCGCATTGTTTCCAAAATCAAAAATTGTTGAATTGAAACTAGCCCTGAGGCCAAGAGGGCAAGTCTGTTTTGTGCATGGCCTTGAACAGCACATTTCACTCAGAGGGAGATACAGACATAAAAGTAGCAGTATGGCTGATGTCACAGAGGAACAATTTTTAACCCTTCACAGACACTACAAAATATAATCGCGTCTTTAAAAAATACAGAGATAGATTTCCTACTTCGAGGCTGAGATTTATAATATGATGTATTTTGTTTAGCATTTGAGTCATATTGGAGCGATTTCGCTTAGGGTTCATTAACACGTGTCCAACGCACTTTTCCGCAGAGCACAGCAACGCACCATCCATGCAATAACCCTCTGCAGTGCCATTCATTTTCAATGGCACAAGTAATATACACAAAACAAGTCCGCGCTCTTAAATGTTTGTAAAATATATATATTTTATATATATTTTACAAACATTTAAGAGCGCGGACTTGTTTTGTGTATATTACTTGTGTTGGGTACTTCCGGGTACCATCATTCCCGCTGCACTGAACTGTTTATATGATACCCTCTACAGAAATCACCAAAGGGTTTGTTTTTTGCTTCATTGACCGGCCTATATCCCTCCTAGCGCCAGTGACCGTTTGTGTATTTTTGTCCATTTTCAATGGCACCCCAATGCATTTAAGGTGTTCTAAAGCTTCAAACTATTTTTTTTTTAAATAACAAACATGTCATACTTACCTCTACTGTGCTCGTTTTGCCTTCACGTCTTCTGGGGTCCCTCAGCGGCTGTCTCGGCTCCTCCCTGCTTCTGGTAACCCCCCTGGGAAGCGCTCTCCCAAAGGGGGTTACCTTGCGGGTGCACTCCCGAGTCCTGTATCCAGTGTCCTTAGCCACCGACTACAGGACTCGGCCCCGCCCCCGTATCATTGGAGTTGATTGACAGCAGCGTGAGCCAATGGCTGCGCTGCTATCAATCTATCCAATGAAGAGCCGAGAAGACCGGGCCGAGAAGCAAGCGCGTTCTCTACGCAGGAATTTCGAGGGCTTTGGTAAGTAAATGGGGGGGGGGCTGGGGGGCCAGTAAGTAGCGGATGTTTTTTCACCTTAATGCATAAGGTAAAAAAACATTAAAGGGGTTGTAAAGGTTTGTTTTTTATTTTCTAAATAGGTTCCTTTAAGCTAGTGCATTGTTGGTTCACTTACCTTTTCCTTCGATTTCCCTTCTAAATGTTTTTTTTTTTCTTTGTCTGAATTTCTCACTTCCTGTTTCTCCTCAGTAAGCTTGCCCCCATTATCCGAGCCGTTCTGGCTGGGGGTTAGTCAGCCAGAACAGCTTACTGAACAGCTTACTGAGGAGGAACAGGAAGTGAGAAATTCAGACAAAGAAAACAAAGAAAAAAAAACATTTAGAAAGGAAATCGAAGGAAAAGGTAAGTGAAACAACAATGCACTAGCTTAAAGGAATCTATTTAGAAAAAAAAACGAACCTTTATAATCCCTTTAAGGTTTACAACGCCTTTAATGTGCTCTGCAGCACACCACAACTCCCAACTTTTTTAGATGGGAATTAAGCCCATATTGCGGCGTTCCATTCTAATGGGCAGGAGTGGTTTGGTATTCTATTAATAGGTGTGCACAGCCTTTTGCATTAGGGTGTGCACTCTAAAGCTGAAAACACAGTACCGATCACTTACTGTGTTCATTCAGAATGGGAAGTGGCCAGTAAATTACATGTTTACAGGCCCTTCCCTCCAGGCCCCCACTTGTTCTAAAACATCCCCCTGTGTGTGTGTCCACATCAGCAGCTGGTGGGAGAGAAGAGGAAGGAAGCCGACAGTGCTGCGGGGGAGCCTGGGCAGTAGGGGAAAACTGCACAGCACGGGGTGATTAGGGTGTGCCACTGAGCTGTAGTCACAATAGTACAAATGTTGGAAGGTTTATCTGTCAGGTCATACAAAGTGGTGCATGTTTCTGTATGGAGAGATCATGCCATTGCAGTATCCAGCGTATTTATATGTTCAACATGTTCTCCCTGTGCTGCGTGGGATTCCTCCCACACTCCAAAGACATGCTGGTACTGTAGGTTAACTGGCTCCTGTCTAAATTGGCACTAGGATGTGTATGTATGAATGTGAGTAATGCCGCGTACACACGGTCGTTTTTTGCGATGAAAAAAAACGACGTTTTTTAAAACGTCATTTAAATTGATCGTGTGTGGGCAAAACGTCGTTTTTTTGTCTTCAAAAAAACGACCAAAAAAAAATTCCAACATGCTTGAATTTTTTGTGTCGTTTTTCAAAACGTCGTTTTTTGTTTCACAAAAAGTCACCGTGTGTAGCAAAAACGTCGTTTAAAACGACGTTTTTCAACCCGCGCATGCCCAGAAGCTAGTTATGAAGCGAGCTTCAATGGAAAAGAGTGGTGAACGTAACCTTGCTTTTTGTGAAAAAACGATGGTGTGTATGCAAAATTGTCTTTGAAAAGTGACGTTTCAAAAACGTCATTTTTTACTTCACAGAAAACTTCGTTTTTTTTCATCAGAAAAAATGATCGTGTGTACACGGCATTAGGTGTTGGAAGGACAACAGCATGTAATGTAAAGTTGTTAATAAACTGTCAATACTGTATGCATTATATTTATCTATACAGCAGGTGGCGCTGTAGTATTATAGTGTTATATAATGTGTATTCTATGATATGACAGGATGTACTGTCTATCTAAGTTCAGTGCACTTGTTTGTGATTAGTTCCTGTTCATATTTCTCATGCTGTAAGACATGCATTTCTAATCCTCCATAAAAGCAAAGCTTTTGTTGTATCCAAGAAGCTTCCAGCACACAATTTCAATACTCTGCACAATATTAGGGACCTTAGATTGTAAGCTAATTGAGGGCAGGGTCTGATGTGAATGTACAATATATATATATATATATATATATATATATATATATATATGTAAAGCACTGTGTAACTGGTTGGTGCTATATAAGTACTAATAATAAATAAATAAATCTAAGAAATGTAGAGCTATAAAAGGCATCTATTACCCTGACTGTCTAAGTATTTAGCTAGCAGAGCAGTCATGTGAAATAGATTAAAGCCTAAAGGAAAATTAGAACCAAATATTAGGTAGGCTTTGTCCCCTAAGTAGGTTGCTAAAGTTTGGTTTTTAATCAGGATGTACCCCTGACTGCACCGCTTAAAATAGATATATATTTAAACACAATTGCCTTTGTGCATGTTACGTGTGTGTTTTTCTTGTCTTCATACAGTTGGAAGAGTGTATTTTCCAGTAATGATTATTTCCCTCACCCGGTTACTTAGAACAAGTCTGGCAATGGAATGCCCTTCAAACTCATGGTCGATTGCTTCTAGTAAATGTTTCACCAGACACTAAACAACCCCAGTGTTCCACCCTCAGTGCAAACATTGTATGAAGGAGAAAAATAATATCCAGGAACAGAGAGAGCCTTGGAGGTGGCAGATACAGTGTGAGAGCCTTACTATGTTATCAGGCATGTAAATTCATTAGCAACAACCAATAATTCTTCTGCTCATTATTTTTTTTCTAGGAATATATTTTCTAATGTCTCTACTGAAACAACCGAACAATTCAATAAATATATTTAAGCACAGGCCAACAATGAGCCATGGAAAGTTATTTTCATTTCTTGATGCTGATAATTGTAACATGATTTGGACTCCCCCAGACACTAAGGGGGTTATTTACGAAAGGCAATTCCACTTTGCTCTACAAGTGCACTGCAATTGCACTTGAAAGTGCACTTGGAAGTGAAGTCGCTGTAGATCTGAGGGGGACATGCAAGGGAAAAAAAAAAACAGCATTTTTGCTTGCACATGATTGGATGATAAAATCAGCAGAGCTTCCCCTCATTCAGAGCTTCCACTCAGATCTACAGCGATTGAACTTCCAAGTGCACTTTAAAAGTGGATTTGCCTTTAGTAAATCAACCCCTATATGTCCTATCAGATGTGAAGTCCGTGTACAACTGCTTCAGCAGCACCCATAACTAAGAAAAATAAGAAGTTATTTAAATTGCAGTTTGACACAGCAAGTCACAGAACAATGATAACATGGAAAAATAAAAATAAAATTCAATGTCTCAAGCTGACTAATATTATAAAATGGTTGTAAGACAACTAGACTCTGAATAGTCCAGGAGTCAACGAAAAAGTAATCAACGAAAAAGTCAACGAAAAAGTTGATCAGTGGTTGGAAAAGTGTTTGTTGTTTTCTACTATGATGCTCATATAATATGCGCCAACTGAATATTTACATCTTTAAATATTTTTTAAAATCAAAATAATCGAAATAATTAAAGGATCACTAAAGGAATGTTTTTGTTTTTTTTAGCTAAATAGCTTCTTTTACCTTACTGCAGTCCTGGTTTCATGTCCTCATTGTTTGTTTTTGCTTTAAAGTAGCTGTAATACTTCTCTGATCTCCACACTTCCTGCTTGTCTGGCTTCTTATGAAAAAACTCATGCTAGCTTTTCACTGTGGTCCATAATCAAAGAGGTGTGATTACTATGGGCCAGAATCACAGAGCCCTTACTTCTGTCTAACTGGTGTTAGACTGGAGTAATTTCAAATTACGCGCGTTTTTTAGCTAGTCGAAAACCTCAAACCATGAATAGACGGCTGCGAGCTTCAATTCGACTGGATTACGTGTTCGTACGCCTTCGGATCTACGCTGCAATAAAATTGCGGCCACTGGGTGGACTTCCCGTCGTTTTCCGCGTCGGGGTATGCAAATGAGCTTTTGCCGGCGATCCCCGAAATTACGATCTTCATTCGCAATCTCTTACGGCACCTTTAGTCATCTTTTTTTTGCGTAACACTATACCAGCTTTTTGCTGGTCTAATATTAGACAGCCCATGTTAAGTATGGCCGTCATTCCCGCGTCGAATTTCTACGTTTTCCGACGTCTTTTATTATTTTTTACGTAAGTCGTCTGGGAATAGGAATGTTCGTAAACGACGCTACTCAAACAACGAATGACGTAACAACGTGATTTCACGCAATGCACGGCGGGAAATTTCTGAACGGAGCATGCACAGTTCGATCGCCGCGGGGACGCGCTTAATTTAAATGCTTCACGCCCCCTAATCGCGTATTTCGATTATGCGGCGAGAAATAGACTACGCCGCCGTAGCGTACGGGCAAAAATCTACCAGAATTCTGTGTAGAGCCTGGTGAAATACGGCAGTGTAGAGTATTTCGATTACGCAGCGCAATATTAAGTGTATGTGAATCTGGCCCAATGTGTCTAAAACTCCTCAGAACCAATCAGATTGATTTTAAAAAACAAACATTGCCTCGTATTTGTTTGTTTTTGTTCTGTGTGTCTCTTTAATTCACAGAAACATGAAACCAGTTTAAAAATTAAACTGAAACTGTAGGCACATTATATGATTGATTTTTATATATTTTTAATCATTTTTAAAAGGAATCAGTTAACTTTTTTTGTCTCTATACCCTGTAAACCATGGGTCTTCAAACTATGGCCCTCCAGTTGTTCATGAACTACAATTCCCATCATGCCTAGTCATGTCTGTGAATGTCAGAGTTTTACAATGCCTCATGGGATGTGTAGTTCCACAGCAGCTGGAGGGCCATCGTTTGAGGATCCCTGCTGTAAACAGTAATTTCAGCAAAAACATTTTTTTCCTTTAGTGACCCTTTAAGTAAAGAAAACTTTTTTTGTAAACAATGTAAGTGTGATGTAAAAATAATACCAAAATCATCAGCATATACAAAAACATCCCAAGCCTTATGGTGCAAAATACATATGAGTTTATGGATGTTGAATGCACAACATAGGAACATGGACACCTTCTACAACGGGAAGACATTTCCTAGTAGTAGAGGAAGATATGTATAAAGTGCAACACCTCAAAAATCATACTATTCTCTAAAGCATGATCTATCCATTGTGATCACTCCTAGAAAATACTGTATATTACACATAATGATTGCCCATGCTATGTGAATTGTTTATTATCTTTAAATCTTACAACCACTCTATGCTACATGTAAACCTATATTAACCTCCCTGGCGGTATGATTCTTTCAGATTTTAGGTGCTAAAAGCGGTACTATTATTTGCAAGGGAATTTGGCGTTTTATACTGTAGGCTTGTAATTCTTAGGAATAACTCACTGAAATCTATCCAAACAAGAGTCTAATAGGCATCCTGGGTATGATTTTTTATTTATTTTTTTATTAAAAATTATAATATAATAAATAATTATAAAAAATTATAACAAATAATAATATAATTATAGTAAAAATTATTCAATAATGTAATCAAATCAAAATCACTGAAATTTGCTCAGTTGCAGAATTTTTGCTGTCATTATTTTTTTTTTTTTATGACGAATTTCCCCATAAATCGCTATCGCTAAATTCTGCAAGTGATTCTGATTTATTATCACTGTTTTTTAGCTGCTCTAAAACTATTTTTGACATAATGGGACACTTTTGGTTGCTATGGGCAATCTACAGTTTGCAGGGAGAAAGAACAGTTTTTATTATATAAAAGTACATGCAGGGCACTGGGCAGACCACTAGGGACATGGGGGGTGTGTATTTTTTACATACAGTACTGTAATCTATAAGATTACATTGTACTGTATGTATAGTGTTTGTTTACATTTTTGAATTTGGCGCCGTTCCCCCCCCTTCGTCGCGACGCTCGCAGGGAAGGGAATCGGCGGTACACACAGCATCAGGCGGACATCCGGCCGCTGTGTGCTGCGGGGATTCATCGCTGGATCGCAGAGAAAAGGTAAGTAAACTCTTTTCTGCATCCAGCGAGGCAAGTCCGTGTGTGGCACGGGGTTACCGATCTTAGCTTAAAAATCTCACCCCGTGCCACACACGGGAAGACCGCCAGGGAGGTTAAGGCTTACCTGTAGCTAGCCAGGATATCTCCTAAACCTGCACAGTTTAGGAGATATTCCCTTTCCCCTGCATGTGCCGATGTCATTGGCATATGCGCACTGAAGAAAATTGCTTCAGTCAGTGTGACGTTACTGGCCTCTCCGGGCAATCACAGCACCGGAGCTGCGATACCCAGAAGTAACCCCCGGAAATGGGGGGTGGGCGAGGACCCCAAAGACCGTTGGGGGGGCTTTGATCTAAGGTAAGTAATTCATAATGAGCTAGTATGCTATGCATACTAGCTCATTATGCCTTTGACTTGCAGGGGTTTTTTTTTAGATCGGGTTTACAGATACTTTAAGGTACCAAGAAAGACAAAATATCTCAAGCTACCATCAGAAATATAATATTAGTCTTCCATCCTAACAAAAAATGCCTTATTTGAAATGGGCATAAACACTATCAAATAGAAGAAGGACAAACCTTATTATCAATATTATGTATATTAAATATGAATTAAATATTAAATTATTAAACATAAATACAATTGATGTGTGGTTATGTGTGTAAACTGAGTAATTGTTTGTTTTATGTTTCTATTACTACGTCTTGCTACTGTGTCTACTTTTGATATAACATAATTACCAGTTGTTTCATGTAGGCTCTGCGTAGCTTTTCAGATTATGTTATGACATACCTTTCCATTATATGGTAATGTGTTTTGTACCTAATGCTCTTAATGAATATTTATAAACAATTTAAAACATATATATATAAATAGTAAAAGGAAAAAATTGCGCTTGTTAGAATTACAAGGAAGAAGCAGCGATCAAAAAGATGTTATACCACATCAAACAATATGCAAAAAGAGAAAAGATCGTGCTAAAAATTAAAATAAATAAAGTCCGTGAGACAGTATATTCAGATAAATGATAATCCCAGAATAACAGTCCACCAAAAGAAAGTTCGTAGATAATCTCCACCAGGTGCAAAACGGTTTCACACTAAAACGGTGCCAGAAAGGTAAGAACCTCCACCACAATGATATATGTACTCTTACCAGATAAAAATGATTCCTGGTTAGAGGAGATCATATAGAGCATGGTAAGAGACTGGGATCGAGGATAGCTGGGATAATCAGTGTCCTTGTTAGGTGAATAACACTCCCAAACAGCGATCCGAGGGTATGTAAAAAATAAAGGGCTCACATAATGTAAAATCCTCCTTTACATTATGTGAGCCCTTTATTTTTTACATACCCTCGGATCGCTGTTTGGGAGTGTTATTCACCTAACAAGGACACTGATTATCCCAGCTATCCTCGATCCCAGTCTCTTACCATGCTCTATATGATCTCCTCTAACCAGGGATCATTTTTATCTAGTAAGAGTACATATATCATTGTGGTGGAGGTTCTTACCTTTCTGGCACCGTTTTAGTGTGAAACCGTTTTGCACCTGGTGGAGATTATCTACGAACTTTCTTTTGGTGGACTGTTATTCTGTGATTATCATTTATCTGAATATATTGTCTCACGGACTTTATTTATTTTAATTTTTAGCGCAATCTTTTCTCTTTTTGCATATATATATAAATACAATTAAATATCCACTAATGAATAAATATTTCCCCATAGCTACACCGGTGAAGGAAAATGTTCATCTCTTAGGTCTCGTACACACGACCGAGAAACTCAACAGAATCCATCAAGAAACTTGGTGGGAGAGCTATTTTGCCAAGGAAAACAGTCGTGCGTATGCTTTTCATCGAGAAAACTGTTGAGGAACTCGACGAGGAAAAAAGACAGCAAGTTCTCTTTTTCCTCGACGGGAGTCTCAATTTCCCTGTCGTGTTCCTCGTCGGGCTAGTTTTCGATGAGAAACACGTTGGTGTGTATGCTTAGAAACCCGCGCACCTTCGGTAAAAGTAGCGTTTGTAATGGAAATAACTAATTTGTCACGCTGTAACAGACTGAAAATGCAAATGTCTCTTACCAAACTTTTACCTAACACGCAGTAACATGAGATTAGCAAAATCAGCCCCAAGGGTTGTGCCAGTGGAATCGGAGTGCTGTTGTATGTGTTGAAGTCACCGCGTTTGAGAACGAGGAGATTTGGTCTTGACAGTGTGTACGCAAAGACAGCTTGTCAAGTTTCTCGACAAGCCTAACAAGGAACTCGTCAAGGAAAACGATGTGTCTTTTCCGACGAGTTCCTCGGTCGTGTGTATGAGGCCTTAGAGCCGGTTCACACTGGGGCGGCTCGTCAGGCGACTCAGCCTCCTGACAAGTCGCATCCCATTCTATTCACCAGAACCGTTCTAATAGGAGCGACGCAAGTCTCTCCGACTTAGAAAAAGGTTCTTGTACGACTTCAGGGACGACTCGGGGCGACAGAAGTCATTTTGCTAATCGCCTCTGAAGTCGTCCTCAGGACAACTTGCAGAGTCGCCCCCGAAGTCATGCCGCCGCATTGTGAACCGGCTCTTAGGAATGAGATTTTTATCTGTGTGTCACCTATCAAAATTTACAATTTAAAAAAGTTCAATAAAGTGACTAAATCAACCTTTTTCAATTTTTTTTTACCATACAGGAACCCCTGAGACAGTTTTCATAACTCAGGAAACCCACCCCCCGCTAAAATGTTTACACTTGCGGCTCATAGTACATTAGCATGATCATTAGGTTGTGGAGGATTTAAAAAAAATACAGAAGAGGTTTATTAATATGTAAGAAATGGAATGAAATACATGAAATACTTTATTTATTGGTGTATAACACTCACTTTTTTACCCTGAAAATAGAGGGTAAACTGTGACTGCGTGTTATACGCAGGGGGTTGTGGAAATTGTTGCCCTGAAACTTCCCTCTAAGGCCGCGTACACACGATCGGACATATCCGATGAAACTGGTCTGCAGACCGGTTTCATCGGACCAGTTCGATGGTGTGTAAGGCCTATCGGACCGTTTTCCATCGGACCAAAGTTTTAAAACATGCTTTAAATTCTGTCCGACGGACACCTGTCTGTCAGACAGGATCGATGGTTAGTACACAAAAGCATCGGACCAAAAACCTGCGCATGCTCAGAATCAAGTTGACGCATACTTGGAAGCATTGAACTTCGTTTTTTCATCACGTCGTTGTGTTCTACGTTACCGCGTTCTGGTCTCATCGGATTTTTGGTCCGATGGTGTGTATGCACATCAGACCATCAGACAAGTTCAGAGTTGTCTGATGAAAACGGTCCGTCAGACAAGTCTCATCAGACATGTCTGATCGTGTGTACAGGGCCTAAAAGTTAGGGTGCATGTTATACGGTATATGGTAATAATGGTCAGAAAAAAAAAACACAGACAGAGAAATCTGTAATGACCCCTTACATTGGAGGCCAGTGTAGAAGTCACCTTAAATTGGTAGTCATTGTAGGCAGGAGATCAACTGACCAAAGCTCTCTTTTTAAGGAAACCCTAGCACAGGGGTAGGCAACCTCGGCCCTCCAGCTGTTTTGAAACTACAAGTCCCATGAGACATTGCAAGACCCTGACAATCACAGACATGACTCCTAGAGGCAGAGGCATGATGGGATTTGCAGTTTCACCACAGCTGGAGGGCCGAGGTTGCTTACCCCTGCCCCAGAATATGAACTATATAAATATAAATCTAAAAAGAAAGCTTATCTCATTCTATAAATATGTAAACAAAAGAAGTTCCAGTTAGAAAAACCCCAGAACCCTAGAGAAATAGCGTAGTCAAAAATATATAGTGAGTCTTTTGAGGATCAAGTGGTAATTAGCTGGGCCATTGACTCCTTTTTTTTCCCAAAAATTTCCAATGACTCCTAAAATCATTGGAAACAATGGTAATGGTTTCCAGGTTGGTAAGAAGAGTTCAGTACTTCAGTATTATTTTACCTCCAGCAACATTCAAAAAAAAATAAATTGCTATATATATTCCATATTTTACATTTTTTATATTTGTTATATATACATAGAGGAATGCGGAATATATTTAGCAGAAGATTAGTCACCTTAACCTTTTGTACTATTGTTAGACCATAAAGAAAAGGTGTGCCTGGTAGTAAAGAAAACATGTGAAGGATAGATGCTAAAGCAATGCACATTTAATTTTGGACCTACACCTAGAATGACAAGTTAAAAAAGGCTTTTCACCTGTATGATGACAGCCCAGAAGCTGTACACAGAGTACCAGGACCTCCCAGTTTCTGTACTGAATCTGTCAAAGGTCACATCTACATTCCAAGCTTAAATGAACAGAAACCTATTCACATTACCTGGAATCAACCAAGGCCTGATCCAAAGGTTTCACCAGTCCCTTGGCACTTGGTCACATACTGATTAAAGCATTAATGACTTAATAAGTGATCCAGTTTTCAGGCGACGCGGTGGCACAGAAGGGTATGAGACAAGCAGGTAAATGTTAAGTTATAAAAATCTGCAACATGGCTAATAAACAGAAGCAATGCGTAGAATTCCAGGGCTCTTGGTCTTAGTAAAATAACTTAATTGGCATACCTGTTGGCTGGTGGATAACAGGAGAGAAGACTGAGGTCTTGTGCGTTCAGACTGATTCTGTCAAGTGGGCCGAGTTTCTATACGCAGACCTCAAGGACACCGAGGACTCTAGTGTTTGTTTAATGTTGGCTTAGAAGGTGCTGTCACCACACAGCTCTACCTGACAGACCTTTGTACTCCCTGTTCATCTGGGATGCCTGGAAAATAAAGTTATGGCTGCTTAGAAGGGTTAGGCAATGTATAAACATATAAAAGATTATTTACTCTCATCCATATAATGAGATTTATACTTGGAATGGACTAAACACATTTGCAAGTGTATTTGGCAAAACAGAGGAACTTTTGCTTTGTGACTATAGGAGTGCCCTGCCACCTAGGGCATGATACATGTAAGGTGCTTCACATATATAAACAATGGCCCGGATTCACGTACATGGGCGTAGCATATCTTCTTTACGCTATGCCGGCGCAACGTTGAGAGGCGAGTATGAAATTCACAAAGAAAATGCGCCCAACGCATAGAAAAAAATAGAGCGACAATTTTGAAAAAAATTCTATATTTTTTACTTTTTGCTATAGTAAATATCCCCAAAAAATATATAAAAACACATTTTTTCCTCAGTTTAGGCCAATACGTATTCTACTACATATTTTTGGTAAAAAAAAATGCAATAAGCGTTTATTGATTGGTTTGCGCAAAAGTTATATCGTTTACAAAATAGGGGATAGTTTTATGGCATTTTTATTAATAATTTATTTTTTACTAGTAATGGCTGCAACATGGCGGACACATCGGACTATTTTGACACATTTTTGGGACCATTATCATTTTCGCAGCGAAAAGTGCTATAAAAATGCACTGATTACTGTGAAAATGACAACGGCAGTGAAGGGGTTAATCACTAGGGGGCCCTATGAGGGAACAGACGATCAGTGACAAGCCACAGAGAAGAACGGGGAAGGTTTGTTTACACTCCCCTCTCCCCTTTCTTCAGCTCCTGTGACCCGATCACGGGACTCCAGTGGCGATTGGCACGGTCACGGAGCTTCGGGCCGTGTCGCGAGCGCGCCGCCAGCGGCACGTGCGCAACCCACGGCTGGGCACTTAAAGGCCATGTACCTGTACATGCTTGTGCCCAGCTGTGCCATTCTGCCAACATATATCAGAGTTAGGCGGTCCTCAAGTGGTTAAAGGGGTTGTAAAGGTTTGTTTTTTATTTTCTAAATAGGTTCCTTTAACCCCCCTGGCGGTATTCCCGAGTCTGGCTCAGGTTAGAATTTCATAACCAAAAGCGGTAACCCCGAGCCTGACTCGGGATCGCCTCGAAGTGTTCACAGGCAGGGAGTTACTCACCTTGTCCCTGGATCCTGCGATGCCTCCCAGCTGTGTGATCGAGCTGTGTCCTCGCTCAATTCACACAGTGTCCCTGTGTGCTGCCGATCTCCGTTCCCTGCGACGTTACGACACACGGGGCGGAAATCGGCACCAAATTCAAAAAAGTAAATACACACAATACATACAGTATACTGTAATCTTATAGATTACAGTACTGTATGAAAAAATACACATCCCCTTTGTCCCCAGTGGTCTGTCCAGTGTCCTACATGCAGTTTTATATAATAAAAACTGTTCTTTCTGCCTGGAAACTGGATATTCTCCATAGCAACCAACAAGTGGGGGTTTTGGTTGATCGTAAGCTCAATAATTACATGCAATGCCAAGCTGCGGTTTAGGAGAGGTATGGACTCCATAGAGAGAGAGGTTTTCCCTGTACAAATCATTAGTAAGACCTCATCTGGAATATGCAGTTAAGTTTTGGGCACCAGTTTTTAAAAAGGATATCAGGGAACTGGAGAAAGTGCAGAGAAGGGCATCCAAACTGATAAGAGGAACTCAGCTATGAGGAAAGATTAGAGCAACTGAATTGATTCTTTCTTGAGAAGAGGAGAATAAGGGGGATATGATCAACATGCACAAATAATAAGGGGTCCATATAGTGAACTTGGGGGCACTCTTTATGCCTAGAGGAAAAGAGATTTCGGCTCCAAATACGGAAAGGTTTCTTCACAGTAAAGCCTCGTGCACGCGCTCGGTTTTCTCTGCAAGAACCAACAAGGAAACTGCTGGCAGAGCTGTCTTGCCGAGTAAACCGAGCGTGTGTACGAGGCTTTCAGGTTTCTCGTCTGGAAAACTGCCTAAAATCTCGATGAGAAAAATAGAGAACATATTCTCTATTTTCTCGTTGTGATTCTCAGGCAGTGTTTTCCTGCTGAGAAACCCGAGAGTGTGTATAATTACCTGTCGCCGTGGAAACCCGCGCATGCTCGAAATGACTTTGACGCTTGCCTGGTAGCTTCCTAGGCATAGGTAGGGTGAAGCAAGATGGCACTCACCTTGTCCCTGGATCCTGCGATGCCTCCCAGCTGTGTGATCGAGCTGTGTCCTCGCTCGATTCACACAGTGTCCCTGCCGGCATTGAATGTGACGAAGAAAAGCTCGTCATATGCGATGACGTCACCGTGTTCTTGCCTTCCAAAAGAACTGCGGTTCTTTTGAAAGGAGTGTCTGTACACTTGGGCGGCAAGAGAATCTTGCCAAGAATCTCGTCAGGAAAAACTATTTTTTTTCTGACAACATTTTGGCCCATGTGGACAGGGCTTAAGAACTGTGAAAATGTGGAATAGACTCCCTCCATAGGTGGTTCTGGCCAGCTCAGTAGATTGCTTTAACCACTTAAGGACCGCCGCATGTACATTTACGTCGGCAGAATGGCTCCGACAGGCACATCAACGTATATATACGTTGGTGCCTTGGGGGGGATCGGGGGTCCGATCGGACCCCCCCCCCGTACATGCGGCGATCCGCGCGGCTGCAGGAGCGATCCGACAAGAGGGGGCGGCTATTCGTTTTTGTCCGCCCCCTCCGGATCGCTCTCAGCCAATGTGCGCGCTCCCCCTGCAGTGCACTTCCTCCTCCTGTGTAAACACAGGAAGGAGGAAGCGACGTGATCTCTCCCTCGGTGGTTTTTTCAACCACCGCTGAGGAGAGATCACAACACAAGTAAGTCTGCACAACACTACACTGCACCTACACTACACAAAAAACACATTTAACCCCCGCGATCGCCCCCCCCCCCCCCCCCTCCCCCCTGTCACAGTGTCACTGAATGCAGTAATCATACATGTATGATTACTGCATTTAGTGTCAGTGTGACAGGCAGTGTAAAAGTCAGTTAGTGTTAGGTTCAGGGTAGCCCTGTACCCCCCCTAATAAAGTTTTAACCCCTTGATCACTGCCCTAGTTAACCCTTTCACTCCCTATTGCCAGCGTCACTAAGCGATCATTTTTCTGATCGCTGTATTAGTGTCGCTGTTCCCGCTAGGTAGCTAATTTTTTTTTATTGCGATTTTTTTTTACTAAAGACATGTGGCTAAATAAATTTTGGCCTAAATGTTTGACTAAAATTTAGTTTATTTGATTTTTCTTATGACAAAAAGTAAAAAATATTGATTTTTTTTTCAAAAATGTCGCTCTATTTTTGTATATAGCGCAAAAAATAAAAATCGCAGAGGAGATCAAATACCACCAAAAGAAAGCTCTATTTGTGGGAAGAAAAGAACGCAAATTTTGTTTGGGAGCCACGTCACACGACCGCGCAATTGTCTGTTAAAGCGACGCAGTGCCGAATCGCAAAAACCCCTTTGGTCATTTGGCAGCATATTGGTCCGGGTCTTAAGTGGTTAAGAAAGGTCCGGTTACTTTCCGAAATGTACAAAATATAACTGGGTACTAACATTTATACGTAAAGTTGATCCAGGGAAAATCTGATTGCCTCTCGGGGATCAGGAAGGATTTTTTTCCCCTGCTGTAGCAAATTGGATCATGCTCTGCTGGGATTTGCCTTTCTCTGGATCAACTGTGGGTATAGGATTGGGTATATGGGATTGTAGGATATTATCTTATTTATTTATTTAGACGTGTGTCTTTTTTCAACCTGACTAACTATGTAACTATGTAAATCAGATGGATGTGAATGCATTTCCTTAACTCCAGAGCAAGTTTGGTGATTTAAAGATATGTCACATTGAAAGGTGTTGTCAGTGATCCACCCAACACACCCGAGGCTTCCAACACATCATCAATGATCAGCTTTGCCATGAGTCGAACAGTGACTGCATCCAATCAGATGCAATGAGCACTACTTCTCAGGATGGCAGACTCATTTGAATCATGTAACAGCGGTCCCAACAAATTTCCTTCAAATTACTCCAAATTTGGGTTAATTACATGTGTTATTGCACATTGATAGAAATAATTGAAATACGATCTGGAAATGAATATATGATTTTACATTTTGACCACAGATATGTTTTAAATAAATACCATAACCCTACAAATAAATGAAGTGTGTAGAATAATACATGCCCATGTAGCGCCGGGCTACTTTCAGAGCCGGTGCTATGTTAAATTTAGGGGGAGAATTCAGAGAAATAGTTAGCTCTGAATTCATTTGATTGTTTAAAATTTGGGTCTCTGCTCTAGCTTGGCTGTACTGTGGGCTAACCTTTTGTCCAGAGGCCTACCCACCCTCCGGACGGCAGGTGGCAGCAGTGGGGTCAGGTGCTTCTGAGTGCCACTCCTTAGCGGCCAGTGAGAGGTTGGCAGTCTCGCTGTGCATGCTGGGGAGGGGTATAAAGGGGGCAGACGCCGTTGCCACGAGGTTCGTCTTCTTCCTTGTGTGGCGCCCACCATTGGGGTAGCCATTCCACGACACTCCTGAATATGGCCCTCCTGGCTGGGGTGTGCGTGGGTAGCAGTGTTCCTGGCTCCGGGACCACGTTGGCCCGGAGAAACTCATCTGCTGTGCGGACTCGGCGTTTGACACCCCCCAACTTGGAGGGGTCCTGAGCTGTCTGTCCAATTGGAGGAGGCTGGACGATGAGGAGCCTGTCCGGGGGATACCAAGCACGAGGCTGGTGTTCTAGGAGGTGTCTGTCCATTCATTCGGGACTACCTGGAATCTGACAGGCTGGATGTTGGTCGCCTGTCAGTCGATAACTTGCAAAAGAAACTACCCAAAGGAGATCCGGGTACTGAATCTACAGAGAGAGGATTCTGGACCATAATTGTATCCGTTCTTCGGGTCTGTGGCAGAGACTTAATCCTAAATTCGAGTGACACTCTGGCTGCCAGGCTGGTGAGAGAGGCCTGTCCAGGTGCGCTATACCCATTCGGGCTGGAGTGGCGAAGTAAAGTATTGCTGGAAGCAGGACTGTTTCCCGTATGCAGTCACACCTGGTCTGCGGTTTTCTATTTGCTATCCCTTCACCTTTCAACTGTTTGATTGTTTTTACCTGGCTGGGTAATAAAAGCACAGAAAGACATTCCCTTTACTACAACTCTCATCAAGTACCCTAGACAGCGGAGGAGCCACAAGGTAACATGCCACCCAAAACAAACCAGCAGCTCCTTCTGGGGTAGTACTACACCCATATTTACTCAATAATATATATTAATAAACTAAACATAATAGTTTCTCATAGAAAATATTAGGGTTGTCCCGATACCGATACCAGTATAGGTATCAGGACCGATACCAAGTATTTGCGGGAGTACTTGTATTCCCGCAAATACCCCCGATGCCTAAATAGAATACTTCCCCACCCCCGCCGCCGCATCGAAAGCCGCCGCAATCGAAAGCCGCAGCCGCATGGTTTAAACAGCGTGCGGGAATATCACAGCTTTCATTTGAATAGCTGTAGTGTTCCCGCTGCGTATAGACACTCCCCCTTGCTCGGGATTGGATGGGTGATCATGATCTGTCCAATCCCGAGCAAGGGGGAGTGTCTATACGCGCGGGCAAAACAGCTATTCAAATGAATGCTGTGATGTTCTCCGTGCGGCGGCGGTGGCTTTCGGCGGTTAGGTATGGGGGACATGGCTGGAGGGACATGGCTGCATATGTGGGGGACATGGCTGGAGGGGACATGGCTGCGGGGACATGGCTGCGGGGACATGGCTGGAGGGACATGGCTGGAGGGACATGGCTGCATATGTGGGGGACATGGCTGCATATGTGGGGGACATGGCTGGGGGGAAATGTCTGCATATGTGGGGGACATGGCTGGAGGGACATGGCTGGAGGGACATGGCTGCATATGTGGGGGACATGGCTGGAGGGACATGGCTGCATATGTGGGGGACATGGCTGGGGGACATGGCTGCATATGTGTGGGACATGGCTGGAGGGACATGGCTGCATATGTGGGGGACATGGCTGGGGGGAAATGTCTGCATATGTGGGGGACATGGCTGGGGGGAAATGGCTGCATATGTGGGGGACATGGCTGGAAGGACATGGCTGGAGGGACATGGCTGCATATGTGGGGGACATGGCTGGAGGGACATGGCTTCATATGTGGGGGACATGGCTGGAGGGACATGGCTGCATATGTTGGGGACATGGCTGGGGGACATGGCTGCATATGTGTGGGACATGGCTGGAGGGACATGGCTGCATATGTGTGGGACATGGCTGGAGGGACATGGCTGCATATGTTGGGGACATGGCTGGGGGACATGGCTGCATATGTGTGGGACATGGCTGGAGGGACATGGCTGCATATGTTGGGGACATGGCTGGGGGACATGGCTGCATATGTGGGGGACATGGCTGCATTTGGGGACACATTTAAAAAAAGTATCGTATTTGGTATCGGCGACTTCTTGAAAAAAAGTATCGGTACTTGTACTCGGTCCTGAAAAAGTGGTATCAGGACAACCCTAGAAAAAATATATACACTTTAAAAGCACAGAAATGCTGATTCTTTAATAGCTACCTGTACTTTTTTATTTCAAGAGAGGAAATATTTATTCATCTTAATTCTCTGTCACATTGTGCGGAAGTATGAAGAACTCATGGATGTGAGTCAGCTGAGGTCAGCAAGTTTTTATTTAGTTTTTTTTTTTTGGTAAAAATAGAATTTTGATAATAGGTTTGCTGAACCGTCACTTCTTCCCCAGAATGTTATCAGTAAATGCAGAGTGCTTTCCTTTTGTTGATTACTTATTTACAATGTATTTTGTGCAGATCACTAAAACTTTGCAATAACATTTGATGTTTTTCATAACAATTTCATTGCAAATCTCAGTTGTTTTGTACAAAAAAAAAAGTACATGCTATCTAGCAGCTACAAAAGAAAAAGTATCATTTGTTTACAGACTGAATTGAAGTTAAAGATTTAATTTCACTGCAAATGAGCAACACAAACTAAAAACACTAAAAACACACATGTTTGTTTTACAGGCGGCAGTGTCAGCAGCATACATACAAATCATACCCAGATTACTGCACACCCATGTGACATAGCATTGCAGGGAGGAGGGGAAGTGTCATAGGGTCTCCCTTACGTCTAGTTATACAGTGTGCAGGGCTGCTGTTGGAGATCAGTGGGACCCGTATACTGGCGGTGCATCAATAAAGGGCGCCTCTATCCTGCCACCTCTCTTTCACCAACAGATAGATTCATGCATTGCATGAACCTATCTATGGTCGCTGCTTCCACCCCCTATTCATTTGCCTGGCCCCTTTTCGGGCCCCCGGGCGCCTGAATTACAGCGGCGGGGGAATTTTTAGGAAGCATCTGATGAGAGCCATAGGCTCTCATAGGCATCCAAAAAGGTGAACAGCGGGCGCCACGCTGTGCATTTGCTGTGCGTTCGCTGTTCACTCAGCGTTGTGTTAGGTAAGCAAATTAATCGCTTTCCTTACACTAAACCGCCTCTCAGTCAATCAGGTTTTCGGGTCTGTTACCTGTCACCTGTTTGGCTGAAACACAGGCACTGTGATTGGACGCCACCTATCAGGCGTCCAATCATAGCAGAGGATGGAAGAAGACATTAAGGAGTGAGTAAAGTACAGGACCTTGACCCGCTGCCCCACCGAGACAGGTAAGTGCTGGCTGCGTTTGATGGCACAGTGGTGGCAATTGATGGGCACAGTAGCTACCTTTGACATGCACAGTGGCTGCAATTGATGGGCACAGTAGCTGCGTTTGACATGCACAGTGGCTGCAATTGATGGGCACAGTAGCTGCGTTTGACATGCACAGTGGCTGCAATTGATGGGCACAGTAGCTGCGTTTGACATGCACAGTGGCTGCAATTGATGGGCACAGTAGCTGCGTTTGACATGCACAGTGGCTGCAATTGATGGGCACAGTAGCTGCGTTTGACATGCACAGTGGCTGCAATTGATGGGCACAGTAGCTGCGTTTGACATGCACAGTGGCTGCAATTGATGGGCACAGTAGCTGCGTTTGACATGCACAGTGGCTGCAATTGATGGGCACAGTAGCTGCGTTTGACAGGCACAGCTTCGTTTTTTGCGCCCCCCCCAAAAAAAAAAATTGAACACCAGCCGCCACTGGCACCATACAGCCTACTTGACAGACCCCCCCCCCCCCCAAACATATCAAAACAACATTTTCACTTAAAATACACTAAAATCCTTACTGGCAGACACACACATAACATAACTTACAAAAATGTGTGCTAAATGTAAAAGATAAAACTGGATTGAATTAATAAAAAGTATTGTGTGTAAATGAGGCATAGGTGCTGTTCCCTGTACAGTGTGCATTTTTTTTTTAAATGTGGCTATTGCTATGTGCAGGCAGCCAATGCTATACTATGGGGATGCAGCAGCTGTACGAATGCAGCCTCAGATCCTCATTTGACAGGCTTGTGGATGCAGGTGTATGGCCCCCGAACATTGACAGTGTGCATTCAGGGCCACTCGCCCACAATCTGCTTCTAATAGCTTGGTGCCAGATATCACAGCGTACCTTCAGGCTGGGTTCACATAGGTCTGGCTATGGTTTGTAGTCTTGTGCGTTTCTGTTCACCGTTTCAGGTGCGGTTCAAGTGCGCATTTTCCCTGCATTTGTACCTGAACCGGGCCCAGAAATGCACAGGACTCTTTTCAAAACCACCTCGGACATGCGTCAATTAAAAGCCGGTCACATTCATATGTCATGCGAATTTGATGTGGTTAAAAATGCATCTAATTTGCATAGATATGAATGTGCGTTAGAGACCTTAGATTGTAAGCTCCTTGAGGGTAGGGACTGATGTGAATGTACAATGTATATGTAAAGTGCTGTGTAAATTGACGGCACTATATAAGTACCTTAAATAATAATATATGTGAACCCAGCCTAAGGGGTCCAGTGTTGCCCCTACCTTGACAGGCTAGGGCTGGTGGCTAAAGGGGATTTACTCAATATTAGGTGGCTGGTCATAAAGTTATGGCTGATTGGTGCAGAAAGCAAGACTAGGGCTGGTGGCTAAAGGGGGATTTACGAGGCTGGTCATAAAGTTATGGTTGATTGGTGCAGAAAGCAAGGCTAGGGCTGGTGGCTAAAGGGGGATTTACGTGGCTGGTCATAACGTTATGGCTGATTGGTGCAGAAAGCAAGAAAAAAATCAAAGGGGATGGGAGGAAAATGGTCGGCTAAACAGTAACTGCATCCTGTCAGATGCAGCTACTGTTGGGATACTCAAGCAGCCTATGCTACTTGAATACAATAGCTGGCAGCAGAGATTCCTCCATTTAAGCTGACCATACACCAATAGATTCCGGCAGCTGTCAAAATACCCAAACAGCAGACTGGATGCAGACACTGTCCAGCTGACAATTTTATGGACTTTCTGGCAAGATCAACAGGTAATAAAACAAAGACTGCTGCATTAAAGCTCTTAACAGACTGTGTCAAATATGTCATTTTTAAATTTTGCACATAGTTCCACTTTAAGCTCAGTTGTAAGGCTGATGACCACTAGAGGGAGTATTTACAAATCTGTGAATTAATTACAACAATCAAAACATGGAACAAGTAAAAAGTGTGAAAAACATTCAAAACCTTACTTTAGGGTAAATTATTATTATTATACAGGATTTATATAGTGCCAACAGTTTGCACAGCGCTTTACATCAGGGAAGACAGTACAGTCACAATACAAATCAATACAGGAGGGATCAGAGGGCCCTGCTCATTAGAGCTTACAGTCTAGAAGGGAGGGTCATGTTACTCAAACTTTTTGTTTTATGTTCAAGGAGATGTAAATCCTAATGTAACATAAAAAACGTGACATAAAAAAATGTAAGCACCGCATATAAAATTCAAGGATTTTTTTATTTATTTTCAAAAATTGTGCTTTCACCCTTTTTAATTTTTTTCTTTTGTATTCCAATACTGTGGAGTTCCTTTGGTCTTTGTGCAGACACATGTTTCTTCTGAACCTTATGGACATTTTAGGTGAATGCAGCCCAGACATACAATGGCTTAGTACATCAGATGATCAGTACATCACACCCATACACTCAGAGTACACGGGTGCCTTTGCTTGTTCATGTTTCTAATCATTAGTGGGGTCCAATGAAGCTGGGATCATACTGTGGCCCTTTTAGAAGATCCAGCTGGGTGCACATCTTTGTACAACTCTCCTTACACACAGTAAAGAATTTTCGTCAGTGCTGAATAAACTTAGCTTAGGAGGCTCTTGAAGAGGCAATCAGTCATTCTCTCCTACAGCTAACTGCAGGTAAAGGCAACAGAGAAATGGAGAGCATTATACTGATTTATCGAGCAAAAGACTTACTGACTGGCATGTTAAATAAATATGTTTGAATTATTATGGTGGTATTTGATCGCCTCTGCGATTTTTATTTTTTGCGCTATAAACTAAAATAGAGCGACAATTTTGAAAAAAATCACTATTTTTTACTTTTTGTTATAAAAAAAATCAAATAAACTAAATTTTAGTGAAACATTTAGGCCAAAATTAATTCAGCCACATGTCTTTAGTAAAAAAAAAAATCGCAATAAAAAAAATTAGCTACCTAGCGGGAACAGCGACACTAATACAGCGATCATAAAAATGATTACTTAGTGACGGTGGCAATAGGGAGTGAAAGGGTTAACTAGGGCAGTGATCAGGGGGTTAAAACTTTATTAAGGGGGGGGTACGGGGGCTATCCTGAACCTAACACTAACTAACTTTCACACTGCCTGTCACACTGACACTAAATGCAGTGATTAGATCACTGCATTCAGTGACACTGTGACAGGGGGGTGGGGGGGGGGTGATCACAAGGGGTTAATGTGCCTATGTGTGTGTGTGTCAGTGTTGTGTTGGTGCACACTTACTGTGGATGTCTTCTCTCATCAGCAGCGGTAGGAAACACCGCTGCGATGAGAGATGACATCATTTCCTCCTCCTGTGTAAACACAGGAGGAGGAAGTGACACGAAGGGGGAGCGCTCCCATTGGCTGGGAGCGATCGCGGGGGGGGGGCTGAAAAAACGGACATCCGCCCACTCGTCGGCAATCGCTCCCAGAGCCAGGGGGACCGCCGCACGCCGCGGAGGGGGTCCCGTTCGGACCCCCGAACCGCACAAAGGCGAGGACGTAAATATACGCCCTTGTGCCTGTACGAGCCATGTTGTGGACGTACATAGGCGTGCGGCGGTCCTTAAGTGGTTAATAATATATATAAATAAAAATAAAAGAAATACAAAAAATATCTAAAAAATATTTTTTTTTATATAAAAAAAAGGGGGGTTCTCATCTGGGGCCCTGGGGATTTCCAGACCTCTAAAAAAAATGGCCCTTTAATAAAAATAAAATAAAAAAATATGTAAAAATAAAATATTTTTATAAAAAAAAAAAAAAAAAAAGGGGGGGGGATAGCCATCCAGGGCCCTGGGGGCCTCCAGGCCCCTGGGGACCTCCGGACCCCTTATAGGTGTACTGCCTGTACCCCCCTGATGGCGGCTCTGGTTTGGGATAGAGTACACAGCAACTACTCCACCTACAACTCTGCTGCACATACTCATCTTTTCTTCACTCCCCTGACAATGTGTTCAGCTCCCAGAAGCAAGGAAAGAAGCCCAGGGTGATCTCTAAAGTTACTCCAGTTAGAGCTTACACAGAGCTGGGGGATCCCCCCTCCCTGTCATGACAAAAGTGTGGTCACAGGAAGTGAATCACAAGCCTCTCCATACCAGGCAGTACCAGGTATTTTCTTTACTGCAGCAAAAGTAACTGAGTACTGTGGAAGTAAAGGAAAGTTGAGTATGTGCTGCTGGGGAGGGTGGCAGCAAGGCAATCCTGTTTACTGTCAGCCAGCACCTGGCATGAAGGCTTAACACAGGTTTGCTTTAGGGCCCTGGCATGATGTACCATTTTGTATCATAACTGCCTATGCATAATTGCTGTTACTCCTGCTTCAGTGGATAATTTGGTAAAATTATTATAAAGAGACTATTCGTAAGGAAGCAGCTCTTGTAGTACAGCAAACATTTTTTATGTCAGTACATAGAATGCATATAGGTACATTACTACTGTTGAATATGTTGTGCTCCAAAGAGAGCAACTCTGCATTATAATGTAAACTATACGTCTATACCAGCGGCGATGCGTCTATAGAGGGCGCAGGAGCGCCACCCCCCCCTCTCCTGTCACTCTCTCTCACCATAGATAGATTCATGCATTGCATGAATATATCTTTGGTCGCCTCTGCCCCCTCATATGCCCTTGTCGGGCGCCGGGCATATGAATTACAGCGGCGGGTATGTTTTGGAAGCGCCTGATTAGAGCCATAGGCGCAGCATTTGATGGCACAGTGGCTGCAATTGATGGCACAGTGGCAGCGTTTAATGGGCACAGTGGCAGCATTTGATGGGCACAGTGGCAGCATTTTATGGGCACAGTCGCAGCATTTGATGGCACAGTCGCAGCATTTGATGATCACAGTCGCAGCATTTGATGGGCACAGTCACAGCATTTGATGGCACAGTGGCTGCAATTGATGGCATAGTGGCAGCGTTTGATGGGCACAGTCGCAACATTTAATGGCACAGTGGCAGCGTTTTATGGGCACAGTCCAAGCATTTGATGGTACAGTCGCAGCATTTGATGGGCACAGTCGCAGCATTTGATGGGCACAGTCACAGCATTTGATGGCACAGTGGCTGCAATTGATGGCACAGTGGCAGCGTTTGATGGCACAGTCACAACAATTGATGGCACAGTGGCTGCAATTGATGGCACAATGGCTGTAACTGATGGCAAAGTCACAGCATTTGATGGCACAGTCCCAGCATTTGATGGGCACAGTCGCAGCATTTGATGGCACAGTCACAGCATTTGATAGGCACAGTCACAGCGTTTGATGGGGACAGTGGCGTTTGATGGGCACAGTGGCGTTTGATGGGTACAGTGGCAGCTTTTGATAGCAAAGTGGCAGTGTTTGATGGCAGTGGCTGCATTTGATGGCACAGTGGCTGCATTTGATGGCACAGTGGCAGCGTTTGATAGGCACAATCGCAGCATTTTATGGCACAGTGGCAGCATTTGATGGCACAGTGACAGCGTTTGATAGACACAGTCGCAGCATGTGATGGCACAGTGGCAGCATTTGATGGGCACAGTGGCAGCGTTTGATGGCAGTGGCTGCATTTGATGGCAGTGGCTGCATTTGATGGCACAATGGCTGCAATTGATGGCACAGTGGCTGCAATTGATGGCACAGTGGCTGCAATTGATCGCACAGTCACAGCATTTGATGGCACAATGGCAGTGTTTGATGGCACAGTGGCTCCAGTTGATCGCACAGTGGCAGCGTTTAAAGGCACAGTCGCAGCATTTGATGGCACAGTGGCAGCGTTTGATGGCATAGTGGCAGCATTTGATGGCACACTGGCAGCGTTTGATGGGCACAGTCGCAAGCTTTTGATGGCACAGTGGCAGCATTTGATGGCACACTGGCAGCGTTTGATGGCACAGTGGCTGTAATTGATGGCACAGTGGCTGCATTTGATGGCACAGTGGCAGCAATTGATAGTTTATTTTTTTTTTGTTTCTTTGCCCCCCCCCCCCCCCCCCCCCCCCCAATTTTTTTTAGCAGCAGCCGCCACTGTCTATAACACTGTCTGTAACATAGGCTTAGTGGTAATCTGCAATACTATTAGTCCACATGCACACATGAGTTTTTTGGATGTTTTTATAACAGCTGTTTTTGGTTTCAGACGTTTTTTTCTACAGTCAATAAACTCTCCAGCATGTCTTCCTATGTGTATATGCACACACTGACTGTTATCAACTGTTTTTGGCTGGGGCTTTTTATGGCTGTAAAAACAAAAAAACTAGTGGGTTCTGAGAGGAGTTTTTCAGCTGTAAAAATGCTCTAATATCAAAAAAGCCAAAGAACGCACATAAACGCTGATAAATGCACAAAACGCGGCTTTTTTTATGTTTTTTGATCCCATTGATAAAGAAAAAAAAGGTAAAAAACACTGAAAAACGCATTTTTAAAATGTTATTTTAACGTCCAGTGTGCATGAGGCCTTACTGGTTTAATGTACTATGGTACACACATGATCGGCCGAGCAAAAGTGCACCTATGAAGTAGGCCCTTTGGTCTCACTAGGAAGAAGGAGATCTATACAGTAGACATGAAAAATCTACCTAGAGTTTTCCTCTTTCACAAACATCCTACTGATTAAAGTGTTATTAACCACTTACGGACCGCTCGCCGTCGTTATACGTCGGCTGTTTAAAGAGGGTTATCGTTGTTATGGCAGCAGCTAGCTACCATAACCCCGGTATCCTCTTCTTCCGCAGGAGGTCTTCAGATAAAACTGGTCTCTGCGGCGGATTCACCGCAAAATCACTTTTATCGGCGGCAGGAGAGGGCCCCCCTCCCGCCGCTTACCGGTGTCCTCCGCCGCTTACCAGGGAAGATGGCTCCCACCCAGCTATCTTTTCAGGGCAGACGTGACGTCAAACGTCACTTTGTTCATTCCATAGCTCTTAGGCGGCGTACACACGAGGGGATATGTCCGCTGAAAACGGTCCGATGGACCGTTTCAGCAGACATCTCCGCTCGTGTGTATGGGCTAGCGGACAGATTTCTGCACCCGACAGATTTCAAAGCAAGCTTTGAAATCTATCCGGTGGGAATCTGTCCGCCCGACATGTCTGCTGGTTAGTACACTTACCAGCAGACATGTCGGCCCCCACCGCCGCCGCGCCGCTGCCGAATGGATTCGGCGCATGCGCGGAAGTGTTTTACTTCCTGGTGCGGTGACGTGGCGGTGACGCGGCGGCGTCAACGTCACCGCCGCGTCACCGCCACGTCACCGCGCCGTACGGCGGCGGGGAATTTGATCCGATGGTGTGTACACGCCATCGGATCAAACTCCCGATCGGACATATCCGATGGAAATGGTCCGCGGACCGTTTTCATCGGATATGTCCGATCGTCTGTACGCCGCCTTAGGCCTCGTACACACGATCAAATCTGTCCGCTGGAAACGGTCTGCTGGACCGTTTCAGCAGACAGATTTGATCGTGTGTACGGCCGAGCCGACGGATTTGGCCACCCGACAGATTTCAAAGCATGCTTTGAAATCTATCGGGTGGGAATCCGTCCGCCCGACAAATCTGCTGGTTAGTACACTTACCAGCAGACATGTCGTCCCGTACCGCCGCCGAATGGATTCGGCGCATGCGCGGAAGTGTTTTACTTCCTGGTGCGGTGACGTGGCGGCGTCAACGTCACCGCCACATCACCGACACGTCAGCGCGCCGTCTGCTGGCGGGGATTTTGGTTTGCTCGTGTGTACACGCGAGCAAACCAAAATCCCAGCAGACAGATTTGTTCAAATCTGCCGGACAGACAGATTTGAACAAATCTGTCTGCTCGTGTGTACAAGGCCTTAAAGGGGTTGTAAAGGTAATTCTTTTTCCCCCCCTAAATAGCTTCCTTTACCTTAGTGCAGTCCTCCTTCACTTACCTCATCCTTCGATTTTGCTTTTAAATGTCCTTATTTCTTCTGAGAAATCCTCACTTCCTGTTCTTCTGTCTGTAACTACACACAGTAATGTAAGGCTTTCTCCCTGGTGTGGAGAAAGCCTCTTGAGGGGGGAGGGGGCGAGCAGGAATGTCAGGACACTCTCTACTTTGCAGATAGAGAAAGGAGCTGTGTGTTAGTGAGCATCCTCACACTCCTGCTCACCCCCCTAAGGAAGCTTTCTCCACACCAGGGAGAAAGCCTTGCATTACTGTGTGTAGCTACAGACAGAAGAACAGGAAGTAAGGATTTCTCAGAAGAAATAAGGACATTTAAAAGCAAAATTGAAGGATGAGGTAAGTGAAGGAGGACTGCACTAAGGGGGGGGGGTCCTTTACAACCCCTTTAAGTGGTTAAAACCAAAACACAAGAATGTGGTAAATTGCAGTTTACTTATTCTTAGATGTCTCCTTTAGACAGCAGATGTGTCAGTCTGGGGGCAGGGGAGTGTTAGATGTATAAGCAGGTTTAGATGCGCTAAAAATGTAAGACAAACTCCAGCTCACCCTTTAGAAGCAGTTTCAAAAAAAAATTTTTTTTTTCTTATTGGGAAAAGGTTTTTACATAACTAAATAAAAAAACTAATCTTTGTAAGCACCCCTGTCTGTGGTTAATGGTTTGGCTCAACCCTCTAACTTCTACATCTGCAGGATAGCTTGTGCTGATGAAAAACAACAGACTTATTGGACAGATCAACAGGTAAAAATAAAAGCCTAAAAAATAAAACGAATGCAGGCACCTCATCTTGTTATGCTGCAATATAATAAAGGTTTGTTTATGGATTTAGAAACTCTCATCCAATTCAATAATTTTCTACTACAATAAAACCATAGTAAATGGTTGGAATCTGGCTGCAAAGGTTTTGTTTAGTGAACAGGCACCACTAATTTCATTAGTAAAGCCGTATCATAGTAGGTAAATTAAGATGTATACCTGTGATCCAGGAACTGTATAAACTGACAGGTGGTTTCCATGGCCCATATACTGCTTGTAACACCTACTAAAGGTTTAGCCGTGTGAGTAATCATTGGCAGGTATGTCACATACCACAAGACATGTCACACGTATCATCTGTCATATATTCCTAGTCACCAGGAACTGTCTGATCTGGCTGATAAAAACAGGAACAGTATCAGACTTAGTCTCTACCAGTAGTAAATCATTCCCACATTCTGTAATTCAGAGAGATTTGGGAAATTCTAATATATTGGCTCCCACTGTTGTTTTATTTTATAAAATGAAAGAAGAATAGCTGGAAAAATATATGAATACAATTATTTAATTTATAATTATAAAAGAAACAAGGGATTGTATTGCAAAACTGAAAAGTCTTGTATTGAGAAAGTAAAAAAACAAACAAATGGATGACAAAAAGTCATCAGCTCTAAATATCTGCCAAATAGGACGGATCTGCAAGCTAACCAAGGAAATTTGGTCCAGACGGCAAAGAGGATCTGAAAATATAATCACATATATATGCAATCTGTCTGGGTCACATAGTCTGACAAAAGCTACAAAATGTAGGCAACAAAGTCACAAAATAATCTATTTGTATGATTAAATCTAAAAACTTGGTAAAACATATTCTGCTCTAAAATAAAGAATTACCCCGGACTCTCTATGTGGTCATACACACCCATTCTGGGGAGAAGGTTTAAAAGCAATCCTGGATTACATGTGATACACACAATATGCAATAATTAAAAGAAACCAATCGGACTTCATCTCATTACTGTTTCCCTCCCAACCGTCCCGGATTTTACGGGACTGTCCCGCGATTCGTGGTAAATCCGGCGGTCCCGCGATCAGGGCTAGAGTCCCGCGATTCCGCAGCAAACCCCCCCCTCCCGCGCGATTCGCGGTAAATCCCGTGACTACCGCGATTCGCAAGGTTTTTCTACCTTCTAGAAATATCCATCATTAAACGGAACATTCAAAAGGATTCATCGTCTGTCTCTAACAGTGAGTTTATTCATTGAGTTAAGCTGTCTGAATTGATGCAAGGGATAAATAGAACACCAAGTCGTGTAAGCCCTACATGAAGCTGGAGATAAAGTTTATGGCCTTGTAGTTGAGTCAGAACAAAGATCATTTTGGATTTTCAGTTGATATGAGCTTTAAGATGCCTTCAGAGTACTAATTTGTTGTCTTCAGAGCACTTTCTGCCTTGGCTGTTCTTATTCAAAGGGAAAACAAGGAATTCTCCCTCATTGTCCTAACTACATTTAGGAGGATCACTCAAAACCGCCCAGGGGAAGCACAGCCAATGGTGCCATACACCCCAAGGTTGGCGTAACCCCAACAATGTCTACAAGGCAACTTTTTATTTGTCTCCTCCTGACACTGCTACACTGTTCTATATCACACCATGAACATTGGAATGTTCCTTCTTGACCAGGAAAATCCATCAATCACAGAAAGAGCAGGCGACACTGGGAACTCCCTGTGTGATTAACAGCATACTCTTAAGAACCCTCTAATGGTTAAATTAGCCCCAAGTGCGCAAGGGTAATCAGAAAGGGAAAACAAAAGAATACATTATTAACACAATTTGTAAATATTGAGATAGGTCAACACTGTTCTACTAGATCAGTGGTCTCCAAACTGCGGCCTGGGGGCCGGATGTGGCCCTTTGCCTGCAGTTATCTTGCCCTTGGGACACTATTTTACCAATTGACACTAATGATGGAGTACCATTACCCCTACTGACACCATAAATGTGGCACTATTATTCTATTGATGCCAACAATAGGGGACTATTACTCCCAATAAAACCAATGATGAAGCACTGATATTGGGGCATTTTCTGCTCCAACTGGCCACAGTCTGGTCCCCCTAAAGCCTGAAGGACAGTAAACTGGCCCCTTGCTTAAAAAGTTTGGAGACCCATGTACTAGATAATTACAGAACTAATCCATGCTTTACGTTCCATTGAACCTTAACAGCACTCAACAGCATTGACATGTGTTTAAGGCCTCGTACACACGAGTAAATCCATTTGTTCAAAACGGTCTGTCCGACCGATTTGAACAAATCTGTCTGCTGGCATTTTGGTTTGCTCGCGTGTACACACGAGCAAACCAAAATCCCCGCCAGCAGACAGCGCGCTGATGAGTCGGTGACGTGGCGGTGATGTTGACGCCGCCACGTCACCGCACCAGGAAGTAAAACACTTCCGCGCATGCGTCGAAACCATTCTGCGTGTGTGCGAGAAGACATGTCTGCTGGTTAGCGTACTAACCAGCAGACATGTCGGGCGGACGGGTTCCCAGCCGACAGATTGGTAAGCATGCTTTCCAATCTGTCGGGTGGCCAAATCCGTCTGTTTGCCCGTACACACGATCGAATCTGTCTGCTGAAACGGTCTAGCAGACAGTTTCCAACAGACAGATTTGATCGTGTGTACGAGGCCTAAGGGTGCACTCATACTGACCATGATTAAACTGACATACACGAGTTTGACTGTCCCCCATTCCCACCTTCCCACTGGTCAGCACTCACACTGTGCTTTGAATGAAGTGGTCTCAGGCATGCATTATCACCTCTGCCAATGTAGCCCAAGTGATCCCTGCTTCTGTGCTCAGTGCTTTATGGAGAGGTATGGTTTGTACTCTCAGTGAACTGAACCGTGGCGGACCACAAATGAACCATTCATGGGACCACCTCTTCCAAGTAGTCCTGAGCCCATTTCAAGGCACATTTTAGAGCACTCACACTACACAAACGAACCAAACCAAAGGGGTGATTGTATCCAGGCATGGTTAACAATGTGAAAATTCCAGTGTTGGTGCACCCTAAAAGACCATCAGGTATCCAGAATGTTTCCTAACAAGTAACAACATCTGTCTAATTTCAGTGGGATTTTTGATATCTATCTTCATACCCAATTCTGTGTCTGAACAACATGTACCATTACAGTTCTCAAACACACATTGTGGTTAAGCAAGATTTTTTAAAGACTTATTACATGTGACTCCACTACGTTCTTACCCAAACAAGCCACTGTTTGTAAAAGTATAAATGTAAGAGGATTACCAAATCAGTTTACATAATCAGAAAGCTTTCAGTGAGAACATATGGAAAACAAAAATGGTCAAATCACACCACCGAGTAGACTGTAACTATCCAGTTACTAGATTTAACGCATTGTATAAAGTAATGACAAGCAGTTATCAAATGCAGCTAGCTATTCAATAGTGCTGTGAAATCAATGACAGGCATTTTCTGGTTAGTTGCTATGTATTGTATACCTTTTGAGTACAGGCTTTAGAATAGGGGACTAAACCTATTCATAAAACAGTTTCATTTCTGGCACGTACCGGAAATGTAACACTCCCATTGGTTGTGCTCTCAACCAAATTGTCAAACCATCCAATGGCTGGTCATAACTGATCACATGTGCAGCTTCATGGCAGTTGTAGATAAAACAGAGGCAAAGATGGCAGCTTCCTTGTCTTAAAACGATAGGGGGGTTACTTACACTTTAACTGTGGGTGTAGATTTCGTCAATCAGCTCTTGCAACTTTGCCTGTTATTATTTAATTTTGAGGGCCCTGTAATTGATTTGTGATTTTAATGGAAAGAAATACAGTACCATTCAGAGACCCTCAACTGCAGGTGTAGGCAGGTTGCTGTGGAAATCACATCCCGTTCTTACAATCACCAGAAGCCCTTGTATGTTAGGTAGTCGTGTCCATGTATCTAAGCATGGCATTAGGGCAGTCGATAATATAAACCAGTCAATCACAAAAACATTGTGGGTCGGGTAAGATTCAACATTTCCACCCCTACTACAAGCAACCTGCAGATATTAGACAGTAGAGTGCTTCATATTAGGCAAAGGTCAAAGCATTTAAATGTAATAAGACAAGAAGCATCTACCAATTAAATATTCTTTAAATAGCATGTGTTCTGAAATGAAACGCACGCAGAACAAAAATAAACCAATTATCTTCTACTATAAGAAATCTGAATAAATGTTCTGAAATATCTATGCAAATGATAATATAATCAATCAATAATTCAAAATGCATTCCACGTTTTACATATGGCCATACATAGTTTGTGAGTTCTGTGTACGGAATGTAATACATTCTGTCTAATCAGTGGATTGTATTTGTACCAGTGTAGCAACCAGAAAGATTTTTTTTTAGAGCAAAATGAAAATCGACTTATCTTCTTCCTATTTTAGAGTGTTTATCTGATACATAGTAGTGGCTGCAGGCAATGCAATGCACTGGTGAGGTCTGATTTGCTACAACTGTGTATTATAACCAGTGAGAGTCCAAAATAAGAAGGGATGTACAGACCCCCAAAAACACTGGTTAGGTCACCAGTGTAACTGATAGAAGTACCAACATCCTATACATTAGTTTACATATGGTTAGAAAAGTAAAAACTTGTAGATATTGTTATAAATCTGAGGCCCTATAACTAGCATGTTCTGACAATGATAATCTTAAGGCTCATACACACGGTAGGACATCCAACAAAATTTCCCTTGGATTTTTGTCCTAATTGATTTGCCCGGTCACACCCATAGCATACACACAGTCAGACTTTTCTGCAAACTTTTCTAAAACTTTCCCATCATCACGTGGTTTTTCTGCTCTTTTCTGCTCTTTACCGCCACCCTTTGGTTAACTTCTGCTATTGTTGGTTGATTTTAACATTGGTTCTGAGCATGCGTATTTGCACTTTGTACAAAAGTTGGTTGGATTGCTGTACACACGTTCACACAAAGCACCATCAGACTTTTGTTGCCGAAAAGTTGGTCTGTTCGCAGACCCAACTTTTTGTTGGATGAAACCAGAAAAAGTTGGTCCGATGGAGCGTACACACGATCGGACAAATTTGAAAAGTTGCAGATTTTGAAGTTGGTTGGCCAAAAGTCCGACCGTGTGTATGGGGCTTTAAAGGGATTGTAAACCTTAATTTTTTTAAATAACAAACATATCATACGTACCTTCACTGTGCAGTTCCTTTTGCATAGAGTGGCCCTGATCATCGTCTTCTGGGGTTTCCCCAGCAGCGCTTGCGGCTCCTCTCCACATCAGTAAACCCCCTAAGAGAAACGCTCCCCCCGGGGAGTCCAGCATTTGCATCCATAAACACAGAATGCCGGACTCGGTCCCCACCCTCCCACCCCCCCGGAGCCTGCGCCATTGGATTTGATTGACAGCAGCGGGAGCCAATGGCTGCTCTGCTATCAATCTATCCAATCAAGAGCCGAGAACCCCAGCCAGAAAGGAAGAGTGCGTCTCCAGTGTGGGAACGAAGGGGCTCGGGTGAGTAAAACGGGGGGCTGGTCAGTGTCAAAAATGTTTTCACCTTAATGCATAGGGTGCATTAAGGTGAACAAAACACAAGGGTTTACAACCCCTTTTAATACAACTAATGGCATAACGTTTTTTAAATAATGAATAGAGTGGAAAGGGATTAGTGCACCTGTCAGTTTTTATTGCTCTCTGTCATCCCATTAGGAAGATTAACCCTCTCTATTTGCCCTGTTATTGAAACTGAAAATAAAAGGAAATCCCAAATTTTGGGTTTTCCCCAGAAAAGTAATAGAGGGGAAATCTTCTAATCAGGACACTAGTTCTGGTGACCTGGGGGTCCTCAAGGGATTCTGGTGTCTTGTCACATTGGGCTCCCCATCACAGAATGCTCCGGAAGTGACGTTCCTTCGCTGCCATCTTGCTACACCCCACACTCCTGCACAGTAATGATAGAGTGTGAAGGGACAAGCGGACATCTTGTTACACCCACCGGGGTATTCGATTTCTCAGTTATTTTCAGCACAAATCTGAGCTTTTATGCTTAAATACAGTGGGGCAGATTCACAAAACAATTACGCCTGTCTAACTGGTGTTAGACAGGAGTAATTTCAAATTTCCCGCGGCGTATCACTAGTTTGAATTCTCAAACCATGATACGCCGGCTTCGGGCTTCGATCCGAGAGGCTTACGTCTTCGTAAGCCTTCGGATCTACGCTGCCATCTATTTGCGGCGGCTGGGAGGAGTTCGCGTCGTTTTAATGCGTCGGGATATGCTAATGTGTTTTTACGGGGATTCACGAACAAACGAGCGAGCGGCGCAGTCGTTTTCGTCTATTTTTTTATACGTAAAGTTAGAGCAGCTTTTTGCTGCTCTAACTTTACGTAGCCCATGTTAAGTATGGCCGTCGTTCCCGCTTCGAATTTATTTAATTTTTTTTTTTATTTACGTAACTCGTCGGGACGTGGATCGCCCGTAAAGTACGCTACATAAACAACGAATGACGTCACGACGTGATTTCGCGCAATGCACGGCGGGAAATTTGCGAACGGAGCATGCGCAGATCGATCGCCGCGGGAACGCGCCTAATTTAAATGTTTCACGCCCCCTACTCGTCTATATGGATTGCGACGGGAGAAATACACTACGCCGCCGTCGTTTACCGTAGAAAATCTACCTGAATTCCACGTAGAGCAAGGTAAAAAACGGCGGCGTAGCGTATTTCTGCTACGCTACGATAATCCATTTCTCTGTGAATCTGCCCCAGTATTTGGAAATCCGACAGACTGTTTACATGTTACATTTTTAAAGTAGCAGTAAACCTGCTGACCTCACATGGTTGCTAATGTGACGGAACACCTCTGATTTTCACAATTAACATGTAAACAGTGAAATAACTGTGAAATCTAAAACTCTGATGGGTGTAAGAAGATATCCGCTTGCCCCCTTCACACTCTATCAATCTTGTGCAATGGTGTGGGGTGTAGCAAGATGGCGGCGACAGAACGTCACTTCTGGAGCAATCTGTGATGGGGAGCGGAATGTGACAATACACCGGCATTTCCACTTACTTCATGTTTTGGCTATGAGAGAGGAAGTGAAGGTAAATCTTCCCAATGGGACACAGATCGTAAAAAATAAACTGACATCTACAGAGGTTGTAACCCTCCCTTACGATATTCAAAATGAAATAAAAAACTGTATCATACTTACTGTAATTTTCTTTTCCTGGTGCCTATCCATAGCAGCATACATGTGATAGAAGTTCCATCTACTTTTGCCCACAAGACCAGTGCATAGCTCTAATTAACCCCCACACAACAGTCCATTCCCTGTACATCGCTAGGAAAGAACTGGGTGAGCTCAGTATGCTACCAGTATGGTGCCTTAATGGCAGCATACATGTGATAGATAAATAACTAGCTACCAGAGTGGGAAGCTTCAGCCAAACCATAAGAAAGTGAGTATGGGCTGTTGGGGTATATTAACTATTATTTTAGCTATGCAGTAGTCCTATGGGCTGAAGTAGGCAGGGCTACTTTCACATATATGCTGCCATGGAGGCACTAGGAAAAAGTTTTGCCTATAGTACTACTTTAAGCTTGTTTGAGGTCAGATTTACCAAGGAGGACATCCCAAAAGCATGCACCTCCAGCACAAGTCAACAAAGACTGCCATCCACAATATAAGGAATGTAAAATAGAATTCTGTAGAATAGTGTGCATGAAGAGGAGGATTGGGGCCTGACTTGGGAGGATTTTGAAGAAAAAGCTGGTGATCGTAGGACTGCACAAAGGAGTGTGGACAGGAAACATAGAATTGCTGGGTTTAGGAATCAGGACCATTAAAAGAGAAATATGTTTTTGTTTTGGCTAATCATACTTAACTCGGTGGATGGAGCATCAGACCGATGCTGTAGCTGTCCCCCGGCGTCTCTGCACTGAGAACCGAGCCACCGAACACCGCCGATGGTTCTCACTCCTCTCCGAGCAGAGCGATGCTGACTGTCAGTCAGCATCGCTCCTGGTCTACTTCTCTGCGCTCACTGGAGCACTGTGGAGGGGCGGGGAGCGGCCGGCTCAGCGTCTCACTGAGACTGCCATCAATCAAGGCAGCTGGCGGATCCAAACTTGGGAAGTCAGGATGACGCGCTGCCTCGACTGATTCCAGTGACGTCAGTGGTCTTCAGACTGCTCTCCGCTGAAAACGGTTTACAGGAGTGCAAAATTAATTGCGCTCCTGTGATCCATAGGAGAAGCCCAGCCTAAAAAGCTCAGGCTGGACTTCTCATTTAAATGGTAAGTGCAAGGATAAAGCAAAGTATCCTTTAAAGTAAAATGGAAGACACATTTCAGATAGAGAAGGGGAGGGTTGTAGTTCCTGTCAGTTTTTGTCATCTGCATTCCATGGGGAAGATTTCCCTTCACTTCATGTCCCATAGCAACAACAGGAATAAAGAGGAATTCCCTTTAAAGTTCATGAAAATCCTTGGTAGTCACCAGAACTAATATTAACATTGTGAGATTTCCCCTCTATGCCTGTTATGGTAATGACCCCAAATTTTTGATTTTCTTTCACTTTCACTTTTGGTGATAATGGTCTTCTGCACAAATAGAGATGGTGATTGATCCCAACAGGAACACAGGCAGTAATAAAACCTGACAGGGGATCCATTGTCTTCCACACTATATTTAAAAAAAAGTTTTGGTTTTCCATACATTTTAAGGGTTCATTTATACATGTGTCTCCTTCTCTCCACTCCTGGTGGATCACTTTTCAGAGGGAGTTTGACAGGCGGTGAGGAGGTGTTATATTGCCGTCTCACTCCCTGTTTTAACTCCTAAAACCCTGCACCAGGGATCCTCAAACTACGGCCCTCCAGCTGTTGTGGAACTACACATCCCATGAGGCATTGTAAAACTCTGACATTCACAGACATGACTAGGCATGATGGGAATTGTAGTTCCTGAACAACTGGAGGGCCGTAGTTTGAAGACCCATGCCCTGCACCATTGCATGCAATTGCAGAGTGGCTCCATTCAGTTGAATGCGACAAGGGGAGATAAATTTGCTGTGCCACAATGCTTTGCAAAGCAACTGCAACATGTGTACAATACATCTGTATCTCATACACATAAAAATGTCCCGTCTGCAAAAAAGGATTCTTTCTTTCCTTCTTGAAAGTTGTTTACACTGTACACTGTGCTGGGCATGTGCAGCTTAGTCTACAGTTCTTGCATCTGAAGTCACATTTTCCCGGCCTAGCCAATTAAGATGGCAGAGGATGCTGAATCCAAAAAAAGCCAGAGAAATTATGTAGGTATCTATAAATGAGCTCTCAGACATTGCATTCCTGGAGCAAAGGTGAGTATAGCTCCACTTTAACTGTCAGTCTGCACATCAGACAGTTCTTACTTTGTCTGCATTCTTTCCAACTGATGATGGAACTTCCTAGTATGATGAAACACGTGACACTCTCCCCTACATTCCACAATTCAGCACTGTGCATTTATTAACCAGTTCCAAGCAAAGGAGAAATTATCCCTGTGTAAGTTTTAAGCACACATAGAAATTGCAGGGGGCTTCAGTGGTATTTTAGTTGGCAGTGGAACGACAGCAAGGTAACAGCAGGTACCTAAGGGTGTCTGTAGGCAGGTAGAGTCTGTATTATCCATTGTAGGTGGAGCTCCACCAAAGCGACGATGCAGAAGGCAAAGGCAGTTGCGAGGAACTTGGTTCCTCTACGACTTCCAGCAGTCACAGGGAACCCCATATAACTTTGTTGGCCATCATGGGTCATGCAGGGTCTATTTAACACTCTGGCTCCTGAGTTTGGTGGACTTTAGTGGCTAGTGTAGGGACAGGGTCCCCATCAGTCAGGGATAGTGTTTAGAGTTTGGGAAAGGATGAGGAGAAGTAGGGATAGTGCAGGGACTATGTTCATCTCCACTTCAGGAATCCTCCCCTTTGGGTGTGGATCCCCCAGACCTTATTCCCGTTGTTCATTGCAGATGCTGTTGGCATCATCCAAGACTACAGAGCACTTTTAAGCCTGGTACACATGGGCCAAATATTCAAATATTAGCCTGTTCAACAGAAGCCAGAGTGTACAGCAGCCTGTCTGGCTTCTGTCGAACGGGCATGGTGGAAAAACAGCTGCCCAGATCAGCATCCGATCAGCATTCGCAGCATGGTTGCGAGCGCTGACCGCTGTGTTCTGGCGGCTGTGCCTACCTGCTGGGCCTAGTTGTATTTTGCTGGAACATTCTACAATATACTGCTATTGTCTACTGCCTTAACCACATGATCTTTTAGTAAGATAAGTAAATCTGTATTAAGTACATATTTCTTATGAGGATGGTCTTAAATTTAGATTTACATTTTTTTTCCATTATGTAGTTTGTTGGTATCATTGTTAAAAAATAGCAGCATATATATATTTGCTTCTTACACTTTCAAACAGAAAGGCAAGCTGTTCCAATGCAACGTGTCCTTATGTGTGCATAGACATTGTGCAATCTCTAATACTTGGCAAACACATAAGCCTCACCAGCATTTTGAAAAACCTGTTTCTTTTGTAAGCATGCATTAATTCCCAGTAAAAATACACTCCCTCCCCGAGTCCTCTCGGTTTCCTACCAAGGCTTCAACTTTGCACTGATTCAGACTATTTTTACTGCATTCCCCCATTGCAGATACCAACAGTGATTATATAGTGAAAACAGTTAGCATTACAGAATGACCTTTAATGAAAACCTCAAAGTTAAAAACAACTACTCCCCAACATTTGTAGACACAAACAAAATACTGAAAACACACTGCCTACATGAAAATATCACTCATTACCACCATACTGTTTATGTATGATAGAATGTCCTACTGTTATTCTCTGGTTTATTTCTGTATCAGCTAAAAGTCTTAGGCCCCATACACACGAGCAGACAGATTTGTTCAAATCGGTCAGACAGACCGATTTGAACAAATCTGTCTGCTGGGGACGTATTGGTTTGATCGTGTACACACGATCAAACCAAAACCCCCACCGGCAGGCGGCGCGCTGACGTGGAGGTGACATTGACGCCGCCACGTCACCGCACCAGGAAGTAAAACACTTCCGCGCATGCGTCAAAACCATTCGGCGCGTGTGCGAGAAGACATGTCTGCTGGTTAGCGTACTAACCAGCAGACATGTCGGGCGGACGGGTTCCCAGCCGACAGATTTAAAAGCATGCTTTCAAATCTGTCGGCTGGCCAAATCCGTCGGCTCGCCCGTACACACGATCGAATCTGTCTGCTGGGACAGTCTGGCAGACCATTTCCAGCAGACAGATTTGATCGTGTGTATGCGGCCTTAGGAGTGCCTAACCAGCCTCAAAGTATGACAAAAAGTCAGCAGTCCAAATCGTGTGGCTCTGTCCCAGCAAGGAGGTCTAAACCTTGCTATAATATAGTTGACTTTTAAACAGACATTTATACAACATTTCTCACTACATTGGATGATTTGATGAATGTCTTTCAAAACTTTGTTTGCTTTTTAACATTTGATTTTGGAATGAATTTAAATTCCCAAATTAAAACTGCATCCACTGATAGAAATGTGTTTGCTTCAGAAAAATTTCCCATCCTGCACTTTCAAATATTCTTACCACTGCAGTCAAAAAAGATCATTGATTTCACCCACGAATGATTAGAAGATCAAATTAATGTTGTTCTTAAAATAATTTCTAGGGCTGTTACTGATCAACATTTTTGTGTTCGATTAATCGTTTTATTTTTTAATCGATTAATCGACTAATTTTCGATTAATTATAACGCACATACAGATTCAACAACTTTTAGCTGATCTCCTTGCAGGCTGATTCCCAGTGCAGCTGCCAACAACTGTAAAAATGGATAGCAGGATACAAAAAACACACAAAGGCAGCACTCAATGGGAATAGCATTAAAACTTTCATAGTCTTAAAGTAGGTAACCAAATAAATATTGCACTGGAGATAAAATTGATGTAGCTACATAAACTGTAAAAATGGTGCGGGTAATACCAAACGGTACCAAAAGCAGTCATAAAAACATGTAGCTAAGTATGATACTGGTATAAAAATGTGTACAACGATGCCACTGCTGAATCCAGATGAGGAGAGGTTAAAATCAGTCCGGGCCAGATTCTCAAAGAATCCCCGGCGGCGTAGCGCTAGGCATTTACACTACGCCGCCGCAACGTACTAGAACAAGTGCTTTATTCTCAAAGCACTTACCTGTAAAGTTGTGGCGGCGTAGCAAAAATCCCCCGGCGCAAGCCCGAGTAATTCAAATGAGCCGGGTAGGGGGCGTAGAGCATTTAAATTAGGCGCAATTGCGCGCTGAACGTACTGCACATGCGCTGTCCCAAAAACTTCCCGACGTGCATTGCGCAAAATGACGTCGCAAGGACGTCATTGTTTTAGACGTGTACGTTAATGGCGTTCAGCCCCATTCACGGACGTCTTACGCAAACGACGTAAAATTTTCAAATGGCGACGCGGGAACAACAGCAATACTTAACATAGGATGCGCCACCTTCGGGCTGCTTTATCTTTACGCGGTGCAAACCTTACGGAAACTACGTAAACTTCGACGGGGCGACGTAAAAACGTTTGTGAATCGGCGTATTAGGCTCATTTGCATAGGCAAATGAGAAAACAACGTTATGGCCACCTAGCGGCCAGCGTTGTCATTACATCTACGATTCGACGGTGTAATTCTTTTACACCTGTCGGATTTTTAGTGTATCTATGCGTAAGTGATTCTAATAATCACACGCATAGATACCCATTGAGATACGAAGATCTGAGATACACAGTCGTATTGCCTCTGAGAATCTGGCCCAGTCCGTTGGCATGTAGATGTCCCATGAAGGGAACTATCACAACTCCCATTGGATGGCTGTAGAATCCCAGGTTGATAGAGGGAAGTGATAGGGGGAAGTGTAACAACCCTTGCGTGTGGCAGATAGTAAGGCCCTGTCAGCATGCAGATATGAAGGCAGAGCAAAGGAGCCCTTCAGATGGACACGGCAAGCCCCGCCGGTATCCGTGACATTACCAAATCTCAAATGGGACTTCCTGAAGGCCCAGAAGTCGACGGAGGGGTGATTACCAATCAAAAGAATTTTAATCGATCAAAAAGATTTTGATCGATCAAAAAAATTAAAGATTAATCGATGAATTAAAAGTTAATTTGCACAGCCCTAATAATTTCACATGAAATTTTACTAGTGTTTGGCCAGCTTTTGGGGAACCACTGACTTTACAGGGTGGACAGATGGGTAGCATGATCCAACCATGCTTCAGGATAAAATGTCTACAAAGTGCTATAAAAGCGGGCACAATCAGCCAAGCATACATATTTATAATGATGGGGCGGAGCCAGTAATAGACTGGCTGATTTACAAGTAATAGAGCGTGTTCAATTTGCAAAGCAAATTTTCCTTTACTAAGTTTACTGGATATAAAATTCAAAGAATACCGAATCACAGGCATACAAAAAAAAAAAAAACATTTGGTTGGCTTCTGTCAGACAGGCCGATAGCGGCTGTTTTTCGGCCCATGTGTACCAGTGATGCCAACCTACCAGACTGAAATTTACTGACACAACTCCCAAAATTTACAAAACATTCCGAGTTTTATATTGAAAATTGAGTACTGTCCGTGATACTTTTTTTATTTGCACTAACATACAAGTTTTCAGCACAGGCTTTCGGGGTGTTACCCCTTCTTCAAGGTCCAAGCAGTACTGCTTGGACCTAGAAGAAGGGGTAACACCCCGAAAGCTTGTCCTGAAAAATTCTATGTTAGTGCACATAAAAAAAGTATCACAGACAGTACTCAATTTTGTCACAATTGCACTAATACGGGCACAATCACGTCGAGTTTCATATCATATTTTTTACTGGCAACCTTTTCCTATCACTGGCATTTACTGGCAAGAAAAATGTGCTAATTGTTTACTGGCTGCCAGTAAAAAAAGGGATTTTTAAATACAGCTTACCTGTAAAATCCTTTTCTTGGAGTACATCACGGGACACAGAGCGGCATATTCATTACTATATGGGTTATATGGAGTACCTTCAGGTGTGGACACTGGCAATCTCAAACAGGAAGTCCCCTCCCTATATAACCCCCTCCCCTAGAGGGAGTCCCTCAGTTTTGTAGCAAGCAGTATGCCTCCCAAAATGTTTCCCCAAAAGAGGGGTGGGAGCTCTGTGTCCCGTGATGTACTCCAAGAAAAGGATTTTACAGGTAAGCTGTATTTAAAAATCCCTTTTTCTTTCTCGTACATCACGGGACACAGAGCGGCATATTCATTACTATATGGGATGTCCGAAAGCAATGCTTTAATGAGGGGAGGGAGACATCTTCCAAAGAAGGATTCAATTTAGAGGTATACTCAAATAATAATAATAATTCCAACTTAGTCAAGAAAAAACTTTTTTTTTTTTTTTTTTTTTTCTTTTTTACAACCAAGGGTGCCTCTGATCCCGAGGATCTTAAACTGCAGCCTGTAGTACTGCCTGTCCAAAGGCAGAATCTGCATTCCTTCTCACGTCTAGTTGATAAAACTTTGTAAACGTGTGGACTGATGACCACGTCGCCGCCTTGCATATCTGAGCCATAGAGATCTGATGGTGTGCTGCCCAGGAGGCGCCCATGGCCCTGGTAGAATGGGCCTTTACCGACAAAGGAGGAGGCAACCTCTTCAAACCGTAGGCTTGAATGATTAATTGTCTAATCCATCTCGAGATGGTGGATTTTGCAGCTGCCTGCCCCTTCTTGGGGCCATCTGGTAGAACGAATAACACATCTGTCTTCCGGATCTTTTCTGTAGCTTTAAGATAGGCCTTCATGGCCCGGACAATATCCAAGGTATGCAGCAACCCCTCCTTTCTAGATGTGGGTTTTGGCAAGAAGGATGGAAGTACCAAATCCTGGTTCAAGTGAAATTTGGATATAACCTTTGGTAGAAAGGAAGGATGGGGCCGGAGAACTGCCCTGTCCTTATGCAGAACGAGATATGGTTCCTTACACGATAAGGCTGCTAATTCTGACACTCTCCTGGCCGAAACTATGGCGACCAAGAAAACCAACTTTCTTGTCAGTAAGACTAAAGGAATCTCAGCCAACGGCTCAAAGGGTTGTTTCTGTAGAGTGGACAGGACAAGATTTAAGTCCCAAGGACAAATTGGTGACTTGACAGGAGGATTAATACGCAATACCCCCTGTAAGAAGGTCTTTACCAGCGAGTGGGTGGCCAGCGGCCTCTGAAACCACACTGACAGAGCTGAGATCTGTCCCTTGATTGTGCTTAGTGCCAGGCCTTTATCCACTCCTAGCTGGAGAAAACTTAACACCCTATCAATAGTATATTTGCGGGAATTCCATCTTTTGGATTCACACCAGCCTACGTAGTTCCTCCACACCCTGTAATAAATCACCCTGGAGACCGGCTTTCTAGCCCTAATCAGGGTAGGAATTACCTGCCTAGACAGACCTCTACCCCTGAGAATCAGGGATTCAGCCTCCAGGCCGTCAAATTTAGACGCTGTAATGTAGGGTGGAGGATCGGGCCTTGTGAGAGTAGGTCTGGTTGTAGAGGAAGAGTCCAAGGGTCTCCCACTGCCATCTTCAGGACTAGTGAGTACCAAGTCCTCCGGGGCCAAGCCGGAGCCACTAGAATGACTGGCTTGTGCTCCACTCTGATCCTGCGCAACAGGCGAGGGAGTAACTGTAGCGGAGGGAATGCATATAGAAGTTTGAATTGATGCCAAGGGCAAACCAACGCATCGGTTCCGCAGGCCATAGGATCCCTCGCTCGAGACACGAACCTGTCTAGTTTCTTGTTGAACCTGGATGCCATTATATCTATGTCCGGCATTCCCCACCTCTGGCAGATTGTCTGAAAGACCTGGGGATGCAGAGACCACTCCCCTGGCAACAGACTCTGGCGACTTAAGAAGTCTGCCTGCAGGTTGTCCACTCCGGGAATGAATATCGCCGAAATGCAGGGTACATGAACCTCTGCCCACTGAAAAATCAAGCTCACCTCCCTCTGAGCGGCCTGACTCCTGGTTCCCCCTTGGTGGTTTATGTATGCCACCGCCGTGGCATTGTCTGACTGGATTCTCACCGGGAACCCCTTTAATCTGGAGGTCCATGCCAGAAGGGCTAGGCGAGCAGCTCTGATCTCCAAGATATTGATGGGGAGCTGCCTCTCTGCTTTCACCCAAGTTCCCTGGCGAGAGAACCCCTCGAAGACCGCCCCCCAGCCTGCCAGGCTGGCGTCTGTGGTAACTACCTTCCAGACAACATGGCTGAAGGATTTTCCCTTTAGAAGATTCTGGGGGTTCAACCACCAGGCCAGGCTTTGTCGGACCCTTGATGATAGCGTCAAAGGGGACTCTAAGGCATGTGCCCTCTTGCCCCAGGCTGCTAGAATGGCTGCCTGTAGGACGCGAGTGTGGATCTGAGCGTATGGTACTGCCTCGAACGTGGCCACTAGCTTGCCTAGTACTCGCATACACAGGCGAATAGTTGGTTTTTGTCTTGTTTAGAACCAACTGAACCAACCCCTTGATAGCCTCGATCTTTACAAGGGGCAGGAACACCCTTTGCTGTTCTGTGTCTAACCTCATGCCGAGGTATTCCAACTGCTTTGTAGGCTGGAACGCTGACTTTCCCCGGTTTAGGACCCAGCCGAATCCTTCGAGGTACCGAACCGTGAGGTTTACTGCCTGTTGCAGACCCGGCCGTGAGTGATCTATGATTAAAAGGTCGTCCAAGTATGCTAGGACTGTGACCCCTTGGATCCTTAAATTGGCCAGAACTGGGGCTAGGATCTTCGTGAATACCGGGGGGGCCGTGGCCAGCCCGAAGGGGAGCGCCCTGAATTGGAAGTGTCGCTGCCCCACCGCGAAGCATAAAAATCTTTGATGCGACTGAAAGATTGGTACATGAAGGTAAGCATCCTTTATGTCTATGGAGGCCAGAAAATCGTCCCTCTGAAGCGCGGCGGCTGCTGACCGGATGGATTCCATCCGGAAGGAACGAACCCTTAGGTAACCGTTTAACCTCTTTAGGTCAAAGATTGGCCTGACATCGCCGTTGGGCTTTGGTATGACAAAGAGATTGGAATAGAAACCTAGCCCTTGCTCTTGGGCTGGCACCTCTATTATTACGTCCTGGCAAAGCAGGTGATCCAAAGCTGCCAGCAATGAGGCCTTCCTTGCTGGATCCTTTGGTAGCCTTGATTCTTGAAAATGAGGCGGAGGACACCTTAGAAACTCCAGTCTGTAGCCTGTGGTTACAGACGCCCGGACCCATTTGTCGGGGATCTTGGCTTCCCAAACTTCTGAGAAGAAACAAAGCCTTCCCCCCACCCGCGAGAGTGGGGGCGCCCCTTCATAAGGCAGACTTAGGGGCTGTCTTTGTCGGCTTGCGATACCATGGCCTCTTACCCCCAGGGGCCTGTCCCTGCGATCTACTGTTAACGTTGGATCGTGCAGGCGGCCGTCGATACTGCCTGGAATTTGAGGGCCCCGAGACAGGAAAGAGCTGCCTTTTAAATGTAGGACCCCGGAATGTCTTTTTGACCGGTAAAAGGGTACTCTTGCCACTTGAAATAGTCTGAATATATTTATCCAGATCTTCTCCGAAGAGTCGTCCTCCATGGAAGGGAAACCCTGCCAGAAGCTTTTTGCATGGGGGCTCCGCCGCCCAGTTCTTCAACCATAAGAGCCTTCTCATGTGCACCAAAAATAGTGATAAACGAGAGGCCTGCTGGATGGAATCTTTTATAGCATCTACAGCAAAACACAGAGCTCTGGGAATGTCAGAAAACTCTTCTGCTTGTTGGGTAGGCATGTCCTTTAACATTTCCTTTGTCTGGTCTTTTAACGCCTGACAAACTCCAATTGCAACCACAGCTGGCTGTACCACTGCTCCTGCCGTAGCAAAGGATGCTTTTAAAAGTGTCTCTAACCGTTTATCAACCGGATCTTTAAACATATGTATGTTTTCCACCGGGCAAGTTAGTGATTTATTCACACATGAGATGGCTGCATCCACTACTGGGAGCCTCCACCTCTTGGAGAATTTTTCCTCCATGGGGTAAATGACCGCAAATCTTTTCGGTGGCAGAAAAATCCTGTCCGGCCGTACCCAATCCCGAAAGATCAATTCCTCCAAGAGAGGATGGACCGGAAAAACTGCGTTGCTTAACGGAGCTTTCAAAGAGCCCAGAGAGGATACCGGAGGAACCTGAGGCTCTGGCAATGGTAAACTAAATGCCGAGCGGACCATGTCCGTCAAAGACTGTACCCACAGTCTTTCTGTCTGGGAGTCTGAAAATGGTTCCTCAGAGGCAGATCCCTCAATCCCTGAACCCTCTTGGTTCAGGTCTAGTTGATCCTCCTGTGATTCCAATTCCTCTGGAGAGAGAATCTCAGCATCTGAGGATACACCTCTTGGTGATGGGGATCTAACCCGTTTCTTACCAGGAATAGCTCTAGCGATCAATGCTGCTATTCTCTCTTCTAGCCCCCCTAGGGATACGGCTAGCATCTCCTCTGTGATAAACACAGGGCTGGGCTGATCTGGGCCAGCCTCCGCACCAGATCCCCCTAATGGCTCATCCAAGGCGCCCTTTATGTTAATAAGTTGCGGGGAAAGTATCGGCATATCATCAGAATCAGAGGGGGAACCCCTTTGTTTTTTGGTCTTTTTTGTACCCTTTGACCCCGAACCTTTGGAAGCCATAATACAAAATCGAGGGACTCCGCCAACAACAACAGACTGTAGTGGCCAGGAGTACAAAACCAGAGCTTAGGGGACAATAGATCACTAATGCCCAAAAACTGATGGGGCCCCGTATGTTTTTCTTTATTTATTTTTTATTTTTTTTAATATATATTATATATTTTTTTTTTTTTTTTTTAAAACATACAGTGACCCCAAACTTAGTTTGCCAGCCTCCAACCTGCTGCAAAAAGGGGAATTTTTTGGCTTAACAAAAAAGGCATTGGACAAAGTCCAGTATGTACTACCCCTCTTCCGCCACCGGGAGTCACTGTTCTGCCGCTCTGCGTCCTCTCCTTCTGAAATCAGCCTCAGACTGAGCACTGACAATGCCTGCTGATCTATAACAGCACAAGGCGCGCCCCTGTATGACGCCGCAGGCACGCCCCCCCCGCCCTCCTCTCTGAACGGCGCGAAAAAAACGTCTATAAGACGTGCGCGCGCACGCGCGCGCGCGTATGCCGGAACAGGAGGAACATGGAGGAGCCGCGCTGCTGGAGACCCAGGACTGCAGTATCAGGCGGCAGATTCAAACCCCCGGCCAGGTAGGACTCTCCAAAAGGCCCCATAGGGATCCTTACTAGTCCTAGGAAGAAAGCAGCAGGTTAGCTAGCAACACATTCTTAGACAGGGGAACCTAGTGATGGGGGAAAAAAGGGGTCATCCTGTCTTTCTTAGACATAGTGAGCAAGGTTGCCAATGCAGAGCATACTTAGGCTATCCCCCCTTTTAGGTTACCCCGGAGAGCCTGCTGTCGAACCAAGTCCCGCAGGCTCCCCCTTACCTGCTCCATGCTGCAGGATGTTTGTCCAGCAAAACGATCCAATCTTCTCCCATCTCCGTGGGTAGCGTAGTAGACCTTCAGGCCCTGGGGTCCTATGAAGGTACCCACTGTCCTGGACCTATATAGCACCCTGGCAAACAGGCACTTATGGTTTTTACAAACTCCAAGTCCTGGGCCCAGGGTCCAGCCCTCCAAAGAGGAGCATTATAGGCAAAACCCCACGGTTTGGGGCCCGGGTACTGTCCACTTTGGCACTGAGGCTCCTTGGACAGATCCGGTTAGCCCGCCCTTAATCCCAAGGATGTGGAGCAAAGCTATTCCGTGACCAACACCTAAGACACTGGCGAAAAAACTGAGGGACTCCCTCTAGGGGAGGGGGTTATATAGGGAGGGGACTTCCTGTTTGAGATTGCCAGTGTCCACACCTGAAGGTACTCCATATAACCCATATAGTAATGAATATGCCGCTCTGTGTCCCGTGATGTACGAGAAAGAAATACTGACGGTTGGCAACACTGGTGTGTACCAGGCTTTAGACCTTCTCATAATAATTTTAAGTGCTCAATAAAGATAATGCAGCATTTTCAAACCGCTGTGAGTTTACTTTCCAATTGGACTTAAAGAGGGGGTTCACCCTTAAAACAACTTTCTCCCATCCCATCCAGCATACTGGCGTCAGCGCCAGTATGCTGTCTTTTTTTTTTTTATAGGTGTACTTAGCTCTTAATAGATAATTACATTTTTGTCCTACCGCGGGGTATGGCGCCGCTATATAGCGCCACGCCTTCCGAAAACAGCCGACTAGCACTCGGCTGTTCTCGGTGCCTGCGCACAGACCCAGGAGCTGACTGCGCAGGCGCCGTATACAGCCGAGTCCTATTTCGGCTTTTTTCGGAGGGCGTGGCGCGGCTATATACGGCGCCTGCGCAGTCAGCACCTAGGTCTGTGCTCAGGCGCCGTATAGCTCCGAGAACAGCCGAGTGCTAGTCGGCTGTTTTTGGAAGGCGTGACGCTATATAGCGGTGCCATACCCCACGGTAGGACGAAAATTAAATGATCTATTAAGAGGTAAGTACACCTATAAAAAAAAAAAGACAGCATACTGGCGCTGACGCCAGTATGTTGGATGGGATGGGAGAAAGTGGTTTTAAGGGTGAACCCCCTCTTTAAAGAATTCCAACCTCAACCTAACTAGTCTATAAAAGGTCCCCCACCCCACCTCCTATTTATTCTGACTAACCTGTATAAGAAAGATATATATACTGTATTTACCTATTCTCAGCCCCCTCCGGTCTGGACACGTGATCTTGCTTCCCTGTGTCAGCCAGCAGAGGCTGCAGGGAAGAGGAGGAAGTGCCAGCAACAGATGTGCCATGGGTGCCTATGGGTGAGGTCACCACACCCTGGTATTCCTAGCTGTTGTCAAGCACTCTCTCCTCTCCCCTGCAGCCGTCACATGGGACCACCTGTCCAGACTGGAGAGGGCTAATGATAAGAATGATATATCCATTTTATTTTTTTAAGGATAATCAGCATATGTGTTAGGAGGGGGGTTTATAATAGCAAACAAATAAATGGACAAAAAGCTGAATTGTAAAGTTAAAAACTGAATGTTTGTTGGCCCCAACACTTTAACCTCCCTGGCGGTATGATTCTTTCAGATTTTAGGTGCTTAAAGCGGTACCATTATTTGCAAGGGAATTTGGCGTTTTATACTGTAGGCTTGTAATTCTTAGGAATAACTCACTGAAATCTATCCAAACAAGAGTCTAATAGGCATCCCGGGTATGATTTTTTTTTATTTTTTTATTAAAAATTATAATATAATAAATAATTATAAAAAATTATAACAAATAATAATATAATTATAGTAAAAATTATTCAATAATTTAATCAAATCAAAATCACTGAAATTTGCTCAGTTGCAGAATTTTTGCTGTCATTATTTTTTTTTTTATGACGAATTTCCCCACAAATCGCTATCGCTAAATTCTGCAAGTGATTCTGATTTATTATCGCTGTTTTTTAGCTGCTCTAAAACAATTTTTGCCATAAAGGGACACTTTTGGTTGCTATGGGCAATCTACAGTTTGCAGGGAGAAAGAACAGTTTTTATTATATAAAATGACATGTAGTGTACAGGGCAGACCACTAGGGACATGGGGGGTGTGTATTTTTTACATACAGTACTGTAATCTATAAGATTACAGTGTACTGTATGTATAGTGTTTGTTTACATTTTTGAATTTGGCGCCGTTCCCCCCCCTACGTCGCGACGCTCACAGGGAAGGGAATCGGCGGTACACACAGCATCAGGCGGACATCCGGCCGCCGTGTACTGCGGAGATTCATCGCTGGATCGCAGAGAAAAGGTAAGTAAACTTTTTTCTGCATCCAGCGAGGCAAGTCCGTGTGTGGCACGGGGTTACCGATCTTAGCTTAAAAATCTCACCCCGTGCCACACACGGGAAGACCGCCAGGGAGGTTAAAGGTGAAGTACAAGTAGAGTTGCAAACAAATTCTAATATTTATGGGCAGCCAGAGTATTAACAGGGTCAGTTATTGGGTTGGTCTGAAGATAAGGCCATGGGCAACCCTGGGAATTTAATAACCAGAACAACCACCAGCACAGAATGAATGGCAGCATTATAAATACACTTTATGAAGGGGCGTGTATTTCTAACAGCTATCATTGAAGAATAGGAAACCTAAAAGATGTGGCTACAAGTTGGATAGTGATTATAAGTAATCCATTAATTCTGAGAAAATCTAGTTCATCAAAACCAATGTTAGAAGAAATACAGGCAACTTACAATGTGGACCACCCAGGCAGTGAAGAAGTTAAGTCCCTTAACTTTACTCTGTGGAAATTCCTTAGTGTATTACTGCATAGCACTGAGTGGTGTGACAAGGATCAAGCGATTAAAAATCATTTCATTTAACTCTCTTTGTCAATCTCCCCATAAGAGTTTTCCCTTTCTCTGCTGTGGAACTCAAGTGCTAACTAACACAATCCACTGGGCAGATTTGGGGAGATTTACTAAAACTGGAGCACTCAGAATCTGATGCAGCTGTGCATAGTAGCCAATCAGCTTCTAACTCTAGCTTATTCAATTAGGATTTGGCAATAAAACGTGAAAGCTCATTGGTTTCTATACAGAGTTGCACGAGAGTTTGCACGCAGTTTTAGTAAATAGCTCCCAGTGCAGACTTCAGTGCTCCAACATGACAAATACACACAACCTCCTTACCAGATAATTTGACCTTCTAATGCTAACGAGGTCAAATGGTTCTTATGGATAATACCATGCAACAAGGTCACCAGGCAGCCATAAGGATAAATGTCATCACTCCACAACACTCAGGCGTCAGTTTGCGGCAGCAACTTAATCAAGTGCTCAATCCCTTTCAGATGATGTCGCCAGCGCCCCCCACTAATCACAATACTGTTTATGGCCCCAAATGACATGGAGGAGATTAGAGGAACATTAACTTTATAAAAAGGCTTTATTGAGTTAAAGAAAAAAAAGGGCAAAAATAACCCCATGTCGGACTTTAGAGGCACAATGAGCAATGGAGAGTATACAAATTTGTTAGAATAATATTTATTAAATACAGTACAGAACATTGGGAGAATTAAAAAAGCATATATATAAAAAATACGATAAGAAGTGAGCACCTGTGCGTGAACGCGTTTTGCCGTTAAACTTCGTCAGGACACATTCAGGGATTGTTGGAAAAGGGAAACAGGTCTCACTGTCTTGTGGCAGAGAGAAGTCCATGAGGGATAGTCTTGTCCATTGAATTTAGATGGTATATCAAATATTCTGGGTGTTTAAGGAGCCAGCTATTAGCTCAGACGCCCCATGTAGCAAATTACATTGTTAGGATTATTAAAAAAACGATAGCAAGAAAACGGTAAGCAGAGGGGAAGAAACACTGGTTCAAAAAGTCAGAATACATTTCCTTATAGGTTGATATATCTGTCACCTTTCGGTCAGTACCATATATATGGTCATTGACACCAAAAGATATTACACTGCAATCAAGCCAAATATAGTCCAAAAAGGGACTATAAGCCCGTGGAGCCATATAGTTTTGCTAAAACGTATGGTATTACCCCTTGGGAGAAGACACATGCTCAATCCATTGCTCATTGTGCCTCTAAAGTCTGACATTTTTGGCTTTTTTTTCTATTCAAGATGCTAAAATGGCCCGATAGAGGTCATTTATGGTTAAATACTCTGAACGTTTTATTTACCATTTTTTATTATGATTAATCTTGTGAGAAAGTTTTCATAATTTTCCTACTTGTTGTTTCCAAAATTATTGAATTAATAAATATAAGGAAGTGTTTTCATTACTTTAGTTAATGGCTGAGAAAGTAAACATTTGGATAAAAGGAACGACTGAAATCAAAAGCAAATAAGATTATAAAAAGCTGGAGTATGATTCAACCTCCCCATTCCAATTTAGGGAGTAGAAAGACATAATAATGACTTATGACCGCCAGTACTGGTTCGTTTATCAGAATATATAACAAGTCTTGTAGGACACCTACTATAGATGATCAGCTCTGGTGAAGGCTGATCAGTACTGATCACAGTGGACCAGACTCAGGTAGATGACACAAGGCTCATCAGCTCTGGGTGATACCAAAATGTTCACATGGCAAATATGTAGCAGAAAATGGCTTGGCCCTTTCAGGGTTTGGCACAGGACGGGTGGTACATATCCTATGTGTGTACCAGAAGAGGACTGTCTACTCTTGATTTCTGAGAGTTTTCCAGTCCTTAGATGTGGTGAGTGCATTTATTTTCTGAGGAGGATTTGTTTTGTAGCCCAAATCAGATGAACAGACTACTGTGACAATGCTGCTCCCTCCATAGACACAGTGAAGTGAGTTTAGCCATCCTAGGACAGGAAGTGTTACCGGTGTTCTGTCGAGATGTGTCCCCCTGGCGGATTATGCCTGCCCTGGACTGCTCTAGCTCTGAAAATCACCAAACATTATGAGCTGAGCATAAGCTGTAGACTGCGCCAGAGCAATGAACAGGGCATAGTGACAGTCGTTGCCGCACGCGTCCGATGCTCGCTCCACTCTGCAAGGAGGACGTGTATATTACAATTATATTGTGTAAGGGGCAGATGCCACAAAGTCGCCCATCAACAGTGCAAAACTCGCCCTAATTTTCATACACCCGCCCCCCATCAGACGATGTAATAGTAATACACCAGCGTGGCGTGTGTATTACTATTATATCGTATTACGGCGCATGCACCGTGTCCAGGTGATTGAGAGGTGTGTTGAGGTTCGGCAATTTCCGTAGGTCCGCTGCACCTGCGCAGGAGGTTCGCTGCGCCTGCGCAGGACAGATCGGGGAGGACACCGGCAGTATGACTAGGTGAAAATAAAACAAGAGTTCTGAAAAAAAAAAATGGAGCCACATCTAAGGCCCCATTCACACCTGTGTAGTGCAGCGTCAGCTGCTGCAGCTTGTGAGCTAGTAAGGACTCATTATCTAAAGTAAATACATTTGTTTTGGACTATCTTTGAAAACCAATAAAAAACTATTAAAAGAATAAAATTGTTTGGGTTTGGAAACCTTAAGAAGCTCTTGGTATGAAAGTCCCAACTATATGTTTATAAAAACAGATTCATGATAAATAGGGTAAAGGCCATGGCTGTGACTGTTTTGTCTTCTATAAAAACCCATGGTGGATTCTGATGTATGACTCATTTTGTAGACAAGTAATGGAAGAGGACCTCTAATCCTCTCAACACAGTGCAGGCACAATTTTCTCATTAGTCTTTGAAGGTCTATATAATGCATTTTATTACCACAAGTCCGTTAAACTTCAAATTTTCTCACCTATAATCACAAAAGTGAAAAGGACCAACGTAATGTTTAAAGCGGAGTTCCGGCCAAAAATATTAAAAAATGTTTTATTGATTCTAGCATTATTACTGAGTAAATACATTAACGATTGTACAAAGTTCATTATGTATTTATTAAAAATATAAATTACTTACTCAATATATTCTCCCTCCTGTTGTGGCCATTGCCATCATGATTGTGGGCATGTGAAGCCCAATCAATATCTCTTCCTGGTTTGCTTTGGAGAGGTGCATGCTGGTTAACTAGCATGCACCACTCGATCTCGCGAATGCGCGATTCACCAGCGGCCGTAGCACCAATTGTTTCTTAAGTTACCGTAACAACAGGCGGCGACGGAGTAAGGTCCTGCCCCGTTATTATGGCAACATAGAGAAACACATCTCGGCTCTGTGATCCGCCCTAAATCGCATCATTTCCTGTCAGGAAATAACACGATTTTTGATCACAGTACTGCCCACAGACTCCTGGCAAATGATGACACATGATTTCCCAGGAGCACATGAGAGGGAGTAAGTGATGAAGAGCTCCGCAGACCAGGTAGTGGCAGATTAGGAGCCACCACCTAGCAACAGGGCGATTCTGGTAAGTAAAATATTTTTTTTTCTTCCAAATGTTTTTTTATAGGGTTAGAGTGTCTGATTCTGAAAAAAAAAATTCAGGGTGGAACTCCGCTTTAAATACAAAACTACCTGTGGGAAGATTTAGCAGCAAAATAGAAATTGGGTGTAGGAGGTAAGAAGAGTAGTGTCAAGATTCTTTGTAGCTTATAGTGATTGTAAACCATCACCTTTTAAAATAGCCCATTCAGCTTAAAATAGTAATGAAAGGCAAAACATTGGTGTATAGATATAAAAAGAAAAAAAAAAAAACATTAAAAATATATTTTTCTCTTTTTTTATAAGTGATCACATTCCCTGTGTTCTCAACTGTGTAACATCTGGGGGAGGAGAAACAGTAGTACACTGAGCTTCACAGTGAAAGGCTGTGTGTGTGTGTGTGTGTGGGGGGGGGGGGGGGTGTCAAGACACGGAGGAAGAAAGCAGGCTGAGTTCTCAGCATAGCTAGAGAACTGACCACACTGTTTTTTCTTGATTAGGGTGGTCAGTTTTTAATAGGAAAGCAGAGGGACTGGCAGGAACACCAGGGATTTCACACAAAGGAAGCAATACAAAGAGAACAGGATCATTTTTTAATACATGGTACAGCGGGGATATATCAAGAATATGAAATGTTGGGATAACATATTCTTTAAAGCGGAGCTCCACCCTAAAGTGGAACTTCCGCTCATGAGAACCCTCCCCCTCTCCAGTGTCACATTTCACACCTTTAAGGGGGAGGGGGGTGCAGATACCTGTCTAAGAAATGGTATTTGCACCCACTTCTGGGAGTCCACTCTGCGGGGACCTGCGGGTAGTGCGTCACTTTCTCCCCCCCGTTGTGTTCTGGGAAACACACGGCTCCCAGAACACAGCAGGGACCAGTGAGCATGGCGCAGGGTGACTCGCAAATGCGCCGTAGGGAACTGAGCAATGAAGCCGCAATGCTTCACTTCCTGGTTCCCTCACCGAGGATGGCGGTGGGGGCAGCAAAGTGACAAGGGATTGCTTGTATTTGGCTGCCGACGTCGCTGGACTCCAGGACAGGTAAGTGTCCTATTATTAAAAGTCAGCAGCTGCAGTATTTGTAGCTGCTGGTTTTTAATATCTTTTTGCACGACAGAGCTCTGCTTTAAAGCGGTTGTAAACCGCAAAAAAATATATATTTTTTTTTTAGACCTGCAAGGGAAAAGCCATAATGAGCTAATATGCACCGCATATTAGCTCATTATGAAATACTTACCTCGGAACGAGGTGTAGGGAACTTACCTGGTCCACGCCGAGCGAGATGTCATCTTGACTCGGCGTGTCTTCCGGGTATCGCCGCTCCAGGGCTGTGATTGGCTTGAGCGGCGATGACGTCACTCCCGCGCGTGCGCGCGGGAGATTTAAATCCGGCCAGGACGGCGGTGGCCGGTCCTTTGGCCGTAGATTCCCCCCTGCGCATGCACCGCTGCAATCAGCGGGGGTAATATCTCCTAAACTGTATAGGTTTAGGAGATATTATTTATACCTACAGGTAAGCCTTATTATAGGCTTACCTGTAGGTAAAAGTCGAAAAAGTGGGTTTACAACCACTTTAAGTACCATAAAGCATTCCACATTATCAATAGCTTCTTCTCTTGATAAGTTACCTTTAAAGCCCAGGGCACATCTCCACAGTAACCACGTGCATGCCAGTCAGATAACTTGGTTGGCACCAAAGAAGCAGCGTGTAGACACTGTCACATGTGCCCAGGGTGACATAAAGCATAAAGTGCGCCCCTATCCCTGCACATGATTCCCTTACTATCCAAGTCTTCTCAGACCTACATTTTCCAGATTTAAATGAAATGTAAAAGAAACATTATGCAATACGATTGAGATTGCACTCTATCAATTTACAGACATTCCTACAGCTCACATTGGCAGTTATGGAAGCTGAAATTGTAAAGTAAAATTTCTGAAAGCAGGCCAAATTGTTCTTCTTTTATTGGTGTATTTTCTCACAAGGCATTAAAATATACATTTCAGCCAGACAAAAGGGACAATGATGGGGAGGGGACACCTATATTTGACACCTCCTGTATAATGGGCACTGAAAGCTCCCAAGGATGGGTGTTATCTTATTACACAATGTGACATCAAGACTCAATCTTGTAATGATGGATTCTGTTCTGGAATGTTGTTTTCCTGCACATGGTATTCTCATGTAATCCAGTGTTCTAGGCATTACAAGTGTAAGTTTTATCTCCCATAGAGGATAGAAACATCCAGGGGTGGACTGACAACTCATGGGGCCCCTGGGCAATAGAAGATTATGGGGCCCCCGGGCTTACAGATGGCCACCACGCCAGGAGGCAGGGCAGCTAAAATCCCAGAATTTTCACATCAAAAGCATGTCGGTTTCAGACATATCAGGGACAGATGTAAAAAAAACACAGATTTTTACATACTGTCCCTGGTTTTATTGAACCTGGCAACCCTGATGGGGCCCCCTAGTGGCATGGGGCCCTAGGGCAGTGCCCGAGAGCTCCAATGGTCAGTCCGCCCCTGGAAAGATCCATATATATCACATGTGGCACTGAGGGGGCATGCTCTGAACAAGGATATCCATACACAATCCACAGTGCATACATTTATTACACATCGATAACCCTACTTAACCTAATGAGACATAATTAACAAAGACCAATGAGAAAGGGTACATATGCAGAGAAATGCGTTGTAATACAAGCAAACAAGCTGTATGCATAATATATGCTGTATACCAGGGCATTTTTATTTAGAGAATAGGTTCAGATACTCCCCTCTTTCAAGTCACCCCTTGTCTCCGCCCATTATTCACCTCCAAGTACTGTCCCAAAGTTCCACCCCCTACCCACCTCTACCGCCAAGCATCATTTTGTGGTGCTAAGAAATTTGTATGGAATTTGTTAATGATAACAAGAAAAGCAATAAGATAGACCCCCTGAGATGGACTGTGGAAAAGGGGGATGATCAGAAAAGACAGGATCAAACAGCTTTTTTACACAATGTGGATGATTAACCTCTTAGTGAGTATAACAAGCCAGTTTTACTGCATATACAGATTTTACTGTTGTGGGTTTAGTAACACTTTAAAGTGGTTGTAAACCCTTACAACACACTTTTTGCTACATGTAAGCCTATAATAAGGCTTACCTGTATCTACCCTGGATATGTCCTAAACCTGAACAGTATGTATGTAATCGCCACAATCGCACTGAAGCAATGGCACGTACGTGCCGTTGCTTTCAGCGACTGGGCCGTTACCAATGGGTCCCACATGCATGCGTGGGACCGACGTCATTATGGCTCCGGCCAATCACAGCACCGGAGCCGCGGTGCCTGGTAGTAACTTCGGGAAGACATGTCGCAGGCCGGTGCTGTGTCGGGCACTGCAGCGGGGGCTTCGAACCCAGGTTAGTATTACATAATGAGCTAGTATGCTATGCATATTAGTTCATTATGACTTTGTCTTGCAGGTGTTATTTTTTTTATTTTTCTCAAAAGTGGGTTTACAACCACTTTAAGCTGTAGTGTGTGGCAGAGCTGAGTAACAACCACACCCTTATCCAAAAACTTGGGGAGGGGGTGTGTCTGAGTCTGACCATGTCTGTTACATTCTGTGCCTCGGAAGACGTCAAGTCTGGCTAATGGCATAGGGTGGAGCTATGTATTGTGACATCATCATGCAACCGGAAGTATCCCTGAAAGTGAGATTTGGCCATTTCTAACTTTGGTATACAGCGCTGTGAGTGTATGTAAGTGCAATTAATTGGTTTTAATAAATTGTCAAATTGGATTTTTTAACATGTGCAGCATTTTTTTTATTTTTTTATTTTTTCCTGCACACCAGATTGTGAGCAGAGTAGTAATAGATTAGTGATAATAATAGATAGCGATAGATAGTAATAGATTAGTGATGTTCCTTTCTGGGTGTCCCTAGATGGAAGCCTGAGCCCTGCACTTACCTCTTGCCTTATAAGAGCCCATTCACACAGGGGCAACACGACTTCCAGCACGACTTTGGGAGGCAACTTGAACACGACTTGAGTATGAATCATCAGGCAACTTACAAGGCAACTTCAAGTTGCCTCCAGGACAGTACAAGGCAACTTCAAGTCGCCTCCAGGACAGGAGGCTTTCCAGTGGCCAATCAAACAATAATCAGCTCTGTGGGAGGGGGGAGGGAGGGGTTTGCCTGAGAAATGTATGTTATCTTCCTGTATTGTTGCTTCAGTTAAGACAGTGATCCGACTTCTGAGGGAACTTCCATTGAAATCAATGGGTACAAGTTGCCTACAAGTTGCCCACAAGTCGGATTGAAGTAGTACAGAAACCTTTTCTGAAGTCTGAGCGACTTCAGTAGTGTACATTAAGACGGCTCCATTCACTTCCATTAATTTCTCGATCGCGTGACTTGGGGAAACTTGGGGCGACTTGAAGTCGGATCCCAGGTCGCCCCAGTGTGAACTGGCTCTATGACTGTGACTCTATGAGTCATATTTCCAGCAAGACTTTTGCTGCACTCTCAAGGTGGTGGAGATTCACTTGGACTGGGATTCACATTGCCTGGATTTCGGACATTTGCATGCTCATTTTCATTATCTGGGAATGTTCACAATCTGTCTGGACTTTAGTTGATTTGATTTTTTTTTTTTTTTTTTATTTATTGTTGAACATTTATCTTTTCGGTATTCAGATTTGTATTTGATTAGCATGGCTAATTTGGTGTATAACATTAGAGAGAGCACCAGTGCATGACTGTTTCCAAATGCATCACAGTACAGTACAGTACATTGGTGGGAACAGGTACTCCTGAAAATAATGCATGCATTTCTATTCCCTTTCCCAGCACAGAAAGATGCAGCAGAAGAATGCATCCGGGGACAATGAATCCCAGCACAATGCAAAATAATTATTTTAAAAGACCGATCACAAGGTTAGAGCTCAGCAGTGATAAATCTCCAGCTGCTAATCGCTCACTTGAATTTTCTCTTGATTCATTCTTCCCACATTGTTTCTAAAATGACAAGGCTCAGGACTGCAAAACCATTTCATGTTTTGGGAACTCTTGACTCAGAGCTGAACTTCGCCTGTGCATTCCTCACAGCAACACTAAACGGGTCACCTGGGTTGAAGCAGATGAGGAACTAAAAGAGAATGGCCCACTGCTCGGAAACTATGTAAGGTTCAGGCTGGGAAGCAAAGGGTTAATAAGGAGATCTCAGTGCTCCATTGACTTCGGTGTGTCACTGAACCCTCCTGTCTTAAGAACACAAAGCTCACATTGTGCAGTGTATGATACTGAGAAGATGGCCCTGATCTTGGCAAGGTCTAGGTGTACTCAAAACCCAGCTATTAAAGAAATACCAAAACAAAAAGATATTCATGCTACCTGATAATTGTCAAGTGGGCTTTCCCAGAGCAAAAATTTCACTTTGAAAAGGCCATTACCAGAACCTCGCTTATTTAAAGGACAATTACACACTGAAAAAAATGTTTCACTTAAAGGCTTTTACCACCAAAAAAAACTTCAAAGAATGATGCATAATCAGCCCACTTAGTGTGCTAAGTATAAAAAGTCTCAGCATGGCACGTGGCAGAGGTTTTTCTAGCATGACAAAGCAAAGAAATGTTATGATGTGACATGTGATGTAACCCATAGCAACCAATCAGAAAATGCTCACACTGGTGCAAAATGCGCTCTAGCTTTGGGAGCACATGTCGCATGACAAGTTGCTCCCCATTAAGTGCAATGAAACCGTTCTAATAGGCCAGCACTGCAGACTTTCTAAGGTGTGTTGGCATGCTTCCACATTTTTGAGATGAGAACGAGGGACAGCTATTAGCAAATTTAAGTATAGGATACACGACCTGCCACACCACCCATACAGGAGAATTATAAAATAAATACAAATTATTAGTTAAAGTGCTTTTTTGCCACTATTATTCCTTTATACAGTTTTTTTCAATTTACAAATGCAGCTAATTATAAATTGGACGAAAGGTTTAGCACTGGGAAAAACGTTTTGAAAGATAAAGAGTGCATTTTATATACAACTATATAGATCAAACCATAATAAGGGACGAATGAGGAGGAAAGAGGGACAGAGATACTTTGTTCCAAATCAGGGGCAGTCCCTCAAAATCAGGGACAGTTGGGAGCTGTGCTTTGGACCCCGATCTCATGCTCTCCTCATGGATAATATTATCAGGGCTGGCCCAGCTCAGCCACGTTTTTTTAGAATTGTGACAACTATAGGGGTTCTTATACCCCTTGGTAAATGTCACAATTCGGATAAGGGAGGTGTGGGTTTTGGTCCATTTATAACATGTTACACCCTGAATATGGGTGCATAATGTAACATGTTACAAGAGGTGAACTTATCCTTTAAACACTTCAGTTCCCAGAAGGTTTTACTCCCTTCCTGACCAGGCCCTTTAAAGCGATACCGCACTGAGTTGCTTTAACTGACAATTGCGCGCAGGAACCACCGTTTCCAGCACAGGCTTTGAAGGTCTGCACTGTAGGCTGGACCTTCAGCTTGCATGCAGCCGATGGCATCTGTGCAAGTTTAGGAGATTTTCACAGTACCTACAGGTAAGCCTTATTATAGGCTTACCTGTAGGTACAAGTGGTAGTACAGAGTTTACTACCATTTTTTAATCAGATTTTTTTTTTTGTTGTTGTCAGAAGAACATAACACATACACAAATGTTCGGGTTACTGGCAGCTCAAACGTAAACTATACAGAAGAAGGTATTACAAGTTTTCAGCAGAGAACATATGCCCCCAACCCTGTGCAATATATTGTCAAGTATAACACCAGGAGAGCTGGCAAAAGAAAAACAGAAGATAACAAACGACTATCAACCAGGAGAACACTACAGCAATGTGTGCCCTCTTCTTCACCATGAGCAGAGCAGATGTTTCACATGTACAGTCCTCATAATGTAGCACCCTTCGGATTTATACTTTCACTATGTCACCAGTAATCTAATAAGAACCGGCTGTGGGGGAGCAACCCCCTGGGACCCCAGCCACTCCTAACATATTTTTGTAAATTTGTTTGGCACCTTCCTATGCTGATATGTGTGTTTCTCCCTAATGGTCTCCAAACTGACCCTTTGCCTGCAGTTATCTGGCCCGTGGGACACAATTTCACAAACTGACACAAATGATGGAGTACAATTACCCCTACGGGCACCATAAATGTGGCACTATTTTTCCATTGATGCCAACAATAGGGGACTATTGCTCCCAATAAAAACAATGATGAAGCACTGATGTTGGGGCATTTTCTGCTCCCACTGGTCACAGTCTGGTCCCCCCAGAGCTTGAAGGACAGTAAACTGGCCCTTTGCTTAAAAAGTTTGGAGACCCCTGGAGTATACTATTGACCTCCTGTATCCATTGCTGAGATGGTGGGGCATGAGAAGCGATCCAATATCTCACAATTTGCTTCCTGGCTAAGTATAGCAGCCTCAGTATGTCTATGTAGGTATGAGGTGGGTATAATTCCTCCTCCGATCTGCCCAGTAGGCAGATGACTAGAGCCAAGTGCAACTGCATATTGTAGATAAGATTAATGATGGCCAGCACTGACTGCCAATATTGGACCAGTTTGGAACACCTCCACAACATAAGGATTAGTGTACCTTGATGTACCTGACATTTTGGGCATAAAGGGGAGTCCGTCTACCCCACTTCCTATATGTGCGATGTAGAATAAACAAATGTGTTAACTTTTGGGCAGTTGATACAGAGGTCAGCGGGCCTGCTGTTAGTATTTGGTCCCATCCGTCCCCATCTATTGGGCCTATATCAGCTCCCTATTTTTATCGACAGGGCAGTATATGAGGCTCTTGGATATGGGTGAGAAAATGAGCGTAAGTGTGGGAGATAATTCCCTTCCTGTCAGTCTTGGAAAATAAAGTTTTAAGGAAATCTGAGTCATCCAGTCTCAGGGTTGAACCTCTACCCTGCTCTCTAATAGCATGTCGCAATTGTGAAAACTATAAAGTATCTACCACTCAAAGAGGGGGTACTCTCCCCATAGCTGGTCAAAAGACTTCAGCGACATCCCATCATACAATTGTACAAGGTATTTGACTCCAGTGTCCTTCCATGCAATCTGATTGGGAAGTTTTTTTTTTTCTGGGTAGAAGGGATTATTCCAGATGGGAGTGGAGTCCAGCAAGTCCCCCAGGCCCAATCTAGTCTTTACTTCTTAATACCATTTTAACATGCTGACTTTAGGTAAGGGGACCCAGAACTAAGTAGCGGTGGAAAGTGTCATATTTCAAACTATGAATTTTAGGGACTCTGGCAGTGGATCCACTTGCTCACCAGGGAATCTATCCGTTGATCCCCGCTGAGTGGGCGGATGACAGGTCCGTGTCCGCTCCGCTATTGCAGGGCAGACATGTACCGTTTTCCTCTATGGGTGACTGTCATCTGATTCAATCCACCAGACGGATGGGGAACGATCCCCATCTGTCTGTTTTTAGCAGATAGGATCGGATGTTTGTGGGTATCAACAGACATATGTCCATTGACCTCCGCTGCTCCATAGAGGGCAATGGAAGATCTGATCGAGTCCACCTAAAAAACTGACAGGCGGCCCTGATCGGTTCCTCCCACGTGAAAGGGGCCTTATTCAAAAAGACAGTCACCACCCAAGGCTACACCCAACTGACGTATTTCACCTTGATTGTGCTTAATCGTAGAGGCATGCACTACATATATCTCTATATGGAAATTCTACTGACATTGGCACCCCTAGTACAGGGCTGCTACAGGTAGTAAACCGCTGGTGCCTAAAAAAATCCTGAAAGGCATCTTTAGATATACCAACTCCTAATTCTGTTCACCTGTGTTTAGAGCAGAAATGAAGAAAAATGTTTTTCTTTTTTTTAGCTGTTACTTTGCGCTGCAATTTTTTTTATTAAGAAGATTAGAATATAACACATAAAAAACATATACAGAAAAGTTATATATAATAATAACAACAACAAAAAGAAAAAAAATATTACAGTGGAATCTCGGATTGCGGGTAACGCGGTTAATGAGCGTCTCGCAATAGGAGCAGTGTATTTTGAAAAATCCTGCGAGTGTTGTCTCGAAAAAATAGCAGGATTCAGGTCAAAGCGGTGTGTACCACATTTGGCCTGAGGTGGGGGGTCGCCGGAGCCGAACGGCGCAGAGCCGAGCTGTCCTTGGGCCCTTCCGACTGTTTCCAAGGCTCTCCCCACCTCTGGGAGGCGGAAAAAATTATTTTATTTTAGTTTCCATTGACTTCAATGGGCAAACTCGCTTGGATATGTGAGTACTTTGGATTACAAGCATTCTCCTGGAACGGATTATGCTCATAATTCGAGGTTGCACTGTACATCAACCATATAATATGTAAACAATTTAAATATATTAGGAACGGTTGATTACAAAAAATAAGAAATGAGCGGGTCTGTCTTCCATAGTAATCAGGGCAGATCTGCACCGCAGAGGCCATCAGCCTGTGCACAGCTACAGAAGAGAAAGAGTTAAGTGAGCATGGAGTCTGCGCTTGGTGCGCAGTGGGACCCCATTTCATTACTCGGAGATAGGTAGCGTTGATACACTGGACAGGTGGAGAGGGCATTGGCTCTGTGTGTCACTCCTAAATACATCAGTGACTCTGGTGGTGTATATATGCATTGAGAGTGTTAACTAGAGCACAGTCATCCGTTCCATGCAAAGGTACCCCATGTGTAATTCCCTATCCAAAGTGCCTAGTGTAGCCCAGAAGAACCCACCCCGAGTAGGCCTCTGATGTGACCCTTACTTGGTGCCCAAGGAGGAGAGAAATACAGAGGAACATGAATACCACCACATGACCCCTACTCTACAAACGCATACGCATATAAATTACTACACTCAAATGTAAAATTTACAATTTTTTTATGGCTCCGTACTCATCTCTGTATTACTGATCTTTACACAGATTTGTGCATTGTTCTATAGACAACAATGCACCTGTGTTCGGATCAGTAAAAATCATGGCGCCCTTTACTCTGGTGTACAAAAGGTCTTACCTTTTATAAATCACCTCATTATACAAATAATAATTTGTCTCCTGACACATCACTTTAAGGAAAAGCTGGATGGAGGGAAAATATTGCAAAGCTACATATAATAAACTGAACTGCCAACAGCATTGTTCTGACAAGGTGACCTTGACACAGACTTGAAAGCATGTTGCAACAAAGAAGACCAACCTATAGAGCAGAAAAGGAAAGAAGAGATCAGACCTAAACAAACAAACGCCACAGTCATGCTCTGTCATCTTTTCACCGCATAGCAGTATTTTTTAGTTTCAGGAAAAAATGATCTGAATGCCCTGAATTTTAACATGAAGGCGGAAAGACACAAGGATCTAATCTACTGAACTAGTAACACCAGTTAAACATTTGCATTGTAATTCAGATGCATTGAGGCTGTGTGTGTGTTATTTGAGGCATACTGTATTAAAGGAGAAATTCACTTTTTAGAAAAAAAAATTATAAATACACATCTTTTTTGTAGGTAAAATGTGCATTTATTATTTTCTTATTTTTTTGGTTTTGGAGCCTGTAAAGCTTTGCTGACTGCCCCCTGCCACCGCTGGCATTGCCTCCCACTGCTACCACCACAAGAGAGGCAGGAGAGTGGGGGACAGACTTCCAAACCCCCCATGGGCGCTGGGCGATCTTCCGACAAAAAACAGAGCATTTGGTCATTTGGGCTACTCTGTCTTCTATAAGGTGTAAGGGATAACATCAGGTAGAATATTTTTTTTCTTGTTTTTCTCCTCTAAAACCTAGGTGCATCTTATAATCAGAGCTTTTCATAACTACACTAGGGAACAAAATATAAACAATCCAACAACGTCAAACCGTCACAGAAACATTGGATGCCATCAACAAGGCTCTACTACAGTCAGCCGACTTGGTAGCGCCAAAACGCAAAACCTGCATTCGGAAGAACAACTCCAGCTGGTTTGACAACCAGCTGTTGTTGCTAAAGCAAGAGCGCAGAAGAGCGGAAGCAGCTTGGAAAAGAAGCTCCTCAGAGGAAAACCTCTCCATCTATAAGGTAATAACAAAAAAATACCACAAAGAAATAATCATTTTTCCAATATCATCACTAATGCCCTAAACCGCCCCCGGGAACTCTTCAATTTAGTCACCCAGACAATGAATCCAGCCTGTCTTTGAACCCCCTAACTCTGATTCTCAAGAATTTTGCAACAAATTATCGGATTATTTCAATAACAAAATTGAAAGAATCCGGGACAGTATTCAGCAAAATAAAACCCCCCTCAACCTCCCCCTCAATCGTACACCAAATACCCACATAAACGCACCGCAATAAACAAATTGCACCCTAAAACAAATTTCCATCGAGGCCACAAAAAATATCATCGGTACCTTGCGAAATAGCACAGCGCCTAATGATATCATTCCCACCAAACTGCTGAAAGAATGTGCCGATATTCTGGCACCGGCTATCACGCAGCTGATAAACCAATCCTTCAAGGAAGGCATGGTGCCTACCCTGCTGAAACAAGGGATAATCAAACCTATCCTAAAGAAACCCTCCCTCGATCCCAAAGACCCTAACCACCGTCGACCCATAACAGGCCTAAATGTCTTCTCCAAGATAATGGAGAATGAAGTGGTACAACAGCTACAACATCATTTAGTTACCCATAAACTGCTCGATCCATTCCAATCGGGTTTCTGTCCCGGTCACGGGACAGAAACAGCACTTCTCAAAATTTGGGACAACGCTCTCGAGGCCGCAGACGAAGGAGAACCTTGTCTTCTAGTACTGTTGGACCTAAGCGCAGCTTTTGACACAGTAGACCACAAATTATTATTGACTCGGCTAACTGAAGTAGCCAAAGTCACGGAATGTGATCTATCTTGGTTCTCCTCCTTCCTGGAAAACCGATCACAAATAGTGAAATTGGGATTTTTCACTTGTCATGCGGAGTCCCTCAGGGATCCCCTTTGTCGCCGGTTCTGTTCAATATCTCCGCCCTCTTTTTGAAATCATTAGTAGCCAGAAGTTACTTTACCATTCTTATGCAGATGACACACAACTGTATTTTGGCATCTGCAACAAAAAATATCATTATCTCGCACTAGAGAAATGCCTTTCTTTGATAGAAAATTGGATGACAAAGAGTTATCTTAAACTCAATGGTTTAAAAACAGAACTTCTCCTGTTTCACACCAATCGGAAAAATAATACCGCAATAACATGGACACCCCCTGCCCATTCTGGGTAAAATCATCACCCCTAGCACCAAAGTCAAAAGTCTGGGAGTCTTCTTCGACACCTACATGACAATGGATGCACAAATAGGGTCAGTAGTCAGCTGATCTCACCATCTGCTGTGCCTACTACGCAGACTCATTCCTTTTATCCCAAAAGAAGACATAGCAGTCGTGGTGGGAACAATTATCATCTCCATACTGGACTATGCAAATGCCCTCTAGCTTGGACTACCAAATCACCCGCCTGCAAGTCATTCAAAATACGGCAGCTAGACTGGTGACTGGAAAAAAAAACATGGAAATCAATCTCACCTTCACTGAGATCCCTTCATTGGTTGCCTGTAAAAGACAGAATTACTTTCAAAGCACTCTGTCTGATGCATAAGTGTATTCTGGGAAATGCCCCCCAACATCTATGCGAAAAACTAAAAACTCACAACCCCAATCGCGTTCTGCGATCCACCAACCAAAATCTACTCCAGATACAAGTCCAAAGGAGAAAGAAGATTCGCGGTCCAAGGACCCAGACTATAGAACGCTTTACCGACCAGCATTCGGTTGGAGGTGAACCACCTGGCCTTCAGGAAAAAGTTCAAAACCCATCTCTTCTGAGAAATGGAGACCAAGCGCCCAGAGGCGATTTAGTTTGCATGTGCTGCACTATATAAGTTTCTCACTCACTCACTCATAAGGCCAGGTGCGTCTTATGGTGCGAAAAATACGGTAATTAAAGATACAGTAATTAATATTCAAATATGCAAATGTAGTCCCTAGGCACTGAAACAATGATTTATTTCTTACAGTCCACATAATTATTGTTCAGTTCTATAGTCTCCAATAAAAAAAGGCATCTTTGAAAACCAACTCTGCCTGATTTTTTGCTTTGTATTGTAATCTATAAAAATATTTTTTTTTAGTTTGTATGACCTACAGGCAGTTATGTATATGTACACGTACAAAGTTTACTAGCAAATATAGACTGGAAACCCCACAATGCCTCAAACAGCCACACCTCCGCAATCTTTTTACATCAATTATTTTAAATAACAGAATGTAATTTTAAAAATGTTTCCTTGTTCAACAATTATTTATAGCCTGGTGCATTATTCAGTGCACTTAAATGTTTGGCTTTAGTTTAAATTGGCTTTAATTGGTTTTACAATTAAATACATTTATATATTAGCATATTTTGTAATACATTACATAAAACAAAGTCCAGTAACCGATGTCTACCAATTAAATAATCATTTTTGGAATCAAAACAACGTTTAGAACTTTTTGGCTACTGAACTTTTGACATTGTTTTCAGAATATATACTGAACACGCCCAGCTGATTCTTGTATTGTATTGTCAAATTAGAGATTTAGCTTGTCATGTTATTGTATGAGGCAATATATAGTTTAGGATTGGTAGACTGGCCAATATCTACAAAGAAGTTGTGTAGTACCAGATATTTTCTTCTATAAAAGCTTTAAAGGGGTTGCAAAGGTTCGTCTTTTATTTTCTAAATTGGTTCCTTTAAGCTAGTGCATTGTTGGTTCACTTACCCTTTCCTTCGATTTCCCTTTTAAATGTTTTTTTTTCTTTGTTTGAATTTCTTACTTCCTGTTTCTCCTCAGTAAGCTTTCCACCATCATCTGAGCAGTGGAAAGTCATTTAAAACAGCTTACTGAACACCTTACTGAGGAGGAACAGGAAGTAAGAAATTCAGACAAAAAAAAAACATTTAGAAGAAAAATCGAAGGAGAAGGTAAGTGAACCAACAATGCACTAGCTTAAAGGAACCTATTTAGAAAATAAAAAAATAACCTTTACAACCCCTTTAATTATAACCAAAGCTAACAAAACATAGCTGCCTTTGCCATGTATAAAAGTGCCTGTACACCAGTGTTGGTCTGATTATTGTATACCAGAAGAGGCTGTGATGGACCCTACAACAAAAAGTACACAAGTAAAAAACTGAAAAACTGGTTTTCCCTTTTATTCTTTACAGCAGCATTTAACATGAAACTGTCCCTGCCTATGCATTTGGAAGAGAAGTAAAAAGTAAAAAAGGATTGGAGTTTTGCTTTCTTTGATGTTTTTTTTTTTATGGTTGTCCCAGATTGGTTGTCCAATTTTATGAGGCTTACCAAAGAGTGTATTGTCTTGTGAAGGAGGGACTTCCTGGGAACTCTATTATGCAGCACTTGACTAGGGTAGCGAAGAGCTAACCACCAACTGACCAAATGTTACCTTCCTTATACCAATACCACCCTCCTTACTTATATAAGAAACATGCAACACATGGGGTGGGGTTAAATGGCCGACAATTGACCTTTTATTAACCGCTTAAGTACCGCCCACGCCATATATACGTGGGCAGAATGGCACGGACAGGCATTATCACGTACCTATACGTGGCCCCTTAAACGTTTTGGGACCCTTAGTAACTTTAAAGTAAATATATCAAAATCAGTTATTCTCAATGTGTCACTCAGTCCACAACAAGTGGCGGTATTGAAAAATAGTTTTCCACTCAAAATCTGTTCTTCGGTATTAAAATATTTAGGTATTTTTATCCCCTCTGACCTGAACCATTTATATCTAACAAATTATATTCCTCTTATGCAACGAACCTTACAGGATTTAAAAAAATATGATCACAATCAATATTCGTGGTTTGGGAGGATTAATATTCTAAAAATGGATATAATACCGCGGTTTTTGTATCTCTTCCAAACCATGCCTGTCTCTATCCCTAGATCTTATTTTTCTACTCTACAGTCGGCCTTTACAAAATTTATTTGGGGCCATAAAAAACATAGATTGAAAAAGAAATTACTATCACTACCCAAAGTGAACGGAGGAGCGGGTGCACCTGATCTTTACCATTATTATGTAGCGGCAGTATTAACAAGGATAGTGAACTGGTTCCACTCCTCCAATACTAAACAATGGGTACTAATAGAGCAATGGCTAAATCAATTTGATCTTACCGCCCTCCCTTGGTTAGACCTTGAGAATAGTGATATCTATCGAGATTTATCTTCTACTATGCCCTCCCTAACATCCCACCTATTAAAAATTTGGACCAAAACAATTCTACAATTAGAACTTTCCTCATTAGTGGGACCTATGACACCTTTATTTGGTAACCCACGATTTCCGCCGGCTTTAAAACGTAAAGATTTCCTCATTTGGAACAAAGAATCTCATCGTAGAGTGTGCCAGATTACTTGCCAGGCAGCATTTCCACCTATACTAAACCTAATCTTTACATCGAAGCCCTCACTTACGCAATGGTTGGAATATCGGCAACTATTATCTTTCTTGTCCTCTCTTCCCTCAAATACATTTTTGTATAGAGACACAACTCAGTTTGAACTTCTATTGCTACAAGACTCAAAACCAAAACATGTCTTATCTTCAATCTATAAGATATTAGCTATAAAAAAACACCCTGAACTTCCTGAATACATAAGGAAATGGGCGAATGAGTTAAATGTTCAAATTGAAGATGCAGAGTGGAAGAAAGCATTTAATTTAACACATTGTATGTCACTAACAATTAAAGCACAAGAGACAAATTACAAACTTCTTTCCAGGTGGTATTGGAGCCCAATATCATTAAAGCGTATATACCCAGATAAATCAGACATATGTTGGCGATGCCATATATTTAAAGGTTCATTGCTACACATTTGGTGGGAATGTCCCCCAATCTTAAATTTCTGGGAAAAAATTATGCAGCTATACACTTTAGTTACTGGGGAACCAATATTAAATATACCACAAATCACTTTGCTATCAATACTACCAGGATCATATAAGAATATTAAAAGGGGTCTTTTGAGACACTGGTTGACAGCAGCAAGATTAGTTATACCACGGCACTGGCGCTCAATACAAACTCCATCAGTTAAGGAATGGGCCAGTGAAATGGATGGTATAGAAAAGATGGAATCACTTTTAGCACTTGAATTGGATACATATGAGGAACACCTTCGGACTTGGGTCCACTGGAGAGTATATAGAGAAACAACAAGAATTTAGAAATTACTTGTAGGAACAGAACAAATTAGTGGTGAGTGGTGGGGGTTGTTGCTACCAATCCTTAACCTTGCCCTAATTTTTTTTTTTTTTTTTTTTGTATTTTTGTATATATATATTTTTTTTTTTTTTTTTTTTGTATTTGGGTATGTTGTCTTGTCTTGTCTTGTCTAGTCCAGTTTTGTTTGTCTTGACCTGTCTTGTCATGTCTAGTCTTGTCTTGTCCAGTCCGGTTTTGTATAGTCTTTTTGAACAATATATGGAAACAAAAATATATCAGAAATTGATTAGATGAAATAACTATATTACTTATCTGAACACATCAATGTCTGTATTATATTCTATAATGTATTGTTATAACATAATAAAATCAGAATGAACTATAAATGCCTGCCGTGTGGTTGTGAGCACGCCGCCGGCTGCACGCTCGCGACCGTGCCGCCTTACACGTGAGTCGGACCACGGGTCCCGCGGACATGATCGCCGCGGGGGACCCCCACGATCGTCTCACAGAGGTATAGAGTGGGGAGATGCTTGTGTAAACAAGCACCTCCTTGCTCTGCCTAGTGAGAATGACACTAATCTCGGCTGCGTTTACTCGGAGCGGAGATCGGTGTCATGTGACACAGAGCCCACCCCCCCTACAGTTAGAAACACAATGCAGGGAACACTTAACCCCTACAGCGCCACCTAGTGGTTAACTCCTTTACTGCCAGTGTCATTTTCACAGTAAGCACTGATCGCTGTATAAATGACAATGGTCCCAAAAATGTGTCAAAAGTGTCCGATGTGTCCGCCATAATGTCGCAGTTGTGAAAAAAATCACTGATCGCCACCATTACTAGTAAAAAAAAAAATATTAATAAAAATACCATAAAACTATCCCCTATTTTGGAGAAGCTATAACTTTTGCGCAAACCAACCAATAAACGCTTATTGCGGGTTTTTTTTACCAAAAATATGTAGAAGAATACGTATCGGCCTTAGACTGAGGAAATTTTTATATTTTTTATATTTTTTGGGGATATTAATTATAGCAAAAAGTAAAAAATATAGAATTTTTCTGTTTATAGCGCAAAAAATGTGGTGATCAAATACCACCAAAAGAAAGCTCTATTTGTTGGAAAAAAAAGAACGTAAATTTTGTGTGGGAGCCACGTTGTACGACCGCGCAATTGTCAGTTAAAGCGACGCAGTCCTGAATCGCAAAAAGTGGCCTGGTCTTTGACCACCCAAATGGTCCGGGGCTGAAGTGGTTAACAAACAGCTTTATTTAAAGCAACTAACATAATAATTCTGACCTAATCCAGATACATTGATTTTGAGATCCTTGACGGTACTATATACCCCTAACATTTTTGTGTCTGGGGCACTAGCTAGCTGAGTTGCCACCCCAGCCACAATCTATTGACTCAGGGCCTTAACCCAACTGACCTCAGTCACCCAGGGTTCTTAATAATACCCGGTCACTACGCAGTGAACCGTTCCCTCTCGAGGATACCATACCTCTTTTTTTCACTTTAATACTCTTTATTGAGTTTTTGTGGTACAAAAATACAGATGCATTTATTTTCTTTACATACATTGTTATAAATATAGCGCGTCTTCAGACCTTAGTTGTGCCCCTTTTACCCGTACCCCTTCCCCCCACCCTTCTTATTTATACCACGTTAGTGCACTCTATGTTATGGCTTTCTCTATTCTCTCATCTCTTTTTACGTGACTATCACCATATTTACTCTAAGAGTTTTCTCCCTCTCTCATGCCGTTACCTCTCCCTTCCGCCCAGACCTCTCTCCAACAGCCCGGCCTGATTCCTCTCCCCGCCCTAAGGTGAACATCCCATTCTGCTCAGCCAGGGCTCCCACAGCTTTTTAAATTTATTAAAGTTGCCCTGTCTAGTTAAAGTTACTTTCTCCTTCCATACTGTGGCGTTGTTCGTGTTTACCCATTCTGCAGTTGTAGGCGCTTTCTCCGATTGCCACTTTTGTGCTATTAGTTTCCTGGCCTGGAACAAGCATCTCACAGCCGCTACTACACTACCCCTTTGCTCCAATCTCACCTCCATACCTCCCAACAAGCAAACCCTAGCCTCCAGTTCCAGATCTATCCCAAAAGTTGTATTTATTATCTCTAGTACATTACCCCAGTATCTATGTAGTTTCGGGCATTTCCACATCATATGGATAAGGTCACCAGTGTTTTGGCACCTGGGACATTTATCATCTACTTTTCTCCAAAAGTTGTATAACCTCTTTGGGGTGTAATAAACCCTGTGAAGTAAAAACAATTGAGAAACTCTCTGTGACGGGGCTAGTGACACCAATTTCCCTATCTCGAGGATCTGTTCCCATTGCTCATCTGTTATATGGCCTATATCCTCTTCCCATCTTTGTTTGTTTTTTCCTGGACTTTCTCCCCCAATCGCCCCCTTACTTATCTTTGCATATAGGTCTGATATAATTCCCTTGGTACTCTCGGATTTAATTAGACGTTGGAAATGGGGGATTTTTTGCCCTCTTGCCGGGTCCGTCTTGAATTGGGCCTGTAGGGCATGCCTGACCTGCAGGTAAGTATAAAACAGGGAGTTTGGTATATCATATTCTTCCCTTAGTGTTGCGAAAGATACCATACCTCTAATGGTTCACCAGCATTTACCCAATGACCATATTTAGACCGCTGTCAAGGACCCCAAAACCCCAAATACAAAAAAAAGAGAGCAAAAAACAATGTTTTTTCACAACAAAAAAGGGGCGAGGGGGAGGGATGCTCATCCCCCAATTTCTACTCTGCCACTGCTGAAGCCCCACGTACCCAGCAACTAATATCATCTAAGCCCCCCCCCCCCCAGCTCCATTTCACCATGGCTAATGGGTAAGAGCCCAGTTTAAAAGATAATATAATGTGTTAACCCTGCGTTGCCTGGCTACCCTTACCACCCTGTCATGTATCTCCTTCGCTGAATGCGTGCCTGCTCAGCTGTGGTTCTTTCTTTTCTCCTGTCTCTTCAGCATGGCACCTTCTGGCACCTACAACAGGCAACAGGCAAGCTAGAGCACCAATAGGTCTGTTTGTTGGAACTGCTTTATTACATGTAATTCCAGGAGGATCTATAGTTTGGATATTTGGCAAAGGAAGACGTCCTGCTAGATCATGGGGAAACTCAATTTTATTGGATCAGCATTATTGTTGCCCTCAAAGGGCCAGTTGTATCTTTAACACTATATAAATATTTATCATATTTATCATACTGGTCCAATTGTGGCAACAATCAACATTGACAAATGATCTGCTCTCCGCTCTATCCAAAACTAAAAAAAATAAAGTTTTGCTTTTAGTTATTCTTTGAGGCCTTGTACACACGACCGAGGAACTCGTCGGGTGAAACACATCGTTTTCCTCGTCAAGTTCCTTGTTAGGCCGCGTACACACGGCAGAGAACCTCGACGGGCAGAACACATCATTCCGCCCGTCGAGGTTCTCTGCCGGCCGTCAGATTCGGCGACCCGCCCGTCGGGAAAGGCAACCGGCCATTCATCCCGACGGGCCGTCGAGAAAATAGAGAACCTACTCTCTATTTCGGCTCGACGGGTTTCCCGACGGGATGCTCGCCGAATCCGCACACACGGCCGAGGTTCTCGGCAGAATGCGGCTCCCAGCGAGGTTCTTGCTGGTTTCTGCCGAGAACCTCGGCCGTGTGTACGCTGCCTCAGGCTTGTCGAGGAACTCGACAAGCTTGCTTTGCATACACACATTAAAGACCAAATCTCCTCGTTCTCAAACGCGGTGACGTCAACACATACAACGGCAGGGCTGCTTTTGCTAATCTCATGTTACTGCGTGTTAGGAAAAAGTTTGGTAAGAGACAGTTGCACTTTTCAGTCTGTTACAGCGTGACAAATGTGCTATTTCTATTACAAACGCTACTTTTACCGAAGGTGCATGGGTTTTTTAGCATACACACGCCCAAGTTTCTTGTTGAAAAGCAGCCCGACGAGGAACACGACGAGCCAATTTATACTCCCGTCGAGGAAAAAGAGAACTTGCTCTCTTTTTTGCTCGTCGAGTTCCTCGACAGTTTCCTCGATGAAAAACGTACACACAACCGGGAAGAGGAAACTTACAGTGGATGTAAACCCTCACATATACCCAATGAAGTAAACAGCCTCAGATGATACACAGGGATGAAACAAATCTTCCTACATAAGTTTTACATGTATATCTTCTGTCTTCACCTTTATATACTGTTTAGAAAGTGCACGTCCTGTTAGAATTTTCTCTTACTGATTCCCCTGTAGGAGTGGATTATTGCTAGACACTATAAAACAGCTGATTGGACGAAAGACACATAACCCCTCCTCACACATGCAGAGGTTGCCTGTGAATAGTTTAGCAGTGTGCTAATCTATTTATAGCAACCTCCCCCGACACACACTTCAAGCTCCCGTCTCGGAAAACTTGCCCAACGTTATCAGGCTGATAACAGAGGAACTGAGCAGGACAAAGCTACAGGACATAGTGCTGTAAAGAGAGACAAAAAAAAAATTGCAGATATATGTCACTATATGATATAAGATATAAGTCACTTACACTGTCGGATCTTAAGTGTAATGTTACGCCGGCCGCTAGGTGGCTTTTACGTCGTTTTCTCATTTGCCTATGCAAATGAGCCTGATACGCCGATTCCCGAACATTTTTGCGCCGCCTCGTCGTCGTTTACATTGTTTCCGTAAGCGTAAACTTACCCCTGCTATATGAGGGGTAAGTTTACGAAGGTCCGTCGTATGCCATGTTAAGTATGGCGTCGGGACAGCGTCGTCTTTTTCCGTCGTTTACGTTGTTTTACTAAGTCGTTCGCGAATAGGGCTTTACGTTAATGACGCTCACGTCGGCTTCAGTGACGTTTTCCAACGTGAGCTGGAGCATGCGCACTGGGCTTTTTTCCCGGCCGGCGCATGCGCAGTTCGATCCACGCGGGGGCGCGCTTAGGGCCAGATTCTCAGAGGCGTTACGACTGAGTATCTCAGATACCCCGTCGTATCGCCTTTTTTTTGTCTCGTATCTATGCGAGTGATGCTGAGCATCACTTTTGCATAGATACGCTTCTACATCCGACAAGTGTAAAAGCATTACACTTTCGGATCGTAGGTGTAATGACAACTCCGGCCACTAGGTGGCCTTTACGTTGTTTTTTCATTTGCATATGCAAATAAAGTAGTACGCCGATTCTCGATCGCTTTTACGCCGCCCCGTCGTCGCGTACGTCGTTTTCGTTCGCGTAAGGTTACCCCAGCTTCTATGTGGAGTAACCTTACGAGGTCCCGTCGGATGCCGTCGTGTCCCGTCGGACGCCATGTTAAGTATGGCGTCGGGTCAGCGTCGGCTTTTTCCGTCGCTGATGTCGTTTTACTAACTCGTTCGCGAATAGGGACTTGCGTAAATGACGCTCACGTCGTTTTGACGTCGGTTTCAACGACGCTTCCCGACGTGAGCTGGAGCATGCGCACTGGGCTTTTTCCCCGGCCGGCGCATGCGCAGTTCGTTCGACGCGGGGGCGCGCTTAATTTAAATACAAGCCGCCCCACTTGAATTGCGCGGGTTTACGCTTGGAGATTTACGAGACGCCAACGCAAACTACGGAGCAAGTGCTTTGAGAATAAAGCACTTGCTCTAGCACGCAGCGGCGTCGTAGTGTAAATGGCTTACGCTACGCCGCCGAAAATATATGAGAATCTGGCCCTTAATTTAAATACAAGCCGCCCCCTTTCATTTACGCAGGGATACGCCAGCCCATTTACACTATGCCGCCGCAACTTACTGAGCAAGTGCTTTGAGAATACGGCACTTGCTCATTTAAGTTGCGGCGGCGTAGTGTAAATGACATACGCTACGCAGACGCGGCCGGGTTCGTGAATCTGGCCCTAAGTGTTCTATTCATTCACAAAGTAGACACATTTCTACTCATGGTTGAAAAAAAAAATGTTCCTAATGTGTCTAAGACAGGATTTAGAATTCATTGCCCACATTTTTTCCTCAATCCAACTTCAGAGTTCAGGTTTGTGTCAGGAGGAAGGTTTAAAGAGTAACTGAATTATGTAACATATAAACTATATATGATGAACTGGCCTGAATTTCGATCCACCTATGGCCATCTTAAAGGTATAGGTGTGCCAGTGTGCATGAATAGTTCCCTGTCAGAAATCCAGACAGCAATAAAACCAAACATGCAAATCAAGCTCATCTAGTTGAAGTTAAAGTGGAACTTCACTCTCTCAATCAACATTCACTATTTTTAATCCTTTTTACTGCTAGCATTAGTAAATAGATAGGAAAGTATATCATATTTACTAGTTTTATATATATTTTTTTTACATTACTTTATTTCCTTCCTGGTTTTCATGCCTACACAAATGATGTCATACATCCCAGGAGTCTTTAGGAGGTGTTTTCTCATCTAATCATGCCCTTGTTCCATCAGATATGGTGACCCGTCAGAATTGGTAGTGGAAGTGACGTTTCGTCGCCGCCATCTTGCTACACCCCGCACTCCTCCACAGTATAGATACACTGAGAATGGGCAAGCGGACATCTTGCTACAACCACATAAAATTTTTAATTTTACACTTATTTTTAACATTAAACAGAGCTTATATGGTGAAATACAGTATTTAGAAATCTGATGGACTGTTTACATGTTGAATTTTAAAAGCAGCGGCAAACCTGCTGGACCCACAGGTTTGCTAATGTGACTATACAATTTATAATTCAACATGCAAACAGTCCGAGGGATTTTCAAATACTATATTTCACCTTATAAGCTTTGCTTCCTGTTAAAAACAACTGTAAAATGTAAAACTCCAGCGGGTGTAACAAGATGTCCGCTTGCCCCCTTCTCGGTGTATCGCTACTGTGAAGGAGTGCGGGATTTAGCAAGATGGCGGCGACGGAACGTCACTTCCGTTACCAATTCTGACAGATGCCTAATCTGACAGAACAACCTCCTGCTTGTTTGGCTAAGCTAAGGGCAGATGCATTCCAGGAAGTAAATGCTACATGAATCATTTGCCCTTACTCAAGATGGTTGCAGGCAGAAATGCTAAGGCGGATGTTTTTCAAAGTGATTTTTTAACACAATAAAGAATTAAGACATGGATGGATGGGGGAGTTTGCTTTGAATAATAAAAATAAATAAAATAGCACTTTTGATTTGTGGTGCTCTGATACTGTGTAGTTCTGCTTTAACTTTTAGAAGCAACACTAGAAAATATGATCTTTTTTATGTTAAAGCAGCTGCACAATATGGGAGACAGTGATAGAAACCATGTTTATTTGCATATACTGTATACTTTATATAATAAATTATGTTTTTTTTTATAAATTATTTCAAGCATTAAGTATTACGTTTATTTTCACCATACTTGAGCAAAGTTACCAAAATGTAGAATACTTAATTCCAATATATTCCCTTTGTATATGTTTTTACTGATTACTAAATGACATCTCTTCTAGCTGAGCATTTGCAATCATATTTCAAAGTTTTTTTTTCACATTTTGATAACTTTGTTTAGTAATACATTTAGTAAGTAAAACATGTGGCCCTCAGCTGCTACACAAACATTTTCTTCTCTATTACAGTTGGACAAACTCCACAAGACGTTATCTGTCAAGTTTCCATACAACAGTCATTTGCTTTATTTTTCCCATACCAGGCTCTGCATGATACCAGCAACAGCCCTCCATGGATTTCCCTATTTAGTGCTGGAAATACTAACAAGTACAGTGCCCCTAATAAGACAATCTAGGAAAAGAAATAGTGCTATATACCAGATAAAATATGTACAACATGGGAAAAGAAACACCAGTATGTACCAGATAAAAGTACAGCATGAAAGTCAGGGCATAATATATTACAATGGTGAACTCAGTATATACTTTACATGATTTTACACTTTTATATATGATGAGACATGCAGTATCTCATAAAAGTGAGTACACCCCTCACATTTGTGTATATATTTCATTTTATCTTTTTATGTGACAACACTGAAGAAATTACACTTTGCTACAATGTAAAGTAGTGAGTGTACAGCTTGTATAATAGTGTAAATTTGCTGTCACCTCAAAATAACTCAACACACAGCCAATAATGTCTAAACCGCTGGCAACAAAAGCGAGTACACCCCTAAGTAAAAAAGTCCAAATCGGACCCAATTAGCCATGTGACTCAAGGTCTCAGGTGTGAATGGGGAGCAGGTGTGTTAAATTTGGTGTTATCGCTCTCACTCTCTCATACTGGTCACTGGAAGTTCAACATGGCAAAGAGTTCCCTGAGGATCTAAAAAAATGAATTGTTGCTCTACATAAAGATGGTCTAGGCTATAAGAAGATTGCCAAGACCCTGAAACTGAGCTGCAGCACGGTGGCCAAGACCATACACCGGTTTAACAGGACAGATTCCACTCAGAACAGGCTTCACCATGATCGACCAAAGAGGTTGAGTGCACATGCTCAGCGTCATATCCAGAGGTTGTCTTTGAGAAATAGATGTATGAGTGCTGCATTGCTGCAGAGGTTGAAGGGGGTCAGCCTGTCAGTGCTCCGACCATACACCGCACACTGCATCTAATTGGTCTGCATGGATGTCATCCCATAAGAAAGCCTCTTCTAAAGATGATGCACAAGAAAGCCTGAAACCAGTTTGCTGAAGACAACCGCTGCAGTTTAGTGTGTGGGCAGTGTGAACTAGCCCTTAATTATAAAAAAGTCCTACGTTTAATAAAAATAAATCTGTCATGAGTTTCCTCAAGACTTCACAAATTTGAGCAGTTTTTGCTGAATTCCAGGCAAACAGACAATTGAAGTAACAAAATGTGAAAAAGTCAGTGCTATCAAAATATATAACGCTGCATGCAAAAGGTACAGATACACAATATACCCAAAAAACATATATCATAAACATTAGAGTGTCCATGAATCAAAGTAAAAAGGTTTTTCGATGATGACTCACAATCCAGAATATGTCATGTGTGACCATTGAACAAATAGTGAATCCTGGTGGCTTCTGCTCACACCTTCACCATACATGAAGAAACACCCACTGTATTCATCCACCACCTGTAGGAGGATTGCAAGCTTACAGTAGCAAAATGCTGTCTAAAGATAGAACAGCAATATGCACTTGTGAAATATCCCTCATGATCTATTTTTCTCCACCACTGCTAAAACTTTATTAAAGTCTTTTTTTTTTTTTAATAACAAACTTGTTATACTTATCTGCTCTGTGCAATGGTTTTGCACAGAGCATCCCAGATCATCCTCTGGGTGATCCCATCATCCCTCCTGCTGGGTGCCCCCACAGCAAGCAACTTCCTCTGGGGGCACCCAAGCAGGTACACTCTCGAGTCGTGGCTCTGTGTGTCTCAGTAATATTAAAAATGTGCATGAATCCATTCCTGACATGCCACACAATACAGCAACAGCATAAAATGTATACTGTTTAATATAAAAGAAAAAACAGACTATATAATGTTATTCCTAAACCTGTACTGTCACTGCTGACTTCCTATGACTAATGATCACACTTTATGTAAATGTAGACTATATGATGTACATTGGTCTATGGAAGTTTCATATAGATGTAATGTAAAAAGCAGTCCCAGAGTTCCATTCAAATTAATGTTGCCATTGCTATTCCAACACTTGCAGGTCTTGTGACAACTTGTCAGTGGAAAAGAAGTGAGTGTAAGGCATCCAGCTGGATGAACCAAAAAAAAAAACAGACTCAATTCCTCCATCTACAAACTCGATGTATGGGGGAATCCTGAGCCACTGTATTCTGACAGCATCAAAATACACTGATCTGCGTTGCAGGGTATAACCTGCAGGGCTGATTGGGTAGGGAAAATCCATCAGGGCAGTTGTACAGAAATAAATCAGGTTTGTCACCTCTATACAATCTCCCCGCCTATACATGGATCGATATTTAGCTGGCGATACACTGTTAGATTCATTCATTCAGCCTAGTCTACCATATTTTTCTTGCGTTTGAATGTCACACAACATGTTACAATGCATTGAAGCACCATATACTGTAAGCAATTTGGCTCCAGGTGTATACCAAACAAACAAGAAAATGCACATCAACGCAATGCTTTAAAAAAATGCATGTCTAACATAGTAGTTCAGATGCCCAGATACTCCACGTTGATATTATCCTTCCATCCCCAATCTATATTAGCGCTCTGGCAGTCAGGAGGGTACCATGCTTCATATTTGGGCCGATTGCCCCCCGATCAAGAGGTTCTGGGCTTCAGTTTTGCAAATCTATTGTAAAGCCACAGGGACCTTTATCCCTAATACCCCTCAAATCCCTCTATACTGCCTGGTCAATTAAAGCCATGAAACGCCAAATTTTCTGACACCTGCAAGAGCCACCATCCCTATACACTGGAGATCGCCAATTGTGCCTGGTCGGGCCAAATAGGTACTGTAAATGGATTCACTCATGGATCTGGAACATTTACTGGCAGTGGAGCACGATAGGTTGGATAAACATACTGTGACCTGGGCCTCCTGGACCATATTCCATAATTCGCAGGAGTTTTGAGCCATTCTCTCCTACTGAGGTAGAAATGTAAGATCTGAGATAACAGGGTCAGGTGGGGAGCATCACTCCTTATCCCTCTTGCCCCACCTTTCCCTTTTCTTATTTTCTACATCCTACCCCTGTGTTGTTGTTTTTTTCCTTAGAATCCCATACTGCCCTTTTTTCCCTTCTTTTTTTCATATGATATACAAGACTTTGAGACCTGTAATATTACAACTAGGGGCTTGGGTTTCCTTTTTTTATAGTATTCATCCAATAGTGATGTTCATTATACCGACTATGTCTTGTAACGAGTTTCGGGGTTTATTCCCAAGTGTTGTACTCATTTGTGTTTTCTAAACTTTATAAAATACTAATAAAATAACACATAGCTAACAAAATGCATGTTCAATTAAGTACATTTACTATGTGTCAATTTGCTCTAGAAGCAGTACATGTAGTGTGAATCCAGTCCAATCAACCCTTTTCTTTTTAGGCTAAAATATTCTATGTACAATATACCAACTACTATTCTGAGGAAACTCCATATTAAATATCAGAATTTAGAATGTTTAAGTGATCGACGTCTTAGGAACCTGACTCATTGAACTTCCCACCCTTGCTCTACTGCTCATGTGTATGATACTACAGGGTTCAATGATCTTCATTTCCTCCTCTGCTCTGTGTAATAGATAAGGCACAAGGATGCAGCACTTATTTAAAAAGGCATTTGACCTCTTTGCCTTTAATGTAATTTTATCCCTTGTGCAATGGAAATGAAGGAAACTTAAACATACATTATAACACATATTATCAGAGCACTGGGACCTACATTTTAGGGCCTTGAGGTGCCTACAAGTGAAATGCACAAGCATACACAGCTCTGCATTGCAATCGTCCAAATTCTGGTTAAGCACATGTCCCCACAATTGTAACATCCAATGTCCTTAACACCCAGGAGCAGAACAACAGGGATTTTAGAACTAAATAAAACATTCTCTCAATGTTTAACTAAGGTTGCAATGTTGGATCATTTTCACAGTCAAGTATGTAGGCTTACTAATATCTATGCACATTTGTACACGTTTTTCCGGCTTAAGCATTTTTGTTTTAGCTAATGAAAAGCTAGTCACCGGGAGGCTGCATGAAAAAAGTTTGCATTTTTAGGAGTTCCAATTTAAGTCTACATGGACCAAAAATGGGCACATCTGAAGGAAAAAACAAAGCACAAATCTTAAAGTGGATGTCACAATGTAGAGTATAAGATTTCCTATCATCTGTGTCCAGTCTTGCCACACAGAGTTAATCCAGATCTGAGTAATCCTCTTTCAATGTTCAGTAAAATGAACAGCCTTCCAGATAAAAACCTGCCTAAATAAAAAGTCAGTTTTCATCCTGGTAATATACAATGAACTTTGGATCACCTCATGTTATGATAAACATAACATATGATAAACATGTCCAAGCTAGATATGTAAATAACCTGTCACTGAAAGCAAAAACAGAGATACAGACTTTATAATTTGGCAAGTTTTTATCTGGAATTCTGTTAATTTGCACTGAACATTACAAGAGGATTACTTAGAGCTGGATTAACTCTGTGTGGCAAGACTGGGCACAGATGATAGAAAATATTATACTCTACATTGTGACATCAAAAAAATAATAATTTTTTTGGGGGTTTACATCCACTTTAAGTGTGGAGCCATGGTTAATATTAGACACTGGCATTGGAAAGTTGTTTAGAACTTTGTCACTTAGCCGTAATGATCTAGTCACTGACTTTGGAGGGCGTGTCAATCATATTGGTGCTTCCTTTATTCCTGGATCTGTGACCTGCTTGGGTAAATATATAGGCTAAATTAAAGGGGTTGTAAAGGTTTGTTTTTTATTTTCTAAATAGGTTCCTTTAAGCTAGTGCATTGTTGGTTGACTTACCTTTTCCTTCGATTTCCCTTCTAAATTTTTTCTTTGTCTGAATTTCTCACTTTCTGTTCCTCCTCAGTAAGCTGCTCTGGCTGACTAACCCTCAGCCAGATGATGGAGGCAGGCTTACTGTGGAGAAACAGGAAGTGAGAAATTCAGACAAAGAAAAAAAACGATTAGAAGGGAAATCAAAGAAAAAGTTAAGTGAACCACCAATGCATTAGCTTAAAGGAACCTATGTAGAAAATAAAAACCAACCTTTACAACCCCTTTACATTTTTGTCTCTAAGGCCACATACACACGAGGAGACATGTATGCTGAAACTGGTCCGCAGACCAGTTTCCGCGGACACGTTCGATCGTCTGTACGGCCTAGCGGACAGGTTTCCAGCGGACAAAAGTTTCTAAACATGCTTAGAAACTTGTCCGCTGGAAACCTGTCCGTCAGACATGTCCGATGGTTAGTACGCCCAACCATCGGACCAAAATCCTGCGCATGCGTCGAATTGATTTGACGCATGCGTGGAAGCATTGAACTTCCTTGTTTGAGCACAGCGGTGTCTTCTACGTCACCGCGTTCTCTGTCTGCTGGGATTTTGGTCTGATGGTGTGTACACACATCAGACAAAAAAATATCCCTGGAGACATGTCCGATGAAAACGGTCCGTTGGACCTGTCTCATCGGACATGTCTCCTCGTGTGTACGTGGCCTTAGACATCCCTGTATCTCACTAAAATACTTCCAGCAAAGAACCTTCAATAAATGGAACTCTTAGGCCTCATTTCCACTGGCGTTTTTACAGCCACGTTTCTGAGCGTTTTTTACAGCTTAAAAACGCCTGTCCATGTTATTCTATGGCATCATTCCCACATAGACGTTTTTGAGCTGCAAATGGCCTAGGCGTTTTTGCGCTGTAAAAAAAACGCAGGAGCAGGGCGTTCTAAAGCTCCTAAAACGCAGCTGTAAAAACGCTCGACCTTAAAAAACGCGCATAAACGCGCATAAACGCGCAAAAACGCGCAAAAACGTGCAAAAACGCGCACCGCGGCGCTTTTGAGCTGCAGGGATTTCATAAAAAATCTAATCTCATATATATAGCCTAGAGATTTTTTTTTCCAAAAAAACGCTGCCTAACGCTAGCGCTAAAAAACGCGCAAAAACGCGCAAAAACTCGCATGCAAAAACGCGGTAAATTTAACGCAAATTTTTCCAGGCATACCTAGCTGTTTTACAGCTCACTTTTAAAACGCCAGTGGAAATGAAGCCTTATATTGCAGTTTTCAGGCCACAGCAAGGTCTTTATCTCTATCTCTGTTCAAAAAGCACACCGGTAAAGGTGAGTTAGAGCTCCAGTGATAGGAAGATTGGTAGGCTCTTTCCACTTCAAGCTGAGAGAGAGGTTTGTGAGTATTTCACAAGGCAGGTGACTGCGTGCCTCATGAAGATATTACTCCTCATAAATTGATAGGCATCACTTTTGAAAAAGGTATTTTAGGGTAAATGAAAAATATATCTTTCTCCAGTTTTTTTTTTAAATGAGGAAAATACGTAGGTGTTGGAAAGCAGAACTGCAACAACATTGCATTGGCCAAACCAACCAAACAAACTCCACTAGTCATTTTTCCAGAACAGGAACATGAAAGGAAAATCTGATATATAATATGAGACAAAGAGACCGTTCCTCTTTTAGACACTGAACTTCATGAAAATATCTGAAAGAAGTTTTCCCAAAGTAAACAATCATCTCCCATTTAATGTGTATTTAAAACCCCAACAATTAACTCCTATTAGCACCCTTTGATCTTCTAAGCATATCATTGAAAGTGTTTTGTTATATCTGTTCGATAAGTGTAAGGCACATAATTCATTTTCTTTTGTTCAACCAGCCAATTCCCCCATCCACACATTCAATGTGGATGGAAGAACCCCCCCCCCCCCCCCCACACACACACACACACTGTGCTATTGTATTCTGCCAGCAGGGAGCCTTTCCCGACAGCAGAATACAATGATTAGTGTTGCCAGCTATAGCCAGCGGCACTGATCATTTGGGAAAAAATCAGACAGGTTGGTTGTACACAAGCCGATCTATAGATCGACTTGTGTACAAGCAGCTAGCCCATTTATTCTTCTACCAAGTTCAGCAAATAAATCAAAGAAAAAAAATCTAAAGTGTGGACATCAAAAAACACTCATCTGATACCCTAGACCAGAGGCGGCAAACACAAGGCCCGTGGGCCGAATGCGGCCCTCCAGGCCATTTCATGTGACCCTTGCACCTCTCCAGTCCTCCTCCAGACCGTTACTTTCTGTTTTCAAGCAATGCATCCAGCTTCTTTCCAGCAGCAGCATAAGGAAAGGGGGGTACACTGTGATGTAAGAGAGACTGGGGGACTCGACTTCTGGTGGTGGGGGGGCTCTTGACATCCAATGTAAGGGGAAGGGATGCGCTGGACATCTAATCTTACAGATACAACTAGCCCTTTTGAGGGCAATCATAATGCTGATGCGGCCCACGATGAAATTGAGTTTGACACCCCTGCTCTAGACGGTGAGGAAATAGAGGTAACATGCCACCCAAAACAAACCAGCAACTCCTTCGGGGGTAGTGCTGCACTGATAAAAACAGTTATGACATAATGCTTCTATGATCGGGAACCAAAAATGTACAAGGATGTATACAGGATGTCACTTTCCAAAGCAGTAGTAAAGCTAATATTTGCTAGATGCCTTTGCAATCTACAGCCATATCACAACAATGCACCACCCCAGTGAAGGAAAACATACAGGGCCAGATTCTCAAAGCTGTTACGGCGGCGTATCTCCAGATACGCCACCGTAATTTCAAATCTGCGCCGGCGTATGTTTACGCCGATTCTTAAAGGCAGATACGTTAAAAAAAATAGGCTTCTTCCGCCGACGAAACTTGCCTACGCCGGCGTATAATTGTGTGCAATTTTACGCTGGCCACTAGGGGCGCTTCCGTCGATTAGCCGCATCAAACATGCAAATGAGCTAGTTACGCCGATTCAGGAACGTACTTGCGCCCGGTCGTCGTATTTTACGTTGTTTGCGTAAGTGTAAAGTTACCCCTGCTTTATGAGTGGGTAACTTTGCGTAGGTGAGGCGTATGCAATGTTAAGTATGGACGTCGGGACAGCGTTGAATTTTCGGTCGTTTACGTAAATCGTTCGCGAATAGGGCTTTGCGTAAGTTACGTTCACGTCGAAACCAATGATTATTTGCGGTGTAATTTGGAGCATGCGCACTGGGACACGTCCACGGACGGCGCATGCGCAGTTCAAAAAAGCGTCAAAAACGTGGGGTCATGATTAATTTCAATAAAACCTCATTTAATGAAGAAAAATACAACAGTAAAGGTACCAACTGACAACCAGATATTTGCACACCTTCTTTTTGGTACAATATATCCATATCCAGGAGAGTGACAGTTTGTAACTTTAACATGCTCCCTGTCCTGGTGACTACTCCTCACTAGTTTAAAGTGGAGTTCCACCCATTTTTTTATGTTTAACAAAGAAAAAGTGTAGCGCTAATACTAAACAAAGACTACTAATTATGTAGCTCTTTTAACAACTAAAAATGTCCATAATGTGCGAAAAAAAGTTCAAAATGACAATCCGGAAACTTCTATTCACCACAGATAGTGACTCAATGGATAATGTGGTAAGTATAAGAGGATCCGCCACCAATGAAATGAAACCTTTAAAGGCTTACCAGAAGATGAGGATCTGAATAAGCATATACTCATCAGATCTACAAAGCTTCAACCAATATCCTCGATCCAAGTGTGTTTAAGAACTCCTGGGATATCGTCATAGGTGAAGTGATGAATCCACGGGAACCATTTGATTGGTTGCAGGTGAAAAAAACTCGAGTGAAGTGATTACCATAGGTGGTAATGATAGCCAAAGGAAAAAATAAAAGTGCACATAGCGTGATTCTGTATTACAGATATATCAAATTTTAATAAAAAATTGCACTTACATTTAAGTAGGATGCAAACAAGCGCTTAGCAATACAGCAGTGGGGTCAGTGGGGTCTCCCGACGCGTTTCGTTCCCTTAGAACGTCATCTGGGGCACTCAAGGTGACGTTCTAAGGGAGCGAAACGCGTCGGGAGACCCCACTGACCCCACTGCTGTATTGCTAAGCGCTTGTTTGTATCCTACTTAAATGTAAGTGCAATTTTTTATTAAAATTTGATATATCTGTAATACAGAATCACGCTATGTGCACTTTTATTTTTTCCTTTGGCTATCATTACCACCTATGGTAATCACTTCACTCGAGTTTTTTTCACCTGCAACCAATCAAATGGTTCCCGTGGATTCCTCACTTCACCTATGACGATATCCCAGGAGTTCTTAAACACACTTGGATCGAGGATATTGGTTGAAGCTTTGTAGATCTGATGAGTATATGCTTATTCAGATCCTCATCTTCTGGTAAGCCTTTAAAGGTTTCATTTCATTGGTGGCGGATCCTCTTATACTTACCACATTATCCATTGAGTCACTATCTGTGGTGAATAGAAGTTTCCGGATTGTCATTTTGAACTTTTTTTCGCACATTATGGACATTTTTAGTTGTTAAAGCGGTCTTTCACTCGTTTTTCGTTTTTTTTTTTTTAAGTTTTAGGCTCCTCTTACCTGTGTTAAATAGCAGCCCGTGTGTCCCGATTTCTTGGCCCCCAGTATGCGATTCTACTGCCAAACGATAACTTAGATTTCAGTCTTCAGGCAGTTTCCATCTTCATTCATGGCACGCTGGGCACGTTGAAGCCCAGCACTAATCATTTCCGGGATACGGCGGTGAATGCTGGCTTGCCGAGTCACGTGACCGCGGTAATATCGCGGGATTTCAAGAGAGATCGTCTCCTGGGAACATCACATCTAATTCCCAGGAGACTTTGCGCATCGGGGGAAAGAAAGGCACGCCCAATAATCCGCGGGGAGAGGTGATTGACAGGCAACATTGGCGAAAATATAAAGGTAAGCCTTTATATAAAAATAAAAAAAAAAACACCGATTTGTAATGGTCACTGGGAGACAGTAAGGCGCATAGAGAGTGAAATATAAGGGTGAACTTCCGCTTTAAAAGAGCTACATAATTAGTAGTCTTTGTTTAGTATTAGTGCTACACTTTTTCTTTGTTTTTCATGTTTCCAAAATTGATCTATTTTGTAGTGTTGGCTGCTTACATTTTTGTTATTTGAACAGCGCGGTGTTATATATACTATTGTATATACTTTTTTTTATGTTTGTCTGTGCTGCATGCCCAAATCTCATAGTGTTCAGGATGGACAATTTTTATTTATTTTGTTGCTTGTAAATACCTTTATTTTGTAGTCCTTTATTACTTCCTCCTCCTTATTAGCCTAGGCTATTAAGTCACAAGGCTATTTACAAGGGTTTCTGGGATAGGCATCATGTTTCCCAGTAGTCCTTGCAAACCTGACTGAAACCTATTACATTGCTTCTGCAGCACTGAGCATGTGCGAGATATGCAAAGCTGAAATCATACAGTCTGGCTTCATGATGCCCACACTTAAGATGGCCACGGTCTATTTCTAGATTATAAACGAAATGCTGTAACAACCTAACAAAACAGACCTTAGTTTACAGACTAACTTTACTAGAATACATTAAGCTTGTGCATTACAGGGGTATTTATATTTAAAAAGTGAAATTGTGGGTGGAACCTCCCTTTAAGAAGAGAATATATATTTTTTTTAAACAGGGTCACAGAAGGCAAAAAAAAATATTATTTACAAAACAAACTCTCCCATAAAATAACAAAGGTGCTTGGGTTAGGGTTTCACTTTCATTGTCGCTTAAACCAATAATCAGGAGTCAACAAACAACCTCCCCTATTAATTCCCCTGAGTATGAGCCTTTTAATGGCCAATCAGACATTAGCATTAAAGTGTTTGTAAAGGTTCATTATTTTTTTTAAATAACAAACATGTTATACTTACCTCCACTGTGCAGTTCGTTTTGCACAGAGTGGCCCCGATCCACGTCTTCTGGGGTCCCATGGCAGCTCTCGCAGCTTCTCCCCGCAATAATTAACCCCCTCTGGGAAGCTTTTCATTGAGGGGGTTGCCTTGCAGGCGCACTCCCGTGTCATACACTTGTCGTCCATAGCTGCCGAGTGTATGACTCGTCCCTGCCCCCTTGCGGCCGCATCATTGGATTTGATTGACAGCAGCGGGAGCCAATGGCTGCGCTGCCATCAATCTATCCGCTCAACACAAAGGCTCTGTGGAGAAGAGGATGCCGTGGACGCGCAGAGCAGGTGAACTGGCTCAGGTAAGTAAAACGGGGGGCTGGGGGGCCCTTGATTGGCAGGTGTTTTTTCACCCTAATGCATAGGAAAAAACACAAACCTTTAAAACCCCTTTAAACATATAGCTATACTTTCTATTCTAAGAATTGCACACATACAATTGATATCTGATAATTGAAATCATCCACCATGTTATGTATGGGTAGCTTAGTACTACTGTATACAAAGTTTGATGGCTGCACTGGTAAATTCGCTTTTTTCAGCTTTAACACAATGTACATTGTTCAACGCATGGTAATGACTTTCCATGAGGACAGACTTACTTTGTTATTCATATACAAATCAAGTAAGCAAAGAGATTCCAACATATGGGTACATTTTTTTATCTGCTGTGATTGCTTACGCTTAATAGATTCTGAAAGTGAACCTTCTTGGGTTTAACCCAAAGTGTCTTAGGGTTGCCACCTCATCCCTTTTAAACCTGAACACATATTAATTACACATATTCTGTGGCTGATTAAGGTGGTAATTAAACTCACTTAGTACCTCATCTGCATTCAATTAGCCTCAGAACCTGAGTAATTAATATGTGTTCAGGTTTAAAGAGGTAAGGTGGCAACCCTACGTTGACCTAATATGACTATGTGGCCATATTAGGAGTGAAAGCTTCCTTCCGGGTTAAAGGATCACTAAAGGATTTTTTTTTAGCCAAATTGCTTCCTTTACCTTACTGCAGTCCTGGTTTTTATGTCCTTTATTGTTCGTTTTTGCTTTGAACTTGCTGTAATTCTGCTCTGATCTCCACACTTCCTGCTTGTCTGGCTCCTTATGAAAAATCTCATGGCAGCTTTTCACTGTGGTCCAAGCTGTCATTACTGTGTGTCTAAAACTCCTCAGAACCAATCAGATTCATTTTAAAAACAAAACCCTGCCCTGTATTTGTTTGTTTTTGTTCTGTGTGTCTCTTTACTTCACAGAAACATGAAACCAGTTTAAAAATGAAACTAAACTGCAGGCACATTATATGATTGATTTTTATCTATTTTTAATAATTTTTAAAAGGAATAAGTTAACTATTATTCTCTATACCCTGTAAACAGTCATTTCAGCAAAAAAATTTTTTCCTTTAGTGACCCTTTAAGTCCCAACACAAGTTCAGACCAAACGGGAGCTCATTCCTACTGGCCACCAATATCATTCAACTATCAAACCCCAAAACATCTACTACCCTGTAAAGTTCTGAAAGGTGTATGACGTACTTCATCACTGTTGTTACCATAGAAATATTTTGGGTCAGGTCAGGTTCACATTAAATGACAGTTGGAGTGGAAAACCAGTTTGTGCATTCTGTATTTATATTTTATGTTAAAAAAAGACTGGTGACTACTTATAACACACGGCTCAACAAACTAACCAAATGTATGCATTTTTGTAATTTATATTCTCCTAAGTCACCTATAGACAATAACTGCTATGAGGACTAAAATACAAGGGTAGTTTTTAGTAGAGTGATCCATGTGGCCACAATTCACCTGCTATTGATTGTGGATTACTTATATAATTTTCCCAACAAACCATTCAGGTGCATACCCCTTATAAATTAGACTATAAAATGCAATGAATAAAAGCCAAGAGCTATTTACTGACATACTGTATATGTCCTAATATACACATCAGGTGCACATTTTTTAAAAGATATAATACAGGAATTGTTCTATGAAAAACCGTACTACATGGGTAACATTCAGCTGTGTGGGCCATGTAGCTAAAAATCTGCTTTAAAGAGAAACTAAACTGTATCTGAGCACACCAAACTAAGAATATTATTTAAATTATTTTTAATATTCATAGCAAACCCATCCATCCATTTCTCCATGCTATAGCTGAGAAATAATTTTGAAAAACACCTCCTAGCATTTCTGGCTGTGGCCATCTTAAGTAAGGGCAGATGATTCGTGTAGCCTTTACTTCCTGTAATCCATGTGCCCTTAGCTCAGGCAGGTCGGTGTGCCGTCAGAATCGGCGGATTAGGTAACAGAAGTGAAATTCTGTCAGCTGTGCATGCATCCACAGCTACCGGGCTTGCTAATCCGACAGAACACCTGCAGGCAGAAGAAGGCAGTGGACATCTTACTACACCCAACTATGTCTTGAATTTCAGACACATTTTGGCAATAAAGTGAGCGTAGATAAATATAGTATACTGTTCGGATATTTACTTTTGAAAGCCTAAAGATTTAGTGCTGAGCAGTGCGGTGTGTACCAACATGACCTCCGCCACCTTCCTACTGCTGACCTCCAGCTTCTTTCAAAATGTAACATCAAAACAGCATCACAGATATCAATATACTATATTAATTCATATACGCTCACTTCATTGCTAAAATTACTCTGAAATTGAAGACATAGCTGGGTGTAGCAAGATATCCGGTGCTGCATTCTTCTGACCGCAGGTGTTCTTTAGCAAAGATTAGCAAACGTGGTAGCGGTGGACTCATACGCAGCTGATGGAACGACTGTCACTTCCGTTACCTAATCTGATGGGTCGCCAATTCTGACGGAGCACTGGCATTTGGGTTTTCTTAGATTGGAAAGCCCCCCCCCCCCCTCTAGATGAAAGAAGAAAAAAATCCTATGACAACATTTTGCATACCTGTTGAGCGGGGGACTGCTCACATGGAAGTTGTTGAGTGGGGGGAGGGGGTGAAACCGCTAAACTGACATCGCACTTCATATGGGGAGAGGGGGTGCTGTCCTACCTCCTCCTCCCATGCTGCCACCACTATCTCCTCTTCCTTTGCCGTAAAAGTTGCGCTATCGCGGGACTGCGGGAAAGAGGTGTCTGTGCGGGAGTGCCCCGCAGAATCCGTGCTGTTTGGGAGGTATGCATTTTGGCCTAGGCCAAAAACCAGGAAGCACCTGAAGAAAGAAAAACTTTCCTATATATTTACTATTGCGAGCAGCATAAGGATTCAAGAGAGGAAGAGGATTTGACCTGTAGTCTTCACACACTTCTTGTCCTAGGGTGAAAACGTTGCCCCTCCATAGACACAGTATTGTGAGTGAGGGCCAGTTCACACCACATGCAGTCCAGTGCGTTTTTTTTTCTGCATCAAAAACGCATTGAAAGTAGGTTATATGGTTTCAAATGGTATAGTTCACGTCAGTGCCAGAGCTCTCCAGTTCCAGAAAAAAAAGTAGAACATGTTGCATTTTTCCTACACTGGACTGTACTGGAAAGCAGTAAAACACATAAAAAATGCACTGGAACGCACCAACAAAGCATTACACCCCAGTACAATAAGAGAAAAAAACATCTGGAAAAGCAATGAGTGTTGTCATCCTAGGACAGGAAGTGTGTTACTGGTAGCATCACCAGGGGAAAACAAAGACAGCCACCACATCTTAGGGCTGGTAATTCGGGCCATACATGGGTTTAATTCCAGGCAATGTGTGCGTTTTGTAATCCGATGGTGCCACCATTAATTTCAGAACTCGACCAACCAAGCCTTCAATTTCACCTCACGTTGTTAAGGTCACAGCTCATGCGCATTTCATTTTTGATGATATTTTTCACACAATTCTCCAATTATTGATTAGAAGTTCGTCCGTTAAAAAAAAAAAAAAAATCCAACAAAAATCGGCTGTTGCTGTGACCCTATTAATGGTCGAAAATTGAATGGTCATTCAAACAAATGATTTTGTATGGCCGACATAATTCATGACAATTTTGGCCTTGGATTTAGATGTTTTAAATTCAATGCATTTATGTACACTGGGGTTGAAGGACAGAGACTGGCTTACATTTGAGGAGCTTCAAGGTGAAATAAAAATAAAATAATCGAATTTTCTATAATAAAAGGTGATAACAGTATCATTTTAGGTGTACAGATCGAAGGGTGCTATCATGTTACCCCCATTAAAAATTAGGGAGTTTTCAGGGATTAACATTTTTTGTTAGACTGTCACATTTTCTAAGTGATGACTACACAAATATAATACCCATGTTTGTAAAAGGAATAGCAAATTATAAGTTGACAGGTGACAAGTAATGTGAAACTAATTCATACCAACTGGGCAGGGATGGACTGAGACCAAAATTTGGCCCTGGACTTTATCCAGACCGGCCCACTTTATGTTTGCAAACAAGAACAAAAACAGTATATAAACTATACACAAAAAAACATAAGTAGCATAACATAAAGGAGTCCTCACTCACCTCTTGTATTATTTCACTTATTCTCCTCTGTATTTTCCTCATTCTTCTCACATCACTGCATGAAGTGGAGGGCGAGCTGTGCAGCCATTACTTTGATAGGCTGTCACTGAAACCGGCCCACTGAGCCATCGGCCCACCGGGAAACTCCCTGTAGTCCCTATGGCCAGTCCATGCCTGCAACTGGGGATTCAGCCCTCCGGTATTCTTGGGAAAAGGGATTGAGGACGATTTTAAATCCCCCCACAGAACGTCATGGAAAGTGCGCAGATTCTGGATCACGACAGATTGGTGTAACACTGAGGTCATAGCAACCTGTGGACTGCAGAGAAGAACCTTCCGGAGAGTTTGCTAATCCCTGCCAACAATACTACAAACACATTGTACTAATGTTTGTAACATAAACAGTAATTAATCCTGCTTGTTCTTTAAAGATAAAAATTCTATCCACTTGTATGGCAAACATATGTTCAATAATGTATAATAATAACCCACTGCTGGCCTGACTACAGAGAATCAAAATCTTATTGGTTGCCATGGATTGTCGCACTTTGCACACTGTTGCTGCACACTGCTAAACTTTATTAAAGCCTATTTAAACCTAACGTTTTAAAGCGCAGCACAAACTGTTGGCGTTATATAAATCCTGTATAAAAGTAAACCCAAGAACAAAAATGTGTAGTATTGTAGCTTATTAGTCCATAGATTTTTTGTTTTATTTTAACCTGGTACGCGCGACACAAGCCTCGTACACACGATCACATTTTCAGACAACCGTTTTTTGTTGCATGCTAGTCTCACGTCAAAGTGAAGAGGTAACTAACCATACGAAAATTCTCGTACGGCAGAATAAAACGTCAGAAGTAGCGTCATGTGCTGAATAGTTTTGTATATATTCTTTCGTTTCTGAGCATGCGTAGGCTTGCTCTTACGAGTTTTTCTCTTATCCGCAAATCGAACGTTAAGATCATATCCAGATTTTGCCGGACGAAAAACCGTAATCAGCTGTCGAAAACACCATACTTTTTTTTTTAAATGACAAACATGTCATACTTACCTCTACTGTGCAGTTTGTTTTGCAGAGTGGCCCCTAACGTCATCTTCTGGGGTCCCTCAGCGGCTCTCGCCAGGACTTAGCCCCCCCCGGCGCCCACGTTGTTGGATTTGATTGACAGCAGTGGGAGCCAATGGCTGTGCTGCTATCAATCTATCCAATCAAGAGCCAAGAACCCCTGGGCAGAGAGACTGCGCGTCCTCACCAAGGGACATTACAGGGCTCAGGTAAGTAAAACGAGGGGGGGCGGTTGGGGGGCCGGTGACTGCATAGGATGCAACCCCTTTAAGGAGATGGATCCAAATTCATCTGGTTCAGCAGGGTCAGCTGAATTTGGATCCAGGTGTGGCTGATCCTGTTTGTGTGGAGTCAATGTAATGATTGAGAGCTCTCTAATGAGACTGTTAGTACATTTTCATTTGATCAGCACCTGCAGCCAATCGGCGCTGCAGCACTGATCCACGTATTCTGACAGTCCCCACTGTCAGAATCCAATAGCATAACAGGTGCTGCAGCGCTGATCCATGTATTCTGACAGTCCCCACTGTCAGAATACAATAGCATAACAGGTGCTGCAGTGCTGATCCGTGTATTCTGACAGTCCCCACTGTCAGAATACAATAGCATAGCAGGTGCTGCAGCGCTGATCCGTGTATTCTGACAGTCCCCACTGTCAGAATCCAATAGCAGAGCAGGGAAAATTCCACTATCCACCTTGGATGGAGGAATGTTTTTAAATCACGGATCAAAAATAAAAAAACAATCGATGTGTGGCACAGCTTTATTGTTAGAATTTACAAACAAGCCCTAACGAAGCTAATTCAGTAATTGTTTATGTTTCTACTGGAGAGCTCAAAGCATATGGTAAGCAAGGTCAAGGTCTGGCGTACAATTCTGCATAGTGCGTAGTATGGGAGCTACGAGAAGTGTCCTTGTCTAGCAAAACTTCTAATCACACAGCATGTATAGCACTCTCGTGTTACTCTTTAACAGCTGTAAAACAATACTGAACAAAATTAATGTTTAACTTTCATTATTGTTTTAACCAACCAATAAATGACAAACAAAGCCATCTTACCTATGTTCAAATATATTCCATAAAATGTAAAACTTACCTGGTCTTAGGTCTTTCGCCCAGTTTCGCCGATCTGCTCTGCAAAAAAAAAGTGCTCTCGAGCTCGGAGACGTCTCAGTGTGACTGCAAAGCTACTGCATCTCCTATATTGTCTCAGGAGAGAGAGAACAACATACACCTCCTGATAGCAGCCAAGCCCTTCAGACTTCACCCTCTGTCAGTTATTTCCCCCCTTTCTGAGCCCTGGAAAAAATGCACAACCGACAAACTCGCAATTAGCAGGTCCTCACTAATCTCAAATCCTCACTGCCCAAAAGCTGAACATTCCAATATTTTAAATAGAGGCTCAGAAGGATATTTCTTAATGAAAAAAAAAAAAAAAACCCTGACTAGACACAAAACATTAAAGGTATGCAAACCCTCCCAGAGATTAAAAAAAAAAAAAAAGCCCCCCTTCGCTTGAGTTAAATAAAGCGAGAGGATGAAGTAATATTCGTGGTAAGAAGCACAAGGGGTTGGCTGGGGCTGTCTTATCAGTTCCCTCTGCTCACTCGCAGTGAAAAGCCTGTCTCTAACTGGTATACTCCCTGCCCTTAAACTCACCAAACCAGAATCCTACTCCCAACTAACACAAGCAACTTCCCGCACATCCAAACTGAAACTTTATCCAGCTCAGTGAGCCCTTACTGGCCATGGGCCAGTACAGCATTCCTCTCCAGATACCTTTACTACAAAAGAAAAACTGCTCCCTGCAATTCATGTGGGTTCACCTTAGCCGGTGACACCGTATCGCTCGGAGGGGGAGTTCCACTTTACAATTTCCCTGAGAAACTGATTCTGATCTTCAGGTGGAAGACAGTTTTGTTTTTCCTTTTTAACACACCTGCTTCATTTTTCCTTTCTGAGTGTTTATTAAAGCCCCACAATAAAAAAAAAATGATATTGACTGCAGTTTTGTCAATCCCTGTTCCATGTACCCCATTGGTTTGTTGGGAGTCCTAGATGAAGAGTTGTGGCCGAGACATACAGTACTAGGACCATGTTAATGAAAACATTATTTATGGCTCATAAAGCTGTGGCACTTAAAGTGGATATAAACCCAATTCATGAAATTTGAGCTGGGCACATATATCTGCAGTGTTTAGTTATCTCTCTTCAAGTCCCGTAGCTCTCTCCTGACCCGTTCCTCTGTTGTCAGCCTGATAACTCCTGACAAATTCTCAGACACGTCAGATAAAAGCAGCCTGACATTTCTGTCCAGGAAGGTTGCTATAAATAGATTAGCAGGGAGTTGGCCCTGTTACAAAACACCTCTGAGAGTCTCTGCCTATTATGAGAGGGGGTGTGTGCCTTTCCTCCAATCAGCAATTTTAGTTATCTTGGCTGTATGCCCAGTCATCACACTCTGGTGTCTGTTTATGAAGCAGTGATCAGCACTCAGCAGTGATCCCAAGGCTCGCCACTGATCACAGTCCATAAACAGTTTATGAAACAGAGATAATCGGGGGAGAAGTGTTTGAACTTGTTCTCCCGCCGATAATATCAGCACATTTTGAAGTCTCATTGACTGACAAAGTAATGGCCAGTTTATGAAGCTGCGATCTGAGCACTTCACTGGTGATCTGTGTCAGAATTCACACTCCCCGATTCACCAGCTCAGAGCTGGGTAATTGGGGAGTGAAGAGGGATTCTGGGGGGAACTGAGAAGGAAGGAAGAAGATTTTTAACTTCTTTCTACCTCGTTCAGACCCCCCCAACACTGTAACCATGTCCCCCTGTCATATTTATGTTTAAACATATTTATACATACATACAGTATATATATATATATATATATATATATATATATATATATATATATATATATATATATATATGTAGCAATACCCCCAAAGAGCCGGCTGGTTTGAATTTGGGACTACCGTTACCTCACCATTCACCACGTTCGTCTTTAGGGTCCTCCTTGAAGAGTTATTTACAAATGTCTACACCAACACTTATGCCGCATACACACGATCGGTTAAACCGATGAGAACGGTCTGATGGACCGTTTTCATCGGTCCAAACCGATCGTGTGTCGGCGCCATCGATTATTTAACCAACGGTTAAAAAAAGCCAACTTGTTTTAAATTTAACCGATGGATACCTAACCGATAGCAAAAAACGATCGTTAGTAGGCACGACCATCGGTTAAAAATCCATGCATGCTCAGAATCAAGTCGACGCATGCTTGGAAGCATTGAACTTCATTTTTTCAGCACGTCGTTGTGTTTTACGTCACCGCCTTCCGACACGATCGCGTTCTCATCGGATGGACTGATCGTGTGTACGCGGCATAAGTCTCTTTTCTTCCCAGGTTTTATTAAACAAACTCGAACAGAGGGACGGGGGGTTAGGGGGGATTCAGGCACCTTGTTTTGTGGATCACAGGTACGTTCTTGGATGCAGAGGACAAACCGTTTTCACACTGGATTCAGCAACCACCGCATAGGCCTCTCTTACTGACCTAGCAGCCGGTGCGAAGCTCGTTCAAAAGTCTCTGCCACAGACTTGATGAGTTCAGTCGTGTCGTTGCACAGTCCTCTGCCACAGGACCCTGTAACCATACACTTTGCAACGTTCCAAAAACCAGTGGCCCGGGCACCGCCCACACAGGCAGTAAAAATTAGTTTTTTTAAACATGTCCCTTTAAAAAAAAAAATTAAAACAGGTCCTTACGTGCACTGTGTCCGGGCGCAGGGCGCAGTGAAGTATGGGAAGCGCCATGTCTATGCAACCACAAGATTGCAGATAAGGCGCTTCATTTGCAGGCAAAATATGTCCATGTGGCGCAGTCGATCGCGCCACAGCTTCCGGTGCGATGAACTTTATGATGGCCAGGCTGGTGCACACTACATACAGTTAGGCGGTGCTAGTTCCGATGTCACTCGAATAACACTCGGCAGCTCCGTGGAACGCACCGCCTGAGCGGGTCTTCCACAGGTAAGCTGAAGCTTGCCATACCTTCCCCCCATAGTACTATTATATCCCCCTCTGCTGATTATATTGTAACTCATTTGGAGTTCGGTGGCAGCAGCGCCCCCCCCCCCCCAATATCACCCTGTACAGCCCCCCCCCGCTTATTAAGTTATTTAAGCAGTAGATGGCAGGCAGCAGCGCCACATCAGACCCCCCCCCCCCTCTCGCTTATAAATGTTATCACATTTTTCTAACAGTCAAAGTCTATTGAAGGATGAGGTAAGGGAAGGAGGACTGCACTAAGTTAAAGAAAGCTATTTAGGACCTTTACAACCCCTTTAATGCATTCTATACATTAACCTCCCTGGCGGTATGATTATATCAGATTTTTGATGCTGAAAGCGGTACAATTGTTTTTCATGGAAATTTGGCGTTTTATAAGGAATAACTCACTTATATCTGTTCAAACCAAAGTCTAGTAGAGATCCCGGGTTTGATAAAGTTTGAAACACCAAAAAAAAAAAAAAGCCAAAACGCCAATAAACTACAGTTTATCAGCTTCAGTGTGCATGGAGCCTTAACGCCCAAAAATGCTCAAAAAACGCTTGCGTGAGCGTTTTTTAGTATTTTTTTATCCATTAAAAAAAAAAAATGATAAAAGCTACACTGAAAAACGCTGATTAAAGCTATTGCAAAAACGCTAAAAAACGTTGCAAGGCTCCCTGCAAAGCTACTGCCGTTTTTTTTATATCTTTTATCAGCTTCATTGTGCATGGAGACTTACTGTGTCTCTGTGCTTTTCTATGTTATGCAGACAGATTGTGGCTGGCGGGAGGGGCTGGCAAGGTGTTGTACATAGCTGTACATAGCGTTCTAAAAACATCACAGCACCCTGATTCAGTACTGCTTTCAAGAGCCCTCAACCTTGTTGTAAGCAGTGGGATGGCACTTGGGAGGAGATAAGAAATACAGTGGGGATCGAAAGTTTGGGCACCCCAGGTAAAAATTGTATTAACCACTTCCATACCAGGCACTTACGCACCTTCCTGCCCAAGCCAATTTTCAGCTTTCAGCACTGTCGCAATTTGAATGACAATTGCGCGGTCATGCTACACTGTACCCAAACAAAATTGGCGTCCTTTTTTACCCACAAATAGAGCTTTCTTTTGGTGGTATTTGATCACCTCTGCGGTTTTTATTTTTTGCGCAACAACTAAAAAAAGACCGACATTTTTGAAAAAAATTAAGTTTTTATTTTTTTTCTGTTAATTTTTTTGTAAATAAGTACGTTTTCTTCTTCAATTATGGGCACCGATGAGGTGGCACTGGTGGGCACCGATGAGGTGGCACTGGTGGGCACCGATGAGGTGGCACTGATGGGCACCGATAGGCAGCACTGATAGGCGGCGCTGGTATGCTGCACTGTTAGGCACTCATAGGCGGCACTGATGGGCACTCATAGGCGGCACTGATGGGCACTGATAGGCACACTGGGCACTCATAGGCGGCACTGATAGGCACTCATGGGCGGCACTGATGGGCACTCATGAGCAGCACTGATGGGCACTGATAGGTGGACACTGGGCATAGATGGGCACTAAGAGGTGGCACTGAGGGGTTATACTGATGGCATTGCTAGGCACAGTCAGTGCCCATATTGCCAGTCAGTGCCCAGTTGTGGGCACTGATTGGCATCAATTGCATAAAAAAAACTACTATTACTATTTGTGCCCTATTGAGCACTCCCTGGTGGTCCAGTGTGTGGATCCGAGGGGCGGCTGCACTGATAAACAATCAGCGCGAACCCCCCCTGTCAGGAGAGCCACCGATCGGCTCTCCTCTACTCGCGTCTATCAGACGCAAGTGAGGAAGGGCCGGTCAACAGCTCTTCCTGTTTACATCGTGATCAGCCGTGATTGGACACGCCGGAGGCTCGTTACCGAGATCGGAGATGCAGGGTGACAGACTGACACCCCGCATCACTGATCGCCACGCTGCGCGCCCCAACGGGCGCGCGTGGCATGAAATCCTGCAGGACGTCAATAGACGTCCAGTCAGGATTTCACAACCACTTCCCGAACGTCAATCTCCTATTAAAAGTGGTTAATGTGCATAACGAAGCCAAGGAAAGATGGAAAAATCTCTAAAAAGCATTAAATTACAGATTAGACATTCTTATAATATGTCAAAAAAAGATTTTATTTCCATCATTTACACTTTCAAAAAAACAGAAAACAAAAAAATGGTGTCTGCAAAAGTTTGGGCACCATGCAGAATTTATAGCATGCACTGCCCCCTTTGCAAAGCTTAGACCTGCCAGTGTCATGGATTGTTCTCAATCATCGTTTGGGAAGACCAGGTGATTCAATCTCAAAGGTTTTAAATGCCCAGACTCATCTGACCTTGCCCCAACAATCAGCACCATGGGTTCTTTAAGCAGTTGTCTAGAAAACTGAAACTGAAAATAGTTGACACTCGCAAAGCTGGAGAAGGATATAAGAAGATAGCAAAGCGTTTTCAGATGTCAATATCCTCTGTTCGGAATGTAATTAAGAAATGACAGCCATCAGGAACAGTGGAAGTTAAAGCAAGATCTGGAAGACCAAGAAAAATATCAAACAGAACAGCTCGCAGTATTGTGAGAAAAGCAATTCAAAACCCATGTTTGACTGCACGATCCCTCCAGAAAGATCTGGCAGACACTGGAGTTGTGGTACACTATTCCAGTATAAAGTGATACTTGTACAAATATGGTCTTCATGGAAGAGTCATCAGAAGAAAACCTCTTCTACGTCCTCACCACAAAAATCAGCTTTTGAACTTTGCAAATGAACATATAGACACGCCTGATGCATTTTGGAAACAAGTTCTGTGGACCGATGAGGTTAAAATAGAACTTTTTATCCGGAATGAGCAAAGGTACGTTTGGAGAAGAAAGGGCACAGAATTTAATGAAAAGAACCTCTGTCCAACTGTTAAGCATGGGGGTGGATCAATCACGCTTTGGGGTTGTATTGTAGCCAGTGGCACAGGGAACATTTCACGAGTAGAAGGAAAAATGGATTCAATAACATTTTAGCAAATTTTAGATGGTAACTTGATGCCATCTGTGAAAAAGCTGAAGTTAAAGAGGATGGCTTCTACAAATGGATAATGATCCTAAACACACCTCAAAATCCACAAGGGATTACATCAAGAGGCATTAACTGAAGGCCTTCACAATCTCCTGACCTCAACATAATTGAAAATCTATGGATAGACCTTAAAAGAGCAGTGGGTGACAGACAGCCCAAAAATCTCAAAGAACTGGAAGACTTTTGTAAGGAAGAATGGGCAAAGATATCTCAAACAAGAATTGAAAGACTCTTGGCTGGCTACAAAAAGCGTTTACAAGCTGTGATACTTGCCAAAAGGGGCAGTACAAGATATTAACTCTGCAGGGTGCCCAAACTTTTGCAGACGCCATTTTTTTTGTTTTCTGTCATTTTGAAAGTGTAAATGATGGAAATAAAATCTAACTTTTTTTGACATGTTATAAGAATGTCTAATCTGTAATTTGATGCCTATTGGAGATTTTCCATCTTTCCTTGGCACATTAATACAAGTTTTTACCTGGGGTGCCCAAACTTTCGATCCCCACTGTAGATGATGATGGACATCCTCCAGCCAGGAAACGATACTGACTCTAACTGACTTACTGCAGCTTCTAATGCACACTGTGAGAAAATCACAGTGTAAGAAATGTTGGTACAGAAGAGAAGCCTGTTCAACTGACTAAAAAGTGTTACATCCATGATTTGTGGGGAAAAAAAAATCCCCTTTAAATAAGTGTTTTGTAAGATTGTTTTGTGTGTGATAGGTGATGGGAGACAAAACCAGTTTTGCAACTATAGCCAAGCCTTTTTAAAACTTTGACACAATCTGCTGTACAGCAAACTATGAAATACACCACATTAGGGTTTACACGATATTACTAAGACTAGAGCATAAAGACACATTATAAGAGGCAGATACGATTACGGTATCTTGGTGAGCCATACACACAGTTTATAGTAAACAGTCAGCTAGTAAATGACACAATAGAGGACACAAAGACAACACCTAATACAAGACTGCTTCCTGTACAATTTCCTTCTTACAGAATATCACAAAATTGAACACAAAGACCTAACTTCAAGAATGTTTATTTCGCACATAGATAATGTTCCTCCGGGCAGACATAATAAAGATTTTGTGCTGAAAGATATACTACATAATAATAAATTGTACAATGACCTTACATCCAAGATAAATTCCAATATGCTGCATTCATCTCTGAACTGCAATAACAGAATGGATTCAGCTTTAATAACATGGTAAGCTAAAGAACGGGCATTTAACTCTCTCTATTTAGTGTAGCACTACCACCGCAGGAGCCACTCAGGAATTTGAGTTCTCTGTTCTGTGCCTCAAATCCAAGAACACCCTCAGCCCTTTCACACATCTGGTTGAATGAAAGTCACTGCAAGCACTTGCAAAAGAACACAAGTATAGAGATACCTTTATCTCGGCTGTGAATTAGCACCAGAAAATAGACACGGCCGTTTAGTGGTAAATGAACTCAGTGTATTGTTACAGATTAGAATAAAGGTGGTTTGATCATGAATGAACATACAGAGGGTAGGTCCAGACACAGTCTGATAGACAGTATAATAACTATTCCAATGTACCCTGTAATAGAGTTATGTATTACTAGAGTGGAATTAAATCATCAAGCAAAAACAGCAATAAACAGTGTACATAAGCATTGTGAATAATTTTATAACTATTCTAGAGTGAACTCTAGAAGGATGACTAGGATATGTTGCAATGTCCCCTGAGAGGTACCATACCATATCATAGCATAAGCAAAAGGTAAAGGTCTCTGTGTACCAGCTTTAAAGAATCAGTCTAAGGCCCCATACACACGATCGGACATATCCGATGAAAACGGTCCGCGGACCATTTCCATCGGATATGTCCGATCGGGAGTTTGATCCGATGGCGTGTACACACCATCGGATCAAATTCCCCGCCGCGTCACCGCCACGTCACCGCACCAGGAAGTAAAACACTTCCGCGCATGCGCCGAATCCATTCGGCAGCGGCGCGGCGGCGGTGGGGGACGACATGTCTGCTGGTAAGTGTACTAACCAGCAGACATGTCGGGCGGACAGATCCCCACCGGATAGATTTCAAAGCTTGCTTTGAAATCTGTCGGGTGGACAAATCTGTCCGCTAGCCCATACACACGAGCGGAGATGTCTGCTGAAACGGTCCATCAGACCGTTTTCAGTGGACATATCCCCTCGTGTGTACGCGGCCTAAGTCTTCAGCCGGGTAGCATTGGGGCCCAGTTGTACCATTAGTGCACATGAGAATATTCCCTGTCAAGCCTGGAGGGCAGCAATAAGGCTACTGAATGCCTAAATGGTCTGTTTCTAAAGGGCTCCTCCTCTCCCACTGCAGCAGCTCACCAGTCCCAGTGATATTGCAGCTCACCATCCAGCCACATACAGATTAGTCCGCTTTCTATTCTGCACCCAGGTGACTCTGTGTTTTGGCACACCTGAAATTCTAAGAGTGGGTGAAGAGTTTTATCTTGTATGCTGGCTTGCCGGAGAGAAATCCGGGTTACCCATTACTGGTGGGAGAGGTTTGAAGTGATTACAACAGGACTTACTGACTGGAGGACAACCTTATGGTTATTCTTAATTACTGAATGTGATATTAAGAGTTAAACTCTTGACATGTGTACAGTTTTTTGGTATAAGGGAGTCTGTGAATCATGTACCTCCCATGAGTTTTGACTTTGACAGCAAATTGTAGTTTCATCCATGCACTTTTGAGGCCAATAGGAATTGAGTTTAAAGCGTTTGTTACCCCAACACTTCATATTCCTGATATGTGCCAGCTGTACCATGTACCTGTATGAAAAAGTATCCTGTTCTCTTTGTATTGCTTCCTTTATGTGAAATCTCTGGTGTTTCTGCTTTCCCATTAAAAACTGACCACACTAAGCAGGCGAGCACACAGTGGTCAGTTCTCTAGCTATTCTGGGAACTCATTATTCTCTCCTCCAATGAACAAACTTGTCCTGACATGCCCTCACTGCACAGTCATTCACTGGGAAGCTCAGTGTGCTGCTGCTTCTCCTCCCTCCAGCTCTTATAAAGCTGAGAACAGAGGGAATGTGGTCACATATAAAAAAGGGAAAAAAGGTATTCATAATGTCTATACAAAAACGTTTTGCCTTTCAGTTCTATTGTTCTATTTTAAACGGAATGGGTTGTTTCTTAAGGAGATCATTTAAAATCCCTTTAACACTTTCACTGCCAGAGCAGTTTTTTCTTTTTTTGCACATGTGTCTAAAAAAATGTTTAGGCCTGAAGATTACTCAAAATTCACAAACATTATGTATTTTTAGAAATCAGACACCCTAGAGAATAAAATAGTAGTATTTTTTATGTTGCATGTTATTCCTGCAAATGTCTAGGAAATGCAATATTTCAGTAAAAAACACACTTTATTTGATTTTTGATTTTAGGGCAAGCAAATGTAATAAACTACCCACATTTTTGGTAAAACATAGAGGTTGCACAGAGTAAATAGATACCCAACATGTCAAACCTTAAAGGGGTTGTAAAGGTTTGTCTTTTTTCACCTTAATGCCTCCCCCTCGTTTTACTTACATGAGCCAGTTTGTCTCCTCTCCACGGAGTCCTGGCTTTGATTGAATAGATAGTAGCGCAGCCATTGGCACCCGCGTCAAATCCAATGACGCGGGCGCCGGGGGTGGGGCCAAGTCATACACTCGGTGTCTGTGGACACCGAGTGTATGACTCAGGAGTGTGCCCGCAAGGTGACACCCTCGGGAGAGAGCTTCTCCAAGGGGGTTAGCCAATGCGGAGAGGAGCCGCGAGAGCCGCTGAGGGACCCCAGGAGAGGATGTTTGAGGCCACTCTGTGCAAAACGAGCTGCACAGTGGAGGTAAGTATGACATGTATGTTATTTAAAAATAAATAAAAAATAAACCTTTAGTATCACTTTAGAGCCGGTTCACACTTCCGCGGCACGACTTCGGTGGTGACTCTGCAAGTCGACTTGAGGACGACTTCAGAGGCGATTAGCATAACGACTTCTGTATAGAAGTCAATGCAGGTCGCCCTGAGCCGCCCCCGAAGTCGTGCAAGAACCTTTTCTAAGTCGGAGCGACTTGCGTCGCTCCTATTAGAACGGTTCCATTGCATTGAATGAGACGCGACTCGTCAGTCGCCCCAGTGTGAACCGTCTCTTAAGGTGATACTAAAGTCTTGTTTTCTTTTTAGTTAAAAAATGACAGGTTATACTTACCTGCCCTGTGCAGTGGTTTTGCTCAGAGCAGCCCAGATCCTTATCTACTCAGGTCCCTCTTCGGTGCTCCTGGCTCCTCCATGTTGAGTGCCCCCACAGCTAGCAGCTTTCTATGGGGGCACCCGAGCAGAGCCACAGCTCCCTGTACAGTATCCATTTAGACACTGACACCGGCCCCCTTTCTTATCCTCATTGGCTGACTGACTTTGATTAACAGCTGAGGGCGGGAGCCAATGGAGCCATACTGCTGTCTCAGACATCTAGATGGGGCTCAGGTAAGTATTAGGGGGTCTGAGGGAGCTGCTGCACACAGAAGGCTTTTATTCTTAAAGCGGAGTTCCACCCAAATTCGAAACTTCCGCTTAACCCACTCCTCACCCCCTTACATGCCACATTTGGCATGTAATTTTTTGGGGGGGAGGAGTGGGGGCTTCAGGAGGAGTTGGACTTCCTGTCCACTTCCTGCTTCCGCCGAGGGGCTTGTTAGGCGATTAAGCTTAATAGCCTACAGCAGCCCCTCCCTGTAGGCGATCGCATGGGACACTGACAGGTCCCATGCGATCGCCTATCCAATCAGCGGCGGGCCGCGCCGCTCGCGCATGTGCAGTGCCGCTCGCGCATGCGCAGTGGGTGCCCGGCCGTGAAGCCGAAGGCTGTCACGGTCGGGTGCCCACACTTATGATGAAGACGCCGGCCGGGGAGGGGGGGAGAGGAGAAGGACCCCCCGGCCGGTGCGTCGCTGCATCGTGGAGCAGGTGAGTGTGTGTTTATTAAAAGCCAGCAGCTACACTTTTTGTAGCTTCTGACTTTTAATAAACACTAAATGTGGCTGGAACACCCCTTTAATGCATACAATGCATTAGGATAAAAAACCTTCTGCCTTTACAACCACTTGCGTGTGCCCGTGAAATGACAACAAATGTCACTACCCTATATTTTCTATAGGCAACACTTCAAATGCCCCCCTACAGCTATCAGTTTAGTATTACAGAGGAGGTCTTGTGCTACAATTATTGCTCTTACTCCAGCGTTCTTGGCGATATGTACCATGTTTATTACAATCAATGTTTTCACGTGTAGGTGCTTTGAGTCTTCGGTGTTCACTCCCTCTTGCCCTCTCCTCATCTAGATAAGTTATTTTCATGAATTCCCCTGTCTGTTATAGGGTCTGTAAATGGGGGGGGGGGGGTCCTGTGACTCCCCCTGATCCTGTTACAGGCAGCGTAATCAATGAAAGAACTTTTCTCATTGGAGGAGAGGACAGGGAGTACCCCATCAGATCATCTTTAGTGCAGCTGAGCCTGGGAGTCTTGGCATGTAGACTGACCACAGTATCATCGATCAGCAGGCATGATTACTGTGGTCGGCACACTTAGGGGGGGACACAGGAACAGGCAGGATCAACCAGGTTTTTTACATCATACAACGGGACAAATGACACCACACAAGCGCTATGCGGTTTGACATGGGTTAAAGGAACAGAACGTTTTTTAGGGTTACAACCTCTTTAATGGATTCATCCTCCAGATGTCCTACTTAATCATTCTCATTTCTTTCACTGCTTGAAGAGTCTGTGGATATCAGATGTCTCAACTCAATGCTTTGATTAAAAAACAGTTTCCGACAATTTCTGTGTCATCTTAGCATTCATTTTATTGTATTATAAATTGTTTATTATTTATTGTTGCCATAGTGTGGTAGTTTAGGTTATTAAACTTCAGTTTACTAACTTACTAACTTCACTTACTGACGCTTTTAGTAAGCGTCTAGGGAAGGAACCTGAAAACGGGTTATGTAAGGACTGAAAGCTGACCAGACTGTTGTCAATGGAGAAAATCTGACAAGCAATTATCCTAAAAATAATATAGTTTACTAATCTAATACACCACAGTAATCATCTATTAAATCCCCCTCTATTATTGACAATACAGAGTTTCTGTCATGTAGTATTCATTCAGTCATAATAGCCACTGACTCTATTGTTTCTTGATTCAAACGGAAAAATAAAACGTCTTCTGCACCAAAGCAGCGACAACAAAACTGATATTATTCTCATTTCCTCCTGATCTGTACAAACCAGTCTGTCAGGTTCTCAGCAGGCAGCGCACAATCCCAGGGGGTTTACAAATGCCCATGAAAACATGAGGTAAAGGCAGTCATATGAGAAGAGGCACTGTCTACTATACCTCTCAATACAATAATGCAGTGTAAATAAAAAAAATGAATTTTATTTATTATTTATCCACAATGGAATGTATATTTTACTGAAATGCTCTTTTCCCCCCTATAGAATGAAGGATTTACTGTCTGGAATAACAAAATAAGGAATCAGGTTGGTCACCATGGGTTAAACATTTTTTTTTTCATATTTTTTCTTTAATAAATAGCTCCCACCTAAAATGTCATTTTAGCTAAACACTGCTTATCTATCTCCCCCTAGGCCCCAACTTACAAAACTTGCTGATAAACATATGCAGGTTGAGGATCTTTGATTTGTTTATGTAGGGTTGGGTGACCAGACATCCCCAGTTTCAGGGGACAGTCCCCTGATTGAGGACTCTGTCCCCGGACCAAGCCTGTCCCTGGTTTTGTCCCCAGATTGGATTTAAAGTCAGTGCAGAATTAAAATAAAAATGTTTTTAATTACACACCCCCTACTAGCATAGGGGGGTTGTATTTTTCCCATTATCTGTGCCCCTTTCTGATGATTATGTGTGGTCTGGGCGGAGGGAATATTTCTTCAGTTTTGGGCGCATGCCCATTCAGCTCCGCTCGCATGTTCTGCCTGGGCTCAAATCCTGGCCAGCCACCTGCTTATCTCCTTGCCTTCCCTGGTAGAGTGATCTTCCTCCGCTCCCCATCCAGTAGTAGCCGGGGCCCGGAAAGTAAGACTTGAGAGGCTGTGAGCAGGCGGAGAAGGGCAGAGAGTCGCTGATTGCCGCCATTACTAGTAAAGAAAAAATATGTCCCCGGATTTCATTTTAAAAATCTGGTCACCTTAATGTAGGGCCAATTATCAGTGCTTTAACTTCTTAACCACTTCAATACCCAGCCATAGACAATTGACGGCCTGAGATGGGATCTACCATCCTAAGTGGCTGTCAATTGACGGCCTGGGCTTTGCGGGTGGATATCTGAATGATGCCTGCAGCCAGAGGCATCATCCAGATATCCTCTTCTTCAGCCGGCGATTCTGCACGACGTAAGAACGATCATAACGGCGGTTCCGCTGCTTGATCGTTCTTACAGGCCGCGGAAGGGGACATCCCCCCCTTCCGCCGCCATCCGGTGCTTCTCCGGGCTCTTCCGTGCCTTCGGGGGCCCGGAGAACGAATCGTCAGCGTCGGCAGGAAGCATAGAGATGACTGGTGACCAGATGGTCACCAGTCATCTCTATGACCGTCGGAGGACCCGGGCGCGATGTGATGACGTCACGCCCGGGTCCCGTAAGTAAACAAAGCCGCGATTGCGGCTGTAAGCCACCATTCATGAGATCGGTGAATTTTTTTTCACCGATCACATGGTTTCCAGCCTGGAGGAGAGATGTGAGGTCTTATTGACCACGCATCTCTCCTTAAAGAGGACCTGTCACACACATTTCCTATTACAAGGGATGTTTACATTCCTTGTAATAGGAATAAAAGTGGAAAAAAAAATGAAAAAAAGTGTAAAAATAAATAAAAAATAAGAAAAAATAAAAATAAAAGATAAAAAAAATAATTAAAACGCCCCTGTCCTCGATAGCTCGCGTGCAGAAGCGAACGCACACATAAGTCCCGCCGACATATGTAAACGCTGTTTAAACCACATAAGTGAGGTATCGCCGCGTGCGTTAGAGTGCCAGCAACGAATCTAGCACTAGATCTGTAAATCTAAACTGGTAACCTGTAAAAAAAAAAGCGTTGCCTATGGAGATTTTTAAGTACCGAACTTTTGCGCATAATTAAAGTGTGACATGTTGGGTATCTATTTACTTGGTGTAACATAATCTTTCACATAATACAAAAAAATTGGGCTAACTTTACTGTTTTGTTATTTTTTTAATTCATGAAACAATTTTTTTTACAAAAAAAAGGCGTTTGAAAAATGATTGCGTAAATACCGTGCGAGATAAAACGTTGCAATGACCGCCATTTTATTCCCTAGGGTGTCTGCTAAAAAACATATATAATGTTTGGGGGTACTGTGTAATTTTCTAGCAAAAGAATGATGATTATTACATGTAGGAGAGAAGTGTCAGAATAGGCCCGGTATGGAGGTGGTATAAAAGCTCGGTATTGAAGTGGTAATAAGAGTTGTAAATAAAATAAAATAAATGTTGAAATGACTGTTTACAGGGTATAGAGACATAATAGTTAACTGATTCATTTTAAAAACAATTAAAAATAGATAAAAATCAATCATATAATGTACCTGTAGTTTTTAGTTTCGTTTTTGCATGTTGTGTCCAGCCTCTCTGCTGTACAGAGCATACAGAGCCACTGAGCCATACAGAGCAGTGATGGTTTGGAAAACAAAACTGATCCAAAGGGGAGGTGCTGTGGGGTTTTAGACACACAGTAATCACACATCATTGAAGTTAGTGACCACAGAGAGAAAGCTCCCAGCACTGTGGTTATCAGGAAACAGACAACCAGGAAGTGTTGGAGATCAGAGAAGAATTACAGCAACTTGAGAGCAAAGACGAACAATGAGGACATGAAAACAGCACTGCATTAAGGTAAAGGAAGCTATTAAGATAAAACAATGTTTTCCTTTACAAACCCTTTAACCACTTCAGCTCCGGAGGATTTACCTCCTTTTTTTGCAATATGGCACGGCTTTACTTTAATTGACAATTGCGCGGCCGCGCGACACTGTACCCAAATAAAATGTCTGTCCCATTCTTCCTACAAAAATATCTTTTTATTTGGTGGTTTTTGATCATCTCTGCCTACCTATTTTTTGTGCTATAAACAAAAAAGACTAACAATTTTGAAAAAGAAAAACAATATTTTTTACTTTCTGCTATAAAACATATCCAATAGAGGGAGCTGTGGTGGCTCAACGTGATTGGCACTGCGCTGACAAGCCATTCACCTCTGCAGCCAAGGGTTCGGATCCCGGTCTCGGCTACATGTGAATTGAGTTTGGTGGTCTCAGCCCGGCTCCCGGTGGGTGTGCTATGCAAGGTACGCCTGTGCTTAGTACGCCCACCCCTCCCCCCACAAAAACCACCACACTTGCACGCACACAAAATTGGTTTAAAAAAACACATGCACTTTGGCCATGCGGTCTCTTAAAATAAAGAGAGGCGAAGGACCTACGGGGCTGGCTGGGTGGGCTAGGCCCCCTCACTCCCCCATAGGGGGAGTCCCTCTGCCCCATTGGGGTCCCGTTGGGCCCCAGTTGGGCTCCCAAGAGGAGCAGGTAGGGCGGGGTGAGTGGGAGGCCCCCCTTCACACCCGCCATTGCCACCAGGGGCATGGAGAAGGATGGCGATTGCCTCCGGGGGGAGGGTCTGCCTACTCCCAACTCCTGCAGTCCGGCTCCTCTCTCTCGAGTTCACGCACAAAAATACACTTAAGAAAAAAAAAAAAAAGAAAAAAAAAACATATCCAATAAAATAAAAATAAAAAAAATCTAACTTCTTTATCAATTTGGACCAATATGTATTCTGCTACGGTACATGTTTTTGGTAAAAAAAATCCTAATAAGCGTATATTGATTTCTTTGCAAAAAAGTTATAGAATCTACAAACTATGGGGTATTTTTAGAATTTTTTTATTTAATTTTTACTAGTAACGGCGGTGATCGGCGACTTATAGTGAGACTGCGATATTGTGGCAGACAAATCGGGACACTAACTGACACTTTTTGGGGACCAGTGACACTAATACAATGATCAGTGCTAAAAGTTTGCACTGTATCTGTACTAATGACACTGGCAGGAAAGGGGTTAACATCAGGGACAAACAAAGGGTTAAATATGTGCCTAACGTGTTACTGTGTACACAATGTGCTGTTTCTAAGCAATATGCTGTTTTTTATTTCCTGGGCTCTCTTCAGGAATGTTCGGGGGCCCATCAGCGGGTGCCAGCGGGTGCCAGCAACCAATCAGAATCCGACACCCGCTGATTGGTAGGTGCTGCAGCCAATCGCAGCACAGCCGGCGGCTGCAGGGCTGCGCTCCCTACCTTGCCGTGTGAGCTACGTACAGGTACGTGACTCTGTACAGAGCACCCACCCTGCCGCAGAATATATGCAGTGGGCGGTCATTAAGCGGTTAATGATGGAAGGTAAAACAAACCTTAAAGGGTCACTAAAGGATTTTTTTTAGCTAAATAGCTTCCTTTACCTTACTGCAGTCCTGGTTTCATGTCCTCATTGTTCGTTTTTGCTGTAATCCTTCTCTGTTCCGGACACTTTTTGGTTGTCTGTTTCCTGATGAAAAAAGTCATGGGAGCTTCTCTCTGTGGTCTCTCATCAAGGAGGTGTGATTACTGTGTGTCTAAAACCCCTCAGAACCAATCAGTTTCATTTTAAAAACAAACACTGCCATGTATTGGCTCTGTGTCTCTGTACTTCACAGAAGCATGAAACTAGATGAAAAACGAAACTGAAACTGCAGGCACATTATATGATTGATTTTTATCTATGTTTTGTAATTTTTAAAAGGAATCAGTTAACTATTATGGGCCAGATTCAGGTAGATGAGAGCATCTTTGCTCCAGAGTAACGCTTCTCATTTACGTTACTCTGACGACCCTTTCAGCGCAAGTACTGTTATTCACATAGCAGTTGCGCGTAAACTTGCGCCAGAGTAACGATAATGCGCTGGCGTAACCCGACGCAAGGGGAAGTGGGTGTGATCATATGTAAATGATGGGCGGAGCCCAGCGCAGAGGCTTACGTTCAGCACATCAACCACGGAGCATGCGCAGTGAGTGAGGCTCCACTCGCCCCCTTTGTGCGCATGCTCACAACTTCCGTCGGCACCACTTCACGGGAAACGTCAGCGCAATGCCTTCCGTTGGGCGTTTAAATGCGCCCGTAGAAGCGCCATTTCAGCACTAAAGTATATCCTGCTCCCTCTCCCCGCAGTGATGTTACTTTTGTTCTGAGATGGCTGCTCCCGTTCCCCGCAAACACACAGGAGAAAGCTGAACTTTAATGGCCAGGAGCTGTCAGCCGTCATCTCGGCTATGGAGACCTATGATGTCTTCCTACATGGCTGTAAAATTTGACAGACAAGCATGGACAGAGGTGTTGTCCTGCAAGTGGGGGTGCTCAGCTAGCTGTTATCGTCGGTAACGCTGCTGTAGCTGCTCTCCTGCTGACCTGTGGCCATCTGGAGTAAAGATAAAGCAGCCTTTTGTAGAAATAACTTTGCGCCGGACGGACGAGATACGCGCGGCGCATGTAGCCACCGTATGGTGCTAATCCGTTCGTGAATTGGGAAAAATCCCTCATTTGCATATTTGCAGGGGAAATCAATAGACGCGACTGATGCGCCAAGCGAAATTAAGCGCTGACGATACTCTGGCGTCGGAACGTTCCGCCGGTCGCAAATGGCCCGTTATTGGGCGCATCTAGTTTGGTGGGTACGGGCACATAGAAACGACGGCGCATCTTCACAGTTACGCGGCGCATATCGAAATACTCCAGCGCAAGTGTTGCTGAATCTGGCCCATAGTGTCTATACCCTGTAAACCCTGTAATTTCAGCAAAAACATTTTTTACAACTCCTTTAAAGTGGTTGTAAACCCCCCTGCGACATTTTTACATAAAGGTAAGCTACAATAAGGCTTACCTACATGTATTGAAAATATTTTCAATACATATAGGTAAGCCTTATTATAGTGCAGTGAAGAAAGTGGCAGCTCCTATGCCCGTGTGCGGCATGTGCAGAAGTACCAAACTGCCTATTAAACTTCATTGATCTCGGCTCGTCATGTACGTGACCGCGTTCTTGAAGGTCAGAATTTCCGACAAGATTTGTGTGACCGTGTTAATGCAACACAAGTTTGAACCAACATTCCGTCAGAAAAAATCCACGGTTTTCTTGTTGATGAATTTTTGATCGTATGTACGCGGCATTAGCCACAGTTTTTCATTGTGAACCGTTAAAACATTCCAGCCACCGCTGTCCTAACAACCAATGATGTTACTGACGAGTTGCAGCCCGAGTGTACAGACTCTCCTTTCAAAAGAACCGCGGTTCTCTTGAAAGGAAAGAACGCAGTGACGTCATCTCCTATGACAAGCATGCGCTCATCACATTCGATGCTGTCACCGCCATCTTGCTGCACCCTACCTAGTCCTAGGAAGCTACCGCGCATTCGTCAAAGTCATTTCGAGCATGCGCGGGTTTCCGCGGCGACCAGGTAAGTATACACACTCTTGGGTTTCTCGGCAGGAAAACTGCCGAGAATCTCACGACGAGAAAATAGAGAACATGTTCTCTATTTTTCTCATCTAGATTCTCTGCAGTTTTCTTGTCGAGAAACCTGAAAGCCTCGTACAGGCGGCATACACACGACAGAGGTTCTCGCTGGAAACCAGCGAGAACCTCGCTGGAAGCTGCATTCCAGCGAGAACCTCGGCCATGTGTACGCTCCTGGCACGCTCTCTTTTTGCTCGACAGCCCGCCTGGATGAATGGCTGGTTGCCATTTCCGACAGGGCGGGTCGCCGATTTCGGCGGCCGGCAGAGAACCTCGACGGGCGGAACGATGTGTTCTGCCCGTCGAGGTTCTCTGCCGTGTGTACGCGGCTTCACACGCTCTGCCAGCAGTTTTCTTGCTGGTTCTTGCCGAGTAAACCGAGCGTGTGTACGAGGCTTAAGGGAGAGAAACTGAAGGAAAAGAGATGCTGGAATACTAGTCAGTATCAGTGTGCAAAGGTGTGTTTGCTTGGAACAATAAATCACCTCTAACGTTGGGTGTCCTATGTGTGAGGATGTTGCTGCGATATCTAAAACTGTTAGTCACTTTCAGGGGCGGACTGACAACTCATGAGGCCCCCAGGCAATAGAAGATTATGGGGCCCCCCGGGCTTACAGATGGCCACCACGCCAGGAGGCAGTGCAGAGGCGGGGAAGCTAAAATCTCTGGATTTTCACATCAAAAGCATGTCAGTTTTGGACATATCAGGGATAGATGTAAAAAAAACACAGATTTTTACATACTGTCCCTAGTTTTACTGAGCCTGGCAACCCTAATGGGGCCCCCTAGTGGCATGGGGCACTCAATGGTCAGTCCGCCCCTGGTCACTTTTTTACATTTTAGAATTGGGTGTTTTGAGATTGTGCAGAATTTTAAAGAGTGCATTGACTGGAAAAAAGTTGAGAAACACTGTTCTAGTTACATGAGTCCTGGCCAATGAAGAAGCTTTTCCTATTCTAGTCATACAAAAACATATACGTACCTACACAAACTGGCTGATCTGAAAAAAATGTATTCATTAAGTGGAAATGTATCAAATAGCCCATGTCTATAGGACCATTGTATCAACCAAGTAGCCAGTTCACCAAGCATTCAGAAAAAGAGACTAGGTTCTAATCCAGTGTTTCTCAACTCCAGTTCTCAAGGCGCCCCAACAGGTCATGTGTTTGGGCTTTCCATTATTTTGCACAGGTGATTTGATCCGTTTCACTGCCTTAGTAATTACCATAGCTGTTTCATCTGAGGGAAATACTGAAAACATGACCTGTTGGGGTGCCTTGAGGACTGGAGTTGAGAAATTGCTCTATTCATTGTAAAGTCTAAAGTCATCACTTAAAGTGGATCTGCACCCTCAAAAGAAAAGTCCCTCCTTTCCACCCCTCTCTCCGCTCTGCTGCACAAAGTTCACTCCTTTATTTGTTATTACCTTTTTTCAATTAAAAGGTCCGATCCTGCCCCCCACACATCATTAGCCTAGGCAAATGACATGCACTTTTCTTCCTGTGCCAGCTGGGATTTGCACATTACATATCCCAATAGGCATTATCTATGATCACAAAGGTGGAGGGAGTGGCGGGCCAAGCGCTGCGTCATCAGGAGGCCCACCTGCTGAACCCGGAAGAGCCAGCAGCCTCTCAATCATATAACAAGGAAGATGACAGCGTGGGACTCGATCAGTGGAGGAAGAGAAGAGGATCTCAGCAGGACAGCGTGGGCCTGCAGGGTGGGTGAGTATCTAAATGGTTCAGAGACTGCAACCTGCTAAGCAGGGATAAAAAAAAAAAAAAAACATAAGGGAGAGGGTAAAGATCTGCTTTAAACATGAAGCTATTTTTTTTCATCTGCCATGCATTCCAGAAAAAAATGTATATGTCAACGTTAAATTACAACTAAAGGCTCTTGTATGGCAATCTAAAAAGTATAAAATCCAGGTACTACGTGAAGCACAAGCCTAATAAAGTTGGCAAAAACACTTTCTTTACATTCCCCTACTGAATCAAATTCTTCTTTATTTATGTCCCACATGCCCCTCCTCCCAGACACTGCAGCACAGTGTGGGCATTTGAGCAACAGAGCAATGCTTTCAGTCTAGAAAGTGGTAGGCAGAACTAGATGTGGATAAGATCCAAATGACAAACTACAGAAAAAGCTGTAACAAGACCCCCCCCCCATGCAACATATTGCATGGTTGCAGGGAAACTACAAGAAAACTAAGTGCAGATGCACTTATAATTAGGTGCTGCAGCACATATTTTTTAATGGGAGAACATAACTCTACCTTAACTATAGGGAGGGTGCCATTTTCTTTAATGGTCACTGTGACATCATACTAACATGACTAATACATTTTTTGTAATTGACAGGAGCCCATTTTATCCCTCCCATAGGGGCCTACCTAAACCATACTGGGGTCATCTGGGCTGCTGTGACATCACTGGTACTACCACGGTAAATGTATCCTCATATCCTCAGCCCCTAACTTCTCCACCTTCAGGAGATCCCTGAAAACTCATTTATACTCATTTATACAGGGAAGCCTACCCCACACCCACCTAACAATTATCCTGGAGTAATTTTCTCAATATCATTTTTTTATCCGGATTACGCGTAGGAGGATAGTTGGTTAATGGGAACTCTACTGTCAAACAACATGATATAGTAGATGCCTATGGACACATATGTGACTCTTCTCACTAATACAATGATGTCCTGTCTAGAGCACTGCTCTCCTCTCTTCCTGGTCTCACAGGAGACACTAAGGCCTACTGCTGTCAGACACTAAGGACTACTACTGTGATGAGGGAGGGCATGGCTCATCAGTGCTGTGTGTCTATGGCCACATCCCGGCTCAGGAGCACACATGCATGGGTTCCCCCATAGCACCCAGCTTGCTAAGGAGGCACCTAGAGAAACGAGGAGCGAATAGCGCCAAAGGGGAAGACTGCTACATCCCGGCTCAGGAGCACACATGCATGGGTTCCCCCATAGCACCCAGCTTGCTAAGGAGGTACCTAGAGAAACGAGGAGCGAATAGCGCCAAAGGGGGAGACTGCTACATCCCGGCTCAGGAGCACACATGCATGGGTTCCCCCATAGCACCCACCTTGCTAAGGTGGCAGAGGAGGAGCAAATAGCGCCAAAGGGGGAGACTGCTAAAGAAGAGGTACAGGACCACTCTTTGCAATATCATTTCACAGAGCAGGTAAGTATAATATATTTTTTATCTCGGCGGCTATTGCCGGCAATGGCATCATCCGAATCGATGGGACGCAGCATTTATGGCACCGCACTGATTCCCAAAAGTAGTTTCTGATTTAAATAGACAACTGTGCAGAAACACAGATGTCTCTAAAAATCGCCCCCAGAAGTCAGGATTGACATGCAGGAATAACTCACACAATTTCATTCCTGCTGTCAGTGTGAACCTAGGCTTAGTATCACTTTAATCTCAGAACTTTTTATATTGAGGGTATAAAGAGTCTACATATTCAAAACTGCACATCAATCACTACTTGCTAATTGTAACCGTGTACAGCAAGGAGACCAAAAAGCAGATATGTTTTTAAATTCCTAGTTTCCTCAGTGCATCATTATTGTCATACCTCATTGACAATCATAGTAACTGCAAGCCTAAGGCTGGGTTCGCACTATTGTGATTTGGAATGCGGGTTTTCCCCGCATCCAATTCGCATGTCAGAAAACTGTGACTGCCTCTTAATGGAGGCGGCTCACACAGCTCCAGGGACGGTTGAGAAGCGGATGTCTTGTGCGTCTTCTGGTCCATTTCAGGTCTGAATTCAGCCCTTAATATGGACCGAAATCGGACATGAAACAGTGAACAGGGACACACCGGACCCCAGCTGTGAGCCGCTCCACACAGCAGCCTGAAGCTAGATGTACTTTATATAGCAATGACCGGTATGGCAATCTTTGTGACTTTTACATTTAAACCATTTAGCCTTATAATTTGACGGAACTGCACACATTTATGGCAATACCTCCCACACAGAACCTACTGTACCTAAATGAAATATGCCATCAAAGTACGGGCGTCTGGAAAGTATGCAATATACACAAAGTTATACTGTATCACACACCACATTAAAAATCTATTTTTGCAGCACATTGCTTTTCAATCCAAGCATTGAATTATTATTTTTTTTTATGTGCTGTATGTCCCTTTGCAGTTTTGTTGGCTTGAGGAAATTCCAGAAACCTATAATCCCCAGAAACATGCCTTTAGTGAATTGGAAAAAAAAAAATGTAAGAAAGTAAATATTGCATTGCAACGCAAATACAATATACAGAAATACTTTTGTTTGTAGAGCTTTTTTTTGTTCATTATGTTCTGAAACAAGTTAACAATATGTTAACAATATAAAAGAAATAAAAAAAATATTGAGACATTTCTATGTAAAGGGGTTGTGAATGATTCGAAATTCCCATTACCACACTTGCTTTGTCTAATTTTTATGTATAATACACAAACAATGTGACTGTAAATGAAAAATATCTTTATATAGCTGGCCTTTCATGTGGTAAAATAATATGGCTTGTAAAATAACCATAATAAAGGGAATGTGTTTGCAGATTTACTCTAATATTGCCTTGTTGGCATGTTTCTGGGGATTATAGGTTTCTGGAATTTCCTCAAGCCAACAAAACTGCAAAGGGACATACAGCACATAAAAAAAAAAAATAATTCAATGCTTGGATTGAAAAGCAATGTGCTGTAAAAATAGATTTTTAATGTGGTGTGTGATACAGTATAACTTTGTGTATATTGCATACTTTCCAGACGCCCGTACTTTGATGGCATATTTCATTTAGGTACAGTAGGTTCTGTGTGGGAGGTATTGCCATAAATGTGTGCAGTTCCGTCAAATTATAAGGCTAAATGGTTCTGGGTGGAAGGTATATGAATTATAGGAGGGTTCAGTTTAGGACTGTTGGTAGGTGTGTCATTTGAGGACTGTATGATATCTGCAATGCCAATGCAAAACTGTGATAAACACTAGAAGAACATCGCTACATAAATATTGTTTGCAATCTCTTATTTTCCCAGGGATGCATTAGTCATAAATATGCTAACGTTCTAATGTAAAAAGGTTTTGTTTTACATTTTACATTTCTGATCTATGGCAAGTCACTTTATCTGTCAGTTTCCTAGGCAGCAGTAGTTTTTGTAAGCTTGGCAAAGCACAGACAATCAAAGCACATAGAAATATCTAAGAACAATGCCGCAAAGCGAACTACATTGTGCTCTTGATGTTTTTATGCCACATGAAAATTCAAATTGAACCATACAGAAAAAAAAAAAAAATCAAGGACTCATAACTTGCCTGGTTGACATTATACATGTTGTGCCTCAAAGGACTAAAGTGTCAGGACTCGGATGAGACTAAAGCCTGGTACACACGCTCGGTTTTCTCGGCAAGAACCAGCAAGAAAACTGCCGAGTATACCGAGCGTGTGTACGAGGCTTTGAGGCTTCTCGTCAAGAAAACTGCCCAGAATCTCAACGAGAAAAATAGACAAAATGCTCTCTACTTTCCTTGTCGTGATTCCCAGCAGTGTTTTCCTGCCAAGAAACCCGAGTGTCGGGGGGGGGCGTGGCCAGCGCGGCATGTGAGCAGACGCGTCTTCACAGAGCTCCCTCGTTGATCCTTAATTAAAATCCGGTTTCCGGCACACTAACCTGCTCGTTTTTCCGCTGATCAGCCCTGGGAACGTTCCCTCAACACCCGGCCGACACTCTGCTGCCATCGGAGGGCATGATGACCCGAGGACAGAAGGGAGAGAGCTCGAAGCAGGATCCCCAATATGGCGCCGCTCCACCATCAGCGCAGAAGGCGCGAACGGGAGATAAGGCCAAGGAGGGGGTGAGTAAGCAGTCCAAACACCCTGAGAAGACCTCCGGAGAGCCCCCCAAAGATATGAGGTATTATGCCCTGAAACTGGTTGGGAAATCAGACCTACCAGCAGCGCGGCCCCTGGATGATGATGGCGCCACTAGGGACAGTGACATGGAGGAGGGGGAGGAAATGCTGGGGGCCGGCGCCATGATGGCACAGAGTCAGGGCAGCCCAGACCTACAGGAGGAAGATGAGGACCCTGAGCTTGATGGGGGTGAACAACCCACGCTGGCTGGCATACTGAAGGCTGTGAATAAATGTACAGCCTCTGTGAACTGTCTGAGAGCTCGCTTTGGGGGCCTAGAGGAGCAGGTCTGCCTAATCCGACAGGACATGCAAAAGATGAGGGAGAGAACCACCGCAGCTGAAAGCAGAATAAGTGACATAGAGGATAAATTACCCCCGCTGATCAGGGAGGCTCAATCTGCTGCGAGGATGGCCAGGGCAGTGGATATGAGGGCAGAAGATTTTGAGAACAGGCTCAGACGCAACAATGTGCGCATAGTGGGGTTGCCGGAGAAGGTGGAGGGCCGGGACCCCACGCGGTTTGTTGAACAATGGATGGTGGATGTGTTCGGCAAAGATGCTTTTACCCCCCTATATGCGGTTGAGAGGGCTCATAGAGTACCGACCAGGCCTCTCCCACCTGGGAATCCCCCCCGCCCGATGCTGGCCCGGTTGCTAAACTACAGGGACAGATTAATAATACTGAGGCTGGCCAGGGAAAAGAGAAATATTCAGTTTAATGGCACCCGGGTCTCATTTTACCCTGACTTCTCCGCTGCAGTCCAGAAGAGCCGGGCGCGCTTCACTGAAGTTAAAAAACGCCTGCAGAAACTACAAGCTCCATATGCAATGCTGTACCCGGCGAAACTCAGGATTATATTGCGGGGACAGGCCCATTTCTTTGAACATCCTGCTGAAGCCTCGGATTGGCTAGATGCTAATGCGGGCGCGCTGCGCTAGGCCCAGAGATCTCCTGAACATGATGATTGAACCACCAGATGTAAGCTAGTTGAGCTGTATTGAGTTTTCCTTGCTTGAGGAACCTGCCGGAAACGTACAATGATTCTTTCTACTAAATGTGAGTTCGGAAATGTGATTAATGATGCCACTCCACCCTGTGAAGTTGGCCAGTGACTGTACAGCCACATTTGATGGCCCAGTTGAAGGTTTGCGGGATCGGTTGTCCCAGTTGTGGAGGGACTGCCCGTTGGCTCCCCAGAGGTTGGTACGACGACAAGCCCCTATGCGACAGGGCTCTGCGTGTCCTACCGAAGCACCGTTGTGCGATTACAGTTCCTGTTATGCGATGGACTCCCCCGGAGCGGATACTTCCTACTACTTGCGGAGTGGCTTCCCGAATTCCTTTTTTGCCCAGCGAACTGCTCTATCCCTACTTGCACCCCAATATGTTGTGACATTCACGGCCACTGGGAGGGAGGTGGGGTGGGTCGTGGGTGGTGGTTATCCCCCTGATGGATGTGTGTTTGACCCCCCCTGATGGCAGTGGTTAAGATACTCTCCTGGAATGTCAGGGGGCTGCAAGACCCTCTTAAACGCACTATGGTTTCGACCTTACTGAGGGCCAGGCTGCCGGCCATATGTGCCCTACAAGAGACCCATCTCACTGTTGACTCATTGTCATGCTTGAAATACCGGTGGGTGGGTCAAAGTTACCACTCCACTCACACCTCATATTCTAGGGGTGTGAGTGTGCTGATACATTGCTCGATCAAATACGAGGAACTGAGCTCCGAGATTGACACTGACGGTAGATATGTGTTTTTACTATGTAAGTTGTTTGCTTTCAAATGTATTCTTGCCTTTGTGTATATACCACCCCCGTATAACAACCAGGTACTGAGGGAATTGGTGGAGTTCCAGGTGCGGTTTCCAGAGGTGCCATTGTACGCCTTTGGGGACTTCAACTGCTGCACAGACCCTCAGTTGGACAGACACCCACAGGGGGGAGGAGGGAGGAAAGTGACCCGTTCTGCCCTGAGTAGATTCATGGAGGAGGTGGGGTGGGGAGACCCGTGGAGAGCCAGGAACCCGGGTGTGAAACAGTTTTCCTGCTTCTCCAAGAGTTACTCCTCTTTGTCTAGGATTGATCTGTGTCTCTGCTCACACGCGGCTGAGCGATATATTGGTGAATTGGTGTACGCTCCTAGGAGTGTGTCAGATCACTCTCCATTGGTGACTTCCTTAGATGTGCGTCCCCCTTCTGCGGGGGCCAAGGCCCCGTGGAAGATGAACGCCTTTTGGCTGAATCTCTTCCCTTCGCATGAACACATAGAATCCTGCATTTCGGAGTTCTGGCGTATTCATGCTGTATCGGAGGACATAGCGGTGACCTGGGAGGCCTTTAAGGCAGTTCTCAGGGGCCTGTTTATTACAGAGATCCAAGCCATTAAAAGACAGACAAGTGCTCAGAGGGAGGATATAGAAGTGATGGCCGGGAGGTTGGAGGACGCCTTCATTGCTGACCCATCTGATACCAGTAGGGAGGCGTGGCTCTCGGCGCAGGACGCGCTGTACCGAGTCACGTCCTCAGGGGCAGAGAAGAAGCGCTTCTTTCAGAAGGCGGCATTCTATGAGGAGGGTGAGCACACTGGTCGCATGCTGGCAACTATTGCCCGTTCTCAGCAGATGTCCCCTTCCATTGGGGCATTGCGCACCCGGGCCGGTGGGTTGACTAGTTCCCCAGACCACGTACTATCTGAACTTGTGAGTTTTTATTCCTCTCAATATGAGTCCCGTCAAGCGTACTCGCTTGACTCCCTGGCTGAATACCTGGACCCGGTTCAGCTCCCAGTTTTGTCGGCCTCAAGCAGAAAGATGCTTGACGTCCCCCTCTCTCTGGGGGAACTGCAGGCGGCAACCAGTCTGTTCCCTAACTCGAAGGCCCCTGGGGATGACGGCCTCCCAGCGGAGGTGTACAAGCAATATGGGGAAACAATGCTCCCGCACCTCTTAAGGGTGTTTAATGAGGCAAAAAGGACCGGTACGCTACCACGATCTATGTCTAGAGCCAATATAGTGTTAATTCTGAAGCCAGATAAGGACCCTCTTGACCCAAGTTCATACAGGCCGATTTCATTACTACAAAATGATGTTAAGATCCTTGCCAAAGTTCTGGCGGTCAGACTAAACAGTGCCATCTCTACCATAATTCACTCCGACCAATCCGGATTAATGCCCCAAAAATCGACGGCAATAAACCTGCGGCGACTTTTTTTGAATATCCAGTCCAGAGCGGATAACATGGGAGACAGAGCTTTATTGTCCCTAGATGCCCATAAGGCATTTGATAGTGTCGAATGGGAGTTCCTATGGGCGGTGATGCGGAAATTCGGGTTTGGCGACAATTTCATTGCGTGGGTACAGCTCTTATACTCATCCCCCATTGCTGCTATACGGGAGTGGGGAAGGGTATCACACACCTTTTCCTTACACAGGGGTACACGACAGGGGTGCCCTCTGTCCCCCCTCCTGTTCGCCCTAGCCATAGAGCCCTTGGCTGCAATAATCAGAGCAAGCCCCTCGATCCGGGGATTCCAATACGGTGATTTACATCAAAAGATCATGCTATATGCGGACGACACCATGCTTCTCCTAGGTGATACCTCGGCTTCGCTGTCGGAGGCCATGAGGGTCGTCCGGATCTTTGGAGAATACTCGGGGTTGGTTATTAACTGGACGAAATCCTCCCTCCTGTTACTAGATCGAGACCCCTCCCTATCCCCAGCGACTGTGCAAGACATTCCTGTCTCCAGGTCGTTTCGGTACCTTGGTGTTCAGGTTACTGCTTGCTTGCTGGAATACGTTAATCTTAATCTCACCCCCCTGATTAACAGATGCCGCGACCGGGTCAAGGTGTGGAGTAGGCTCAAGCTATCCCCTGTAGGTAGAGTAAACTTGATAAAGATGATCCTCATGCCACAGTTGCTATATGTCCTTCACAACTCCCCAATGGTCATCCCCCTAAAGAAATTCAGAATTATCAATTCTGTCTTCCGTTCACTTATATGGCTTGCTAAGCCCCCGAGGGTTAGGCTTGAACAGCTCCAGCGACCGAAGGATGCTGGCGGGTTGGCGTTGCCCAATCCCTGGATCTACTATTTAGCCTCCCAAATGCAACATATTGCACGACTCGTGAGGCCCGAACGGGACCGGGAACTGAATTTGTGGGACTCCTCTGTCCAGCTGCTCAGCTTCACCACTGGGGGGGAGGTGGCGGAAGGTCTAGAGGCCCTACGGTACACTAAGTCTAACAAACTCTTCCCCACGTATGTACTGATGCAGAAGACATGGAACAAGGTTAGAATGCTACAGGGGGTGACGGGGTTCACTAAGTACAGCCCTATTTGGGACAATCGGTATTACAGAGAACTGGCTAAAATACCTTATGGCTCTAAGTGGAAACAATATGGCATTACCCTTATGACCCATGTGATTAGGGATGGTAGGCTTAGGCCATTCCAGGAGCTTAGTGCAGACTTTCGTTTGCCGGCCTCTATGCACTTTTATTACCTTCAACTTAAGCATGCAGTGGGCGCTCAGGGAGAAGCAGATATCTGGTCCCTGGACCCAGCACCTGTCTTCAACTATCTATTTGGGGTCGACACGTACAAGGGCTTTATATCAAGTTGCTACTCTATGCTTCTGAATCTCTTCCTACCGGATGCCCCTTTGAGGGCAATGGCCCGGTGGGAACAAGATGTGGGAGCATTTGAGGAGGGACAGTGGGAGGAGGTGATGCAGGCAGTTCCTGTGTGCTCCTTGAACGTTGCACACAGACTGTCGCAACTTTACATTCTCCTGAGAGTACACTACACACCAGCTAGACTGGCACGAATGGGGCTGGGGGTTGACCCCATCTGCGTTAGGTGCTGCAGGGATCATGGTGATCTTATTCACCTACTATGGAGATGCCCGAAACTGCATCTCTACTGGACGAAGGTCATTGATACCCTTAACGGGGCTTTTCAGATACAGATACCACTAGATCCCAAGATCTGCCTGCTGGGAATATGCGACACCTTGACGGTGGAGAATGGTTCTGGGCAGGCGATCTGTAGAGCCCTATTTCAGGCCCGCCTGATGATACTAAGGCACTGGAAGGACACCGAACCCCCCACTGTGCACGAATGGTCAAACAGATGGGGGTCACATTAAGGCTGGAAAAAATAATATTTCAACATAGAGGCACTGACTCTAAATTTGAAAAAGTATGGGCCCCTTGGCTTGACGTCCCGGGTCTGGCCCCGATTGATTTGGTATATGATCGGCTATTCTAGAGTTGTGGGATGGGAGTGGGCCCCTGGGCTATAACACTATACAGAATGCTGACTGTGTGCGGTATCACATCTAGGCGTAGAGGGGTGGAGGCTTGTGCTGGAGTTACTGTATATGAGATGCCGGGGGGGCGAGTTGGGGACACACATTTGTATGTAAAGTTTTACCATGTCTTTTTCTTATTTTTCTTATTTTGGGTGTGCTGCGCCACACTCTCCTGACGGTATATGTCTGCTCTGGAGCTCATCGCTGGTATTGTTATTTTTGTTCAATAAAAACCTTTGTTTGAGGAAAAAAAAAGAAACCTGAGTGTCTGTATACTTACCTGTCTCCGTGGAAGCCCGCGCATGCTCGAAATGACTTAGACGCATGCGCGGTAGCTTCCAAGGGCAGTGTACTTTATGACGTCACGTGTTCTTGCCATTCAAAAGAACGGCGGTTCTTTTGAATTGAGTGTGTGTACACTTGGCCGGCCAGAGATTCTTGCCAAGAATATCATCAGGAAAAACAATGTTTTTTTCCTGACCAGATTCTGGCCCGTGTGTACAGGGCTTGACACCAAGAAGTGCAGAAGGCTGATTCTTAGGCCACGTACACACGATCAGATAGGTCCGATGAAACTAGTCTGCAGACCAGTTTCATCGGACCAGTTCAATGGTGTGTACGGCCCATCAGACCGTTGTCCGTCGGACCAAAGTTTTAAAACTTGCTTTAAAACCTGTCTAATGGACACCTGTCCATCGGATAGGTTCGATGGTTACTACACAAAAGCATCGGACCAAAAACCTGCGCATGCTCAGAATCAAGTCGATGCATGCTTGGAAGCATTGAACTTTGTCTTTTCATCACGTCGTTGTGTTCTACGTCACCGTGTTCTGGTCTGATCGAATTTTGGTCCGATGGTGTGTATGCACATCAGACCATCAGACAAGTTAAGAGTTGTCTGATGAAAACGGTCCGTCGGACAAGTTTCATCAGACCGGTCTGATCGTGTGTACAGGGCCTAACAGAAACGTGAAAAAAATAAGCACACCCCATGTAATTTTTTGACTTTTTTAAACATTTTTAAACAAGCTAACATCATATCAGATCTTCATTCAAACAGTGTTTACAGATAAACATAGCTCCCAACTGTCCCTCATTTAAAGGGACTGTCCCTGATTTGGAACAATGTCCCTCTGTCCCTCATTCCTCCTCATTTGTCCCTCATTTTGGTCTGATCTATATAGTTGTATATAAAAGTGCACTACTTATTCAGCAAAAAATGTTTCACAGTGCTAAACCTTTCATCCAATTTCTAAATCAATGCATTTCTAAATTCCAAAAGCCAAGTTAAAGGAATAGTAGTGGTAAAAAAGCACCAATCCTTTTTTTTTTGTACAGTTCTTCTTTAACCACTTGTTAACCACCCGCCGTCAAAAGACGGCGGGAGGAAGACTCTGTTATTCTGGGTGGACATCATATGTCGTTGCGCCTTTAAAAGCCACTAGGGGGCCCATGATGGCCGGCAGGCACCTGCGATTGCCCAGTAAACCCCAACCCCACCCTCCCCACCCCCCCAACTGGGACTTGGCAAAATTTTCCCCGGTGACAAAAAAGTTGGGAACCACTGCTGTAAATTGCTTCCAGCGTTGTTATTTTGAATTTTTTTCCTGGAGGCTGCCATTTTGCAGAAGCCCAGAGCCCCTGAACAGTAGTAAATCATAAATTGGAACCAAACCCATCAATTTAACAGTTTCAGAAAACGTACATGTCTGAAATGCTGGTGTAGCGATACCCCCGAAGGGGCTGCTGGTAATAGAATGGGATGGCACATTACCTCATGGGTTCTTCCGAACGTCTAGGGGTGAATGATGAATGCAATAGTAGAAAAAGGAATGTCCGCAAAGGAATGTCTTTTTATGTGCTCTTTATTACCCAGCCGGGTAAAAACAGTAAACAGGTGATGAAAGGGACAGATGAAGGTTGGAAGGAGAATAGCAGATTGAGGCATACAATAGGGAAACTGTCCTGCTTCAACAACACTTAGGTTTCCTTCGCCACTCCAGCCAGAGTGGGTATAGCGTACCTGGACAGACCTCTCTCACCGACCTGGCAGCCAGAGTATCGCTCGGAACTTAGGGAGATGTCTCTGCCACAGACCCTCTCTGGATGATCGTCAGGGAAACGCCTCTGCCACAGGCCTTCTCTGATTAAAGATACAGAGGTAGCCCTCCTAAGTAAAGTTTCGCCTGGATCTTCTTCTTAACGTCGCCCAGGTACCGACTGAAAGAGGAGTAAATCCTTCAGTGTCCAGTACCTTGATCCCCGGTGGTTTGTCTAAATCCTGTTGGACCGCCAGCCTCTCATTGCTGTATACCAGCGACCTGAAGGGCTCCAATCCCAAGCCCTAACCAAATTTGATGCCTGATCTCCAGCTATTAATCCGCAGACACAATTCTGGAGTATGCTGAAAAGACGAACTGCAGCAGCCCTGGGAACTCTGATGCCAGATTCATATCTCTGCTGGGGTGACTGAAGTCTGATATCCTGATCCTGATTGATTCTCAATGAAGGTTTGGATGTCCCAGACTTAAGGAAGCATCCCACTGCTTGCTACCAATGTAAAGGAATGTTCCTCACTCCGCTTGATTGATTACATCAATATATCGCTTCCTAAGCTCTGGAACACAAAATCAGTAAGTTACCCCAAGAACTAGGCAGTACCAGTTTTGGAGTAAACCAAAATAAGAATTGTTTATTTGAGCTAGTATACAGGCTTTTATACACTTGAGAAGGACATTCCCCCCTTCTGATCATATTATCCTAACAATACAAACTACACACAGGAATATAATTACAACAACAGACATCTACTATAAATATGACGTCAATTAACCCCCTGAATTACTCAGAGGTCTGACCTTCCATCTTTTAGCTCACAAACTACAATTCACATTATCACACAGACCCCTTCACACAGAGTACTCTTCAAACCTTCCTTACTTTTTAATAGGGCCTGCTAGGTCATCTCTTTGGATTATGTTGCAACACTGGGGAGCTTTGATTTCTTCCATGTTTTGCAGGTAGATCCCCCACCTTTCCAGGGTTGCCTTGATCTACCATGTAAAGTATGAATGAATGAAAACTTATATAGCACGGCACATGCAAACTAAATCGCCTCTGGGTATAGTATGGATGGGGAAAAGATAATTTTCTGTTAAAGGGACAAAATATTTTGGAGCATTAAATTGTCTTTCAGGTAATTGATTGGCTGGATTTTACTTGAAGTTCATTTCTCTCTATAGTTTTTTTTTTTACAAATAGAGAATGTATTTCTCCTCAGCCTCCCATTTTCCATACATAAGTTAGATTCAGTTCTATATTCTGAATTCATTGTTGTTGGGGGCAAAAGTGTAACAGCTAATTATGGAGTGCTTTAAGTGAGCAGATGATTTGCTGTTACTTTGCCAAATCATTCTAGTAGCCTCTCTAATGAAGGAAAGGAAAATGTAATGAGTTTGTTTCAGAGTGAAATTAATGTTGTCTTATTTAATCAGAAGAATTAATCTTTCAAGTGCACAGACCCAACATGAAAGAGAATTTGAACAGTGCTTTCTCATTCAAGTTACACTTCTGCTAATTGTTGTTGGTAAAACCACTTCATGATAACGGTGTATATAAATATGCTAGAAAGGAAAAAGAAAGGTGCACCAGCCTTGTGTACTACCATTTGGCAATTTATTAAATAAAAGATTAATAATACAAACTAGTCAAAAACAAATGGTGATAAAAGGCTTGTCACAAACGATAAAAGTAGATACCCCTTCGAACCACACTCCGGAATGTAGGGGGGGTTTTGAGGTGCGTTACTGCTGGCTTACGCGTTTCGAGGCGTCAGGGGCCTCTTCTTCAGAGCCCAACAGTGCTGTTGGGACTGGACTGGTGACATGGCAAGTGGACAATCCACATTTTGTGGCAGGTGACGTGGCTAGGTGACACATTTTTAAATTTTCGTATTTTTCAAATTTTGAATTTGAAAATTTTCGAAATTTCAAATTTTGACATTTTCTAAATTTTGAAATTCGAATTTAGAAATTTTCGAAATTTTGAAATTCGATTTTTTCAAATTTTTAATTTTCAAATTTTTAATTTTCAAATTTCGGATTTTTCAAATTTTGATTTTTTCAAATTCTGGAATACGAAAATTGAAAAATGTGAAATTTAGAAAATTGAAAACTTTTGAAAGATTAATTCTTCTGATTAAATAAGACAACATTAATTTCACTCTGAAACAAACTCATTACATTTTCCTTTCCTTCATTAGAGAGGCTACTAGAATGATTTTTCAGTTTTCGAAATTTCGAAATTCGAATTTTTCAAAAAAATTTAAAATCGAATTTGAAAATTGAAAGATTTAGAATTTCAAATTTTTCAATTTTCGTGAAAAAAAAATGCTCTAGCAAAGCGTGGTGATGTACAACACGTACGACGGCACTATAACGGGGAAGTTCCATTTGGATGGTGCCACCCTTTGGGCTGCTTTAGCTGATTTCGTGTTAGTAAAAGACGATTTGCGCTTTTCTGTCTGTTACAGCGTGATGAATGTGCTTACTCCATTACGAACGCTAGTTTTATCAGAACCAGCGCTCCCGTCTCATAACTTGCTTCTGAGCATGTGCAGGTTTTTCACGTCATTAGTTTTGGATGGAGTGGAAAGGGATTAGAACACCTGTCTCGGTGCTGCGCCATGTGGGGCTGGGCGAGCGCATGATTAGATGGATTAGGAGTGCATATACAGCCCCGCATGCCGCAGTAAGAGTGAATGGAATATTCTCAAAGTCTTTTAAGATAACTAACGGAACACGACAGGGATGTCCTCTCTCACCCTTACTGTTTGCATTATCCCTCGAACCTCTATTAAATAGGGTCCGTCAAAACCCGAATATACAGGGAGTACAGATAGGAGAGCGGATACATAAGGTCTCTGCCTATGCAGATGATTTGTTGTTCTCTATATCCAACCCACATGTCTCACTGCCCAATCTGATAAAGGAGATAGACAGCTACAGCGAACTATCGAACCTGAAAATAAATCAGGGCAAATCAGAAGCAATGAGTGTGGCAATGTCATCTCAGACATGTAAGACTATTCAACAAAATTTTGGGTTCAAATGGAAGAATGAGCTAAAGTACCTGGGTACCCTGATTTCAGTAAACGTAAAGGAAACCTTTAAAATAAATTTCCCCCCACTACTTAACTCCATTAGAGTGCTGCTTGAGAAATGGCAAACTGGATTACATTCATGGTTCGGTCGAATCAGTATAGTTAAAATGAGTATCTTGCCAAAAATATTGTATCTGTTTCAGGCCTTACCAATAACCATCCCAGGGGCCTTTTTCCGACAAATGAATACCCTTATGATGAAATTTATCTGGTTAGGGAAGAAACCAAGAATAAAAAGAGTTGATGAGGATACCCAAGTGCTTTGGCGGGATGGCGGTGCCAGACATCGCCAAATACTATCAAGCAGCTCACCTGACAAGATTGATTGATTGGTGTAGACACGGGCACTATAAAAGATGGGTGGAGATAGAACAACAGATCAGTAAAATACCTTTACGGAGAGCCCCCTGGTGCTATAAAGCACTACCAAGTAGGCTGAAAAAACATCCCATAATCGGCCCAACGCTGCGAATAGCGGCTAGGGTTTGTCAAAACTCAAAATTCTCTACAGGCCAATCACCCCTGTTCCCGGTACTGGGGAACCCAGGTTTTATACCAGGAACAGAAGGAGATGTATTCAATAAATTAAAAGAAAAGGGCACGATACAGGTCTCACATTTCTTACAAACAGAAAACTGGCCATCTACTGAGGATTTAATGAGACCAGGGGGAGTCTATGAATTGAGTTTCTGGCAAGCGCTACAAGTAAATCATTACCTGAGATCGTTGGGACAGCCGTTAAACTTTAGGCGACAGTTAACAAAATTTGAGACATACTGTGAGGAGGAGGAGCCAATATAGCGAGTGCTTTCTAAAATGTATAGACTGTTAATATCTCCCGAGAGTGACTACGTGATGCCAGGAATTAGCAGATGGGGAAGAGACTTGGGGAGGACCTTTTCGCTAACACAAAGTAAACATATTATACATTTGGCATTAAAGTCCTCAGTCTGTACACGAATACAGGAATCCAATTATAAACTTTTAACCCAGTGGTATTACACCCCGGTAAAGTTACATACGTTCTCTACAGGAAATTCAGAGCTCTGTTGGAGATGTGGACTGGAGCAGGGAACTATGCTGCACCTATTTTGGTCCTGTGTTAAAATAAGACAATATTGGTTAAAAGTGCAGAAAATGTGTCAAAAATTTACAGAATTCCAGGTGCCAGACGATCCGGCTTTTTTCTTGCTCCATAACTCACAGATCCGTTGCAGACATATAAAAAATCAGTTTTGTGTCATCTGATAAACGCTGCTAGGGGTGGAGTAACACTACAGTGGAGAGATACTAGAACACCATCAATTACGAGATGGCTTAAAAGAGTGCAGGATATTGGAGCAATGGAGGACCTAGTTCTCTCGGCACGGAACAAGAGAGAACAGTACGTGGAAACTTGGGCAGGCTGGAATACATTTATGAATTCTGAAGAGGGGAAGAGACTGTGGGAGGAGGAGAGTGAGGCATCCTAAGAGGGAGAGAGAGTATAGAGAAGGAAGTAAAAAGGAAGAGTTGGAATTTCCCCCCGTCTCCTAAGGGTTTTTGGGGGAGGGGAGGTCTATAGGGTTTTTTTTTTGGGAGGAGGAGGGGTGGGAAGGGTATATACAGGGACAAGGCTACAGAGAGGTATCTGGTGAAGGAAACTGGGTTAGGTAATTTGTAGAGTTGGGTTGGAGGCTCTGAGAGGCTCAGCTCATTAACAGTACACGAAGAGGAAGGAGGGACATAGAGAAGCTCCCTTTTGGTTGATTATTATTATTATATGTTTCTTTCTTCTGTTACGATATAGAATGAGATACGTTTACTGTTAATTGAACTATTGAGTTAAATGTTTAATCTCTGTAACCTTGTATAAAATAAAATAATTAAATGAAAAAAAGAACACCTGTCAGTTTTTATTGCTGTCCGTGCCCCATCTGACCTCCGGAAGATTTATCCCCCTTCCCGACCAGGCCATTTTTTGTGATATGGAAGTGTGTTACTTTAACTGACAATTGCGTGGTTGTGCGACATTGTACCCAAATAAAATGTTTGTCCCTTTTTCCCACAAATAAAGCTTTCTTCTGGTAATATTTGATCACGTCTGCGGTTTTTATTTTTTTGCGCTATAAAAAACAAAACACGACAGCCAGTTTTGAAAAACAAAATTTACTTTCTGCTATAAAACATATCACATAAAAAAATGAAAACAAATTTTATTACTTCATTATTTTAAGACAATATGTATTCTGCTACATATTTTTGGTTAAAAATATCCCAATAACAAACCTCCCAACGTTTTAATATTGGATAAAAGGTTTAGCACTGAAACTTTTTTTTAAAGCAGAAATCTGGGCAAAGTTTTTTTTTCAATGTTCTTGATGCTGATCTCCACCAACTTTGTCATCCATGTTCTTCTGAGCTCTGTAGTTCCTCTGTAATAGGCTGCTGAACTTGCTGAAAAAACATTATTGCCTGCTGACATCCTGTTTGTAAGACCGCTGGCTTCTAGGCCTCTCCTCAGCTCAGCCAGCAGTCTGACATCCCCCTCGTAGCCCTCTGAAAACAAGCAGGAAGGAAGTGGGTGGAGAGGGTCTCCCAGCCCCCCATCTGTGCCGCCCATGGAGGAGGTGTCCCCCTTCTCCTCTCTCCTCCCTCCTCCTCCTCCCTGCCAGCAATCCGCTCCTCCACTTTCACCGCTGCACCGCCCCCACCCGCTATCGCTATCTCTTTGCAGTGCACGGATTATTATTAGAAATCAGTTGTATGACACAGCGGGGATGTCCATGGAGGGACATTTGTGCAAATAAGACACAGATGGTGAAAAAAAAAATTCCTTGCTCTATCTAATTATCCACAAATATTGCCTACTTTAAGCACTTAAGGATCGCCTAGCGCCGATATACGTCGGCAGAATGGCACAGCTGGGCACACGTACCTGTACATCCTCTTTAAGTGCCCAGCCATGGTCCAAAGCTCCGTGACCGCGGCCGCGGGACCCGCGGAACCCGATTGCCGCCGGAGTCCCGCGATCAGTTACAGGAGCTGAAGAACGGGGAGAGTTGTGTGTAAACACACCTTCACCGTTCTTCACAGAGGCAGTGTCACTGATCGTCTGTTCCCTGATGTAGGGAAAGATGATCAGTGACGTCACAAGTCTAGCCCCACCCCCCTACAGTTAGAAACACACAAGGTCACACTTAACCCCTACAGCGCTCCCCCAAGTGGTTAACTCCTAAACTGCAATTGTCATTTTCACAATAATCAATGCATTTTTATAGCACTTTTTGCTGTGAAAATGACAATGGTTCCAAAAATGTATCAAAATTGTCCGATGTGTCCGCCATAATGTCGCAGTCACAAAAAAACCGCTGATCGCCGCCATTAGTAGTAAAAAAAAAATATTAATAAAAATGCCATAAAACTATCCCCTTTTTCTAAACGCTATAAATTTTGCGCAAACCAATCGTTAAACGCTTTTTGCGATTTTTTTTAACCAAAAATAGGTAGAAGAATATGTATCGGCCTAAACTGAGGAAAAAAAAAATTTTTTTATATCTTTTTTGGGGATATTTATTATAGCAAAATATATTGCATTTTTAAAAAAAATGTTGTTCTATTTTTGTTTATAGCGCAAAAAATAAAAACCGCAGAGGTGATATATTTTGGGGAGCCCTGTCAGGTAGGCTGTACGGGGCTCCGTGATTTCTAACAGCAGCCCTGCTGTCACATGAGATTAAAAAAATCGGTAAACAGTATCAGCGAGTACTTGAAAAAAAGTATCAGTACTTGTACTCGATCTTAAAAAAGTGGTATCGGGACACCCCTAATTTGGATGATGGAAATAAGAAGTTCTCTGCTTATAGCTGCTCTGCAACACCCCCCTCCCCCAATTGCCACTCAAACTGCCCTCACTCATTAAAATTGTCCATAGGTGATGCTTTAAAAGCCTTAACGAATTGTGAGTTAATCATGAATTATGGCACTAGAATTATTACTCTTACACTGACGTTTGTTGTGATAGCTCATCACTGTTTACATACAGTATGGGCCAGATTCACGTAGAGTTACGCCAGCGTATCAGTAGATACGCCGTCGTAACTCAGAATCTGAGCCTTCGTATCTTTAAGCGTATTCTCAAAACGAGATACGCTTAAATCTTGCTAAGATACGTCCGGCGTAAGTCTCCTCCTCGTATCTTAGTTGCATATTTACGCTGGCTGCTAGGTGGCGCTTCCGTCGATTTACGTGTCGAATATTTAAATTATCTATATACGCCGATTCACCAACGTACGCCCGGCCGTCGCAGTACTGATACGTAAGGCGATTTCAGGCGTAAAGATATTCCAACAAAAAGATGGCGCAGCCAATGTTAAGTATGGAAGTCGGGACCGCGTCAAATTTTAAAATGTTTACGTCGTTTGCGTAACTCGTCCGCGAATGGGGCTGGACGTAAATTACGTTCACGTCGAAACCAATGAGTCATAGCGGCGTCATTTGGAGCATGCGCACTGGGATACGTCCACGGACAGCGCATGTGCCGTTAGTAAAAAACGTAAATTACGCTACGCCGCCATAACTTAGCTTGGTGAATACAGCACTTGCCTCTCTAATTTATGGCGGCGTAGCGTATCTGAGTTCATTTCATCCCCTACCCCCCTTTTTGGATTACAAAGTTAAGAAGTGCACCAACGACCACAACGTTAAACTGTGTTTAAAGGATCCTTAGAAGCTGTTGAGCCAGGCCTGGCTAGAAACTGTTCTGCAGGATTACCCGTTAGGGAGAGCTTGCGAGCATAGACTGCCTTTAGTAACTGTAGTTAAATAGTATTACCTTTAGTATAATTACAACTCTCGCAAGGGCCCTTGCAGAGTTTTTTTTGTGTTAATACCTGTGTTGTTATCATTGATCATTCAAACCCCTTACATCTCTTTACAATATCTACAGTAAAGTTATTCTCTTGGTTTGAATATATATGTATTGTAGGGCTCTTTACAATAATGAGTGGCTTTTGATGAAGTGTCATGCCATGCTATATGTGTACTCTCCCATGTGATTTCAATTATGACTATGCTCTGGAGTTTTGTAAGCTGTTTTTTCTTTTTACATTTGCTCAAAAAAAAACATTGTTTGAGAAAAAAATATATCACATTATTGATAACAATATGTTGAAAAAAACAAATGAATTACTATGGCAAGCGACAAAGTCCTGAAGAAGACACAGCAGTGATATAGAGGTAAGTACAAGTCTGTGGTGGTGGTGAAGAGGGTCATATTTAGTTAGGGGGATAGAAAAAGGTTTGGGTACAATGTTTAATAGTACTTTCACACTGGGGCCGCTGTGCCCAGTGTGAAAGGGTCCTGTCAGTATCGGGACAACCCTAGTTAGAGTATTTTTACAGTTGAAATACTCCTCTCAGAACCCACTAGTTTTTTGCATGAGGCCATAATCTGATGTGCCCCTTGTGCTGTATAATTATCATATATTGTATATTTTACCCGGTTACCAAGTCGCTTAAGTGGCTCTCACTCTTCAAAAGGTTGGGCATCCCTGCTGTAAGGCCTCATGTACACTAGCTGTTTTTGCAGTTTCCTCTAGGGGCATTGGACTTTTTTTTCTGCCTCCAAACGCCCCTCCATGTTAACCTATGTGTCAAAGACACATACAGTAGGCTTTTGGTGGCAGAAAAACAAAACACTACCGGCGCGTCCAGGCGCAGCAGTGTTTTGGAAGAATAAACACTTGACGTATGTAAATGCATCTAAAGGTGTGTTAACGCTAGGTGCATCAAACCTTTGAGTGTTAATTTATTTGAATGGCCAGAATAAATTTTTAAAACCAAAGCGCACACATCAGCCATTTTTTCTGCCAAAACGTTGCTTACAGGAGGAAAGGCGTTTAGGAAAACATGTCAAACGCCCTGCGTGCATGGGACCTCATGAACAAATTTACAAAAATGTGTAAATGTAATGAAATTTCACTTTGCCGAGAATACCCAATCATGTCCAAGGTAAATATAAAAAAAAGCATTTTTGCTTGGACATTATTGGATGATGGAAGTCATTCACAAAGCTCTGGGGGAAACTTCCCTTACAAAGTGCAACTTCAGTCGCAAAGTGAATAGTCTAGTTTGCTTTAGTAAATCCACCCTCTGATACAGGAATACTGTATAAAGATCATTATTTATATGAAAGACCACCCCCATGCAAAAAAAATATTAGCTAGAGAATAAAGCCTGGTAGACACGATCAGTCCATCCGATGAGAACGGTCCGAAGGACTGTTCTCAACGGTTAACCGATGAAGCTGACTGATGGTCTGATGTGCGTACACATCATCAGTTAAAAAAACGACCGTATCAGAAGGCGGCAACGTAAAACACGACGTCCTGAAAAAAATGAAGTTCAATGCTTCCAAGCATGTGTCGACTTGATTCTGAGCATGCGTGGGTTTTTAACCAATGGTCTTGCATACTAACGATAGGTTTTGACCTATCGGTTATCAATCCAACGTTTACATTTTAAAGCAAGTTGGCTTTTTTTTTAACCGAAGGTTAAATAACCTATGGGGCCTACACACGATCTGTTTTGTACACGGCCTAAAGCATACACATTTTGAAGTAGATTCTCAGGATGACTGGAGAACTTATTTTTTTCTTTTTTTTTTTACAACAAGAGTTCATGCTGTATACTTTAAATGTGTTTACAAGTCTGAGAATAAACTGGCTATGTGCCCTCCCCATTCAAGAAGGAAGCACTTGTCTCCATGACATTGTTAATTAAATATATTTGTCTTTCATAAGATGCACTGAGAACAAGTACAGAGAACATAATAGGGCAATATTTTCCATTGATATACTTTCTTATCTCACAAGAAAAGGTAAGACAAACAAATTTACTCAACAAGGTGACGCTGCCTTTCTTAGTAGAATTTAGACGTCCTTGTTCCTCTTGTAGTATTGTGTTACCCCGAGAAAGTTATGGTATGAAAGTGTTGTAATCACAATGATTAGGCAGTTACAAAACAAAAGACTATTCAGCAATGTCAGGGAAATAAAACAGGATGAGACTTCCTCAAAAAGAAAAGCAAAGTGATAAAAAGGGCAGACTAGACTGAATAAATTGGATGACGAGCAGGGCTTTTTTTCAGGGGGAACTTGGGGGAACTCAGTTCCACCACCTCTGGCTCAGACCCTTTGGTGCCTGCTCACCACAATCAATTTTAAAAACAGAAGTCTGTTTTTTGTGTTTACAAGTGATAGCTCTGCACTCTGTGTGTAACCTCCTGAACTATGCACCTTTTAAAACCCTCCTACTGTTTGTGAAATCTGAATGGGATCGTGGTTGGGTTCCTGCACCTATTTTCTGAGAAAAAAAGCTCTGATGACGAGTAATACTGTAGTAGTACGAAGGTTACCTATTGACCAGGAGAAGTTACCCAAAAGCAGCAAAAGCCTAATTGTTGTGATTTTCCAGTACGCTGTAAAATATACAATATATGACAATTATACAGCACAAGGGGCACATCAGATTATGGCCTTATGCAAAAAACTAGTGGGTTCTGAGAGGAGTATTTCAACTGTAAAAATGCTCTAACTAGGGTTGTCCCGATACTGATACTAGTATTGGTATCGGTACCGAGCATTTGCCCGAGTACTTGTACTCGGGCAAATGCTCCGATGCTTCACCCGATACTTGTACAGTCAGGGTGATCAGTGCGGTGATGGAGTCACAAGCACCGATCGCCACTGAATGTCCCCGTATCCTCCTCCAGCCCCCCTCTGTTCTGCTGCTGTACCCCTCTGTGTCCCCCTCCATGCTGCCGTCTCCCTCCGTGCTACAGTGTCTCCCTCTGTCTCCCTCCGTGCTGCCGTGTCCCCATCCGTGCTGCCGTGTCCCCATCCGTGCTGCCGTGTCCCCCTCCGTGCTGCTGTGTCCCGCTCCGTGCAGCCTGTCTCCCCCATCGTGCTGTCGTGTCCCCCTCTGTGCTGTTGTGTCCCCCTTCATGCTGCCGTGTCCCCCTCCGTGCTGCCGTGTCTCTCTCCATGCTGCTGTGTCCTCCTCCTCTCTCCACCTCCACCCCCTCGATCTGTCAGGATGGAGAGCGGAGGTAGGAGCCCGTAAATCCGCTCTCAATGTCCCAATTTCATTTGGGATATTAATGTTTGTGAGCAATATCCTTCACCTCTAAGACTGCAAGACTCTCCCTGCTGATAAGACTGTTTACTGATGAGAAGTTTGAATACACCTGACCTGTGTTTCTATTGTTATTGGACAGTTTACCCCGCCCTGAATCCATGGGTGGGGGGAGTGTCTCTGAGTCATATATCTGTTGTAACATGTGCTTGAATAAACGAGTTTGATGTTGTTCACCCTACACTCAGAGGCGTCGTTAGGGTGTGGCTAGGGGGGCTGGAGCCCCGAATGGATCCCCGAAAAGCCCCGAGTCTATGCCACATCCGATCACATTGCTAGCCCCGAGCATCTGGGAGTCAGGACCTGATGCCGAAGGCGGCCGAGTGCCGCCAGCGCCGAGTGTCGCAGAGTGCCGTACTCGGCGACACTCAGTGCTGGTGGCACTCTGCTACTTTCGGCATCAGATTGGCCCTGATCACCAGACGCTCGGAGCTAACATGTGATTGGATGCGGCCCCGCCTTCTAGAGCCTCGGCGGCTCCCTTTCTCATCAGTGAGAACGGGCAGCGGGGAGGGCAATATATGTAAATCCCTCCCTGCTTGCAGCCCAGTGGGAGGTAGCATGGGCGTCTGCAACTGTAAGCAGCGACGCCGCCACGGTGCCTGACTTGAGCAAAGGAAGAGTGTCTCCTTTCTTCCTAGAGGAGGAATTGGGAGCCAATAGGAGAGCTGCTACCTTCCATCCAATGCCTGAGAGCGGGCGGGTCTCCATGGATCTTGGGTGCTGAAGCATGAACAGGTGGAGGATTGTATAGGCAGCTATGGAAGACCCTGAATTATGGAAGAAACTGATTGTGGCAACAAGTCCCGGAAACAAGTTAGTGTATTTTCAGAACTAAAGTGTCAGCAGGGTACAAACTGGTCATATACCCTGTAACCTATATTGTACATTATATACAGACTAGTCTGTACCCTGATACCAAGCTGAACGTTATATACACACTGGGCTGTATATAATGTACAATATTACTTACAGGGTATATAACCAGTTTGTACCCTGCTGCCACGTATTGTACATTATATACAGACCAGTGTGTATATAATGTTCAGACCAGTGTGTATATAATGTTCAGACCAGTGTGTATATAATGTTTAGACCAGTGTGTATATAAATGTTCAGACCAGTGTGTGTATATAATGTTCAGACCAGTGTGTGTATAGTTAAGACCCCCCACAGAATTTGTGCTGAGGGAGACACTTTAGGAGAAGAAAGGACCTATGCTAGAAGTGGAGGTTGGATTTTAAATCCAACCTCCCACAGGAACATAAGCCCTCCCACCCTCCCAAAGCACCCCCCCAGCAAATCAGCCCCCCCCCACCTCCCAACAAGCGCAAGTGGAGAGGGATGTGTGTACTGAGGGAAGGGATCTTTATGGAGGGAGGGGGGTCTGTACTTGGTGGAGAGGGTGGTCTGTAAAAAGGGAGGGGGTCTGGACTGAGGGACAGGAGTCTATAATTAGTGGAGAGGGTGGTCAGTACTAAGAGAGGGGATCTATACTTAGTGTAGAGGGGAGGTCTGGACTGAGGGGGGACTATACTTAGTGGAGGGGGGTGACAACAACCCTAGTGACGCCACTATGCAGGGACAGGTCAGTGTATGCAGGGACAGGTCAGTGTATGCAGGGACAGGTCAGTGAGTCAGGTCAGTGTATGTAGGGACAGGTCAGTATATGCAGGGACAGGTCATTGTATGCAGGGACAGGTCAGTGAGTCAGGTCAGTGTATGCAGATCAGGTCAGTGAGTCAGGTCAGTGTATGCAGGGACAGGTCAGTGTATGCAGGGACAGGTCAGTGTATGCAGATCAGGTCAGTGTATGCAGGGACAGGTCAGTGTATGCAGGGACAGGTCATTGTATGCAGGGACAGGTCAGTGAGTCAGGTCAGTGTATGCAGGGACAGGTCAGTGTATGCAGGCACAGGTCAGTGAGTCAGGTCAGTGTATGCAGGGACAGGTCAGTGTATGCAGATCAGGTCAGTGAGACACGTCAGTGTATGCAGGGACAGGTCAGTGTATGCAGGGACAGGTCAGTGTATGCAGGGACAGGTCAGTGTATGCAGATCAGGTCAGTGTATGCAGGGACAGGTCAGTGAGTCAGGTCAGTGTATGCAGGGACAGGTCAGTGTATGCAGGGACAGGTCAGTGAGTCAGGTCAGTGTATGTAGGGACAGGTCAGTGTATGCAGATCAGGTCAGTGAGACAGGTCAGTGTCTGCAGATCAGGTCATTGTATGCAGGGACAGGTCAGTGTATGCAGGGACAGGTCAGTGTATGCAGGGACAGGTCAGTGAGTCAGGTCAGTGTACGCAGATCAGGTCAGTGAGACAGGTCAGTGTATGCAGAGACAGGTCAGTGTATGCAGGGACGGGTCAGTAAGTCAGGTCAGTGTATGCAGAGACAGGTCAGTGAGACAGGTCAGTGTGTGCAGGGACAGGTCAGTGTGTGCAGGGACAGGTCAGTGTATGAAGATCAGGTCAGTGTATGCAGATCAGGTCAGTGTATGCAGGGACAGGTCAGTGTATGCAAACAGGTCATTGTATGCAGGGACAGGTCAGTGAGTCAGGTCAGTGTATGCAGGGACAGGTCAGTGTATGCAGGGACAGGTCAGTGAGTCAGGTCAGTGTATGCAGGGACAGGTCAGTGTATGCAGATCAGGTCAGTGAGACAGGCCAGTGTATGCAGGGACAGGTCAGTGTATGCAGAGACAGGTCAGTGTATGCAGAGACAGGTCAGTGTATGCAGGGACAGGTCAGTGTATGCAGGGACAGGTCAGTGAGTCAGGTCAGTGTACGCAGATCAGGTCAGTGAGACAGGTCAGTGTATGCAGAGACAGGTCAGTGTATGCAGGGACGGGTCAGTAAGTCAGGTCAGTGTATGCAGAGACAGGTCAGTGAGACAGGTCAGTGTGTGCAGGGACAGGTCAGTGTGTGCAGGGACAGGTCAGTGTATGAAGATCAGGTCAGTGTATGCAGATCAGGTCAGTGTATGCAGGGACAGGTCAGTGTATGCAAACAGGTCATTGTATGCAGGGACAGGTCAGTGAGTCAGGTCAGTGTATGCAGGGACAGGTCAGTGTATGCAGGGACAGGTCAGTGAGTCAGGTCAGTGTATGCAGGGACAGGTCAGTGTATGCAGATCAGGTCAGTGAGACAGGCCAGTGTATGCAGGGACAGGTCAGTGTATGCAGAGACAGGTCAGTGTATCCAGAGACAGGTCAGTGTATGCAGGGACAGGTCAGTGTATGCAGATCAGGTCAGTGTATGCAGATCAGGTCAGTGTATGCAGGACAGGTCAGTATATGCAGAGACAGGTCAGTGTATGCAGATCAGGTCAGTGTATGCAGGGACAGGTCAGTGTATGCAGGGACAGGTCAGTGTATGCAAGGACAGGTCAGTGTATGCAGAGACACGTCAGTGTATGCAGAGACAGGTCAGTGTATGCAGGCACAGGTCAGTGTCACACACACATGTAGGTCAGGGTATGTGTGTAAGGTAGGTCCCCCCGCGCCACCCCCCCCCCGGCTTGGCTTGGCTTCGGGCTGAAGCCCCTGTTCTTTTTGGCACCTAGCAACGCCCCTGCCTACACTGAAGTACGGCTGGTGACTGGGTGGGCTAAAGGGTCTTGGATAGTGCTGGTTCTAGACAGAGGAAGCACTTTACGGACAAGGGTCCGTCATAGGGACAGTCCCTCGAAATCAAGGACAGTTGCGAGCTAAGGCCATTTGCTGGCTTAACAGTTCATTTGAGAGGAGTCCTTAAATGTAACTGTTCAAAGAAACAGTCAAAGTGTTACTAAACCCACAACAGTAAAATCAGTTTGTATATGACGTAAAGCAATATTTCTCAATTCCAGTACCCCCAACAGGTCATGTTTTCAGGAATTCCCTCAGATGAAACAGGTGTGGTAATTACTAAGGCACTGAAACTGTTCAAATCACCTATACAAAATAATGGAAGGCCTGAAAACATTGCCTGTTGGGGGTACTTGAGGACTGGAGTTGTGAAACATTGCTGTAAAACATGCTTGTTATACTCACTGTGGTACCTCAGTGGTTAATCATCTGTATTGTGTAAAAAGGCTCTTTGAGCCTGTCTTCTCTAAACTTCCCCTTCTTTAGCTGTCCCCAATCCATCTTCTGATAGAACAGAGCCTTGGGGGCAAGCTGCACATGTTCAGTTTAGTGTGTATTGCTGAAGATATTTTTTTCTTTTCTTGGGAGAGTGCATGTGATCAGCACAGGGCCAATCAGCACTGTCCACACAGAGGGTCAGGAGTCCTGCAGCCTCATAGGACAATCACAGGAGAATGAAAACTCTTCCTACAAGCTTTAACCGGATACTGATAGAAGTCACAAGGCTGCTATATATCACTGATGAGAAAAGGTATTTAATAGTTTATATTTACTAAAATAATTGTATTTCCACGTTCTGTGTGCTGTGGGAGATCAAAAATAGTGAATGCAGGGTCCTGGAATTAGTAATGCTTAAAAACAAACATGTGACATTCATATCCTGCTCTTTATGCTTCCTGCCCAGAGCTGGTGTTAAAGTGGAGCTTAAAGGTGGATACTAACTTTCCCAATGCTCCCTCACCATCTTCTTTCTTTCCCAATGCTCCCTCACCATCTTCTTTCTTTCCCAATGCTCCCTCACCATCTTCTTTCTTTGCCAATGCTCCCTCACCATCTTCTTTCGTTCCCAATGCTCCCTCACCATCTTCTTTCTTTCCCAATGCTCCCTCACCATCTTCTTTCTTTCCCAATGCTCCCTCACCAAATGCTTGCCAAAATTAGATGCAGGCATTTCTAAAGGAAATTACCACTGGAAAAGTGTTGCTAAGACTTTATTGATTTCCTCAGATTGTGTTTTAGGCCTGCTTTAGGAAACAAGAGCCAAGGCAAAATCTTGATAAAATCAAAGCTATAGGTTTCAAAATTTACATTTACACTACCCCCGAATGAGCTGCTGGTTTAGATTTGGGTCTGCACGTTACCTTACCATTAGTTGTCTAGGGAATGAGAGTCTATAGAAACCTCAATGTCCACACAAGTTGCAAATCCTATTTGTTAAGCTTTATTTCACACAAACTTGCACAGGTAGAGGAATGGAGGGTCAGGGGAAGGTTCAGGCACTTAATGTAGATCACTGGGGAGCTTTTAAGCTTCAAAAATCACACTCACCACTTTCCTCCTAGTGGGTATTGCTCACCCGCATACTGCAGGCACCTCTCACCAGCCTAGCAGCCGGGATGATGCACAGACAAAAAGAAAGAATAACAGTCTCTGCCACAGACTTTAGTGCATTAAAGATGAACTGTTCAAGAATCATCCGCCACAGGATTTAGGGCCAGATTCAGAGAGAACTTACGCCGACGTATCTGTTGATACGCCACGTAAGTTCTAAGATGCGCCGTCGTATCTGTGTTCTGTATTCAGAAAGCAAGATACGCCGAAATTTGGCTAAGATACGACCAGCGTAAGTTTCTTACTCTGTCGTATCTTAGTTGCATATTTACGCTGGCCGCTAGGTGGCGCTTCCGTAGATTTACGCGTCAAATATGCTAATGAGCTAGATACGCCGATTCACAAACGTACGTGCGCCCGGCGTATTGATATACATTGTTTACATAGGCGTTCGACCAGTGTAAAGTTACCCCTGCTATATGAGGCGCAACCCATGTTAAGCATGGACGTCGGAACAGCGTCGTATTGTACGTCATTTACGTCGTTTGGGAATGGAGCTGGGCGTAAATTACGTTCACGTAGAAATCAGTATTTCGATGTGAAATCAGTATTTCCAACGTGATTTTGGCTTTCGTTCGGCCGGCGCGTCATTAACGTGGGGTCAGGATTAATTAACATACAACACGCCCACTACCAGCCTACTTTGAATTACGTGCGGTTACGCCGACCCATTTACACTACGCCACCGTAACTTAGGGTGCAAGTTATTTTTGAAGTTACGGCGGCGTAGTGTAAATGAGATATGCTACGCCGCCGGAAAGATACGAAAAAGTATCTGAATCTGGCCCTTTGTATTCAGATATCCAGCCTTACAGTTTAGAGCCTTTAAACCAAACCGGCACACTGTAAGGTAACATAGGCTTCGGTGCATCCCCCAATAAAGTCACCAGACCTTCCCCGAGATACCAGCCTTCTGCTTGGTCCTCTCCAGGACAGGTCCTCCCCTGGTTTCTTACATGGAGTGGCTTCCTCCTTTAGAACAGACTCCAAAGTTCAGGCCCCAGTCAGCACAACTGGGCCTGCATGGCAGGGATGCAGCCTCAAGCCAACGTGGCCCCGTGGCTGAAAAATCAACCATCACATACCTCGAGCCAGGAGGGCCACGAGGCAAAAAGCCGGGGGAAAGCACTTGATACACACCGGCCTGCTTGTATTCCAACATTGGCCAGGAGTGGTAACGCCACCTACAGGCAACAGTGAGAATTCCTTCAAACACAGCCATAGCCGGAACAAAGGCTGATTTAGCCTTAATCATCCCAACGCCTGAGCTAACTACCAGCTCAGACATACACCTAATTCAAACATAGCACCTGGTCATCAGGAGCAGGGCGCTACACACTCCCCCCACTGCAATAAGACACTGTCCCCAGTGTCTGAAAGAAAAATGATTGTCCCTCAGTGCTGAGGACCAGTACCTGAACCTCAAAAACTGGATGGGGAAGGAAGTTGTAAATGTAAAACATTAACATGAACTTACAATAGAATCACAATAACATACACATTATAATCCCTCAATAGCTGCCTAGACCACCCACTTTTTTTTCTTGACAGAAGATCTGGTTCATCTGGAAAAAAAAACAAAGACACACAGACAAAATAACATGACAACATCAAATGTACTTCAAAAGAAGCTGAGCTGCATCTCCTAGGAGATGGAACTTTCCTTCCTGTTTTTTTTTCTTTTAATGCATAACCAAACTTGAAAAGTCTCTCCCTACACTACTGACCACTGCAACCTAATGACAGAGGTAGCACACAAGAGTCCTTTAAATGCTAGGGCTGTAGTAGATGAACATATTGATCCCGAAGTCTTCAATAACCCTAATCCGAACTGACTAATTTTCTCAGAGTGGGCCACGAGGCAAAAAAAAATGGCATCTGCCCCCTTAAGTACCTTTCCCCAGCATGCCCAGCAGGGATGACTGCGGACTGGGCTGTTCCCCGGGGGAAAAGAACCCAAGACACTCTGGCCTGCTTGTATTCCAACATTGGCCTGGAGTGGTAACGCCACCTACAGGCAACAGTGGGACTTCCTTCAAACAGCCATAGCCGGAACAGCGGCTGATTTAGCCTTAATCATCCCAAAGTCTGAGCTAACTACCAGCTTAGACATACACTGAAATTAAAACATAGCGCCTGGTCATCAGGAGCAGGGCGCTACATACATTTTTTATTTCTATACAGGAGTTGCAAACATCCGACTTAAAAAGGAGTTCAAGGCTCACCAAAAAAAAAAGTCAGCAGCTACAAATAATGTAGCTGCTGACTTTTAATATAAGGACACTTACCTGTGCAGGGATCCAGCGATGTTCGCACCACTAGCTGATTCTTCAATCGGCTTCGGGTGCAGGTGAAGATAAGATAAGGGAAACTGGCAGTGAAGCCTTGCGGTTTCAGAGCTGGTTTCCTACTGCGCATGCATGAGCCGTGTTGCATTTTGTGAATGGTGAATGGGGAAGGAGGAAAGGGCATAACATCCTCACAGATCGCCACGATGTTCTGAGCTGGAAGTGGGAGCAGGTACCTGTCAAAACCAGGTACCTGCTTCACCCTCCCCCAAAATTGCAGTGGAGGGGTGCAAACAAGTGGAACTTCCCCTTTTGGGTGAAGGTCTGCTTTAACCACTTGCCGACCGCGTCATGTAAATATACATCACCAGAATGGCACAGCTGCGCCAAGCAACGTGTATATATACGTTGCTTTAAATTTCACGTCGTGAGGGCATGCACGCGCCCCTGCTGCAAGCTCCGTGACCGTGCCCATGGCACCCGATGTCTGCCAGTGTCCCGCGATCGGGTCACAGAGTGGCAGATTGGGGGATGCCTGTGTAAACAAGGCATCTCCCTGTCCTGCTTAGTGACAGGACACTGATCGTCTGCTCCCTGTAATCGGGAGCAGCGATCAGTGTCCTGTCACAGTAAGCCCAGCCCCTACACAGTTAGAATCACTCCCTAGGACACACTTAACCCCTTCCTAGACCCCTAGTGGTTAACACCTTCCCTGCCAGTCACATTTATACAGTAGTCAGTGCATTTTTATAGCACTGATCGCTGCGTAAATGTGATAAAAATCGATGATCGCTGCCATTTCTAATAAAAAAAAAATTATAATAATGCCATAAAACGATCCCCTATTTTGTAGACGCTATAACTTTTGCCCAAACTAATCAATAAACACTTATTGCGTTTTTTTTTTTTTTTTTTTACAAAAAATATGTAGAAGGCTAAGTATCGGCCTAAAATTTGTTTTTGTATACATTTTGGGGGGATATTTATTATAGCAAAAAGTTAAAAAAATTGCTTTTTTTTCAAAATTGTCCCTCTATTTTTGTATATAGCGCAAAAAAAAAAAAAAAACGCAGAGGTAATTAAATACCACCAAAAGAAAACTATTTGTAGGGAAAAAAAGAAAATCAATTTTGTTTGGGAGCCATGTCGCACGACCGTGCAATTGTCAGTTAAAGTGACGCAGTACTGAATTGCAACAAGTGGCCCCGTCATTGGGCAGCCAAATCCTCAGGAGTTGAAGTGGTTAAGAATAGAAGTGTCACGCTGGTCCCAGAAACCTCCCGGTGGCCTTCTTGCTGCTCACCACATGCTGCCACCTACTGTTCAGCAGACTTGTCAGTGATCCCACATCACTGCATGGCCAGTTAACTCTTCCCTAGGCTATTCAAAACTTAAAAATATTTTTTTTGGGCAGGTTACACCTAAAAAATGTACATGTTCCAACTTCCATACACATTTAACTTAAGAACAAACCTCTTGTTCATAACTCAGAGACTGCTTGTAACTGATATATATTTTTCTAGGAACTAATAGGAACTGAAAGTATTATTTAGCTTTACTGAATGATTACCTCTCGCTGTTAGTATGTTAATCTGTCTAAACCAATTTAGCTAAAGTTAGTCAGCAAGTCAATTACTACAGTTTTAATTTCAAAGTTAAGCCAGCTGATGTAGTCACAACAAAGGAGGCAGCTCTGGGACAGATTGTGCAGACACATCAAACTTTTTAAAATGTATGTCACAGTAAAATAAAAAATAATCAGTACATCTCTTCTATACACCAAGATGGTGGTGCCGAGGACCCGAAGACCTGCAAAGAACTGGTCCAGTTAAGGACAGAGCTGGATTCCTAGACTGGAAAGTGCATGTTTATTTAACCACTTTAATACCAGGCACTTTCCCCCTTTCCTGCCCAGGACAACTTTTAGTTTTTAGCACTGGCCCACTTTGAATGACAATTGCGCGGTCATGCAACGATGTACCCAAACTAAATTTTTATAATTTTCTTCCTAAAAATAGAGCTTTCTTTTGGTGGTATTTGATCACCTCTGCGGTTTAAATTTTTTGTGCTACAAACAAAAATAGACCAACAATTGAAAAAAAAATGATGGGCACTAATAGGCGGCACTGAAGGCACTGATAGGTGGCACTGATGGGCACTGATAGGCAGCACAGATTGGCACTGATAGGTAGCACTGATGGGCACTGATAGGCAGCACAGATTGGCACTGATAGGTGGCACTGGATAGGCAGCACTGATAAGGAGCTACTGACAGGCTTTAGTGAGTGGCACTGATTGGGGCACTGACAGTCATTACTGATAGTGCACTGATTGGCACTTTTTTGGGCACTGTTGTGGGTACCGGCATGCATTTATTAAGGGGGCAGGCTGGCAGGTGTTGGGCATTGTTTGGCAGCTGATGGGCACCCTTTAATGGGGGCTGTGCTAATAATCAATGTGCTATCATGTATGCTATGTTATCAGCACAGACCCCCCCCCCCCCCAATGACAGGGAGAGCCTCCTATTGGCTAAGTGATTCCACACATCATGCACAGTGATGTCATTAAATCAAAATAACCATATCCTCAAAATGTATCGCATGGATCACATTATCACATTATAGATAGGTCTTGCTATAAAAAATGCATAGAACACAGGACGACTAATGCTGTGACTGCCAATGTACTAATGTACCAACGTCCCGATAATATGTAACTGGGGAATAAGCTGGTCTAATGAAATGGACTTTAGACGGTACAGATGGATATAGTAAAAAAAACTATGGGTATATTTATTCATAAAAGTAGAAAGTATACAAAAAGATATACAGAGCTTTGTGAATATAGTAATACAATATCAGCATTTTTATCACAGTATATACATAGGGAATGATACATAAAAGTTTACACTAGTGTATGTATGCTAATCAAACAAAAACATACAGCACCAGAAATTATTAAAAAAAACGTTTAAATCCTTGGAACTGGGTAAAATATGCGTAGCGATGGAGGTTGCTTTTACTCTCTTTTACTCAACATGTTTCGCGTTTAAAAACGCTTCATCAGGAGCATAACGATATATAGAATAAATCTCCGCAGGAATGTATGAAACAATCCATCGAAAATAGTTATATAGCATATAAAATGATGTTACCTGGCCGGCCTGGTAGGCTAGTAACAGGTTGTTTAAAACATCAAAATATATGGATGTAAAAAGCTTCGGGCTGATGCACAAAAATTAAATGGGTAGAAAGTAGTTAATGTCTGGCGAAAACATGTACTTCGAATAAGGTCCCAATAATGAGTCCCAGAAATGGTAGCCAAGAGGTCTGGATAGCTTGTAAGCTTTAATATCCAGCAAGGCATAGAAGTCCGGGTCAAGCGGGAAACGGGAGGAGTAGAGGATTTTAAAATCGCATAAAAAATGTTTACTATATTTTTTACTATATCCACATTATCACATTATCACCTTGTCTCATGGACTCTATGGTCTGTATGAAAACCCAGTACACAACAGCATGTGTAAGGAAACTCACGGGGGAAATGTCTGTACTTTATACTATAACTCTTTTTGTTAAAGGTGATTGGCTTGCATGGATAATACTTGTGTTAAAGATTGTCATTTATGAGTCCCAATGTTACAGCTTTATCTCTATGGGATCTTTTTATATGACAGAGTGACAGGACACAATGTTCCATGTATTCAATCTCATTTGTACACGTCTTAGTCTGTTTAAATGTTCCACTGGTTGGAGCTGAAAAGGAGTGGCTTGATGTTATTCCAGCAAGTTTTTGTTCTTTCTTAAATCTTGACCTTTCCAGAGAATGCGTAGCAACTGGCAATGTAAGGTAGTGTGTAAAAATGGCATGCACTAGTAAATACAAGAATATTTAACCTATATGCCTCTTTCGAATGTGATTTAAAAAAAAAAAACACTTTATACATATCATAAATCCTGTCTTCAGGCCAATCACGTGATATTACAGGCCTTTTCTCCTTTGTGGCAGGGGGGTCCTTACTTCTCAACAAAATGGTGCTCATGTATGATGGGAGGGAAAGTACTGTTCTGTCCAGTAGTGCTGTGGGCCTAATTTGGTGTGATAATTAGCCCGCAAGGGGTGTGTCCACGATAGGCTGGAAATAGGTTAAATGACTCTTGGCAGTACATTTTTTTTGGAGGGGGGGGGGGGGCAGCAATGGAGAGGAGTGGAGTATTGCAATAAAGGCTTGTTTTGTGATGCCTGCCCAAAGTAACAAATGGCTGTGTTTTTTGAAAACTACATTGGGGTTATATTACATTGCCAATTTAGATATAAATGGTACTCTTTAATTACTTCAGCCCCAGAAGGATTTACCCCCTTAATGACCAGGCCATTTTTTGCGATATGGCACTGTGTCGCTTTAACTGACAATTGCGTGGTCGTGCGACATTGTACCTAAACAATTTTTTTTTCTTTTGGTGGTATTTGATCACCTTTGCTGTGTTTATTTTTTGCGCTATAAACAAAAAAAAAAACGGCAATTTTGAAAAAAAAATAAAAAATTCTATAATAAATGTCCCCCAAAAATAAGAATTAATTTTTTTAGGCCAATATGTACACTTCTACATATTTTTGTTAAAAAAAAAAATCGCAAGAAGCGTATATTGATTGGTTTGGGCAAAAGTTATAGCGTCTACAAATAGGGGATAGATTTATGCCATTTTTATTACAATTTTTTTTACTAGTAGATCAGCGATTTTTGCGGACTGGGACAGTGTGGCAGACTGATCAGACACTATTGACAGGTTTTTGGGACCAATGACATTAATACAGTGATCAGAGATAAAAATAGCCTCTGATCACTGTATAAATGACACTGGCAGGGAATGGGTTAACACTAGGGGCGATTAAGGGGTTACTTGTGTCCTAGGGAGGTGTTTCTAACTGTGCAGGGAGTGGACTGACTGGGTGTACAGAGAGATCGCTGTTCCTGAACACTAGGAACAAATGATCTCTACTCACCTTTCAGAATGGGATCTGCTTTGTTTACACTGCTAGATCTCCATTCTGGCACTCTCTGGAGCGATCGTGGGTGGCCAGTGGACATCGCAGCAGCTGGCAACGTGCATCAGCGACCTGCTGCGCACACCTGCTATAGCTTTTGCACGGAGTGCCGTACCAGTACTGTGACTTGCACAATAGAGCTGTATATTTGCGGCGGCTGGTTGAGTGGTTAAAGGAGAAGTTTGTGGTTCACAAAAAACAAACATACATACTCATCTAAATGATGCAGCATTGCTGCACAGTCCAAGAACTGTGATCACATTTGGCTGATTGTTCAGTTCTTAGTCTTCCCATAGATCTCTGTTCTGTCCCTTCAGGGCAGGAGCAGCTGACTTCTAGGCTATGCTGGGCACTTTGTACAGAGTCACTACCATACACATGGGGTACCTTTTCTTGAGCCATGCTCACAACCCAGACAGATGACTAAACATGAGCAAATTCTACTAAACTCTCTTGATGTCATATACACCAACATCACGTTGTCATTTGTCACTTGTGAATTTAGGAGGGACACGCAAAGCCAATGCCTTCTCCACCTGTCCAGCGTATCACCTCTACCTCTCTCCTAGTAACTATATGGGGGTCCTACCGGGCACCTAACTTGGGCTTCATTTGTGGACTTCACTTGTTTTAACTCTTTCTCTTCCGTACCTGTGCACAGGATGAGGGCCCCAGCAGTGCAGATCTGCTCCTGTGGCTATGGGAGATAGATAGCGGTTGAAGGAGTACCAGCAACAGCTCCCTAGCTCACCTTTAACATGCACACACTTAACCACTTAATCTTCACTGGCTCAGAAAACACTCTATTGGATATTTTTATTGGATCAGGAACGTTGATGGGGATAGGGAGCATGCCTAGTGAACTGCAACTGGCACAACCTGAGGACTCTAACATTTTGCTCTGCTTTACAGTCTGCTGGTTGCACTTTATTGTCTCACAGGTTCCTAATACTGATATGGACCTGTACTCCCTCAGGAGGTTATAAGCTACACACTGTCACTTCTCAGGGAAGGTTGGGGGGTTGTTAACTCATTTAGCCATAGGATCACCGGTTGCCTCCTGCCGATATCCACAAGCTCTTCCCAATGAGGGAGATGAAGACTCACATCACCACAGGGCAGCTGGACTTCTTCCCTCCAACTTCCCTCTGACTCTCTCCAGTGAGCCTCCTTCTGACCCAGCTCAATCCCTAGACAAAGGATCTTTAGTAGGCTCCCCCAATGTCTTAGCTGGGACCTTGATGTCTTCACTTTGACTTCTCTAGCTCTCCTGCCCCAGGGGCAAAGCCCTTGCACAGGTATCTCCTACTACAAGACTTGGCCTAGTAGCCCTGCACTCTGCTGTCTAGGCCTCAAGCTACTTGTTGGCTCTTCCTCCACCTTCTGAGGACACCTCCCCAGGGATTGGTTGGATTCCCACAAATTTTCAGGCTGTCTTTTCTGCTCTGCCTCTCAATAAACTATGTAGAAACTTCTAGAAGACAGGACAGAGTAGCAGAACAGCAGCCTGTGAAAAACTTAGCAGTCCTGAGAAATCAACCCCTGCTCCACAGTTTAAAGAGGAGCCAAACAAAATTTTCCTAGCAGCCTACTCTAAACCATGAAAGTGCTACATACGTAACCACTTTAACTGCAGCCAGTTTGTATCGGGTCAGAAACGCTGCCCCTGGATGCAAACTATTTTTGTTCAGAGCCAGTTAGTGGTCCTATTTGTATGTAAATGTTTGGATGAGTGGTTACGTGTGAACAGCAGTGGCGCCTGCCATTGATTTGTACAGGGTTTAATTCTGGTCATTCTGCTGCTGATCGCAGCTGTTCACATGCACTGTGTGCATTGGGGTAGGTTCCACGGTAACAAGAATTGAACACTGTCCACATCAGTTAACCTTTATTTGCTGGATGCTTGTTTCAGGTCCCCGGAGCAAAATGTATTGAAGTCAGAAGATCATCGTGACTGCCAAGCAACTAGTATTTTTAGAAGGAGCTCACCAATGGAAAACTTTAGATGTATCTCAGCCCATGTCACATTTAATCTTTGCAGGGAACTCTGGAATAAATATGAAATCACTGAAAGGGTGTGTGCTCCGCCTGTGTAGCTACGATTGTACCTTTCAGAGTGTAAACAGAGGATGTTTGTCATGTACCAGGAACTAATGACATGTGACGTGTCAGAATATATCTCTCACAGGTTTCTTTCGTCTAACTTTTCCTTTAAAACTAGAGAGAGAGGTGATAAAAGAGACATAGGGGAGACATTATATTTTAGGCCTTTTGGGCATAATAGGTGCCACATACAAACAGCAGGTTGACTTAATCAAAAGTGAACACATCATACTGGGAATTAAGTTTCATAAAACACAAAATGTAAAAAGGTGCCTATTTTTTCCTTATAGAAAAATAAAACCAGGTGAGCATCAGGTGGCGGCTGCTAGTACCACCTAGACCAATAGAGGTTACCTAGAGAGGAGATGTTGATTGGACTTTCTAGGTACTGATAACACAAAAACAAATTGATATAAAATGATTAATTACATACAACTGTACAAATTTAAAAACAGTTAAGCCAGACCCCACATTTATAACAGCTGTTAATATTGACGGATAAATCTGTATGGTGTCTGTTGCAGTGGAGAATGGGCCAACCGGTTTTGCGGCAAACCAATTCTTCAGGAGGGTTATCTAGATAACAAATAATACAGTACAATGAACTAGCAAAAAAGGAAAACAAATACATATAAAAATACAGAATGTTAACATATTGTATACAGTCATTGTCAATAGTAAAGATCTGCTCAGCAAATTGTGGCCAAAATATGAATAAATATGGCACCCTGACAAGATACCGCGTGAGGATGAGGCGAAGGTCATGAGCAGGAGGAGAGGTAAGGGAGAAACATTTTAGAGAAAAGGGGGGGTTCCTCACCCTTCCCTCTCCCTCCCTTTCCCAGTTCCCCCCTCTTTCTCCTTTTCCCTTCCCCCTCCCTTCCTTCCCCCCTTCCCCTCAATCCCCCCCCCTTTTCTTTTCCCCACTCCCCCCCCCCCCCTTCCAACCCCCCTTTTCTCTTTCTTATTCTCTTTCGTGTTATTGGTACCTAGAAAGTCCAATCGACATTTCCTCTCTAGGTGACCAACTATTGGTCTAGGTGGTACTAGCAGCCGCCACCTGATGCTCACCTGGTTATTTTTCTATATTCTATCATGGATGATGGTACTTGTCTACTTATTATTAAATAGTTTTATTTGAGGCTATACTCAAAATGTGTTATTTTTTCCTTATTGTATAATAAACAAAGTGACTGTGTTTGTACCTCTGAGAACAGTCATTATGCCGGAAAAATAAAATCTGTCCTTTTAAAACCACCAATGGCTCCTGTTGCTCCTCGGATGTTGTGTGAAGAGGAAGTAAGGGTAAAATAGATGTAACCTTGCACAGCGCTGATCTCTTTTTTATTTTTTTTACCTTAATGCAAACAATGCATTAAGGTAAAAAACGTTTTTATGTTTAGTAACACTTAAAAAAAATATATTGGTATAAGGGATACAATAAGTATTAATATTATAAATGAGAAAAAGTAAATAAGATTTTCAATTGTTGCCTCCTTTTCCGAATATGAAGTTAAAAAAAAAAAAAAAGACAACCTACAAATGATGCGAAACCTAAACAGAGACGTCATAAGAAATTTTATCTGTGAGCAGGTCTCATGGTTGGTGGAGTCTGAAGTGGGGAAAAAAAAAAAAATTGTATATATATATATATATACACATATGCAAATTAAGCACTTGATGGAATAAAGGTTTTTGACATTTATCTTTATGTTATATATTTTTCTTTTATATTTTTATTCTTTAGATACATTGGCCCAGATTCACGTACATCGGCGCATTATCGGTCCGGTGTAGCGCACCGCCATTACGTTAGACTTGCGCCATCTAGCCGCGTAATCCCCCGATTCACGTAGCTTTTGCGCAGGAAATTGCGCAAGCGTAAGGTTTTTTCCTGAGGCGTAAGGAGGAGTAATACAAATTGGGAGGGACGTGGGCGTGTTACATTGAAATGAGCCGTGACCCCATGCAAATGAAGGGCCAGCCAGCTCGCGCATGCGCGCGTGAAGGAGACCATGTCAGCTCCGCTGTGCACATGCTCACAACTCGGGAGCGGCGCAATCAGTGAAATTGGAAATGGACTAGGGCAACGTTGTGAACTACGCAGACAGCATAAATAGACACACACAAACGCACTTGCATTGCAAAAGTACATCCCTTTGTGTCCCTTCCCATTTAACCAAGTGCTTTTGTCCTGTTGTTCGTTGCAGTGTGTCTTGTAGTTGTCAGATTAGTGTTCTGTGTCATCAAGTGCTTGTTGGTATATTTGTGAAAGTGTTTTTTGATAAGTGTTTGAGAGACTGTTTGTTTGATTGATATATTTCTGAGCGTTTGTTTTCTTGCTTTATTTTTTCTTTTTAATTTTTTTGTGACTGTTTCTTGCTAGTGTGATTTTTGGGTGTTCGTTTTCTCTTTGTGTGTGTTCTTGCCTGATTGGTTGTGCTTGTATTTGTGACTGATTTTTGGTGACTGCTAGTGAGTTTGTTTGGAAGTATGACAGAGAGAAAAAGAAAGCTGAATTTTACTGTGGGGGAAAAAAGAATTCTTGCCCGGGCCATTAGCCAGTATGGGCGTTTTCTCCACGGCCCGCAGAGTGCCACCACCACCCCGGCCAGGAGGAGGGAGATTTTGGATAGGATCACGGAGCAGGTGAATTCATCGGGGGAGGGGGAGACACGGACCCGGTCTGGGATTGACAAAAAAATAAATGATCTCCGGCGTCAGGTGAAAAAAAAACTGGCCGCAATGCATGCCCATGCCAGGGGCACAGGAGGGGGCCCACCATGCCGTATTAGGCTTACAGCGACGGAGCATGTGGTGGCCCTGACCTTTCACCGGCATGAAGTGGAGGGCCTGCCAGGCTTTGACACAAGTCCGGTCCCCGTGGTGCCAGGTAAGGTTTTTTTTTCTATCAGGTGTGTAGCATGTGTGGGGGAGGGGGTGAAAGGGAATATGTGCCAAGTGTGTGGATCCTCCAACCTGTGAATGGTTTGTGTCATCCACAGATGTGCAGGAGGGTGCAGGGCCATCTGGCCTGACCGCTCCAACCCCAGGACAGCAGCCTAATGAGGCCCCCCCAACAAGGCCACAGTCTGCGGAGGAGGTTCAAGAGGAGGAGGACGATCATGAGGAGGAGGACGATCATGAGGAGGAGGATAATCATGAGGAGGAGGATCATGAGGAGGAGGAGTCAGGCACTGGACGAGTGGTTTGTGCGGACTCTTCCCCTCTGGCTGGCAGAAGCCTGCCCTCCCTAAGGGGGAGCCCCCCCCCCTCCTCCCCCAACATGGCTCCCCTCACAAGGGCCTCCCCTTCTCCCCGCCCACAACCATCAGCTGGAGGCAGGATGTCATCCCAGAGCACCAAGGGGGCGCCCAATCTCCTGCCCGCCAGTCTGCGAAGGGACCAGGCCCTCCAGACCCGCCATCTGGGACAGCTCTGCCAGACTTTTGGGCGGGTGGAGGAGAGCCTGTCCTCCATGAAGGATACGCTGGGTAACCTGGACTCCCACTCCCGGGCTTTCACAACCTGCCTAAATGAACTGCAGACTACAGCAGCAGGCGTTGGGCAGGATGTGAGGGCCCTTACCCAGGCTATCCAGGCCAACACGGCAACACTTGGTGCTTCCCTGGACAGAATTGCCGTGGCCTTGGAGGGCAGGCCGCCAGGTGGGCAGATATCAGGGGCTGCTCCTCCTTCCCCGGGTTTGCCCCTCCCCATGAGTCTCCCCTGAGGGGCCGGGGCCGTGGCCGGGGGCGCCCCAGGCGTGGCTCACGCAGAGGGCAATAATTTATTTTTCCCCTTTTTTTTTTTTTTGGCTGACATTTTTGGCATTTTTTATTTATTTTTTTTGCTGACATTTTTTGCATTTTTTTTTTTTTTTTTGCTGACATTTTTTTTAAATTTTGGGTTGTGCATGCTGTTTGAATGTGGGGGTGACATTCCTGCTGGAAAAGGGGTGTCATCCTCAATTTTGGTGGAGAAGGGTTCCCCAGGACCAGGGAGAAGTGATTCCCAGGTCCGTGTGAATGGTGTATGAATGTACAGTGACATAATTGGAGCCTTGACGTGGCGTTACTGCTCACCAGTCGTGCATGGTGGACTGGTGCCAATCCAATTTGATGAGGATGTGGGGTGTGTGTGCTAGGGACCACAGTGGTGTGCATGCATGCATTCTCATTGTGCCATGATTAATGTGTGTGTTTAACGTGCAAAGATGCCCAATATGAGCTGTCTCCTGACTGCTCTTCCCTCAGAAGACGGGGTATCCTCGGTTAGGGGTTGATTGTCTGGTTGGGGGGTCAGGTCATCACGTAGCTCAACCTGCAGGCCCTTCCTCACTGCGAGATTGTGCAGCATGCAACATGCAACGATGATATGGCACACGAAGTTTGGGGAATACAACAGTGTACCCCCAGACTTATCCAGGCATCGGAAACGTGACTTCAGGAGGCCAAAGGTGCGCTCCACCACTGCTCGGGTTTTGATGTGTGCTTGATTGTATCTTTCCTCCCCTGGGGTTTGGGGGTTCCGGATAGGAGTCATGAGATGGGGTCCCAGTGCATATGCAGAGTCACCTGGAAGGGAAAAGACAGGACAATGTTAGTCATGCATGTGCCACTTGTGAGGTGTGCATCACGGGAGGGGATAGTCATGCCTGACTCCCATGTCACTCACCAACCAGCCAGGTGTTCCCATACACATTCTGATAGAATTCCATTCGGATGTGGCATTGATTGTAGATGTAGCTGTCATGGGTGGATCCGGGGTGTTTGGCACGGACGTGCCATATGAGTCCTTGGGCATCAACTATCACCTGTACGTTGATGGAGTGTCAATTCTTCCGATTGCGGTACATGTGCTCTGTCTCCAGGGGGGGCTGGAGTGCCACATGTGTGCAATCAATGGCCCCGATGGTGCGTGGGAATCTGGCAATTCTGTAGAAATCTGTCATTGCCTTCAGCCGCAGGTCCTCAGTGGTGGGTTTGATGATTAGGTTGGCCAAGCGTGTGAGGATTGCTGGGACAACCTGGTGCACACATCTGCTCATGGAGGACTGTGACATCCCAGCCACCACTCCACTTGTACGCTGAAAAGAGCCACTGGCAAGGAAATGGAGTGTTGCCAGTACCTTGACCAGTGGCTGCACTGGATGTGAGCGTTGTGTTGGGCTGGTGATGTCCTCCTGCAGGGTTGTGGTTAATTCCAGGATGGCATGAGGGGTGAATCTGAAGATGCGATACACCTCAGAATCACTCATGCCAAAGAGGTCTATGCGTGTGCGGTATACCCTCTCCCGTGCCATCCTCCGTGCCATCCTCCTTCTTTGGTCATCTAAATTCACTAGTGCAGCTATGAGCGACGATGCCCCTGGCATGTTGGCAGTCAAATTGTAGTGCAACACGTGTGTGTGGTCTGCTCCTCAGTAACGGTGTTGCTTTCTGTGAGATGTAGACGTTTTTTCAAAATTTAGACCAGCTTTTATGTGCTCTAACTTTAGACAGGACATTTTGCTGTTGCGCACATCGCGTAGCCTGCGCAGCAACTGCGTTTTTTTGTGGATCCCCGCAACTCCCTCATTAGCATATTTGACTAGCAAATCAATGGTGTGTCTAGCGCATTTTTGCGCGGACGGATGCGTCTGTCTAACGAAATTACGCCAGACAAAAAAAAGTAGATTTCTGGCGTAAATCGTTTTCTGAATCGCGCGCATCTAAACGCACGCGCACATTTAGACTTACGCACGCGCAACACCAGTTGCGCAGGCGTAATCGCTCTGTGAATCTGGGCCATTGCATTTACATCTACTCCTGAAGAAGCGAGCAGTGACTCGCGAAATGCATCAAATTTATGATGCCTTTGTATTACTGTATATCACCAATTCCAATATGTGTATGTGGCTGCTTGGTATGCTGTATCTATCACTGCCAAGTGGCTTGGCACCTTTGTTTACATTTTTATAAATGTATTGACCTTATTGACCTTTTTGTGCTCACCTCATTTAAAGTCCCACGGCCACTGTTCTTTCTTGATGGAATAAAGGTAGGAACACTGAAAATCCTTTGAAACTGTACAGATGTGGTCAAAGCTTTCATTTCCATCAGACAACTGGGTTCTTTTACAAATATGTTAGTTCATAAATGTATCTATATGGTAAGTGCGCAGCGCTTTAAATCCCAATTGGACAATCCAAGAACAAAAGTTCAATAGTAGTTCAATCTGCGATATGCATGGAATAAGGAGATCCGTCACCAGCACCCGACAATACAGCCGCTTACCCCATGTAGTGGACCCTCATCACAAAGGTCACTTTAGTTATTGCTTTAAATATATGTTTTTATTAATTTTCAAAAAACAACATTACAATTACAAAAACAGTAGACAAACAAAGACTACTTCAGCTTATATAAAGTAAACTCAGGTAAGAAGGAAGCCCATCAATCTTCATACACTAATGCCGCGTACACATGATCACTTTTTGTGATGTGAAAAACGTCGTTTTATCCCACGAAACAAAACGACGTTTTTCAAACTTCATTTTAAAAAACGATGTTGCCTACACACCATCGTTTTCTGAAAATGCTCTTGCAAAGCGCGGTTACGTACACCATGTTCGACAGCACTCCGTTCCATTGAAGCTCCTGTCTCATAACTTGCTTCTGAGCATGCGCTGGTTTAAAAACGTAGTTTTGCCCACACACGATCATGTTTTGTGAAATAAAAGACGACATTCTGAAAAACGACATAAAAAATTCAAGCATGTTCGAAAAAAAATGTGGTCGTTTTTTTTGAAGACATAAAACAAGGTTTTGCCCACACACGATCATTTTAAATGAAGTTTTTTAAAACGTTGTTTTATTTCATCACAAAAAACGACCGTGTGTACGCGGCATTAGTGGCAGCAGACCGGATAATGGATGCAGCAAACCTGTACGCGACTCTCCTGGTTGAAAAATTACCCTCCAGCGGTAATCATCAAATATATGTCATCCCATGCAGACAAAAAGGAGATAAACCTCATTGTGCTGTACATTAAAACACTATTTATTCAGATAAAAACGATTGAAATTGCACTCACATTTCTGACAAACAAAAGCAAGCTCTGTTTGTATGTATACAGACTCCCCCCCCCCCCAGAAAGATGGCCGCCGTGTCCCAACATGCAGTAGCGTGACGTTTCCGACTCCTCCCTATGTCATTTCGTGAGAGAATCTCACAGATCTCCTTATTCCCTGCATATCGCAGATTTAACTACTATTGAACTTTTGTTCTTGGATTGTCCGTTTGGGATTTAAAGCACTTCACACTTACCATATATATCTTGTTTTTGACTTCCTTCAATATTGTGCTGGCTGTTGATATCTTATTGAATTAATTGACACTAAAGATCTATAGCGTAACAAATTTTTATTATTTTTCATATACAGTGACTTGCGAAAGTATTTGGTCCCCTTGAACTTTAAGACCTTTTGTCACATTTCAGGCTTCAAACATAAAGATATAAAACTGTAATTTTTTCTGAAGAATCAACAAGTGGGACACAATCATGAAGTGGAACGAAATTTATTGGATATTTCAAACTTTTTTAACAAAAAAAAAACTACATTACAGCTGTGAGTCGCTTGGGGTATGTCTCTATCAGTTTTGCACATCGAGACTGACATTTTTGCCCATTCCTCCTTTGCAAAATAGCTCGAGCTCAGTGAGGTTGGATGGAAAGCGTTTGTGAACAGCAGTTTTCAGTTCTTTCCACAGATTCTCGATTGGATTCAGTTCTAGACTTTGACTTAGCCATTCTAACACCTGGATATGTTTATTTGTGAACCATTCCATTGTAGATTTTGCTTTATGTTTTGGATCATTGTCTTGTTGGAAGACAAATTTCCGTCCCAGTCTCAGGTCTTTTGCAGACTCCATCAGGTTTTCTTCCAGAATGGTCCTGTATTTGGATCCAGCCATCTTCCCATCAATTTTAACCATCTCCCCTGTCCCTGCTGAAGAAAAGCAGGCCCAAACCATGATGCTGCCACCACCATGTTTCACAGTGGGGATGGTGTGTTCAGGGTGATGAGCTGTGTTGCTTTTTACGCCAAATATAACGTTTTGCATTGTTGCCAAAAAGTTTGATTTTGGTTTCATCTGACCAGAGCACCTTCTTCCACATGTTTGGTGTGTCTCCCAGGTGGCTTGTGGCAAACTTTAAACAACACTTTTTATGGATATCTTTAAGAAATGTCTTTCTTCTTGCCACTCTTCCATAAAGGCCAGATTTGTGCAGTATACAACTGATTGTTGTCCTATGGACAGAGTCTCCCACCTCAGCTGTAGATCTCTGCAGTTCATCCAGAGTGATCATGGGCCTCTTGGCTGCATCTCTGATCAGTCTTCTCCTTGTATGAGCTGAAAGTTTAGAGGGACGGCCAGGTCTTCGTAGATTTGCAGTGGTCTGATACTCCCTCCATTTCAATATAATTGCTTGCACAGTGCTCCATGGGAAGTTTAACCACTTGCCGACCGCCCACCGTCGTTCTATGTCGGCACTTTAAAGATGGATATCTTGGTAACGGCAGCAGCTGCTGCCACAACCGATATATCCATCTCTTCAGTGGGCGGTCGGTCAAACGATAATGGCGGTCTCTGCGGCGGATTGTTGATTCTACCGGAGCCGTCGGTAGCGGCGGAGGCGATCGGGTCCTCTCCCGTGCTCAGTGGGGATGCGAGTGAGGGAAACATTTCCCGTAGCTCTGCTGGGCGGAAGTGATGTCAAAACGTCTTAAAGAGACATTTTTTTTAAGTCATTTGAAAAATGACATTTTACATATTTTTTTTTTTTTTTTCACTTAAGCCTTAATATGAGATCTGAGGTCTTTTTGACCCCAGATCTCATATTTAAGAGGACCTGTCATGCTTTTTTCTATTACAAGGGATGTTTACATTCCTTGTAATAGGAATAAAAGTGATAATTTTTTTATTTTTTTATTTTAGTGTTAAAAATTGGTAAAATAAATAAAAATAAATATGAAAACCCCCAAAAAAATGTAAATCGCGCGCGCAGAAGCGAACACATACGCCATATGAAAACGGTGTTCAAACCACACAAGTGAGGTATGGCCGCGATTGTTAGAGCGAGAGCAATAATTCTAGCCCTAGACCTCCTCTGTATCTCAAAAAATTCAACCTGTAGAATTTTTTAAACGTCGCCTATCGAGATGTTTAAGAGTAAAAGTTTGACGCCATGCCACGAGCGGGCGCAATTTTTAAGCGTGACATGTTGGGTATCATTTTACTCGGCGTAACATTATCTTTCACAATATGTAAAAAAATTGGGCCAATTTATTGTTGTCTTATTTTTTAATTAAAAAAAGTGAATTTTTTCCAAAAAAAGTGCGCTTGTAAGACCGCTGCGCAAATACGGTGTGACAAAAAGTATTGCAATGACTGTCATTTTATTCTCTAGGGTGTTAAAAAAATATATATATATATATATAATGTTTGGGGGTTTTAAGTAATTTTATAGCAAAAAAAAATGTTTTAGTCTCGTAAACACCGAATCTGAAAAACAGTCTCGGGGCTTAAGTGGTTAAAGCTTGGGAAATCTTTTTGTATCCAAATCCGGCTTTAAACTTCTCCACAACAGTATCTCGGACCTGCCTGGTGTGTTCCTTGTTCTTCGTGATGCTCTCTGCGCTTTAAACTGACCTCTGAGACTATCACAGTGCAGGTGCATTTATACGGAGACTTGATTACACACAGGTTTATTCTATTTATCATCATTAGTCATTTAGGTCAACATTGGATCATTCAGAGATTCTCACTGAACTTCTGCAGAGAGTTTGCTGCACTGAAAGTAAAGGGGCTGAATAATTTTTCACGCCCAATATCCAATAAATTTCGTTCCACTTCATGATTATGTCCCACTTGTTGTTGATTCTTCACAAAAAAATACAGTTTTATATCTTTATGTTTGAAGCCTGAAATGTGGCAAAAGGTCGCAAAGTTCAAGGGGGCCGAATACTTTCACAAGGCACTGTATGTATCTAAGTATCATAAAGTCTGGTATTGTAGTAACTAAACCCAATTTTCTATAAAAAATATATACAGTAGTGCAACGATTGATATACTGCAGACACAGGCATCATATATTCAATATTTCATAATTTTATATGTAGCACTACCCCCCGGAGGAGCTGCTGGTTGTTTTGGGTCTACGCTCTGTGATCAACCCCTTAAAGTGGCTCAAAACCCTCCCTTGACACACCTGGTAATATGAGAGTTGTGAACCCCAGTAACTTATGGGGAAACACAATATCCCGTTATACTACAACAGATTATGTAAAAAAAAAAGGGGTTACCTTAAATGGAAGGGGTCCTTCAGTATGAAAGATAGGCTGCACACAGACTTCAAGATAATCAAAATAATGTTTACTTGTGATAGTGATACACTATGTGCAGATCCCTGCAATATCAGTAACAATAGTCAGGCCGCGTACACACGAGGGGATATGTCCGCTGAAAACGGTCCGATGGACCGTTTCAGCAGACATCTCCGCTCGTGTGTATGGGCTAGCGGACAGATTTCTCCACCCGACAGATTTCAAAGCAAGCTTTGAAATCTATCCGGTGGGAATCTGTCCGCCCGACATGTCTGCTGGTTAGTACACTTACCAGCAGACATGTCGGCTCCCACCACCGCCGCGCCGCTGCCGAATGGATTCGGCGCATGCGCGGAAGTGTTTTACTTCCTGGTGCGGTGACGTGGCGGTGACGCGGCGGCGTCAACGTCACCGCCGCGTCACCACTACGTCACCGCGCCGTCCGGCGGCGGGGAATTTGATCCGATGGTGTGTACACGCCATCGGATCAAACTCCCGATCGGACATATCCGATGGAAATGGTCCGCGGACCGTTTTCATCGGATATATCCGATCGTGTGTACGCGGCCTAAGGCTTAGGCCGCGTACACACGACCAAATCTGTCTGCTGGAAACGGTCTGCCAGACCGTCCCAGCAGACAGATTCGATCGTGTGTACGGGCGAGCAGACGGATTTGGCCAGCCGACAGATTTGAAAGCATGCTTACCAATCTGTCGGCTGGGAACCCGTCCGCCCGACATGTCTGCTGGTTAGTACGCTAACCAGCAGACATGTCTTCTCGCACACGCGCCGAATGATTTCGACGCATGCGCGGAAGTGTTTTACTTCCTGCTGCGGTGACGTGGCGGCGTCAACGTCACCGCCACGTCACCGCGCTGTCTGCTGGCGGGGATTTTGGTTTGCTCGTGTGTACACGCGAGCAAACCAAAATACAAGCAGACAGATTTGTTCAAATCGGTCGGTCCGACCGATTTGAACAAATGGATTGCCTCGTGTGTACGAGGCCTTAAATGTGAACTAGACTATCATGTCATATAGACCTGTGTAAGCACACAGCAAGAGGAACCCCTTCAACAAAACATACGCATTGAAACACCCTCTTGCCAAGCCTCACACAGCTCTCTGTCTCTCTACAATGCTATACAATATAATATAACTAATTACACTATACCTATAGATAATCAGTATGGCCTGGCGTCCCGGGCCAAACTTCAACACAGTCTCTTGCTAATAGTTTGTGCACGTGTGCGTTCAGGCCTTGTCCTTTTACGGCACTTCGTCCCGATAGGCAGTCACAGTCCGGTTAGCCAGCAGTCTCTGGTCCTCAGACAGGTAGCAGGGTTACTGGGAACTCCGGTAGAGGCTCCATTTCTTCTTCTCAAAAGGCTCTCTGCCCGAGCGTATGTAGGCCTCAGCTGTGGCCTACTCCCTGTGGAGACAGTGTCCTCCTGGGTTGAAGAGGTGGTCCAGAGAGAGCTCACCAAATACGTCCTCTCCCTTAAATGACCTCCCCTAGCAGGCGACGCAGAAGGCAAAGCATCTTGGGGTTGTCCAGCTGCTCTCTGGGTGATGTAGTTTATTACTGTTACTCCTGAACTCAATCCCCTAACCTTCTCTGCAGTACCAGAACAAAATGTAAACAACAGGTGGCTCTAACTTAACTCGGCCACAGGAGGGAGCTGAGATCCTTCACGATAAGCAATGGTAGTCTTTTATATTACAACGGGAAAAGGGTGATACCCCGCTACAAATATGTACATTTTGAGATTACTGGCAGTCCAGATCTTAAAAAAAGTTTAATCTGCCACTATAATATACAGTATATAATTATATATATATATCAATATATTCTTTTTTTTAAAAGATATTTTTATTGAATTTTTTTTACAAAACCAACAATACAACACATACAAAAACAAAACTTAAACAACACAGAACATACATCGGCAGTAGTTTGCTCCTTACTCACTCCATGCTATTATCAACAGCATAGTTATACAAAAGTCAAAAGTCAGAATAGAAAGGTACATACAACAAAGTATAAAGGTAGTATTACCCCAGGGATCCTCAAACTACGGCCCTCCAGCTGTTGTGGAACTACACATCCCATGAGGCATTGTAAAACTCTGACATTCACAGACATGACTAGGCATGATGGGAATTGTAGTTCCTGAACAACTGGAGGGCCGTAGTTTGAAGACCCATGTATTACCCCTTTGTGGGATCACATATTTATGTTACTCTAGCAAATGGAGACTGCACCACCAACCTCCCTATTTACTGCTGTATAGGAGATAAGGTCAGGGGGCTAGCCAGCCACCTGCCCCAAATCTTATCAAAGGACTTATTTCTTTTCCTAATTTCAAAAGTGAGCTTGTAAAGCGGAAGGCGTCATTGACTAGTTTCAACCATAGGCCCCTTGTCGAGGTCGCCGCTCCATTCCAGGTCAACAGGATGGATTTCTTAGCATAGAAATATAGGAGAGGAAGAGAGGAAGGATCCTATATCTCTCCAGAAGTCTCATATAGCTGGGCAACTCCAAAAGCAGTGGATAAAATCAGCCACCTGCCCACATCCGCGGAAACAATCCGCCAAGGCCAGGATGCCCATTCCGTGCATCCTGGCCGGGGTCAGGTGCGATTGGTGAAACATTTTTAGTTGGATCACCCTGTCCCTGGAGGCTATAACGGAGGTCTTAAAAGTATCACAGAACTCAGTCCAGTCATCTTCCGTCATGGTAATATCTAAGGATTCCCATTTGCTCTGCGCTGCCTTAAATCTAGGATTAGAGTTCACCGTTAAGGCTAAGTAATAGGTAGAAATTAGTTTTGTTCAGTCCGGGTAACGCAAAAACTTTTCTAGGTCAGGAATCGCAAGTGGGTTGTTCAAGGAGCCAAACTGGGCTCGCGCGGCATGTCTTAACTGGTAATAAAAGAATAAATAATTGGGCGGAAGATTATAGTCATCCCTCAACTGGGAAAAGGACTTAAAGCCTTCTGAGGTATATAGGTGACATAGGTACTTAATCCCCTTAGATATCCATCTCTGAGGGTCAGGCAGAGAATTAAATTCTGGGAGTGATATATTGAACCATATTGAATTATTTGGAGAGGTCACCCAGAATCCCGGGGCATGCTTAAGAGTCACTGTTTTAAACAGGGACAGTGAGGTTTGCAGCACAATCAGTCCCGGTCCTGGGGGGGTACGCCCGCGGTAGACAAGGTTGTGTAAGGTCTCGAACGATGTGACCATAGCCCCTTCAGTGGTAGTACACGCATTAATGGAGTCAGGATGTAACCAATCATGAACATTTACCAGTTGGGAGGCTTGGTAATAGAGGTAGAAGTCAGGGAAAGCCAGCCCTGCCAAATGAGAGGGTAGTCTAAGTGTTTCCAATGCTACTCAAGGGGCCTTACCGTTCCACAGGAATGTTATACAGATTGAGTCGATGCTTTTAAACAATGCTTTGGGGATTTTGCATGGGGCATTAGCTAGGACATACAGTAATTTAGGTAGGTATATCATTTTTAGGACATTGGCCCTTCCCATTATATATCAATATATTCAATAAAATACCCACAGCTGATGTTAAATTCTAATTAACATATTGTAAAACAAGCTCTAAAAGGGTTACTTTGCATTCATATTTTGTTCTGTATTTGGAGGGATTAAACATTTTAGCATGGAAGGTCCCCCATGGTTACAAAAGATTAAATCCAGGTTTGACCTTTATCCTGTTTGCAGGAGAAAGTCCAAATCCGACAAAGTTATGTATTATAAAAAGTTCAGGTGAAATAGTTCACCCAGTTTCAAGTCGGTTAATAAATGTCTGTGGTTCAGAGAGATTTTTGATCCATTACTCAAACAATCACTTATTGTAAGAAATGTTAACACCAACACTTGTTTTCAGTGCACCATGAATAACATGTTTGCACTCGGCACTGCTTAGAAGGTTTAGTCTGATCACCAGTTTAATTGCTAAGTAACGTAACTGAAAGATGATAATAATAAGAAAAAGAAGTCAACTTAGACAGTGTATTAAACTATACATTTCACGACTTATAGAGTAGAGTCTCATAAACATTAAAAAAGCTTACTTGTTTTTGCTTTTTTAGACTGCTGCCTGTTCAGATTTTTCTACTTATTTTTTGTTGAAATGAGAGTCACAATGCAGTAGGTTATCATTTTTATTTGACAGCAATGGCCTTCTGGGAACCCATATGTTCATTTTCCAGGACCTTTATTTTGTCCATGCCTGTTAGAAATAGGGTGAGTTATAGGCAGGCCACAGAATAAAATGGAAAATGGTTTGGTAATGTCAGAAAACGACTGTTATGCACCATCAGTCTTGTGAGAAGAGTGGAAAGCTTGATTTCTTTTTTTTTGCCATTATACTTGTTTACCAGGTACAGAGCATTGGGTACCCCATCACACCTGCATGGTAAATAAGATTTTCTGCAACCACAAGATGGTGGTGGTCTGACCACCATCTTCTGTCTATGTCTAATAATAAAGTATTTTCAATTATGGATGAAGGGGGTTGTTCAATGCTTAAAGGGTAACTTCACATTTGTACACTTTACAATTGGCTTACCCAGGGCTTTTTTTCTCAGACATTGGGGTCAATTCACAAAGAGAAACGTTATTGGTTTTCTTCAGGTGTTAAATTAGCACTCCTTATTTAACGCTAGCAAACATGGTATTCACGAAAGCTATAATCGTTATTTAACATAGTCGTTATGGTTTTCAACTGACTCTTTATCCAAACGTTATGCTAACTACTCAGACGTTCTTATTAAGATTCGGGACGTTAAAATAACTCTTAAGATCGTTAAATAATGCTGGAGAGATGCATTCTGGGAGCAGAAGGGGAGGAGAACAGCTGCATGTGGAAAAGAGCAGATACAGAGAGAGAGAGAGAGAGAGAGAGAGAGAGACAAGCAATACACATGGAGATTGAGCATGTGGTGTGCAAAACTTCTAGTGTGTGCTTTTCTAAAGCCATGTGTATTTCCTTATAGAGAGAATAAATCATGGGAGATGATAATGGGAATTTAGCTATCACCTGGGTTTCAGAAAAGTCATCCAAAATAGTATGTGAAGGGAATACACGTTTATAAATCTGAACAACATTCTAACGTGTTCTTCTTCGCCTCTGGATAATTTTAAGTTCAAATAGAGCACGGTTCTAGTTGCCCAACACTACTAAAAACTTCACTACACTACAAAAATCACCAAAAACTTCCTCTAACAACAAAATATCGCCTGGGAAATGTCATAACGCCACCCTGAGGGAGGTGTTAATTTAACGATTGCTTAACGATTGATAACTGTCAAAAAAATCTTTGTGAATTGCACTTCTGTACATATTTAACGATTTGACTCTTTAAAATAACGATTTGAATCTTTAAAATAACGATTTGACTCTTTAAAATAACGATTTGACTCTTTAATAAGGATCCACACCTTAAAATATCGGTTCTGTGTAGGGAAACGTTATTTGATGATTTTTCAAAGCGTTAAATCGTTTAGTGAATTGAACTAGCTTCAATAACGTGCAAAATCGTTAAAATAACACTCGCAATCTGAAAATAAAGCTTTGTGAATTGACCCCAATAGGTGCTGGAACTCCTCCTTTCCGAGTCATCCCTTTTCTCCACCTCTACCCACCTCCCAGTACCGTCCCTTTTAGACAATATAGGACCAAGTATCATTTTGTGGTACTAAGTAATTTGTGAGGAATTTGGTAATGATATCAAGAAAAGCATCAAAATAGATCCCCTGCAGCCAGAAACAATAGATCCCCCTAACAACAATGAACCACCCACAACACAATTTCCCCACCAGTAATATTAGACTCCCGGCAGCATTAACAGATCTCTGCACAGCCAGCATTAATGGACTCTCTGGCTGCCATCAACAATAGACCCTTCCCTCAACAGTAGATCTCTTTCAGGGATAACTGACCCCCCAGCAACAATAGACCTCCCCAGCAACCATATACCCCCCCTGTAAAAATAGATCTCCAACAGTGAGCATCAATACCCTGCAGCACACCCCAGCACCCTTTGCCATTACATACAGTCAGTCCAGGAGGTGCTGGAACTGTGTTTCCCGCGTTCCCCCTGAAAAAACTCCCTGGGCTTACCTCAGATTATTATTATTATTGTTTATATACAGGATTTATATAGCACCAACAGTTTGCGCAGCGCTTTACAACATCAGGGAAGATAATTACAATACAGTTCCATACAGGAGGAATCAGAGGACCCTGCTCATTAGAGCTTACAATCCAGAAGGGAGGGTAGATTATTCAAATCTAATTGTAGTGTTTGTTTGTGTCAGGTAAATACGAGCTGATAATTAGTCCATCTAAGCGTGGCTACATTTGGATTAGGCTTAGAATTCACAACTCTTCCATTGTAGATAAGGAACTGAAGATTGTTAAAGGGTAAGTTCACCTTTTGTACACTTTTTTCTAAACTCCAGCTCCCCAATGCAACAGTATAGCATTTGTGTACTTTTTTGGCAAAAATATCAAAACTTTACATTAAATCTACAGTCACTTTCTTTTCTTGTCCTAATTTATGTTTCCAAAATGTTTCCATTAGTAATGTCTTTCTTCCTTACAGACTGTAGGTCATTATACAGGAAGCAGTTGACCAGCTGACGTCATTAGCACACACCCTGCATCATCTACCCTCCCGTTCCCAGGTGCATGTTTTTTAAATGAAATGCAATCAATCAGTGATCACCCTTCTCTCTAAATACATAATCAGATTGCATAGTGTATAGCCATCTTTATAAAAGTACATAGGAGGGAGTGTACAGAAAAACTCAGCTGTCAAACCCCATTCACAACTCTGCATTCCCAAATGCGTTTTTTGGAACATTTTCACTCATCACATGTGGAGCTTGGTGCGTTATTGTGTTGTTGTGTTATTTTCAGGCCCCATTCACATCTAGCATAGTGGGAGTGCACATTTTGTGTCTTGTTTTTCCTGTGACATGCATAGGGCAGCCTGTTGGTTCCATGTAGTTAATGGGGCGTTTTGTGGGTTGTGTGTTTTTTACTGTGCGTTTTGCAACAGTTGCCCCTCATTTTTTTCACATGGCAAAATGTGTGTTTACTTCTGTGTTTGGTGTCCTGTTCACAATTAATGTAACTGAAACTGCAACTAGTAATTTTAGGTGTATAAACATGGCCATGCAATCTGATTGTATATTGTGTATTTAGTGAGAAGGGTGATCACTGCGTAATTGCATTTCATTTAAAAAACGTGCACCTGGGAAGGGGTGGGTGGATGATGCAGGGTGTGTGCTAATGAGGTTAGCTGGTCAACTCCTTCCTGTGTCATCATTACCAATTCCTAATTTGCACAGATGTGAGAGGACTTCAACCTATATCCAGGTGTGTCAGTGGGGACCCAGCAGCTTAAAGGGTCGTGGCAGAACAGAGAACCCATCATCCAACTACAAGTCCAAAGGAGAAAGAAGATTCGCGTTCCAAGGTCCCAGACTATGGAACGCTTTACCAACCAGCATTCAGTTGGAGGAGAATCATTTAGCGTTCAGGAGAAAGATCAAGACTCATCACTTTTGATACCAAAGGAGACAGGAACAACAAGCGCCCAGAGGCGATTAAGTTCGCATGTGCCGTGCTATATAAGTTTTCATTCATTCATTCATTCAAACAGCTCATGCGGTTTAAGCACTACAATATTATAATCTCCTACCTAACTGGATATATTTGGTAAATCCAAGGAAGGCTATACAATCGTACTGTAATGTGTGTAGTCAATTTTAGGCAGTAGAGCTCTGCTGTATAAGGCAGGGATTGCCAAACGTTTTAGTACTAGGGCCACATCGTATAAATTACAAATATTTGCAGGTTGAAAAATATCATATATATCGTATTTTTCGGACCATAAGACGCACTTTTTTCCCCAAAAAATATGGGTAAAAAAGTCCCTGCGTCTTATGGAGCGAAAGTACCGCAGGCACCGCACCCCCGCCGCCGCTGGCAACGCCCCCACCACTGCCGGAAACACCCCCCACGCCGTGCTGTGTTTTATTCAATGAAGCCACCCCCCTGCACGAGCAAAAAAAAAAAGTATTTTCCACTGTTGCCTCCCGCACAAATGCAGCACCCGGCGGCCGGAACATTGCGAGCCCAGCTTAGAGATGGGAGACGAGTGCCCTGTGATTGGCCAAACAGTCATTTGCGGGTGCCTGGTCGTCCGCGATTGGTCCCAGCAGAGCGTGTCACATGCAGAGACGGGGCTCGTCTATGAATGATCGCATTGTATGGCGCCCGGAACAGCTGCACGTGAGTCCTGCCTCTCTGCCTGCCGGCTGTGTGTCTCCTAAATGTCTCCCTCTTATCACTCTGTCAGCTCCTACCCCCTCTGTCGGTCAGCCCCCCTCCACCTCTGTCAGTCAGCACACTTCTCTCTATCAGCCCTCCTCTGTCAGTCAGCACACCCCTCTGTCAGTCAGCACCCCCCTCCCCCTCTGTCAGCCCACCACTTTCTATCAGCCCCCCCCTTCTGTCAGCCAGAGCGATGACACAGGTCGGGCTGCATTATTGGCAATGGTCAGGCTGCATTTAATTGGCACAGGTCATGCTGCATTTAATTGGCACAGGTCAGGCTGCATTTAATTGGCACAGGTCATGCTGTATTTAATTGGCACAGGTCAGGCTGCATTTCTTTGGCACTGGTTAAATATTTTAGTACACCATTTGGTTAAGAATTTTTTTTCCTTGTTTTCCTCCTCTAAAACCTAGGTGCGTCTTATGGTCAGGTGAGTCTTATAGAGCGAAAAATACGGTACATTTTATAAAATATGAATGAGTCCCCCTTCATCAGGTTCATCTTCAGAGTCCCACCTTACATCAGGGTCTCCATCAGAGTCTACCCTTACATCAGGGTCTCCATCAGAGTCCACCCTTACGTCAGGGTTTCCACCAGAGTTCACCCTTACATCAGTGTCCCCATCAGAGTGCCCCTTAACACTGTAAAGCATCCCCCTTCATTATGCATTTTTTTTTTCCGTTCAATCAACAGGTTGAAAGACTTGACTGTCCTATCCACACACTCGATGGGTATGGGGGAATCCCTCCTGCTGTGGTATTTTATTCTGACAGTGGGGAGCCTTCCCTGTCTTGATCAATGATCAGTTTTGCCAGCTAGATATGACGGCACTGATTGTTCGAAAAAAAGCCCGACACAACAGGCTGGTTGCACACAAGTTGTTCGATAGAGTGACTTGTGTATAACCAACCTGCCCAAACGTGGATCTAAATTCATTGTTTGGATGACGTTACAGTGCAGTGTGAGGGGGCAATGGATTGGCCTGCACTGGAAACTGCAAGGAAGTGAGGGGGTTAGGGGAATGCAGAGATCATGGTAGCCTCTTCTAATCTGAATACCAAGCTATGGTCAGATTTAAGTTTTTCTAAAAATGAAAAAAACAAAAATGAAGTATATTTCAGCTAACCAATTCTTAGATGTGGTAGCTGTGTTGTTGTTTTTTTCTTGTATTTGTTATCCTGTGATATCCTTTTTGCTAGTCTTGACCTCATGATATTATACAGTTTTCATAAATCTAAGGAAAAAGTGTACAAAAAAAATTGTATAATGTATGGTCAGCCTTAGATTAGATGGAACTAAAAATTACAGCAGAACCCCAGCTGATGCCCCGTACACACGACCAGTTTTCCTGTCTGAAAAAGTCAGATAAGAGCTTTTGGCCGGGAATCCCAACCATGTGTATGCTCCATCTGACTTTTTCCAACAGGAAAAACTGCCAGAAAAAGATAGAGAGCAGGATCTCTTTTTTTCCCCATCAGGAAAAAAATCCTAGCAGGAAAACCATTCGTCGATGCATGCACGGAAGCATTAAACTTAATTTTTCTCAGTTCGTCGTGGTGTTGTACGTCACCACGTTTTTGACTGTCGAAATTTGGTGTGACCATGTGTACGCAAGACAAGCTTGAGCGGAATTCCGTCGGGAAAACCATTGTTTTTTTTTTTCGACGGGAAAACCGCTCATGTGTACGTGGCATAGCACTTTATAAGCAGTTACAGCAACAGATTTTTTTGTCTTTTGGAAATAAAGGTTTTACATAAATATATAAAGGTTGACCATTGTGAGGGCTTCTTCAGTGTTAAATGGTTTGTCTCAACCTTTTGACACTTTCTCTGGACCGCTTGGTCTGTTAAAGGAAGATGAAAAAATAACAACATACGCAAGATTTCGTGGATCATGGTGCAGGAAAAACTGGCCAGCATTCTTTCAAACACGAATCAGAAATTTGAAGCCGTGTGGGGATCATGGGCATCCCACTGTGGTATACCTTTGGCGACTGGGGTACACCCCACGCAACCTGCATCCTTCAGTACTAGTTAAGCTCATGTTTCCCTTCCTTTCCCTCTTTCTTACCCCCACTTTTCTCTCTCCTTTTTTTTTACTTCTACTCTTTTAAGACAGTTGTATGACCAGAAGGTAATGTTCTTTGTTCTTCGTCCGGTTATTCATATGGGCAATTTGGTAACACTATAGGCCTATCTTATTTTGTTAGTATGAGCTAGAGGTTCAATGAAGCCAAATTCGAACCCACTAATTTCCCATCAAATAAATTTATAGGAGGAGGCGGATTGGGAGGCGCCTGGCTGGGACACAGATTGATCCCATTAGGGGTGTCCGGGACAGGCAGGTTTCCCCTGAGCGCAAGATCACCATATACACCTCTTTTTCCGCCCCTTCCTCTGTTATTAAGCTCGCTGGATTCCTTTAATCAACCCATAGTTGGGAAATTTGAAATCAATTGAGTCATTGTTACTGTCATTATGCCCGGTTTGTTGAATGTTTTGATGATGTAATTTCAGCCTTTTGTCATAATTTATCTGTATTCTTTATTTGAAAAAATAAAAATCTATTGAAAGAAAAAATAACAACATGATCAACAGGTAAGTCACATTGAACCCAGAAAAACAAAGACTGCTTTGATAATGCTAGTGAATGACTGAATCATATATTTTAATTTTTCCTTTAGTATCATTTTAAGGCCAAGCACTTTCCATCATCCCAAGGCTGACATAACAAGGATTCAGGGTTGACTTAACCACAGCATTTGCAAACATTACCCACAAAATCTCTAGAAAACCTGCTTTTTATATGCCAACCAGTCGGTTATATGCCGACTTTTTATTGACAATTATATGCAGTCTTGGCCCATAGCATTGCGGGAATGCTTAGATAGACCCAAGCATCATACTATTAATTATGAACCAAACCTGATAAATGGCTAAACTCAGATCACACAAAAGGTCAACATTTTTTGCCTTTTACCAGGAATTGAGCGACTCGCTCCATAACCCCTGACATTAGTCAGTGGAGAAAATTTGACTTAAACCCAACTAATCCCCACTCTTATCCCTCAAGTTTCCTGGGGAGTTATCCCTTAGCTTAGTGAATGAGGTGAAGCTCTGCTGACATCCATCATCCCAATATGTGCAAGCAAAAATACTGTACTGTAATGCCGCATACACACGGTCGTTTTTTGCGATGAAAAAAAACGACGTTTTTTTAAAACGTCATTTAAATTGATCGTGTGTGGGCAAAACGTCGTTTTTTGTCTTCAAAAAAACGACCCCAAAAAAATTCTAACATGCTTGAATTTTTTGTGTCGTTTTTCAAAACGTCGTTTTTTGTTTCACAAAAAGTCACCGTGTGTAGCAAAAACGTCGTTTAAAACGACGTTTTTCAACCCGCGCATGCCCAGAAGCTAGTTATGAAGCGAGCTTCAATGGAAAAGTGTGGTGAACATAACCTCGCTTTTTGTGAAAAAAACGATGGTGTGTATGCAACATCGTCTTTGAAAGTGACGTTTCAAAAACGTCAATTTTTACTTCACAAAAAACGTCGTTTTTTTTCATCGCAAAAAACGACCGTGTGTACGCGGCATTAGACTGTGTAAAAAAAAATATAACAAAAAAATACAGAGGTGCATTCTCTCCACATTCTAGCCTGTTGATTGGACAGTGAAGTAGCAGCAACAGACAAATAGGGTAATACCTCTGCTCATTACTTCTATCAGCATGTAGATTGACAGCACATTTGCATGCAGCACACCGTTTACTCCCAGACCTGTGTCTCCCTCTTTTAGTCTGAGTGTTGCTATACAGGAGATTGCAAAAAGCTGAGATTAAGTCAAATTCAGGTACTTACACCGGCTGCATATAAGGGCCCTTTCACACGGGGCGGATCAGTAATGATCCGCCTCCGTGTGTCCGTAAGCTCAGCGGGGATCGCTCCGTAAATCCCTGCTGAGCCGTCGGATGACAGGGCGGTCTCTGCACAATGTGCAGGGACCGTCCTGTCTTTTCTCCGCTCTCCCCTATGCGGGAGCGGATGAACACGGACCGTGTGTCCGTGTTCATCTGATCCGCTCTGCAGACGGATCAGATGAAAAAAATCAAGTCAAGCAAAATCGGATCTTTGCGGAGGCTGGAGATTATGGGTGTCAGCGGATGTTTATCCACTGACACCCGCAATCACATAGGGACCAATGTATGTCCCTTTTTTATCCGCAAACGAATGGATGAAAGAGCGGACATACGGTCCGCACGTCTGAAAGGGGCCTAAAAAATGTTTCAATGTAGCAGGAACTTCTCCAGACTAATCTCATTTATTAGGGGACAGCTGTCTGCTGCAGCATTGTGGGCTTTTTCACCCCCCTTCTCTCTTCACACACAGACACTCAGTATTGGAGGTTGTCTGTAAACTCCCTATCGGAAGAGCCTGATCCAGTCATGAGACAGCAGCAAAGGACTGTGGGAAAGGAGATAAAAAGCCAGAGGAACTAGGCCAGAGCCTCTTTTTTGCCTGCACCCCATAAGGGGAGAATCTGCACTGTGTGTGTGTGTGTGTGTGTGGAATCAAGGCCTACAAAGCGACACACAGCCTGCAACTCCAACCCAGAGGAACAGATTGTTCAGATTGGGCTGGAGCTGCATGAACAATCTGTTCCTCTGGGTTGGAGCTGCATGAACAGAGGAACAGATTGTTCATGCAGCTTCAGCCCAGAAGAACAGACTGTCCATGCTAAATAAGGACACCCTGCAACAGCTCAAGGACTGAATGCCACTGCAACACACCTGCATCTTTGATCGATCATTTGCTCAGGGGAGGACCGCTCAGGGCCGGTGCTACCACTAGGCAAACTAGGCAGCCGCCTAGGGCGCCCTGCTGCCTAGGGGTGCCCGGCCACTGCTGTTCCTATTATTTTTTTTCTCTGCAGCAAGCAACTAAGTCTCAGCATCAGCAGGCAGCCATCGCTCCATTCACACATAGTGTCAGAGGCGCAGGGGTGGCAGAGAACTGTGTCTGTGTCCCGACTCCTGAATGAATGGAAGCAAGCAAACATTCATTGATGGGCACTGGTAGGCTACATTGATGGGCGCTTGTGAGACTGCATTTGATGAGCATTTGTGAGGCTGCGTTAATGGGCGCTTGTGAGGCTGCATTGATGGGCGCTTGTGAGGCTGCATTTGATGGGCGCTGGTTTATGGGTGTTTCATTAAAAAGGTTGGGTATACATGGGCAGGGCAAAGAGGGTGGTGTAAGGGGTGGAGCCAGAGGGGGGGCACAAAGAGGTTTCCCCTAGGGTGTCAAAAATCCTTGCATCAGCCCTGGGACCGCTCACTGTGTACAGGATTTGGTGAGGGGGCTTTGCCCAGAAACCTTTAATGCTTTTCATAGAATACCACATCCAAGTATTGTCCACAGAGCTCCTACATTGCTGGTGAAGATAATAAAACGCAAAGCTTTGCCTCCAGGACATTACCGCGGTTGTTCTTAACCACTTGCTTACTGGGCACTTATACCCCCCTCCTGCCCAGGTGATAGTTCAGCTTCCGGCACTGCGTCGCTTTAACTGACAATTGCGCGGTCGTGCGACGTGGCTCCCAAACAAAATTTACGTCCTTTTTTCCCCACAAAAGAGCTTTCTTTTGGTGGTATTTGGTCACCTCTGCGATTTTTATTTTTTGCGCTATAAACAAAAAAGAGCGACAATTTTGAAAAAAAATACAATATTTTTTACTTGTTGCTATAATAAATATCCCAATTTAAAAAAAAAAAAACACTTTTTTTTTCTCAGTTTAGGGCGATACGTATTCTTCTACATATTTTTGGTAAAAAAAAAAATAATCGCAATAAGCGTCTGGTTTGCGCAAAATGTATAGTGCCTACAAAATAGGGGACAGAATTATTATTTTTTATTTTATTTTTTACTAGAAATGGCGGCGATCTGCGATTTTTTTATTGGGACTGCAACATCATGGCGGACACATCGGACACGTTTGACACATTTTTGGCGTCATTCACATTTATACTGCGATCAGTGCTATAAAAATGCACTAATTACTGTATAAATGTGATTGGCATTGAAGGGGTTAACACTAGGGGGTGAGGAAGGGGTTAAATGTATTCCCTGTATAGTGTTCTAACTGTGGGGGGAGGGGGGGTGACTGGGGGGGTGACCGATCTGTGTCCCTATGTACAAGAGACACAGATCGCTCTCCTTCTCTCCAGAGACAGCACGGACGCTGTCTCTGTGTAAAACAGCAATGAGAGATGATCTCATATGTTTACATATGAGATCATCTCTCATTGGCCACACAGATCGCATCGCAAACGGCCACTCTGATTGGCCGTTCGCAGCGATCTGTGATTGGCTGTGTCCAAGGGACACGGCCAACACAGTGTTTCCCCGCAGCGCGCTCTGGAGCGAGCGCAGGGAAGCTGCTAGTGACAAGCCGTCAATTGACGGCTTGTTGGTAATTTAGATCCGCGCTAAAGCCGTCATTCAGCTATAGCGCGGATCTCAAGTAGTTAAAGGGGATACACCACGGGTATTGATATCATTTCACTGGGTGGGTACTAGAAGCATTGTAGGCCTAGCCACAGCATCCCACACACACCAAAAGTTATTGGGGAGTCTATTTAATCTGTACATATTGTTACCTATTGCTTTTGTTGTTTGCATAGTGTTCCTGATTGTTTTCTTTAAACTGTTTCAACCAAGTCCTGGGTACTTACACAAGTCCTGGCTGACTAATGTTAACCTGAATTTTACTTTTCTTCAAGTAAACTATTTAAAAAAATGCTGGGTAAAAAATGTTGCTATAATCAGAATGTGTCACTTTAAGAAAGCATTATAACATTAGGGTTATATTGATGTCACAGGACTAAGACAAAGCATGCAACTAAACACAAAACTCTTTTAGTTTATGCAATAACAATTGTAGTATTTTGCCAATAAGCGTATTCTCTGCAGACTTTCTTAAAGGATGTTTCAAACTGTTTTTGGTATACCGTCTTCTGGTATTTTTTGTGTTTGAACTTAGTTCTGAATATTATTTGGGATTCTTCTTATTGTAAATTCACTTTTTATATGTCCTCTGTGTGGCGTAAATGGCAGACCTTATCATCTAATTACAAAACCAAAAATCAAACTTTTGTAATTAAAACTGTATGGATTTGCTAATGCTGAGGATGCTGTTGTCAACAGACCCAATAATTAGCATTTTATTATTTGTTTTAAAGTCATTTTAAACAAAAAAATAAAAATCTAGTATATTGCAGTTTACCAATCCTTAGCGTGATGGCTGCATTCATTTCCTTTATCAGGCTTTTTTTCTCCCTATTTCACTAGCCAGTAACACACTCCTTAGTGCCCTCCCAGCACTGGCCCCTGTCCTCTTCCCTACTGACCCCTGTCCCCTGCCTTGCCGACCCCTGTCCTCCACCCTGCTGACCCCTATCCTTGGCTCTGCTGACTCCTATACACTACCCTGCTGACCCCTATACACTACCCTACTCACCCCTGTCCTCTGACCTGCTGACCCTGTACACTACCATACTGACCTCTGCCCTGCTACCCTTGTCCTCTGCTCTCCTGGCCCCTGTCCTCTGCCCTGCTGACCCCTATCCTTGGCTCTGCTGACCCCTGTACACTACTCTGCTGACCCCTGTCCTCTGCACTGCTGACACTTTGTTTCTGTTCTGCTGACCACTGTCCTTTGCTCTTCTTTAAAAAAGGGGACCCCCAGATTCCGCCCCCCCCCCTATGTGAATTGGTAACAGGGTACATTGTACCCCTACCATTTCACAAAGAAAGTGTAAAAAAAAAAACACAGACAGTTGGGATAAGTCCTTTATAAAAAAAAAAAAAAACATTCCAGCGACGTAATCCAGTCTGTCCAGCGTTATTCTCTACGTCCCACAGTGATCCGATGTCCATATACAGAGCCTTGAAAAAGTATTCACACCCCTTGAAATTTTCCATACTTTGTCATGTTACAACCAAAAACATAAATGTATTTTATTGGGATTTTATGTGATAGACCAACACAACGTGGCACATAATTGTGAAGTCACTTAATTAGTAAATAGAGTCCATCTGTGTGTAATTTAATCCCAGTATAAATACAGCTGTTCTGTGAAGCCCTCAGAGGTTTGTTAGAAGAGAACCTTAGTGAACAAACAGCATCATGAATGCCAACGAACACACCAGACAGGTCAGGGATAAGGTTGTGGAGAAGTTTTAAGCAGGATTAGGTTATAAATAAATATCCCAAGCTTTGAATATCTCACAGAGCACTGTTCAATTCATCATCCAAAAATTGAAATAGTATGGCACAACTGGGAAGATGGATGGAGACAAATACAGGGCAATCTCAGAAGAACACTTTTTAGATTTTTCAAAAGACTTGAGACTGGGTTGGAGGTTCACCTTCCAGCAGGATAATGACTCTAAACATAAATCCAGAGCTACAATGGAATGGTTTAGATCAGGGCCTTTTGAAGAGCGAGGGCCACTTAAGCGACTTGGTAACCAGTCGTGGGCCACATTGAGTGGAGCGGGTCGATGGCATGTCCATGTCTGCTCTGCTATACTCTTTTTTTTTTTAGATTCAGATTGGAGGTAGGACACAAGTTGGTTTATGTCTGCCACTACTTAAAGGTGAATGGAGGTTCCATTTGTTCAGACCCCCCTTTCACACTGATGTGCTGCAGTGTACATTTGGCTTTCCTGCACTTTGCAATAGACTTCTATTATATTCTGCAGGTTTGGTGTACTTTCAGAAAGCTCATCAAACTCGCAGGTAATATCAGAAGTCTAAGGCCGCGTACACACGATGAGACATGTCAGCTCAAACATGTCCGACGGACCGTTTGCAGCGGACATGTCTCATCGGATTTTGGTCCAATGGCGTGTACACACCATCGGATCAAAATCCCCGCCGGCAGACAGCGCGGTGACGTGGCGGTGACGTTGACGCGGCCACGTCACCGAACCAGGACGTGAAAAACGTCCACGCATGCGTCGAATCCATTCGACGCATGTGCGGCCAGATATGTCCGCTGGTTAGTGTACTAACCAGCGGACATATATGACGGACATGTCTCCGGCGGACAGATTTTAACCACTTAAGACCCGGACCAATACGCTGGTAAATGACCCAAGGTGTTTTTGCGATTCGGCACTGCGTCGCTTTAACAGACAATTGCGCGGTCGTGCGATGTGGCTCCCAAACAAAATTTGCGTCCTTTTCTTCCCACAAATAGAGCTTTCTTTTGGTGGTATTTGATCACCTCTGCGATTTTTATTTTTTGCGCTATATACAAAAATAGAGCGACATTTTTGAAAAAAAAACACTATTTTTTACTTTTTGTTAAAAAAAAATCAAATAAACTAAATTTTAGTCAAACATTTAGGCCAAAATTTATTTAGCCACATGTCTTTAGTAAAAAAAAAAAAAATCGCAATAAAAAAAAATAGCTACCTAGCGGGAACAGCGACACTAATACAGCGATCAGAAAAATGATCGCTTAGTGACGCTGGCAATAGGGAGTGAAAGGGTTAACTAGGGCGGTGATCAGGGGGTTAAAACTTTATTAGGGGGGTGGGGGGGCTATCCTGAACCTAACACTAACTGTTTTTTACACTGCCTGTCACACTGACACTAAATGCAGTGATTAGATCACTGCATTCAGTGACACTGTGACAGGGGGGTGGGGGGGGCGATCACAAGGGGTTAATATGCCTATGTGAGTGTGTGTGAGTGTTGTGTTGGTGCACACTTACTTGTGATGTCTTCTCTCATCAGCAGCGCTGGGAAACAGCGCTGCGATGAGAGAATACATCATTTCCTCCTTCCTGTGTAAACACAGGAGGAGGAAGTGACAGGTTGGGAGCGCGCTCCCATTGGCTGGGAGCGATCGCGGGGGGGCGGGTATTCGCCAACATCCGCCCCCAGATTCCGGATCGCTCCCGGAGCCAGGGGGACCCCCGCACGCCGCGGAGGGGGTCCCGATGGGACCCCCGAACCGCACTTAGGCGGGGACGTAAATTTACGCCCTTGTGCCTGTACGTGCCATTCTGTGGCCGTATATGTGCGTGCGGGGGTCCTTAAGTGGTTAAAGCATGCTTTGAAATTGTCCGCTGGACAAACATGTCCGCTAGCCCGTACACACGATCGGATTTGTCTGCTGAAACGGTCCATCAGGCCAGTTTCAGCGGACAAATTCGATCGTGTGTATGCGGCCTCAGGCTCAGTGCAGGTAAACTTCTCTACACCTGTGGATCAGTTTGAAAGCAACCCAGTAACCACTGCAGAACAGATATGCTCATACTGTATATACATTGTGATTTTAGTAATAAACTGACCTTTTATAACAGTATTCTATTCCATCCCAGAGCAGGAAGTCGCTGGTCACATCAGAGGGCTCCGTGGGCCACTGGTTGGGAACCCATGGTTCAGATCAAAGCATATTCATGCGTTAGAATGGCCCAGTCAAAGTGCAGACCTAAATCCAACTGAGAATCTGTGGCAAGACCTGAAAATTGCTGTTCACAGACACTCTCCATTCAGCGAAAGGTGGTTCTACAAAGTATTGACTCATGGGAGTGTAGGCCTTACAAAACAATTATATTCTAATATAATAAAGGACCAAGACCAAAGTTTAGTTTAAATAACTTTATTGAATAAAATGTTATTTGGTAATAGAAATGGCCGTGGCACCTTTATTGGTATAAATAAATCTATATAATCATAAATATTATTATTTAAATTCTAATAAATACAATTTTAATTATTTAAATTCTTAATATAAAACTTTCAAAACTTTAAATCATCTCTTAAGATCTCGCTCAGTCATGGAATTCGAGCGAATAGATAAATAAATACAAATTCCCCCCTTGAATTCAAGGGTGACAAACCACATAAAAGGTGCTGCGACAAGGTGGGAGGGAAGGGGGAGCACACTCTACTGTACTCTGGATATTACTGTGATTATACTGTAGAGCAGTGGGATTATATAGCCCCCCCAGGGGCGGACTGACAACTCATGGGGGGCAGCTAAAATCTCAGGATTTTCACATCAAAAGCATGTCAGTAGTTGACATATCAGGGACAGATGTAAAAACACTGATTTTGACATACTGTCCCTGGTTTTACTGAGCCTGGCAACCCTGATGGGGCCCCCTAGTGGCTTGGGGCCCTCGGGCAGTGCCCGAGTGACTCAATGGTCAGTCCGCCCCTGAGCCCCCCGCACGTGTTCAGGACTCGGGAAACATGTGAATTTAAACACATGTAATAACCCGGGAAACATGTGACTTCAAAACACCTGCCCGGGAAAAACGTGACTTAACTTACTTCAAAATCACGTTTTTGCCTCCAGAACTACACCTGTTTGCTACTGTATTTTAAACTGACCATTTTCTTTTTTCTCTTCTTTTTTATTTATACTATCAACTATATATAAATTTAACTTAATTAATTACTGTTCCAACAGCCACGCTCCCATGATGTGGGCACTAAATAATGCCCCCTTTACAGGGGGGCTGAATACAAATGCACGCCACACTTTTCGCATATTTATTTGTAAAAAAAAAAAAATGAAAACCATTTATAATTTATCTTCCGCTTCACAATTATGTGCTACTTAGTGTTGGTCTATCGTATGAAATCCCAAATCAAATACATTCATGTTTTTTGTTGTAAAATGACAAATTTGGAAAATGTCAAGGGGTATGAATACTTTTTTAAGGCATTGTATAAATGTCATTGCTTCACCAGTTGTAGCAAATTTTATAATATTAAAGCGGATGGCCCATTGAATTTTTTTTTAAAAGCCAGCAGCTACAAATACTGCAGCTGCTGACTTTTAAAAATAGGACACTTACCTGTCCTGGAGTCCAGCGGCGTCCGCAGCAGAGGACGAGTGATCGCTCGTCTCTCTGCTGCTCCCCCCTCCATCGTGAGGGAACCAGGAAGTGAAGCGCTGCGGCTTCACTGGCCGGTTCCCTACGGCACATGCGCGAGTCGCGCTGCGCCCGCCAATTGGCTCCCGTTGTGTTCTGGGAGCCGAGAGTTCCCAGCACACAACGGGAAAAACCCGACTTTTGCCCGAGACTACAGGTATCTGCACCCCCCTCCCCCCTGAAAGGTGTCAAATGTGACACCGGAGGGGGGGAGGGTTCCGATCAACGGATCTTTACTTTAGGGTGGAGATCCGCTTTAATAAAAGAGACTGGTATGCTTTGTAGTCTATATCTGATGTACAGAACCAGTCAGGTGCTGATATGCCATGTTACGTTATCACTGATGCCTGACCAATATAAACTGATACTTTTTGTATTCGTTTAGCATTGTGATTTATTGGAAACGCCATATCATATCACACAAGCATGTCATCGTTTTCCTGGTTGGTTTTATTAGCAATCAGATTAGCCTCAGCTATTTCACGATTTAATGCAATTGCTTTAGCTGCTCCATCAGCAGAGTGTTTTTATTATTATTTGTAAGGGGAGTGCAGGGATATTTCTTTTTTATTTAATGCAATGGACTTTCATTCTTTCCAAATTGTAAAACAGTGCTGCCATCTTGTGGATGACTGCTAGAGGTAACTTGGAAAGAGTTGCTGAGTCATGCTCTGATTTGATCATTTATTAGTTTGCAGGTACAAAACAGGTGTGGTCTGATAAGATATGCCAAAGCAGTACAGTGACTCCATTGAGTATAAATATAAAGTGATCCTATTGGTTATCTAAACATATCAGCCTAAAGGTGCCAATCAGTTTAGAAGAGACATTGGACATGCAGGGACAATCAGATCACTCTGAGAGTTAACAGTTAGCTGCAGCAAGCATTTATGTGTTATCTTATGCATAGGGGAGAAGGGATGGGCTGCCTGATGATTGTAATGGCATTGCTTTGGTGTGGGTGTGTGAGTGTCATTGTGTGGGTGTGTATGTGTTTGTCTTAAAGGGGTTGTAAAGGTACCATTTTTTCCCCCTAAATAGCTTCCTTTACCTTAGTGCAGTCCTCCTTCACTTACCTCATGCTTCAATTTTCCTTTTAAATGTCCTTATTTCTTCTGAGAAATCCTCACTTCCTGTTCTTCTGTCTGTAACTCCACACCGTAATGCAAGGCTTTCTCCCTGGTGTGGAGTGTAATGCTTGCCCCCTCCCTTGGACTACAGGAGAGTCAGGATGCCCATTAACACACAGCTCCTTTCTCTATCTGCAACGTAGAGAGCATCCTGACCCTTTTTAACTTTTTCAGAATCTCCCTATTCAAACCTTCTTACACACAACCATATTGGGCACAACTGTCAACTGTTTGCACATGAGAAACGACATTTCTGAAAAAAAAACTTATACAAGAGCTTAGAAAAATTTAAAATGATACTAAAGTCACATTTCTTGGGGGTTAGAAATAACAAACATGTCATACTTCCCTGCTCTGTGCAGTGGTTTTTCACAAAGCAACCCAGATCTTCTTCATCGCAGGCCCCTCACCGACGCTCCTGGCCCCTCCCTCCTGCCGAGTTCCCCCACAGCAAGCAGCTTGCTATGGGGGCACCAAAGCCGAGCCTCTGCTGTGTATGTGTGCATTCAAACATGGAGTCGGGGCTTGGCCCACCCCCTCTCTTTCCCCATTGGCTCACTGACTTTGATTGACACCAGCAGGAGCCAATGGCACCTGCTGCTGTGTCTCAACCAATCAGGAGGGAGAGTCCCAGACAGCCAAGTCTCTCGTGCAACATCACTGGATCAAGATGGGGTTCAGGTAAGTACTAGGGGGGCTGCTGCACAATGAAGATGTTTTATCTCAATGCATATAACCAGTGGCGTAACCAGAGTTATGGGCGCCCGGGGCAGATTTTTTTTTCGCCCCCCCCCCCTCTTGTATAATCATCCACTCTGGTTATAAGGATCTGTAATTTATCCCTCTCAGGGCTTTCAGCATGTAAGGGGTAAATTATTGCAGGATTAATCATTTAACCCCTTACTGTAAGGGATTAACAGACTGACCCCCCCCCCCACAACCACAGATCCCCCATCATAGACTGAACCCCCCCCCACAATCACAGATCCCCCATCACAGACTGACCCCCCCCACAATCACAGATCCCCCATCACAGACTGACCCCCTAAATAACAGACCTCTCATCACAGATGGATCCCCCCAATCACAGATAGACCCCCCACAATCACAGACCCCCTATTTAACAGACCTCAGACAGTAACCCCCACCATAGTGCAGACCTCAGACAGTAACCCCCAGTAGTGCAGACCTCAGACAGTAACCCCCAGTAGTGCAGACCTCAGACAGTAACCCCCACAATAGTGCAGACCTCAGACAGTAACCCCTATAATAGTGCAGACCTCAGACAGTATACCCCAGCATAGTGCAGACCTCAGACAGTATACCCCAGCATAGTGCAGACCTCAGACAGTAACCCCCATAATAGTGCAGACCTCAGACAGTAACCCCCATAATAGTGCAGACCTCAGACAGTAACCCCCATAATAGTGCAGACCTCAGACAGTAACCCCCATAATAGTGCAGACCTCAGACAGTAACCCCCATAATAGTGCAGACCTCAGACAGTAACCCCCAATAGTGCAGACCTCAGACAGTAACCCCCAATAGTGCAGACCTCAGACAGTAACCCCCAATAGTGCAGACCTCAGACATTAACCCCCAATAGTGCAGACCTCAGATATTAACCCCCAATAGTGCAGACCTCAGATATTAACCCCCAATAGTGCAGACCTCAGACAGTAACCCCCAGTAGTGCAGACCTCAGACAGTAACCCCCACAATAGTGCAGACCTCAGACAGTAACCCCCAGTAGTGCAGACCTCAGACAGTAACCCCCAGTAGTGCAGACCTCAGACAGTAACCCCCAGTAGTGCAGACCTCAGACAATAACCCCCAGTAGTGCAGACCTCAGACAATAACCCCCAGTAGTGCAGACCTCAGACAGTAACCCCCAGTAGTGCAGACCTCAGACAGTAACCCCCAGTAGTGCAGACCTCAGACAGTAACCCCCACAATAGTGCAGACCTCAGACAGTAACCCCCACAATAGTGCAGACCTCAGACAGTAACCCCCACAATAGTGCAGACCTCAGACAGTAACCCCCAGTAGTGCAGACCTCAGACAGTAACCCCCAGTAGTGCAGACCTCAGACAGTAACCCCCCATAATAGTGCAGACCTCAGACAGTAACCCCCCATAATAGTGCAGACCTCAGACAGTAACCCCCCATAATAGTGCAGACCTCAGACAGTAACCCCCCATAATAGTGCAGACCTCAGACAGTAACCCCCCATAATAGTGCAGACCTCAGACAGTAACCCCCATAATAGTGCAGACCTCAGACAGTAACCCCCATAATAGTGCAGACCTCAGACAGTAACCCCCATAATAGTGCAGACCTCAGACAGTAACCCCCATAATAGTGCAGACCTCAGACAGTAACCCCCATAATAGTGCAGACCTCAGACAGTAACCCCCCATAATAGTGCAGACCTCAGACAGTAACCCCCATAATAGTGCAGACCTCAGACAGTAACCCCCATAATAGTGCAGACCTCAGACAGTAACCCCCATAATAGTGCAGACCTCAGACAGTAACCCCCATAATAGTGCAGACCTCAGACAGTAACCCCCATAATAGTGCAGACCTCAGACAGTAACCCCCATAATAGTGCAGACCTCAGACAGTAACCCCCAGTGCAGACCTCAGACAGTAACCCCCAGTGCAGACCTCAGACAGTAACCCCCAATAGTGCAGACCTCAGACAGTAACCCCCAATAGTGCAGACCTCAGACAGTAACCCCCATAATAGTGCAGACCTCAGACAATAGTGCAGACCTCAGACAGTAACCCCCATAATAGTAACCCAGACCCTCAGACAGCAGTAACCTCAGACAGACAGTGCAGACCTCAGACAATGTAGTGCAGACCTCAGACAATAACCCCCGGTAGTGCAGACCTCAGACAGTAACCCCAAGTAGTGCAGACCTCAGACAGCGGCGTGTGTGGTTTCCCTCAAGCGCGGGCTCCTCCTCCTCTGTGGGTGTGAACAGAGAGGAGGGCCGCCGCCGGGTGTACCAAGATGGCCGCCGCTCCGGAGCTAGGCCGAAGCCGGGGACTTTCCTAGGCCGAGGCTCCGGAGCGCTCCGCGGAGCCGGTGGATGGATTCGCCCCCCCCATTTTTCGCCCGGTGCGACAGCCCCCCCTGCCCCCCCCCCGCTACGCCAGTGCATATAACACATTAAGATAAAAAAACCTTATGCCTTCAGAACCACTTTAAGTTACATCATAAATATAGTATCCTTATCATGTTTCCCAGGGGACAAAGTGCACTTTGAAGCCCTCTGTCTTATTTTTGTAGGTGGTGGGGCTCAATAGCTAATATTGTCTACAATGTGCTCTCTCTTTCCCTGCCACTAGTGATAATGGTGATGAGCCATCAGTGCCCATGCAGCCATGCAGTTTGGGGAATTTACATTAAAACCCCATTTTTTTTTTCCATCTTTCTGTAGGGCTCCTGGGATGGATCAAAGCAATTTTGATTGGTCAAAGCAGTCACCTTCTGGTGCTGACCAATCAGAATTACTCCAATTTGTCCCAGAAGCCCAACAGAAAGAAGGGCAGAGGTTTCAAATCACTGGACCACTACAGCAGTTGTGTGAGCACTAATAGCTCATCACCCATGGAGGTAAGTACAGTGGGGACTGAGAGGAGGGGGAGCTTTAGGGTATTATTTCACCTTTTTGTTTTTAAAGGTGAATCAACTAACCCATTAATGATAAAAGCACAATTATATACTGCTCAGGATGCCAGGAATGGGTCCTGAAATGGAGATACAGTATAAGTCCCCATTATTTGTACCCCTACTATTTCACAAAAAAAAAGTGTCAAAATGTTAAAAATGAATGGGGGGCGGGGCCGGAGATGCAAAGGAATTGCCTGTGACGTGTATGGGTGACCCTGACGCAACGCAGGTTTCCTGTTGCTCGGATAAGGGTCTAGTATGGATTTTTGAAATTTTGGCATAGGGTTCCACTTATTATCCATACCAGACCTGAAGGGCCTGGTAATGGAATTTGGGGGGACCCCCACACATTTTTTTTTCAATAACTTTCAATGACTTTTATCTGTATTACCAGGACCAGACAATTCATTATAGTCACGAGTAGTTTTAAATTACTTTTTTTCTTTTAGAAATTTCATTTTTTGCAGAGACTTATAAACACGGTAAACATGCGCTACTTTACAGGCATACTATAGACTTCCCCTAGGTATGAAATTTAAAGTAAGATTTCACTTTTATTGTTTCACTTTAAGCATTATTAAAATCAATGCTCCCGAAAAAAAAAAATGTTTGCATTGACATGTGCAAAAGTGAAAAATTTGTTTCGTTTCGTTTCAATTTGTCATCTAATACATTTCGTTAAGTTAGGTTTGTTACATGTGTTGAATTCGTTTTCGGAATTCGTTCGTTTTCGACCGAATTTCGAAAAATCCGGTCGAAATCGAAAATATTTCAACCAGATTAGAAAACAAATAGTCTCTTTTCGAATAGAATTTTTTCTAATTAAATCCGAATTTATTTATTTTATTTTTTTTTCGAATTTAGTCCGCGGGTATTCGATTCGAAATTTGAAAAAAAAAATATTTTGGAATTTAATTCGAAAAAAATTCTATTCGAAAAGAGCCTTCTAATCTGGTTGAAATATTTTCGATTTCGACCAATTTTTTTTTCGAAATTCGGTCGAAAATGAACGAATTCCGAAAACGGTCTAAATATTTCGCTAATATAGCAATTCGGGAATTCGTATGCATCCGAATGTCCGAATAATGGAAAATTTGTCCGAATTTCGATTCGGAACGAAACGAAATGCACATGCCTAGCATTGATACATGTCCCCTGGGGAAGGACCCAGGTCCCCAAACACTTTTTATGACAATAACGTGCATATTAACCTTTAAAATTAGCACTTTAGTTTCCTTCCATAGACTTTTAGAGGATGTTCCGCAGCTTTTCGAATTTGGGGGGACCCCAGCGCATTTTTTTTCCTCAATAACTTTCAATGACTTTTATCTGTATTGCCAGAACATGGCAATTCATTATAGTCACGAGTAGTTTTAAATTTGTCGGAAATTCCGACAGCAAATGACCGCTGGAGCCTACACACGCAGCTCCCATCGAACATGTGTTGTCGGAAATTCCAATCGTGTGTACGCGGCATTAAACTTTCACACAGACCAAATAATCGTTTTAGTTATTTGGGTTATTTTTACAAAAAAAAAAAAATAGCAGTATAAATGTTGGCCAAAATGTATGAAGAAAAATTACTAATTTGCAGAATTTTATAACTGAAACAAAAAAAACATACATTTTTTTTTACAAATTTTTGGGTCTTTTTTCATTTATAGCACAAAAAAATTAAAAAAAACCCAGTAGTGATCAAATACCACCAAAAAAAAAAAAGCACTATTTGTGTGAAAAAAAAGGACAAATTTTTTTATGGGCAGTATAGTACGAGACTAGGGCAGTATATTGGCAGGCTAGGTGTAAGGTACCTGTAAAAGGTAGTGTCCGAAGTGGAAGTAGTATGCTGGAGATCCAGGCAAAGCGTCGTCAGGCAGATACGGTCGGCAACGGATCAGGCAAATAGTTCACAATCGAAATCCGGAGAAGGGTCAGGCAGGCAAAGGTCATACACGATCTGGCGGTAAGGTACAAAATCAGCAGGCTGTAGAATAGTCGGGATATCAGGCAGGAGTTCAATACAAGGAAGATCACTGAAGTCAAAACACCCAGGAAGTAATCCAAATAAACAGGCGCTGAGTGATGACCTCACTTCCTATTTAAAGGCTGTCCAGATTGATAATTGTCCACAGCTGGCAGCAGGTGGAGCTAGTGAGTCCGAGGTAGTGTTGAACACAGTAAGGACATTCCCAAGGTCTAGATCTCTTCTGTAGCACAGCAGGTAAGGCTATGGTTTAACCACTTGACTACTGGGCACTTAAACACCCTTAATAACCAGACCAATTTTCAGTTTTCGGTGCTCTCTCATTTTGAATGACAATAACTCAGTCATACAACACTATAACCAAATGAAATTTGTGTCCTTTTTTTCCCACAAATAGAGCTTTCTTTTGGTGGTATTTGATCACCCCTGCGATTTTTATTTTTTTCGCTATAAATGAAAAAAGAATGAGAATTTTGTAAAAAAATGATTTTTTTCTTCATTTCTATTATAAAATTTTGCAAAAAAGTTAATTTTCTTCATAAATTTGGCCTAAAATGTATACTGCTACATGTCTTTGGTAATAATAAAAAAAAAAATTGGGATATTATTTAGTCTGGGTGGAAGTTATAGGGTCTACAAGCTATGGTACCAATTACTGAAAATTTATCAATTTGATCATACCTGATGTACTGACAGCCTCTCTCATTTCTTGAGACCCTAAAAAGCCAGTAAAGTACAAATACCCCCCAAATGACCCATTTTCGGAAAGTAGACATTCCAAGGTAGTTAACAGTGTTGAGCAGAATATGCCATATTCGAATTCGCGATATATCTCGAATATATTGTCGAATATTCGTGATATATTCGCTAAATACGAATATTCGAGATATTTTTTGAAACCGAAATCATTGCGAATTTTCGCTATTGCGAATTGCGAATTGCGAATATTCGAGAAATGCGGAGGGAGCTCTCTGATTGGCTCAGCATATTCGTGATATGTTGCAATACAAAATAATTGAGAATATTCGGCAAATGTGTAAGGAGCACTCTGATTGGCTCAGAATATTCGTGATATATTGCAATACAAAATAATTGAGAATATTCGGCAAATACGGAAGGAGCACTCTGATTGGCTCAGAATATTCTTGATATTTTATCGTAATTTCGCAAAAATGCGAATGAGAAATTTATTGCGGAATTTCGACAGTAACACTCTGAAATCGAATATATGTGTAATTTTATTTAAAAACAGTATTTCGAATTTCTCGAGCGCGCTTGCGCAATCGCGCGAACAACACGCACGCGCGACTACTTCCTGGAACTTGGACACTTGCCAGTTTCATTTTCCATAGGTAGCTGTTGTTGGTCTATTTGCACAAGTTCAATTGGAAATATGGTTGGAAGCAACCTTTCAAGAGATGAAGAGAATATTTTGATCAGTGTGAGTATTTGAATTATCTTTACCTGCATTTTAGACTAGTTTAAAAGTTAGTATATAAGATCAGATATTAGTATTTCCCAAACAATTTCTCTCCTGGTGTTACAAAACTACAAGTCCCAGCATGCCTGTACAGCTGCAGACACCCTGCTTGGTAAATGTGTATTTAGGCACTTTCCTTGCTATTTTGCATAATGAATTTAACATGTTGTGCACACCGGGCTAATTTGTTCAGATTTGTTGTTTACGAGACTAAAACTTTTTTTTGGCTAGAAAATTACTTAAAACCCCCAAACATTATATATATATTTTTTAATAACACCCTAGAGCAGGGGTCTCCAAACTTTTTACTTCGAGGGCCACATTCTATATTTTACTCATATCCGCGGGCCGGAAAAATAATTTTACTAAATAAATCCACAGTAGAAGAAGAATAGCATTTTACTTACTGTTGACCGCAGAACTGGATGATGGTCCCGTCGTCTAATAAAACGATGGAGCATCATTCAGCGGGTTTAACTACCAGCGTGCATTGAGGTTTTACATCCGTGTCCTCACCAGTCTCCCCCACATCTGTGTCCCCACATTGGTGTCCCCATACATCTGTGTCCCCACAATGGTGTCCCCATACATCTGTGTCATCACATTGGTGTCCCCATACATCTGTTTCATCACATTGGTGTCCCCATACATCTGTGTCATCACATTGGTGTCCCCATACATCTGTGTCATCACATTGGTGTCCCCACACATCTGTGTCATCACATTGGTGTCCCCATACATCTGTGTCATCACACTGGTGTCCCCACACATCTGTCTCCTCACATTGGTGTCCCCATACATCTGTGTCATCACACTGGTGTCCCCATACATCTGTCTCCTCACATTGGTGTCCCCATACATCTGTGTCATCACATTGGTGTCCCCATACATCTGTGTCATCACATTGGTGTCCCCATACATCTGTGTCATCACATTGGTGTCCCCATACATCTGTCTCCTCACATTGGTGTCCCCATACATCTGTCTCCTCACATTGGTGTCCCCATACATCTGTGTCATCACATTGGTGTCCCCATACATCTGTGTCATCACATTGGTGTCCCCATACATCTGTGTCATCACATTGGTGTCCCTATACATCTGTGTTATCACATTGGTGTTCCCATACATCTGTGTCCCCACATTGGTGTCCCCATACATCTGTGTCATCACATTGGTGTTCCCATACATCTGTGTCCCCACATTGGTGTCCCCATACATCTGTGTCCCCACATTGGTGTCCCCATACATCTTTGTCATCACATTGGTGTCCCCACACATCTGAGCACCCCACCAGTCTTCCCATACACTGTTGTCCCCACACATCTGTGTCCCCACACTAGTGTCCTCACACATCTGTGCCCCCCACCAGTCTCCTCATACACTTTTGTCCCCACACATCTGTGTCCCCACACTGGTGTCCCCACACATCTGTGCCCCCCACCAGTCTCCTCATACACTTTTGTCCCCACACATCTGTGTCCCCACACTGGTGTCCCCACACATCTGTGCCCCCCACCAGTCTCCTCATACACTTTTGTCCCCATACATCTGTGTCATCACACTGGTGTCCCCACACATCTGTCTCCTCACATTGGTGTCCCCATACATCTGTGTCCCCACACTGGTGTCCCCACACATCTGTCTCCTCACATTGGTGTCCCCATACATCTGTGTCATCACATTGGTGTCCCCATACATGTCTCCTCACATTGGTGTCCCCATACATCTGTTTCATCACATTGGTGTCCCTATACATCTGTGTCATCACATTGGTGTCCCCATACATCTGTGTCCCCACATTGGTGTCCCCATACATCTGTGTCATCACATTGGTGTTCCCATACATCTGTGTCCCCACATTGGTGTCCCCATACATCTGTCCCCACATTGTTGTCCCCATACATCTGTGTCCCCACATTGGTGTCTCCATACATCTGTGTCCCCACATTGTTGTCCCCATACATCTGTGTCCCCACATTGGTGTCTCCATACATCTGTGTCCCCACATTGGTGTCCCCATACATCTGTGTCATCACATTGGTGTCCCCACACATCTGAGCACCCGACCAGTCTCCTCATACACTGTTGTCCCCACACATCTGTGTCCCCACACTGGTGTCCCCACACATCTGTCTCCTCACATTGGTGTCCCCATACATCTGTGTCCCCACACTGGTGTCCCCACACATCTGTCTCCTCACATTGGTGTCCCCATACATCTGTGTCATCACATTGGTGTCCCCATACATCTGTGTCCTCACATTGGTGTCCCCATACATCTGTGTCCCCACATTGGTGTCCCCATACATCTGTGTCATCACATTGGTGTCCCCATACATCTGTGTCATCACATTGGTGTCCCCATACATCTGTCTCCTCACATTGGTGTCCCCATACATCTGTCTCCTCACATTGGTGTCCCCATACATCTGTGTCATCACATTGGTGTCCCCATACATCTGTGTCATCACATTGGTGTCCCCATACATCTGTGTCATCACATTGGTGTCCCTATACATCTGTGTTATCACATTGGTGTTCCCATACATCTGTGTCCCCACATTGGTGTCCCCATACATCTGTGTCATCACATTGGTGTTCCCATACATCTGTGTCCCCACATTGGTGTCCCCATAAATCTGTGTCCCCACATTGGTGTCCCCATACATCTTTGTCATCACATTGGTGTCCCCACACATCTGAGCACCCCACCAGTCTTCCCATACACTGTTGTCCCCACACATCTGTGTCCCCACACTAGTGTCCTCACACATCTGTGCCCCCCACCAGTCTCCTCATACACTTTTGTCCCCACACATCTGTGTCCCCACACTGGTGTCCCCACACATCTGTGCCCCCCACCAGTCTCCTCATACACTTTTGTCCCCACACATCTGTGTCCCCACACTGGTGTCCCCACACATCTGTGCCCCCCACCAGTCTCCTCATACACTTTTGTCCCCATACATCTGTGTCATCACACTGGTGTCCCCACACATCTGTCTCCTCACATTGGTGTCCCCATACATCTGTGTCCCCACACTGGTGTCCCCACACATCTGTCTCCTCACATTGGTGTCCCCATACATCTGTGTCATCACATTGGTGTCCCCATACATGTCTCCTCACATTGGTGTCCCCATACATCTGTTTCATCACATTGGTGTCCCTATACATCTGTGTCATCACATTGGTGTCCCCATACATCTGTGTCCCCACATTGGTGTCCCCATACATCTGTGTCATCACATTGGTGTTCCCATACATCTGTGTCCCCACATTGGTGTCCCCATACATCTGTCCCCACATTGTTGTCCCCATACATCTGTGTCCCCACATTGGTGTCTCCATACATCTGTGTCCCCACATTGTTGTCCCCATACATCTGTGTCCCCACATTGGTGTCTCCATACATCTGTGTCCCCACATTGGTGTCCCCATACATCTGTGTCATCACATTGGTGTCCCCACACATCTGAGCACCCGACCAGTCTCCTCATACACTGTTGTCCCCACACATCTGTGTCCCCACACTGGTGTCCCCACACATCTGTCTCCTCACATTGGTGTCCCCATACATCTGTGTCCCCACACTGGTGTCCCCACACATCTGTCTCCTCACATTGGTGTCCCCATACATCTGTGTCATCACATTGGTGTCCCCATACATCTGTGTCCTCACATTGGTGTCCCCATACATCTGTGTCCCCACATTGGTGTCCCCATACATCTGTGTCCTCACATTGGTGTCCCCATACGTCTGTGCCCCCACATTGGTGTCCCCATACATTTGTCACATCACATTGGTGTCCCCATACATCCGTGTCATCACATTGGTGTCCCCATACATCTGTGTCCTCACATTGGTGTCCCCATACATCTGTGTCCCCACATTGGTGTCCCCATACATCTGTGTCCTCACATTGGTGTCCCCATACGTCTGTGCCCCCACATTGGTGTCCCCATACATTTGTCACATCACATTGGTGTCCCCATACATCCGTGTCATCACATTGGTGTCCCCATACATCTGTTTTTTGGCAGAATTTCGGAACATGCTTTACAAGCGCTCTGATTGGCTCATTCTGAAATCGAATATTCGAGATATTTTATCGAAATGTCACAAAATGCGAATGATAAATTCCTTTCTTGAATTTCGACAGTAACACTCTGAAATCGAATATATGTGTAATTTTATTTAAAAACAGTATTTCGAATTTCTCGAGCGCGCTTGCGCAATCGCGCGAACAACACGCACGCGCGACTACTTCCTGGAACTTGGACACTTGCCAGTTTCATTTTCCATAGGTAGCTGTTGTTGGTCTATTTGCACAAGTTCAATTGGAAATATGGTTGGAAGCAACCTTTCAAGAGATGAAGAGAATATTTTGATCAGTGTGAGTATTTGAATTATCTTTACCTGCATTTTAGACTAGTTTAAAAAGTTAGTATATAAGATCAGATATTAGTATTTCCCAAACAATTTCTCTCCTGGTGTTACAAAACTACAAGTCCCAGCATGCCTGTACAGCTGCAGACACCCTGCTTGGTAAATGTGTATTTAGGCACTTTCCTTGCTATTTTGCATAATGAATTTAACATGTTGTGCACACCGGGCTAATTTGTTCAGATTTGTTGTTTACGAGACTAAAACTTTTTTTTGGCTAGAAAATTACTTAAAACCCCCAAACATTATATATATATTTTTTAATAACACCCTAGAGCAGGGGTCTCCAAACTTTTTACTTCGAGGGCCACATTCTATATTTTACTCATATCCGCGGGCCGGAAAAATAATTTTACTAAATAAATCCACAGTAGAAGAAGAATAGCATTTTACTTACTGTTGACCGCAGAACTGGATGATGGTCCCGTCGTCTAATAAAACGATGGAGCATCATTCAGCGGGTTTAACTACCAGCGTGCATTGAGGTTTTACATCCGTGTCCTCACCAGTCTCCCCCACATCTGTGTCCCCACATTGGTGTCCCCATACATCTGCGCCCCCCACCAGTCTCCTCATACACTGTTGTCCCCACACATCTGTGTCCCCACACTGGTGTCCCCACACATCTGTGCCCCCCACCAGTCTCCTCATACACTTTTGTCCCCACACATCTGTGTTCCCACACTGGTGTCTCCACACATCTGTCTCCTCACATTGGTGTCCCTATACATCTGTGTCATCACATTGGTGTCCCCATACATCTGTGTTATGACATTGGTGTCCCCATACATCTGTGTCATCACATTGGTGTCCCCATACATCTGTGTCATCACATTGGTCTCCCCATACATCTGTGTCATCACATTGGTGTCCCCACACATCTGTGCCCCCCACCAGTCTCCTCATACACTTTTGTCCCCACACATCTGTGTCCCCACACTGGTGTCCCCACACATCTGTGCCCCCCACCAGTCTCCTCATACACTTTTGTCCCCACACATCTGTGTCCCCACACTGGTTTCCCCACACATCTGTCTCCTCACATTGGTGTCCCCATACATCTGTGTCATCACATTGGTGTCCCCATACATCTGTGTCATCACATTGGTGTCCCCATACATCTGTGTCATCACATTGGTGTCCCCACACATCTGTGCCCCCCACCAGTCTCCTCATACACTTTTGTCCCCACACATCTGTGTCCCCACACTGGTGTCCCCACACATCTGTCTCCTCACATTGGTGTCCCCATACATCTGTGTCATCACATTGGTGTCCCCATACATCTGTGTCATCACATTGGTGTCCCCATACATCTGTGTCATCACATTGGTGTCCCCATACATCTGTGTCCCCACACTGGTGACCCCACACATCTGTCTCCTCACATTGGTGTCCCCATACATCTGTGTCATCACATTGGTGTCCCAATACATCTGTGTCATCACATTGGTGTCCCCATACATCTGTCTCCCCACATTGGTGTCACCATACATGTGTCCCCACCAGTCTCCCCACAAATCTCTGTCCACACACTGTTGTCCCCACACATCTGTTACCCCACCAGTCTCCCCACAAATCTGTGTCCCCACACTGTTGTCCCCACACATCTGTTACCCCACCAGTCTCCTTATACATCTGTGTCCCCACATTGGTGTCCCCATACATGTGTCCCCACCAGTCTCCCCACAAATCTGTGTCATCACATTGGTGTTCCCATACATCTGTGTCCTCACATTGGTGTCCCCATACATCTGTGTCCCCACCAATCTCCCCACACATCTGTGACCCCACACTGGTGTCCCTACACATCTGTGTCCACACCAGTGTCCTCATACATCTGTGCCCCCACACTGGTGTCCCCACAATTATGTGTCCCCACACTGTTGTCCCCACACATCTGTTAGCCCACCAGTCTCCTCATACATCTGTGTCCCCACATCGGTGTCCCCACACATTTGTGTCCCCACCAGTCTCCCCACACATCTATGTCCCCACACATCTGTGTCCCCACATCTGTGTGCCCACACTGGTGTCCCCACACATCTGTGGCCCCACCAGTCTCCTCATACATCTGTGCCCCCACCAGTCTCCTCATACATCTGTGCCCCCACATTGGTGGGGACTCAGATGTATGGGGACACCCATGTGGGGACACAGATGTATGAGGAGAGTGGTGGGGTAACAGATGTATGAGGAGACTGGTGGGGGTCACAGATGTGTGGGGACACCAGTGTGGGGACCCAGATGTGTGAGGACACAAGTGTGGGGACATAGATGTGTTGGGAGACTGGTGGGGGCACACATGAAGTGTGGGGACACCCATGTGGGTAAACAGATGTATGAGGAGACTGCTGGGGACACAGATGTATGAGGAGACTGGTGGGGGTCACACATGTGTGGGGACACCAGTGTGGGGACCCAGATGTGTGAGGACACAAGTGTGGGGACATAGATGTGTGGGGAGACTGGTGGGGACACTGATGTGGGGACACAGATGTATGAGGAGACTGCTGGGGACATAGATTTATGAGGACACTGTTGGGGACACCGATGTGTGGGGACACAAGTGTGGGAACACTGATTTGTGGGGAGACTGTTGGGGATACAGATGTATGGGGACACTAATGTGGGGACACAGATCTATGAGGAGACTGGTGGGGCAACAGATGTGTGGAGACACAAGTGTGGGGACACTGATTTGTGGGGAGGCTGGTGGGGACACAGATGTATGGGGACACCTGTCTCCCCACAAATCAGTGTCCCCACACTTGTGTCCCCACACATCTGTGACTCCACCAGTCTCCTCATACATCTATGTCCCCACACATCTGTGACTCCACCAGTCTCCCCATAAATCAGTGTCCCAACACTTGTGTCCCCACACATCTGTGTCCACACACTGGTATCCCCACACATCTGGCTCCCCACACTGGTGTCCCCACAATTATCTGTCCCCACACTGTTGTCCCCACACATCTATCCCCACACATCTGTTTCCCTACCAGTCTCCTCATACATCTGTGTCCCCACATTGGTTTCCCCACCAGTCTCCTCGTACATCTGTGTCCCCACATTGGTGTCCCCATACATGTGTGGGCCCAATAGTCTCACCACACATCTGTGTCCCCATTAGGGCACCCCCTACTGCTGTCCCCATTAAACCCCCCTCCACTGATGTCCCCATAAGAGCACCCCCCCACTGGTGTCCCCATTAGAGAACCCCCCCACTGGTGTCCCCTTTAGAGAACCCCCCCACTGGTGTCCCCATAAGAGCACCACCCCCTACTTGTCACTTGTATCCCCATTAGAGCACCTCCCACTTGTGTCCCCATCAGAATTATCAGCACCCTGAAGTTTGTGCTATATTAGAGTCATTCAGCCACCCTCCACAGTAGTGTACAGTAATCATCTCGCATCAGCCCCCCTCCCTCCTCCATGCATGTGTACTTTACTAGCGCGTCAGACATTACACACACTGGCTGTTCAGACCTGCTGCACTTCCCGACTCCCGCCACGCCTTAATACACACTCGTTACTGGTTAACAGCGAGGCGGGAGGGGGAGCAGGGCGTTGTGGCAACGGGTCTAAAACAAATCATTGGCTGCTAGGATGCCCGTGGACCCAGCAGCCTACACAAACACAGTGAGACGCCGGGAGAGATTGCGGGACCTGCGCTGCATATTGCTAGGGACGAATATTCAGCGCAGGTTCCACAACTAACAGGTGGACCAGTGACTCCAGCTGCGTGCCGGAGAAAATGGCCTGGCGGGCCGGATGTGGCCCGCGGGCCGTACTTTGGAGACCCCTACCCTAGAGAATGAAATGGTAATCTTTGCAATATTTCTTGCCACACCGTATTTGCGCAGCGGTCTTACAAGCGCTCTTTTTTTGGAAAAAAATATTTTTTTTAGATATTTGAAAATAACACAACAATAAATTTTGCCCAATTTTTTTTAGATTTTGTGAAAGATAAAGTTACGCCGAGTAAAATAATACCCAACATGTCAAGCTCAAAAATTCTGCCCGCTCGTGGCATGGCGTCAAACTTTCACCCTTAAAAATTCTCGATAGGTGATTATTTAATAATTCAACAGGTTGCATTTTTTCAGCTAAAGAGTAGCTCTAGGGCTAAAATTATTGCTCTTGCTCTAACGATCGCGCCGATAACTCACTTGTGTGGTTTGAACACCATTTTCATATGCGGGCGCTACTCGCTTATGCGTCGCTGTTTCCTAAACGGAGCCTACAGCTGTTGCAAAACAACTCCCCGTTATTACCGGACAGCCATTAACTGTCCAGCCAGGCTCCTAGTTAAAGTATAATTCTTGTACAGCTGGTGACGGGGAGCTACATGGTATATCAGAGCATGCTGGTAGTTGTAGTTTTTAAATAACATCAACTCCATTATTTATTCTAAATTAATTCATCTAAAAGTCTAAAAAATGGCAAGATATAAAATCTGTCATGTTAACCCTGTCATTGATTAATAAGGCGAGAATGCTCTCAATGTTGAATACCATAGATTTCCGTCATATATCCATAAGGTTTTAAACAAAAGTATTATAATATACTTTGTTCTTCATCTTGCAGACGTTCCTGGCAAAGGGGTATGATAAGCTGCAGAGTCAGGCAGAAAAGAAGGAGGTGGTGAGCTCCGTGCTAGAACAGTTAGCAGGACATCCTGGCGGGCCACCGGATCGCATGGCCATTGTCAAGAAGTGGTCCGACCTTAAAAGGCGGCATATGGACCGGGTGAGGCGTCTCCGTGCTAAATTTCACCCAGGTAAGTTATTGTTGACAGTTATGTTTTTTTTATCTATAGTGTATTTTGTGCGTGTACTCTAGAGAGGAGACGGACTGCAGGATTTGGGAGTAGACAGGCCTCCCCCAGAGGCAATATGCCACCTTTCTCCCTGCCCCTGTTGACAATGGCGTGTGAGAGGGGGTCCTCACATACAGCCCGTCCTACCTGCTCCGCTTTGAAGGCCAACGTGGCAGAGGGACTCCCTATAAGGTAGTGCGAGGATTTGCCCGCTCAAACAGCCCCGTTAGTCCTTCGCCTCTCTTTTTAGAGACCGCGTGGTCAGAGTGCGCGCATGTTAACCCAATTTTCTAGTGCGCGTGTAAGTGTGGTGGTTTTTGTGGGAGGGGGGTAGGCGTACTAAGCGCAGGCTTACCTCGCATAGCACTCCCACCGGAGGCCGGGCTGAGACCACCAAACTCAATTGACATGTAGCCGAGAGCGGGATCAGAACCCCTAGCTGCAGAGGTGAATGGCTTGTCAGCGCAGTGGCAATCGCGTTGACCCACCGCAGCTCCTTTGTTGACAGTTATTTAAGGTCATATGTAATTAATGTAAGGGCAGATGTTATTAACCCAGACGCCATGTTGTGGTAACATATATCACCACCAGCCAAGGTATTCATAGCACTGTTGAAAAAAGACATGGGACAGCAGACAGCAACACAGAAGTTATGTGGGAACATACATTTCACATTGCTTTGCATGGGACTTTATACAAAAACCACGACCATCACAAATGGGGGTAGTTAATGGATAAATTAACTATCCTATGCTTTAAGTGGACGTGTAAGTAACATGTGACTAAGTGTTATCGAAATATCTACAGCTGTTATGAAGTAACACGTATTTCCCATAGAGTTGAATGTGAATTTAAAGAAAAACCACCACCATGGCAAATGGGGGAGGGTAAGGCTTAAATCACCTATACAATGTTGGTGGCTGACATATAAGTAACCTGTGTGCCAAGTTTCATGTAAATATCTTTCGCCGTTTGGACATGATGCTGGAACATACATACATACATACAGACACGTTGAGTTTTATATATATAGATTCCCACTAAATTCCTGTGTTAGGCGTGGGGTTTTCATAGTAATCCCGTGTGATCCATCAGACTCTTTTTTTTTAACATGATATAGTCTGAACAAAACAAAGGAGACAAAAACAGCTCATTTTACCGTGGTGGCAGACCAGCTCACGCTCAGTCCCCTGTAGTGCCCACAAGACCCTTTAATATAACATTTTCCCATTGGTTAACTGTCTATATAAATTAATTTGTATTCACATACAATACAGCAGAGCACACCGAATTTGCATACGTCATTATAAAATATTTTTCTAATATATGAACATTGTGTTATTCTAGGAGCTCCGCTACCAACTGTGCGCAACAAGCGCAAAAGGTGCCAGGACACTGATGAGGAGGAAGAAGAGGAGGAAGTGCTAGAGGAGGATGTGCCAGAGGAGGATGAGGCACAGGAGGAGAGGGATGAGGAGGATCAGCCAGGGACCTCCCACTCGCCAGCCACCGCTCCTGTTGTGGAGCATGTACCCCCCCAAAACAATCCTGAGTTTGACGATATGCTGGTCGCTGGAGAGGTGGAGGTGGTGCAAATTGAAGGTGCGGTGAGCATCGTTCAGGAAGGTAAATATGTGCACAAAGATTAATAACATTTCAACAATAAAATGTAGATATAAAAATGGACAACATATAAAGCGCACCCGTCAGATTGCAGAACCATAATATGGTATTTATGATAGAAGTATACAGGTAGTGCAGAATTATTAGGCAAGTTGTATTTTTGAGGATTAATTTTATTATTGAACAACCATGTTCTCAATGAACCTCAAAAACTCAATAATATCAAAGCTGAATATTTTTGAAAGTAGTTTTTATTTTGTTTTTAGTGTTAGCTATTTTAGGGGGGTATCTGTGTATGCAGGTGAGTACTATTACTGTGCTGAATTATTAGGCAACCTAACAAAAAACAAATATATATACCCATTTCAATTATTTATTGTTAACAGTGAAACCAATATAACATCTCAACATTCCAAAATATACATTTCTGTCATTCAAAAACTAAACAAAAACAAATCAGTGACCAATATAGCCACCTTTCTTTGCAAGGACACTCAAAAGCCTGCCATCCATGGATTCTGTCAGTGTTTTTATGTGTTCACCATCAACATTGCGTGCAGCAACAACCGCAGCCTCCCAGACAATGTTCAGAGAGGTGTACTCTTTTCCCTCCTTGTAAATCTCACATTTGATGATGGACCACAGGTTCTTCTCAATGGTGTTCAGATCAGGTGAACAAGGAGGCCATGTCATTAGTTTTTTTTCTTTAATACACTTTCTTGCCAGGCACCCTGTGGAGTACTTGGACGCGTGTGCTGAAGCATTGTCCTGCATGAAAATCATGTTTTTATTGAAGGATGCAGACTTCTTCCTGTACCACTGCTTGAAGAAGGGGTCTTCCAGAAACTGGCAGTAGGACTGGGAGTTGAGCTTCACTCCATCCTCAACCCCAAAAGGCCCCACAAGCTCATCTTTGATGATACCAGCACAAACCAGTACTCCACCTCCACCTTGCTGGCGTCTGAGGCGGACTGGAGCTCTCTGCCCTTTACCAATCCAGCCACTGGCCCATTCCTTTTTGTCCATCAAAACTCACTCTCATTTCAGCAGTCCATACAACGGTAGAAAAATCAGTCCTGAGATATTTCTTGGCCCAGTCTTGACGTTTCAGCTTGTGGGTCTTGTTGAGTAGTGGTCGTCTTTCAGCCTTTCTTAACTTGGCCATGTCTCTGAGTATTGCACACCTTGTGCTTTTGGGCACTCCAGTGATGTTGCAGCTCTGAAATATGGCCAAACTGGTGGCAAGTGGCATCTTGGCAGCTGCACGCTTGACTTTTCTCAGTTCATGGGCAGTTACTTTGCGCCTTGGTATTTCCACACGCCTCTTGCGACCCTGTTGACTATTTAGAATGAAATGCTTGATTGTTCGATGATCACGCTTCAGAAGCTTTTCAATTTTAAGAGTGCTGCATCCCTCTGCAAGATATCACACTATTTTTGCCTTTTCAGAGACTGCCAAGTCCTTCTTTTGACCCATTTTGCCAAAGGAAAGGAAGTTGACTAATTATTATGCACACCTGATATAGAGTGTTGATGTCATTAGACCACACACCTTCTCATTACAGAGTTGTACATTACCTAATATGCCTAATTGGTAGTAGGCTTTCGAGCCTATACAGCTTGGAGTAAGACAACATGCATAAAGAGGATGATGTTGTCCAATTACTCATTTGCCTAATAATTCTGCACTCCCGGTCTGTGCTAGACACATAACAAGTGTATAGACATGATAATGATTGATTAATAAGCAACAGAAATATTTTATGTATTTGTTAAGGGTCTTTGAAAACAAATTGTTTTTTCTTATATCCTAACAGCTACAATACAATTGAGGGCTTACAAGACAGCCCGAAGAAAAATTAGTGAACGAATAAGGGGTAATCACAGGCAGATCAAATATCTTTTGCAGCAAAATTAGCAAATGGAGAAGGAGCTGGACAAAATTGACGCAAAAGAGCAAGAAACCCTGAATCGCCTGAAGACTCACGTTGAATTGTAATATGGTGTTTAATAAAAAGTTTTATTTTTTTGAAATGTTTCCTTTGTTTTTGAGATAGATTTTTAGGTTTTTCAACACATCTAACTTCACATCTAACACATCAACATCAACATCAACACATATAACTTCATAATTAGCAAAATCATTTTATACTATTATTTTATTTAACACAAAACCAGGACAAACTAAAGTACACAGACACAGTCACGACGAACACAAACTAAACTGTTGAAAAATGAACATAACAAAAGCAACAATAGATATAGATATAGAGAGAGAGAGCAAGAAAGAGAGAGAGAGAGAGTGCAGATTTGCTCTTCCATACAGGCTAATGGTTGCATTATAAAGGCCGCAAATCAGGGCTAAACATAAAGTTTATTGTTTTAGTTACACTTGCTGTTACGATCCTGTCTGGTAGCTTGTAGCGGAGGCTCTTGGTGGATCCGCTGTGCCAGAGAGGTCATGAAGCATTACTCAGCATGGAGGCAGCAGCAGTAGTATTAAAATGTAATGTAACTAGAAAAGATACAATTTTAGGGTAAATTGTGCGGCATGGTCTTGCCTCCACCAATACAACTGACTGGAGACGGTGACCCTAGAGATGTAAATGTGATCCAACCGTGTGTTAATCCAGTTCGGTCCATTGCCCCATCAAAAACTGCTCCATCAAAAACTAGCCCATCACAACTGCACCTAAAAAACTAGGGCTGCGCATGTTCACCCGTCTCACGATTCAATGCAATTTCGATTATCAAGTCCACGATTCGATTTGATTCCGCGATGCATCACGATGCATCACGATTGCAGCGCAAGTGAGCATGGCTCTCCCCCCAAAATACTAAATGAGATTATCAGAGACTGCAGACATAGTACAAGAAATAGTCAGAGACTGCAGACATAGTACAGGAGATTGTCAGAGACTGCAGACATAGTACATGAGATGGTCAGACTGCAGACATAGTACACGAGATGGTCAGAGACTGCAGACATAGTACATGAGATTGTCAGAGACTGCAGACATAGTACTTGAGATGGTCATAGACTGCAGACATAGTACAGGAGATTGTCAGAGACTGCAGACATAGTACATGAGATGGTCAGACTGCAGACATAGTACATGAGATGGTCAGACTGCAGACATAGTACATGAGATGGTCATAGACTGCAGACATAGTACAGGAGATTGTCAGAGACTGCAGACATAGTACATGAGATGGTCAGACTGCAGACATAGTACACGAGATGGTCAGAGACTGCAGACATAGTACATGAGATGGTCAGACTGCAGACATAGTGCACGAGATGGTCAGAGACTGCAGACATAGTACATGAGATTGTCAGAGACTGCAGACATAGTACATGAGATGGTCAGAGACTGCAGGCATAGTACATGAGATGGTCAGACTGCAGACATAGTACATGAGATGGTCAGACTGCAGACATAGTACATGAGATGGTCAGAGACTGCAGACATAGTACATGAGAGGGTCATAGACTGCAGACATAGTACAGGAGATGGTCAGAGACTGCAGACATAGTACAGGAGATTGTCATATACAGCAGACATAGTACAGGAGATTGTCAGAGACTGCAGACATAGTACATGAGATGGTCAGAGACTGCAGACATAGTACATGAGATGGTCAGAGACTGCAGACATAGTACATGAGATGGTCAGACTGCAGACATAGTACATGAGATGGTCAGACTGCAGACATAGTACATGAGATGGTCAGAGACTGCAGACATAGTACATGAGAGGGTCATAGACTGCAGACATAGTACAGGAGATTGTCATAGACTGCAGACATAGTACAGGAGATTGTCATAGACTGCAGACATAGTACATGAGATGGTCAGAGACTGCAGACATAGTACATGAGATGGTCAGAGACTGCAGACATAGTACATGAGATGGTCAGAGACTGCAGACATAGTACAGGAGATTGTCATAGACAGCAGACATAGTACAGGAGATTGTCAGAGACTGCAGACATAGTACATGAGATGGTCAGACTGCAGACATAGTACAGGAGATTGTCAGAGACTGCAGACATAGTACAGGAGATTGTCATAGACTGCAGACATAGTACATGAGATGGTCAGAGACTGCAGACATAGTACAGGAGATGGTCAGAGACTGCAGACATAGTACAGGAGATTGTCATAGACAGCAGACATAGTACAGGAGATTGTCAGAGACTGCAGACATAGTACATGAGATGGTCAGACTGCAGACATAGTACATGAGATGGTCAGAGACTGCAGACATAGTACATGAGATGGTCAGACTGCAGGCATAGTACATGAGATGGTCAGACTGAAGACATAGTACATGAGATGGTGAGACTGCAGACATAGTACAGGAGATGGTCAGAGACTGCAGACATAGTACAGGAGATTGTCATAGACAGCAGACATAGTACAGGAGATTGTCATAGACTGCAGACATAGTACAGGAGATTGTCAGAGACTGCAGACATAGTACATGAGATGGTCAGACTGCAGACATAGTACAGGAGATTGTCATAGACTGCAGACATAGTACAGGAGATGGTCAGAGACTGTAGACATAGTACAGGAGATGGTCATAGACTGCAGACATAGTACATGAGATGGTCAGACTGCAGACATAGTACAGGAGATTGTCAGAGACTGCAGACATAGTACATGAGATGGTCAGACTGCAGACATGTACTATGTCTGCAGTCTCTGACTATCTCCTGTACTATGTCTGCAGTCTCTGACCATCTCCTGTACTATGTCTGCAGTCTCTGACCATCTCCTGTACTATGTCTGCAGTCTATGACAATCTCCTGTACTATGTCTGCAGTCTCTGACCATCTCCTGTACTATGTCTGCAGTCTCTGACCATCTCATGTACTATGTCTGCAGTCTCTGACCATCTCATGTACTATGTCTGCAGTCTGACCATCTCATGTACTATGTCTGCAGTCTCTGACAATCTCCTGTACTATGTCTGCAGTCTGACCATCTCATGTACTATGTCTGCAGTCTGACCATCTCATGTACTATGTCTGCAGTCTCTGACAATCTCCTGTACTATGTCTGCAGTCTGACCATCTCATGTACTATGTCTTCAGTCTGACCATCTCATGTACTATGTCTGCAGTCTGAACATCTCATGTACTATGTCTGCAGTCTGAACATCTCATGTACTATGTCTGCAGTCTCTGACAATCTCCTGTACTATGTCTGCAGTCTGACCATCTCATGTACTATGTCTGCAGTCTCTGACCATCTCATGTACTATGTCTGCAGTCTGACCATCTCCTGTACTATGTCTGCAGTCTCTGACCATCTCATGTACTATGTCTGCAGTCTGACCATCTCATGTACTATGTCTGCAGTCTGACCATCTCATGTACTATGTCTTCAGTCTGACCATCTCATGTACTATGTCTGCAGTCTGAACATCTCATGTACTATGTCTGCAGTCTCTGACAATCTCCTGTACTATGTCTGCAGTCTGACCATCTCATGTACTATGTCTGCAGTCTCTGACCATCTCAGGTACTATGTCTGCAGTCTGACCATCTCATGTACTTTGTCTGCAGTCTGACCATCTCATGCACTATGTCTGCAGTCTCTGACAATCTCCTGTACTATGTCTGCTGTATATGACAATCTCCTGTACTATGTCTGCAGTCTCTGACCATCTCATGTACTATGTCTGCAGTCTCTGACCATCTCATGTACTATGTCTGCAGTCTATGACAATCTCCTGTACTATGTCTGCAGTCTATGACCATCTCATGTACTATGTCTGCAGTCTATGACAATCTCATGTACTATGTCTGCAGTCTGACCATCTCATGTACTATGTCTGCAGTCTCTGACAATCTCCTGTACTATGTCTGCAGTCTATGACAATCTCCTGTACTATGTCTGCAGTCTCTGACCTTCTCCTGTACTATGTCTGCAGTCTCTGACCATCTCATGTAACAGGAGATGGTCAGACTGCAGACATAGTACATGAGATGGTCAGACTGCAGACATAGTACAGGAGATGGTCAGAGACTGCAGACATAGTACATCTAAACACGTGGGCAGGACTTTACAGCGTCAGTAGTGACCATAGTAGTCCGTAGTGTCAAATAACTAGTGACATAGGTGTCGTGAGCAGCAGCAGTATTAGTAGCAGTAGACAATATAGTGTGTAATGACTCGGGAAAGAGCAGCCATGAACAGCAGCAACAGCAGCAGTGGTAATAGTAGTATAGAGTGGCAAATAACTTGTGACATAGGTGTCTTCAATGATGCAGAGGACTGATGGGAGAAAGTCATGTGGTCAGATGAGACCATAATATAACTTTTTGGTCATAATTCCACTAACCGTGTTTGGAGGAAGAAGAATGATGAGTAACATGCCAAGAACGCCATCCCTACTGTGAAGCATGGGTGTGGTAGCATCATGCTTTGGGGGTGTTTTTGTGCACATGGGACAGGGTTACTGCATTATAATAAGGACAGGATGTTCGGGGCCATGTATTGCGAGATTTTGGGCAACAACCTCTTTCCCTCAGTTATAGCTTTGAAGATGGGTCGAGGCTGGGTCTTCCAACATGACAATGACCCAAAGCACACAGCCAGCATAACCAAGGAGTGGCATTGTAAGGAGCATATCAAGGTTCTGGCGTGGCCTAGCCAGTCTCCAGACCTAAACCCAATAGTGAATTTTTGGAGGGAGCTCAAACTCGGGTTTTCACAGCGATAGCTCAGAAAACTGACTCATGTAGAGAAGATCTGTGTGGAGGAGTGGGTCAAATATCCCTCCTACAGTGTGTGCAAAGCTGGTAAAAAACTACAAGAAAGGTTTGTCCGCTGTAATTGCAAACACAGCATACTCTACCAAATATTTACATTGATTTACTCAGGTGTTCAAATAATTTTTTTCAGCACTGTAAATAGATCAGGGAATGCATGACAAGGGACCCTTCAGTGCCCTGAACCGACGGCGGGTGCCAGAAACTCACCGCCGATCCAGGACTCATTCATCTTTATGAATGTGAGTCTGTCCACGGAGTCTGTGGACAGACGGGTCCTCTTGTCCGTGACCACCCCACCTGCCGCGCTGAATGTCCGCTCAGATAGTACGCTGGAGGGGGGGCAAGACAATAGCTCCAGCGCATACTGAGCGAGCTCGCGGCAGGTGTCCAATCTGGCAACCCAGTACTCCATGGGGTCGTCGGTATTCATACTCTCCGAAGCACCGGCGGACGCCATGTAATCTGCCACCATGTGGGCCAGACGCTGGTGGTGACTGCTTCTGCTGCTGCTGGTACTGGGTTGATCCGATTGGAAGAACATCCTCATCTCTTCCATTAGGTCCCCTGCTCGGCTGCTGCTGGGTGCAGACACCTGCTGGGTGAGATGAGGGGCGACAACTGGAGGACGGGGAGTTGCCTGCTCCAAACGGCTGACAATGGCTGCCTGCAGTTCCTCCATCCGGCGCTGCCTCCGACTGGCTGGGATGAACTGCTCCACTTTCCCCTTGCACCTGGGATCCAAAAGGGTGGCCATCCAATAATCATCCCTGCCCTTGATGGTCTTAACCCGGGGGTCCCTCCTGAGGCATCTCAGCATGTGGGCAGCCATGGGGAAGAGCGCAGCCCGCTGGGACTCCTCACTGCTGCCCAGGTCAATGAGGTCAGACTCTTCTTCCCTGAGGCGCTGCTGATCACGCTCAGAGCTGCCCAACTCCCGGACTATCGGTGCCCCCAACACCTGCTGTCCCTCCTGGCCAGGCCCTGACTCCAGTACGACACCAGCAACCTCGTCCTCATCATCATCATCCTCCTCCTCCTCCTCGTCCTGGCCCTGGTCTCGGTGGAGCAGTGCTGCCTCCTCCTGCTCCACCAAGGCACTCTCCCCAGCTTCGAGCAGGCGATCTAGTGTCCTCTCCAGCACGAACACTATAGGGAGCACGTCATTAAGGCCGACATGCTCCCTGCTGACCATCTTGGTCGCCTGCTCAAAAGGGCCCAACACCTGGCAGACCTGGTGTATCTGCCCCCACTCCGCACAGGTGATGTACGGGAGTGTTGATGCTGGGCCGGCAGTGGGTTGCTCCAGCAGGTACTGCCTCACCGCCCTTCGCTGCTCCCACAACCTCTCCAGCATTTGGAGGGTGGAGTTCCACCGCGTTACACTGTCCACAATCAGCCTGTGAGGGGGCAGCCTGTTGACCCGCTGCCACTTGGACAGGGACGCGGTAGCGGTTGGGGAGCGCCTGAAGTGGCTGGCAATCCTACGCACCCTTAGCACAATGTCACTCAACCCAGGATAGGTGCGCATGAACTTCTGCACCACTAGGTTGAGGACATGTGCCAGACAGGGCACGTGAGTCAGACTGCCAGCCTGAAGGGCGGAGAGTAGGTTGCTGCCGTTATCACAGACAACCATACCTGCCTGGAGCCTTCGTGGTGTCAGCCACTTCTGGACCTGAGCCTGAAGTGCGGTCAGCACTTCTTGTCCAGTGTGTCTCCGGTCCCCTAAGCTAACAAGCTGGAGCACGGCCTGACAGCGCACGTGCACCACACCTGAGTAGCTACGGGGGCGCTTGCTGGGAGGCTCAGCAGCTGCGGAGACAGAGGCTTGACGGAGACCAGCAGTTCTCCCCTGGACACCCCGGGGCGGCACCACAAAATCTGTTGCCGCCGATCCCTCCCCGGCGCCTTGGAGGGAAACCCAATGGGCAGTAAAGCTTATGTAGCGCCCCTGCCCATGCCTGCTGGTCCAGCCATCCATTGTCAGATGCACCCTGTCGCTGACAGCGTGATCCAGCGACAGGGTTACATTCTTCACAATGTGCTGGTGTAGGGCAGGGACACCAGTCCTGGCAAAGAAATGGCGGCTGGGGACACGCCATTGGGGTTGGGCCTGCTCCAACATCTGTCTGAAGGGGTTGCTGTCAACGATATTGAAGGGAAGAAGATGTTGGGCAATAACCCTTGCCAGGAGCCCATTGAGGGAACGCACACGTCGGTCTCCGGTGGAGAAGGGAGTGTGGCGTTCAAAGGCGTCTGAAATAGTCGCCTGGCGCCGGACGGCAGTGCGGGACACGGACGCGGAGGGTGCTGTCAAAGTAGAGGTCTGGTTGCCGGTACCAGTACCACTAGTAGAGGGAGCGGGGGGGCATGACCTGCTGGGAAGAGATGAAGCTGTGGCAGGGGCTGCTGTACCCTGCTCACTTGTGGTGGTGGCGCTGCTACCACCACCACGCTTCATTTGGTCATGCACCCGCCAGTGATTTATCCTCAGGTGCTGGTTCAGGGCTGTGGTACCCACCCGAGCCAAAATCTTCCCTCTCTTCACCCTGACTGAACAGATCCGGCAGATGGCCACTAGAGGGTTGTCTGCCACCAGGGTGGAGTAGGCCCAGACAGGTGACTTCAGCGTCACCCTCCCGTCAGATGGGGTAACGCTGACTTGCATCTGCTGGGACTCGGTACGCACAGGTGGAGCTGCCTGCTGCTGCTGCTGCTGCTGCTGCTGCTGCTGCTGACACCTCCTGCTGCCATCTCCAGTGGAGACCCTGACGCTGGTCTCCCTGGTGGTGACCTGGCGCACCGTTTCCACAGGGTGCCTACCTTCCCCGTCGTCACTGTCGCAGTGAGCCGACGAGACAGATGGCAACCATGATGGGTCACCCTCCTCGCCCCCAGAGATGTCAGACCAAGGGCTGTGATGTTGTGGTATGAGGGAACCAGCTGACATGGAGCCGATAGCCTGGCTCCGCTGTTCCCTCACCCACGCCTGGGTCTGACTAGGTGCTGATGTTTCCTGCACCAAAACAGCACCACCACTTTGAAGGGATGTCTCTGGGATACTGACGGCAGGTATCCCATACTCATCGTCCATCCCTTCAAAAAGGTCCTGACCATCAGGACAGAGCGGGAGCTCTGCCCGATGCATGGCCTCCACCAAGACATCCCTCTCACTGTCGCTGTCGAACAGTAAGATGCTGGACTCTTGGGGGCTGGGGGGGGGTACTACAGGCAACGGTGTAATAGTGGAACTACTGTGAGTCGGGACCGACGACTCAGTGGCACTGCTGTGCCCCATGTAGTCCACCACTCCTTGAGCCTGAGATGGCAATATGGGGCGGCTGCCAGATGCAAAAAAATCACGCATGAGGCGGACTCCCCTTCCACCTGATCCTCTAGCAATAGTAGGGGCACGAGAGGTACCCCGTGCTGGCAGCGACCCAGCACTGGGAGTAACTCCCCTACCCCTGCTGCCACGGCCACGGATGCCGCTCATAATTGCTGATGTGTGTGTGTGGGGGGGTAAACTTTATTGGGGGAGGGAAATGTGTGTAAAATGTTTTTTGGTGTTTTTTTACAAGACAGGCACGCAGACAAAGACCTACACAGACAGCTACTAAACTTTAATAAAACTAGTACACCAAAGACAAGAACTACAAAAAATAAAAATAAATGCACTCAACAAACACTAACTGCTTACACAAACGTATATGACTATAAACTAAGGCTACTTTTTTTTTTTTTTTTTTTTTAAAACACTAACTGACAAGGACTACAACTACCAAAAAATAAAGAAACACTAACTAATAACTTTTTTTTTTTTTTTTTTTTTAACCAAGAAAACACAGACACTAAACACACACTAAAGTAAGCTAGCTGCAATAAATGTACACCAACAGTATGTACACTTACTATACAGAAATCTAACTAAAATGAACAACACAAAACCTAGCTTTTAAAAAAGCTCTTGGGCCTTTCAGGAAGCAGGAAAATCTGCAATTAAATCAATAAGAAGCAGTCAATAGCTAAGCTGCAACTTACTACACTAACAGAAGTTGAACAACACAGCAGAAAAAAAAAAGAGCTTTTAAAAAAGCACCTGCGCCTTTAAGGAATGAGGAAATCTGCAATATATGCAATTAAATGAATAAGAAGCAGTCAATAGCTAAGCTGCAACTTACTGAACTAACAGAATTTGAACAACACAGCAGAAAAATAAAGGGGCTTTTAAAAAATCTATAGGGCCTTTCAGAAATCAGGAAATCTGGAATATCTGCAATTAAAGCAATAGGAAGCAGTCAATAGCTAAGCCTGCAACTTACTACACTAACAGAAGTTGAACAACAGAGCACAAAACAAAAATTAGCTTTTAAAAAAGCTCTTGGGTGTATTGCTTTGCAAAAAGCAGTTTAGGATTATGAGCTGGAAAATATCCACTGGAATCCGTAAGTACTGTAGCAAATAGCAACCATAAAGGACAATGCTGATGATGATGATGCAAGATGCAAAATACCAGCAACACAGACACAGTCTCCACACTCTCTAGCCAAGTTCTGGATCTGCAATGAAATGCTGCTGGGAGTGACCTTATATAATGCCCATACAGGCAGGTTCCTATTGGTTGCTAACCTATGACGAGTGTGGAAGGAGAACTCTGATTGGCTCTGATGCAGAAGGGCGGAGTAAATAATCGCGCAATATCCCTATTGCCGAATATTCGCATTGCGAATATTCGGCAATATAAAAAATTCGCGTCAGCTACTCGGACCAAGGTCTCTAATAATAACAGCAATGCTTTTAGACGTCGAAGGAGATCACTAGGATGTGATCTATTTTAATAATGAAACTGAAATAATCGTTCTGAGGCGGAAGAAAAGATAATCGCGCGATATCGCTACTCTCTCGTAATCGCATTGCGAATTTTTCGGCAATAAACAATGATCGCGCGATAAGCCTAGTGACGCACATTCGCAATGCGAATATTCGGTAATATAAAAGGATCGCTGCAGCTACTCGGCCCAAGGTCTCTAATCATACCAGCAATGCTTTTACACGTCGACGGGGATGTCTAGGATGTGATCTGTCCTAAAAAAAAAATTGGAAAAATTCGAATATTCGAAATAGCGAATATTCACCGCGAAATTCGGAATATATCGCGAATACTCGAATATGCCATATTCGAGCCGAATATTCGCAATACGAATATTCGTGAGCAACACTAGTAGTTAATAAGAGGCATAGTTAGTTTTTTGAAGTTGTAATTTTTTCCCACAATTCTTTGCAAAATTAAGATATTTTTTTTTTTTTTTTTTCACACCATATTGTCATTATAACAGGTTATTTCTCTCACATGGCATGTATATTCCACAAATGACACCCCAAAATATGTTCTGCTGCTCCTCCTGAGTATGGCAATACCACATGTGTGAGACTTTTACACAACCTGGCCACATACAGAGGCCCAACACTGAAGTAACAACTTCTAGCATTCTAGAAGCATAAATTACACATCTAATCTCTCAACCACCTATTACACTTTTGAAGGCCCTGGAGCACCAGGACAATGGAAACACCCACAAAGTGACCCCATTTTGGAAAGCTAACACCCCAACATATAATCTATGAGGCATAATGAGTCTTTTGACTACACCCTAAAATACATTCTGCTGAGTAATGGGTAAAAAAAAAAAAAAGATTACCTGTGGTTTTAGTAGTGCAATTGTCCACAGGAGGAGAGCCCTGATCCAGGCAGCAGGCAGAGACGTGATCACTGGTCAGCGACAGTGAATGGAATTGTCCAGGCAGCAGGCAAGAATATTGTCCATAGTCAGTACAGGGATACTGTCCATATACAGTCCAGGGCCAGTGCAAGTAGAGACATTGCCAGCAGTGCCAAAATAATCGTCCTGGTAGTAATAAGCAGGAACATGGTCCAAGTAGTGGGCCAGGAAAGAATGGGGACAGGGTAGAGGCTTCTCCCACCCAAATCTCTTTGAAGCCTCCGGGCAACCAGACCCTAATACGGGAATGAGAAAACTAAAAAATTAGTTTTTTCATCCAGAAAAACAATTCTGGAGCCCCTCACATATGCGAGACCCCTGTGTTCCCACTAGTATAGCAGGGTAAAAAGATCAATCCAAGGGGCAGGCAAAAAACGTGGTCAAACAGTCCAGGGTCAGTTCCAGAGCAGGCAGAGGTAGGTACAGTTTAGCGTTGGGCAGAAGCGTAGTCGTATAACAAGCCAGGGTCAGTTCCAGAGAAGGCAGAGGTATGTTTAGGGTTAGGCAAAAGAGTGGTCGTATAACAGGCCATGGTCGGTTCCAGAGAAGGCAGAGGTATGTTTAGGGTTAGGCAAAAGAGTGGTCGTATAACAGGCCATGGTCGGTTCCGGAGAAGGCAGAGGTATGAACAGTTCAGTGCAGTGGCATAAGGGATGTGGAGGGAAATTACAGGAAATGAGAATTGCGTTTACCATACTTCCCTAATAATGTAGAAACGTATGGTAACGGCGGAAACATGCACCTATACAGAGGCCTGGTTGGGAAGGGCAATCGGGACAATAATAAACAGTGTCTCTTCGAATTCCTTCTCTGGAGCACACTCGGCATCTTTTCTGGCATCTGTAGCCTGTTTCACGGGCGACGGCTTTCTCAGGAAAGTGACGCTCGTGTAGTCTGCTCACAGAATCAGAGCGAATATTCTCTGGTGGGTTTTCAGGGTACAAAAGGGCGGTGATGACTTCTTCTTGATAGGACAGATAGGATACGGGGTTCTCTGATGATTTTTTGTATATAACATAAGAGTTATAGAAGGCCAGACTGAAGAAATAAATGGACACTTTTTTATACCAGTGACGGGATTTTCTTGTGGGAAGGTAGGGTTCGATCATCTGGTCGTTGAAGTCCACTCCCCCCATAAACAAGTTATAGTCATAGATGCATGCTGGTTTTTGGATTGAGCCATTTCTTTTGGGGACTTCCACGTAGGTGTCGTTGTGGATTGATGTAAGCATGTGGACGTTCCGTTTGTCCCTCCACCTGACAGCCAATATCTCCTGGTTCCTCAATGCTGCTGACTCCCCTCGTCTGAGCTTTTCATTCACCAATTTTTGTGGGAAGCCTTTTCTATTGGCCCTTATTGTGCCACATGCTGGGGTATTCCTAAGGTACAGATTTCTAAACAGGGGCAAGCTGGTGTAAAAATTATCCACATAAAGGTGGTATCCCTTTCCAAATAGAGGATAGATCAGATCCCAGACCACTTTTCCGCTGACTCCGATATACTCTGGGCATTCAGGGGGATGCAGTTGGGAGTCCTTCCCTTCGTACACCATGAAGGAGTAAATGTACCCTGTGGCTCTGTCGCATAGTTTGTACATTTTGACCCCATATCGGGCCCTTTTGCTGGGGATGAACTGTTTGATGCCCAGCCTGCCTGAGAATTTTACAAGGGACTCATCCACGGATATGTTCTGTTCAGGGGTATATAACTGGGGAAATTTTTGCGAGAAAAAATTTAGGAGTGGCCGAATTTTATAAAGTTTGTCAAAAGCAGGGTCATTTCGGGGAGGGCACTGGGCATTGTCGTTAAAGTGGAGGAACCGCATAATTATTAGGTATCGGGATCTTGTCATAAGGGAGGAGAAGAGTGGCATGTGGTGGATGGGTTTGGTAGACCAGTAGGAGTACAATTGTTTTTTTTTTGAAAGTCCCATAGTAAAAGTTAGGCCTAAGAAAATTTTGAATTCCTCCACGGTTAGTTCTCTCCACTCAAAGGGACGGGCATAACTAGAACCAGGGTTGCTTTCTATGTACTGCTGTGCGTAGAGATTGCACTGGGCCACAATGAAGGATAGCAAGTCTTCGTTGAAAAGTAAATTAAAAAAATCGAGCATGGAAAAATTGTCGGTGTTCACCTGGACACCTGGCTGGGCAGTGAAAGGGGGGATATTTGCTGCTCCGGAATTAGGGGGAAGCCACAGGGGGTTTTGAAGGCCATAGGGAAGGCTGGCATGGCCCCTATCCCTTTGGGGCTGAGATGACACCCTACTGGTGCCTGGCCTTTGTTGCAGTGGCCCTGCGCTTGAGGTGGACGGCCCTGCGCTTGAGGTGGACGGCCCTGCGCTTGAGGTGGACGGCCCTGCGCTTGAGGTGGGTGGCCCTGCACTTCTGGGAGTAGGCCGCTTCTCCACGCCAGCACCCCTTTTTTTCACGGGCACACGTTCCCCTTCAGATTCTGAATCAGACCCACTGTCTGTAACGGGTTCATAGGCCGAATCTGAATCGTACAGAGACTCCCCGCTGCTCTCATCGCTCATGATTAGATGCTGGTAGATCTCCTCATCGGTTAAGAATTTTTTTGCCATACTGGTGGCTGGTGAGGCTGCACTGCACTGCAGATCACTGTGGTGGCACTGGTGGACACAGGTGGCACTTATGTGCACTGTAGTGGCTCTGGTGGGCACAGGCGGCTCTGGTGGGCACAGGCGGCTCTGGTGGGCACAGGCGGCTCTTGTGGGCACAGGCGGCTCTGGTGGGCACAGGCGGCTCTTGTGGGCACAGGCGGCTCTGGTGGGCACAGGCGGCACAGATGGCTGGGGTGGACACCAGCGTCACTGGTGGGCACAGGCGGCACTGGTGGGCACAGGCGGCTCTGGTGGGCACAGGCGGCTCTGGTGGGCACAGGCGGCTCTTGTGGGCACAGGCGGCACAGATGGCTGGGGTGGACACCAGCGTCACTGGTGGGCACAGGCGGCACTGGTGGGCACAGGCGGCACTGCAGTGGCGCAGAAAGGACTGATGGGCACAGATGGCACTGTTGTGGCACTGGTACGGCACTGTTGTGGCACTGGTGCGGCTTTGGTGACACTGGTGCGGCTTTGGTGACACTGGTGCGGCTCTGGTGACACTGGTGCGGCTCTGGTGACACTGGTGCGGCTCTGGTGACACTGGGGTGGCACTCTTGGGCACAAATGTGGCACTGTTGGGCACAGATGTGGCACTATGGGCACAGATGGGGCACAGATGGGGCACTATGGGCACAGATGGGGCACTATGGGCACAGATGGGGCACTATGGGCACAGATGGGGCACTATGGGCACACTCTGGGCACAGATGGGGCACTAATATTGACTTTAGGGCAATGCAATTGCCAGGGAAAACTCACAGATCTCTCCTCTCCTCTCACGCTGATACTGTGTGAGGAGAGAGAGAGAGATGAACTTTCCCTGACCTTCTTTGTTTACATTGTGATCGCGCCGTCATTGGACGGCGCGATCACGTGGTAAAAGGCCGCTGTCATTGGCCAGTCACCGCGATTTGTGTTGCGCCGGGTCTCATAGACCCGGCGTGCACGAATGTTTCTGTGTGCGCGCCCGAGGGGGCGCGCAGGAACGATTCTCTGGGATCACATTATATAACGTGATCCCAGAGTTAAGCAACCACCTTGCCGCCGTTATTTTTCGGCAGGTGGTTGCTAAGTGGTTAAGCGACCAGGAAGATCCCGGTTCGAATACACCCCGGGACATGACACTAGGGCAATATCTAGTGACAGGCCACTCAGCCACTTACAGCATGGCTGGCAATCAAAAGCCCCTGGAATTGCTATCCCCGTTCCTTCTCCTCCCAATCTTCAGCTGAGGGATCAGTCAGAATGATGTAGCCATCAGTGGGAGGAGTGGAGGAGGCAGGCACATCCCCATTCCCATCCATTAACTCTGGCAACTTAGGGAGATATTGAAGAACCCCAAGAGACAACCCAAAATTCGAAGAGCTATAGGTAGGCGCCCGCCAGCCTGGGGGACTGGGACCTCAGGACAAAACCTGGGACAAAGCAGTGTCAGGACAGCTAAAAGGCAGCACTGTCCCACCACATCCAGGACTGTTGGCAAGTATGCATAATAATGGAGCTATAGAGACATAACTGGTAATATCAGTGCTGAGAATCTGGTATAACAGTACTGGCATAAAATAAAGATGGAATAACTAATGAATAAAATAACGATATGAGAGTTGATAAATTGCTTAAAGGGGTGTTCCAGCCCATTTTTATGTTTATTAAAAGTCAGCAGCTACAAAAAGTGTAGCTGCTGGCTTTTAATAAACATACACTGGCTCCCAGTTCATGTTGCTGGCTTAAGTGATTTTCTAAACAGAAGTGTGATTTTTAAACACAAGTGGGAAGAGTTAAAAAACAGGAGTTTGATTTTAACTGTTTCTGCTTGCAAGTGTCATTTTTCTCTCTGACACTTTTTAAACAGGTTTTTATTTCTCTCTGCTAAGGAAAGTGTTTAATTGTGATCAGGTTTTTTTTCTCTGCTAATCAGTGGGGAGTGTTTAATTTTAAACAGGTGAAGAGGTGAGTATAAAAGTCTCAGTCAAAACTCCCATAAGGAGCTGGCTCCCAGTTCATGTTGCTGGCTTAAGTGATTTTCTAAACAGAAGTGTGATTTTTAAACACAAGTGGGAAGAGTTAAAAAACAGGAGTTTGATTTTAACTGTTTCTGCTTGCAAGTGTCATTTTTCTCTCTGACACTTTTTAAACAGGTTTTTATTTCTCTCTGCTAAGGAAAGTGTTTAATTGTGATCAGGTTTTTTTTCTCTGCTAATCAGTGGGGAGTGTTTAATTTTAAACAGGTGAAGAGGTGAGTATAAAAGTCTCAGTCAAAACTCCCATAAGGAGCTGGCTCCCAGTTCATGTTGCTGGCTTAAGTGATTTTCTAAACAGAAGTGTGATTTTTAAACACAAGTGGGAAGAGTTAAAAAACAGGAGTTTGATTTTAACTGTTTCTGCTTGCAAGTGTCATTTTTCTCTCTGACACTTTTTAAACAGGTTTTTATTTCTCTCTGCTAAGGAAAGTGTTTAATTGTGATCAGGTTTTTTTTCTCTGCTAATCAGTGGGGAGTGTTTAATTTTAAACAGGTGAAGAGGTGAGTATAAAAGTCTCAGTCAAAACTCCCATAAGGAGCTGGCTCCAGTTCATGTTGCTGGCTTAAGTGATTTTCTAAACAGAAGTGTGATTTTTAAACACAAGTGGGAAGAGTTAAAAAACAGGAGTTTGATTTTAACTGTTTCTGCTTGCAAGTGTCATTTTTCTCTCTGACACTTTTTAAACAGGTTTTTATTTCTCTCTGCTAAGGAAAGTGTTTAATTGTGATCAGGTTTTTTTTCTCTGCTAATCAGTGGGGAGTGTTTAATTTTAAACAGGTGAAGAGGTGAGTATAAGGAGCTGGCTCCCAGTTCATGTTGCTGGCTTAAGTGATTTTCTAAACAGAAGTGTGATTTTTAAACACAAGTGGGAAGAGTTAAAAAACAGGAGTTTGATTTTAACTGTTTCTGCTTGCAAGTGTCATTTTTCTCTCTGACACTTTTTAAACAGGTTTTTATTTCTCTCTGCTAAGGAAAGTGTTTAATTGTGATCAGGTTTTTTTTCTCTGCTAATCAGTGGGGAGTGTTTAATTTTAAACAGGTGAAGAGGTGAGTATAAAAGTCTCAGTCAAAACTCCCATAAGGAGCTGGCTCCCAGTTCATGTTGCTGGCTTAAGTGATTTTCTAAACAGAAGTGTGATTTTTAAACACAAGTGGGAAGAGTTAAAAAACAGGAGTTTGATTTTAACTGTTTCTGCTTGCAAGTGTCATTTTTCTCTCTGACACTTTTTAAACAGGTTTTTATTTCTCTCTGCTAAGGAAAGTGTTTAATTGTGATCAGGTTTTTTTTCTCTGCTAATCAGTGGGGAGTGTTTAATTTTAAACAGGTGAAGAGGTGAGTATAAAAGTCTCAGTCAAAACTCCCATAAGGAGCTGGCTCCCAGTTCATGTTGCTGGCTTAAGTGATTTTCTAAACAGAAGTGTGATTTTTAAACACAAGTGGGAAGAGTTAAAAAACAGGAGTTTGATTTTAACTGTTTCTGCTTGCAAGTGTCATTTTTCTCTCTGACACTTTTTAAACAGGTTTTTATTTCTCTCTGCTAAGGAAAGTGTTTAATTGTGATCAGGTTTTTTTTCTCTGCTAATCAGTGGGGAGTGTTTAATTTTAAACAGGTGAAGAAGTGAGTATAAAAGTCTCAGTCAAAACTCCCATAAGGAGCTGGCTCCCAGTTCATGTTGCTGGCTTAAGTGATTTTCTAAACAGAAGTGTGATTTTTAAACACAAGTGGGAAGAGTTAAAAAACAGGAGTTGAAAACAAGAGTTAAGACAGGAGTCTTCTAAACTGTAAGTAACATCTTAAACTTCCTACAAGTAATTATATTGTAACTGGGAAATGTGTGCTAGCAGGGTTGAAGGTTTTGCTCAGTGCACAGTGTGTCACATGTATACAAAATTGGTGCAACAGCTCCAGGATGGATACCGCTGTGACAGATGTGAGCAGGTTGCCCTTCTGGAAGCTCGCATTAGAGATCTGGAGGAACAAGTTGCAACACTGGGCGGAAAGGACAACCTTGAAAGGGGTCCTCTGCTCGCTGAGCAGGTGGTCAGTAGGGTTAATGTGGAGGGTGGAGGGGCAAGTCAGGATTATCAGATAGGAAGATGGGTTAATGTAGTTAGAGGGAGTGGAAGGGGCTTGCAGACAAGGAAGGCCAATCCTGTGTTTGTGCATCAAAACAAATTTGCCAAGTTGGGTGAAGATGTGGAGGTGGCTAACACAGAGGTGGCAGCCCTAGATGTTACTGCTACCCCTAACAGCCGGGAGAGCAACCCATCTAGTAGAAGTGGTGAGGGGAGTGCAGGTAGGCCTAGACAGTTGGTGGTAATAGGGGATTCTATAATCAGAAGGACTGATAGAATAATTTGTCGCCAGGATCGCCTCAACCGAATGGTTTGCTGTCTCCCTGGTGCCAGGGTTCGGCATGTGGTGGACCGGGTGGATAAATTACTGGGAGGGGCTGGGCATGACCCAGCTGTCTTGGTCCATGTTGGAACCAATGACAGTATACATGGAAGGTGGAGGCTCCTTAAGAATCAATTTAAAGAACTAGGCTGCAAGATGAAGGGAAGGACCTCCAAGGTGATATTCTCTGAAATATTGCCTGTGCCATGCGCAACACAGGAAAGGCAGGGGGAGATTAGAGAGCTGAATGCATGGCTAAAGACCTGGTGTAGGAAGGAGGGATTTGGGTTTCTAGAGCACTGGGATGACTTTTCATTGGGGTGCAACCTATATGCTAAAGATGGTTTGCACTTGAATGGAAGGGGGTCTGCTGTGCTGGGGGAGAGGTTTAGGGGAATGCTGGAGGAGTATTTAAACTAGACTTGAGGGGGGGGAGGGGTGAACGTGAATTACATCGGGCACACAGGTCAGTTAGGGGTCAGACATTAATGGAGAGTGGAATGGGGATAGATGGAGGTGGGGTTATGGCAGGTGATAAGAAAGTTCCCATGTTGCAAACAGCCTTTGGAAATTATAGTGCCATTTGCACTACTAAAAAATTATATGAATCATATGAAAAACGCCAGCGAAAAATGTAACAATACATTTAAGTGTTTGTTCACCAATGCCAGAAGCCTTCCAAGCAAAACAGGTGAGTTGGAAGCTCTGGTGCATGAGGAGAGCTATGATGTAATCGGTATTGCTGAAACTTGGCTTCAATCCTCACATGACTGGGCTATTAATATTCCTGGCTATGCTCTCTTTCGGAAAGACAGGGTAAAAAGGAAAGGTGGAGGGGTCTGTCTCTATGTGAGAAGTGACCTCAAAGCAAGCGTGAAAGAGGACCTGGTTGATGGAGAGTGTGATGAAGTTGAAGCATTATGGGTGGAACTGCATACAGATGTGCGTAGTTCAAAGCTAATCATTGGAGTTTGTTATAGACCACCCAATGTTAATGAGGAGGTGGAGACTCAGCTCCTTGCACAGATGGAAAGGGCTGCAAGGGCAGGGACGGTGATAATAATGGGGGATTTTAACTACCCAGAAATTGACTGGAATAATGGAATTTCTGGGACAGTTAAAGGACAAAAATTTAAAAACCTATTGCAGGACAATTTTATGGTCCAGTTTATTGAGGCCCCAACTAGGAATGATGCTCTGTTGGACCTGGTAATCTCAAACCATGCAGAGCTCATTACTAATGTTCAGATAAAGGAACACCTGGGTAGCAGTGATCATAACATGATTTCATTTAATGTAAACTATAAGCAAGAAATACATACAGGAAAGATAAAAACACTTAATTTCAAGAGAGCAAATTTTCAAAGCATGAGGACTGCTCTCCAGGGCTTGGACTGGGAGGGAATATTGGCACCGATGAACACAGAACAGAAATGGGAATTCTTCAAAAAGACTCTTTGGAACCTCACTGCAAAGTATATTCCCATGGGCAATAAGTTTAAAAGGCTACAGATAAAACCTATGTGGCTCACGGTTAAAGTTAAAAAAGCTATAAACAATAAGAAAATAGCTTTTAAAAAATATAAAAATGAAGGAACACTAGTGTCGTTTAAATGTTACAAAGAATATAATAGAATATGTAAAAAGGAAATCAAGGATGCAAAAAATTAAAAATGAACGACAGATTGCAAAAGATAGTAGGACAAACCCCAAAAAATTCTTTAAATATATTAATAGTAAAAAGGTCAAGTCTGAGCATGTAGGCCCTTTACAAAATAATCTAGAGTGGGTGACTGAGGACATAGAGAAGGCAAATTTATTAAATGCTTTCTTCAGCTCTGTGTATACAATGGAGAATGGGGGAGCTCATGTCGATATAGGGGGTGGGAGTGACACAGCCCCAAATCCACAATGGCTCAAAAGTGATATGGTCCAGAAATATTTAGACAGAATAAAGGTGGATAAAGCACCTGGACCAGATGGCATCCACCCACGGATCCTAAAAGAATTGAGCTCTGAAATTTCAAAGCCACTGTATCTAATATTTAGGGACTCATTAATGACAGGAATAGTACCACTGGATTGGCATAAAGCCAATGTGGTGCCCATATTTAAAAAGGGAACAAAGTCTTTACCTAGTAACTATAGACCTGTTAGTTTAACTTCTATAGTTGGAAAGATACTGGAACGTTTAATAAAAGACCACGTGGATGAGTTCTTGCTGGAAACAAACTATTTAAGCAGCAGACAGCATGGATTCATGAAGGACAGAAGTTGTCAGACAAACCTGATTTCCTTTTATGAAGAGGTAAGTAAAACCCTGGACAGAGGCGTGGCAGTGGACGTGGTATACTTGGATTTTGCAAAAGCGTTCGATACAGTTCCCCACACACGGCTCATGTGTAAGTAAGGTCTACAGGATTAGATATATCAGTTTGTAAATGGATAGAAAACTGGCTGAAAGACAGAATTCAGAGAGTTGTGGTTAATGATTCTTACTCTGAATGGTCCAAGGTTATCAGTGGTGTACCCCAAGGTTCAGTGTTGGGTCCCTTACTTTTCAATATATTTATAAATGATATTGGGTCTGAGATCAAAAGTAACATTTCTGTTTTTGCAGATGACACCAAGCTATGCAGTGGAATAATGTCCTTACAGGATGTCTCCAATTTACAAGCCGACCTCAATGCTCTGTCTAATTGGGCGACTAAGTGGCAGATGAGGTTTAATGTTGATAAATGTAAAGTTATGCACTTGGGGGCTAAGAATATTCATGCATCATACATGCTAGGGGGAGTACAACTGGGGGGATCTGTAGTGGAGAAGGATCTGGGGGTTTTAGTTGATCATAAGCTCAATAATGGCATGCAATGCCAAGCTGCGGTTTCCAAAGCGAGCAAAGTCCTTTCTTGTATTAAGAGAGGTATGGACTCCAGAGAGAGAGATATCATTTTGCCCCTGTACAAATCATTAGTAAGACCTCATCTGGAATATGCAGTCCAGTTTTGGGCACCAGTTCTCAAAAAGGATATCGGAGAACTGGAGAAAGTGCAGAGAAGGGCAACCAAACTGATAAGAGGCATGGAGGAGCTCAGCTATGAGGAAAGATTAGAGGAACTGAATTTATTCACTCTTGAGAAGAGGAGAATAAGGGGGGATATGATCAACATGTACAAATACATAAGAGGTCCATATAGTGAACTTGGTGTTGAGTTATTCACTTTAAGGTCAACACTGAGGACAAGGGGGCACTCTTTACGTCTGGAGGAAAAGAGATTTCACCTCCAAATACGGAAAGGTTTCTTCACAGTAAGAGCTGTGAAAATGTGGAACAGACTCCCTCCAGAGGTGGTTCTGGCCAGCTCAGTAGATTGCTTTAAGAGAGGCCTGGATTCTTTCCTAAATGCACATAATATAACTGAGTACTAAGTTTTGTAGGTAAAGTTGATCCGGGGTAAATCCGATTGCCTTTCGGGGATCAGGAAGGAATTTTTTCCCCTCCGGTAGCAAATTGGATCATCGCTCTGCTGGGGTTTTTTGCCTTCCTCTGGATCAACTGTGGGTATGGAGTTGGGTGTATGGGAGGATGTACTGTGTTTTACTTTGTTTTATTTTTATTTTTTTTTATGGTTGAACTGGATGGACTTGTGTCTTTTTTCAACCTGACTAACTATGTAACTATGTAACTATGTACACTTACCTGCTCCAGGGTTCCCCAACGCGTACGCGCAAGGCCGGGGCTCCGCTCTCTCCCCCTCCCCGGCTGGCGTCTTCATGCTTTCGGCTACATCACGGCCAGGCACCACTGCGAATGCGCGAACGGCGAGGCGCTGCGCCGTCTGATTGGAAAGGCAATCGCCTAGGACCTGTGAGGGGCTGAAGATAGGCGATTAAGCTAATCGCTAACTAGCCCCTCGGCGGATGGAGAAAGTGGGACAGGAAGTCCCACTCCTCGTGAAGCCCCCACTCCCCCCCCCAAAAAAATTACATGCCAAATGTGGCATGTAAGGGGGTGAGGAGTGGGTTAAGCGGAAGTTTAATTTTGAGTGGAACTTCGCTTTAACCACTTCCCATCCGGGCTATAGCAGAATGATGGCCAGGCAATGGTTCAGTTATCTTGACTGGGCGTCATATGACAGTCTGACACACCACTACACGATCCCTCTTGATGGAGGCTCTTTACCACATGATCAGCCATGTCCTATCATGGCTGATCATGATGTAAACAGGTTAGGTGGTTATCTGCTCTGCCTATGGTTGGACTTGGTGTAGGTACGGCTTTTTTTGGCGCCCAAGCCTTTCACAATGGGTTTTGTTTCACACATTGGATTCATTTTGTTAGTTCATTCTCTGAGAATTTAGCCTTGTTATGAAACATTCATTTATACAATTTGTATTAATTATGTGTGTATATTTTCTCAATATTCTTTTTCAATAGATTATATTAAAAACACTGATTGACTCGCATACCCCTGAGGAAGGCAACGATTTGCCGAAACATGTCGGGATACTGTAACAATCAATGTTAATCCTAGTTCATTGTCTATGTTTTTAAATAATTTCTACTTTAATAAAATATTGCATATATTTTGGTCTTTGATTATAATTCTGTAGCTTGTTGGGGCACCGCTATAATCCTGCTTATTCTTTCGCAACCCTATACTATTTCATAGGGATGAGGTGCCGGATCCAATAGATGATACACCAATCACTCTTTTTTCAGGAAGACATTTATCGGCTTTTCCTCACTCGTATCTGACAGATGTGAGTAGAGGAGAGCCAATTGGCGGCTCTCCAGACAGGGGGGGTTTGCGCTAATTGTTTTATAGGCACAGCCCACCCGTGGATGCCCACACTGGAGCCCCCCAACACATGGATGGCCAGGTATGTCCCCCATGGCCACAGGAATGCCACAGTGTAAAAATACATGCCAATTAGTGCCCACAAATGGTGGCAGTCAGTGCCCATTATGAATGCTTCCAGATCAGTTATCCCATCAGTGTCACCTATTAGTGACCATCCTGTGTCCATCAGTGCACATCTATCAATGCCTATCGCGCCACCTATAAGTACCCATCATTGGAGCCTTTCAGTGGCACCTATAAGTGCCCATCTGTGTGACTATGTGTTGCCATCAGTGCTGCATACCAGTTGCTACCTATCAGTGCCCATCATCAGTTCACTCATTGGTGCCACCTCATCTGTGCGTCAGTGCTGCCTTATTAGTGCCCTTCATTGAAAGCGAAAAACTTACTTATTTAAATTTTCTGCTTTTTTTTTAATTGTTGCGCAACACATAAAAACCCCAGCAGTGATAAAATACCACCAAAAAAAGCTCTATTCTACAAAACGATAAAAAATTTGTTTGGGTAAAGTGTTGCATGGCGTGCAATTGTTATTCGACAGCGCTGAAAGCTAAAAATTGGCTCGGGCAGGAAGGGGGTGTAAGTGCCTGGTGTTGAAGTGGTTAAATGAGCTACTGTATATAGTAAAGAAAACCATCTAAGTGGTAAAATAGCAGAGACATGACTCAATAAATCAGCACTTAGGAATTAGGAAATTGTTAAAAAAAAAAAACTGAAAAGTAAATGTCTAGATACATATTCTGTATATAAAAAAACGCATTTTATGATGGCTGCTGTCCACTAGATGGAGCTACAGTGTATATTATACATGAAAAGTACATATTAAAACATAGCATGCTAGTGCACAGTGGGACAGCTCTTGAAGCTACAGTTCACCTTTGTATCACCCTTTTACATACTAATGAAGATGAAGCTTCAGTTTGTTTCATATATTCTTGCACCTTTGTGCAGCCAGATGTATTATGTAAAGTATGGCATAGGACAAGGTAGATTAAAGTGGCCCTGTCAATACATACCTGTCATAAAAGAGGGTCTATACTTATGTTTTTGGTGGCCTGTTTGTTGAAACGCCATCATAGCAGTGATTGCCAACCTCTGCATATATTCCGCAACTTCCAGGTACCGTATGTGGGACACCTGCTCCCCATTGCATGCCGTGGTTTCTCCCGCCAGCTCATAAGTTACTACAGGAGGTACAAACTGGCAGGATGAACTATTTCATGTGGTGGGGGAAACAGTTAATCAATCCCTTCTGGCCAGTCAAATGCCTGCAGCAGTAAGTAAGCACCTAATGCCGCGTACACACGATCACTTTTTGTGATGAAAAAAAAACAACGTTTTAAAAAACGTCATTTAAAATGATCGTGTGTGGGCAAAACGTTGTTTTATGTCTTCAAAAAAACGACCCAAAAAAAATTCCCTTGTAATAGGAATGGTTTGTGACAGGTCCTCTTTATGGAGAGATTTGGGGGTCAATAAGACCTCACATCTCTCCTCCAAGCTGGAAAGCATTAGATCGTGAAAAACAATTCACAGATCTAATGCTTTCAGCCGCGATTGCGGCTGTGTTTACATTCCAGGACCCGTGCGTGATGTCATAACATCGCGCCCGGGCCTCAGACGATCATAGAGATGACTGGTGACCATCTGGTCACCAGTCTACTCTATAGTTTCCATCCGACACTGGCGGATCGTTTCTCCGGGTCTCCGATGGCAAAGGAGAGCCTGGAGAAGCAACGGATGGCGGCGGGAGGGGGGGGGCGTCCCCTCCCACCGCCTATAAGAACGATCAAGCGGCGGAACCGCCGCTATGATCATTCTTATGGTGCACAGAATCGCCGGCTGAAGAGATGTATATCTGAATGATGCCTGTGATCCTCACTGAAACCCAGGACGTCATTTCACAATGGGCCAGTATTGCTAGTACCGGTTGGTGGAGTGGACCCCATTTTGCCTTCAGAACGGACTTAAAGGGTCACTAAAGGAAACATATTTTTTTTTGCTGAAATGACTGTTTACAGAGTATAGAGACATAAAAGTTAACTGATTCCTGTTAAAAATGATTACAAATAGATTAAAATCAATCATATAATGTGCCTGCAGGTTAGTTTCACTTTTAAACTGGTTTCATGTTTTTGTGAAGTAAAGAGACACACAGAACAAAAACAAACAAATACAGGGCAGTGTTTTGTTTTTAAAATAAATCTCCCGTTCCACCACATCGCAAAGGTGCTCTATTAGATAGAGATCTGGTGAGTGTGGATGCCATTGAAGTACAGTGAACTTATTGTCATCTTCAAGAAACCAGTTTGAGATAATTTGAGTTTTGTGACATGGAGCATTATCTTGCTGAAAGTAACCATGAGAAGATGGGGACACTGTAGTCATAAAAGAATGGACATGGTCAGCAACAATACTCAGGTAAGCCATGGTGTTTAATCAATGCTCAATTGGTAGTAGTGGGTCCAAAGTGTGCCAAGGAAGTATCCCCCACACCATTACACTACCACCACCTGGTGTGGGTTTTAAGGGGGAACCCCATACCAAAATTAAAAAGACAAATGCGCACAGTCCCCCCCCCCCCCCCCCAAATCCACACCAGACCCTTTTCCAAGCACGCAGGAAAAGAAAGAAGGGGAAAGGGGGGAACAACCGGGCGCCCTCCCCTTCTGAACCATACCAGGCCGCATGCCCTCAACATTGGGGGGTGGGTGCTTTGGGGCAGGGGGGCTCGCTAATATTTTTTTTTTCCCCAAAAATATACCAGTATATAAAAAAGATTTTTTTCCCCGTTTTAGACCAATATGTATTCTTCTACATATTTTTGGTAAAAAAAAAATAAAATCGCAGTAAGCTTATATTGATTGGTTTGCGCAAAAGTTATAGCATCTACAAAATAGGGGATAGTTTTATTGCATTTTTATTTATTTCATTTTTTTACTAGTAATGGTGGCGATCTACGATTTTTATTGTGACCATGACATTGCGACGGACATATTGGACACTTGACACATTTTTGGGACCATTCACATTTATACAGCGATCAGTGCTGTAAAAATGCATTGATTACTGTATAAATGTGACTGGCAGGGACGGGATTAACACTAGGGGGCGCTGAGGGGGTAAATATGTTACCTAGTGTGTGATTCTAACTGTAGGGGAGGGGACACACAAGGGGAGGAGACCGATGTGTGTTTCTCTGTACTGGGAACACACATCGGTCTCCTGACCTGACAGGACTGTGGATCTGTGTGTTTATACACACAGATCAATGGTCCTGCCGTGATTGCGGGCAATCACGGGTGCCCGGCGGACATCACAGCTGCCGGGCACGCGCACCGGTTCCCCACGCGATGGCGCGGGAGTGCGCCGGCACCGGCGTGCGCGCCCCCTAGGTGGCCGGGAAGCTCAGGACGTCATATGTAGTCCACCCAGGATGGGGGATCCCATTTGTGGACGTCATTTGACGATGGGCAATAGGGAAGAGGTTAAATACATATTTCTCATGGTTTTCAAATTAACTCAGCATTTAAAATCTTTCTCTGCCATACAATACAGTAAAACCTTGTTTGAGAGTAACTTGGTCTGAGAGCGTTTTTCAAGATGCTTAAAATATTTTAATACATTTTTCCTTGATATACAAGCGATGTCTTGATATAAGAGTAGCATCATGTCACAACTGAGTATAAAAGAGAAGAGAGGAGCCTCTAAGTGTAGCAATATGGTTACATTTAATGAGGGTACAACATTTAGCAACTTATTGCTACACTTAGAGGCGCCTCTCTTCTCTTTTATACCCTGTAAAAAATGCTTTGATACACAAGTGCTTTGGATTACAAGCATGTTTCTGGAACGAATTATGCTCGCAATCCAAGGTTTTACTGTACATACAATTTTTTGGGGAAATGCAATCTTATTGGTTGTATGAACAAGCTTCGCATTTGTTCTAAATGATTCTCGTTTCATAGCTTTGCTCATAGGCCTCGTACACACGAGTCAATCTATCTGTTCAAATCGGTCGGACCGACCGATTTGAACAGATCTGTCTGCTGGCATTTTGGTTTGCTCACGTGGTACACACGAGCAAACCAAAATCCCCGCCAGCAGACAGCGCGCTGACGTGTCAGTGACGTTGACGCCGCCACGTCACCGCACCAGGAAGTAAAACACTTCCGCGCATGCGTCGAAATCATTTGGCGCGTGTGCGAGAAGACATGTCTGCTGGTTAGCGTACTAACCAGCAGACATGTCGGGCGGACGGTTTCCCAGCCGACAGATTTCAAAGCATGCTTTGAAATCTGTCGGGTGGCCAAATCCGTCTGTTTGCCCGTACACACGATCGAATCTGTCTGCTGAACGGTCTAGCAGACCGTTTCCAGCAGACAGATTTGATCGTGTGTACGAGGCCTTAGGGCCTGATCACACCATTTGCATTGGGCTGTACACAATCCCATCACCAAGACGAGGCAATTTGTCCTGTTTTCTATTAAGCCATCGCGTTGCAGTGATGAGCCCTGGGAAAGGAGACTGCATGCACTATTTTTTTTCAGTGCAGACTGTTGTGATGCAAAATATGGGAATGCAGCTGCAGTGAATAGACCAGAATGAAATGTCACTTTCAAAATTTCAATACAGTTCTAAGAAAAGAGAAAAGACATTAAACAGTGTGTATCGCACATCTGCACTATTCCAGGGGCCAAGCATTGTCTGGAGCCTTTACATTGAATGTAAGAGGGTCTAATAGCCCCCATATTGCTTATATGTGTATATCAAGAGAAGTTTCAACCAATTAAACTTGACACATCTTTTTAAAACGATATAATGTGTACATCTATGTAGCAGCTCAGAAGTCTCAGTATATTCCTAACCTATTAAAAAGTCTGAGTATAAACAGCAAGGAATGTGATTGAATAATAGAGCCAACTTCAGGAAAGTAAAAAAATGTAAAAAAAAAATCCATCCTTTCAGTGAATGTGTTTGGGGGAGAAATAGCTTCTTTCACTTACCATATTCTATGTTCCAGACAGCTCCAGTGCTCTCTTCCTCCACACCATAGCTCCAAACCGTCAGGAATGTCCCTCATTTCCTCCTCATGTGTCCCTCATTTTGGTCTGATCTATATAGATGTATATAAAATGCACTTTTTATCTATCAAAAAGTCATTTCCAGCATTAAAGCTTTTATCCGATTTCTAAATTGCTGCATTTGTAAATTCTAAAAGCCAATATAAAGGAATAGTAGTGGTAACAAAAGCACTTGTGGGTTTAACTAATCTTGTTTTTTTTGTACAATTCTCCTTTAAGGGACCGTGGCAAGGGGTGTGTTCTATGCCTGCATACTTTTGCTGATAGGTGTCCCTCATTCCCATCTCAAAAAGTTCAGAGGTATGCAACACAAAGCCTTGACATCACATCTCATACAGGGATGTTAACCCTGTGCAGTATGATGAGGAGGCTGGAGTGTGACCACAGCCAGTAACTTACATACAAGCAGAATGTAACAAGTCATAGTGCTGGAGGGAGCCTGCAGGAATGAGGTAAAGCTGGGTACACACATTTGTCCGGTCGGTCAACTGGGAATAGCTGAATTCCAGTCTGTGTGTAGCCCTCCCTGTTAGACAGAAGCCGATCATTAGATCAGCTTCAGTTTAACAGGACTGCTGGAAAACCTAGTTCAATCAGCAACTTGCAGCCAATACAGAATACATGAATCAGTGTATTCTGACAAGGGGGAGTCCCCCCTGTCAGAATACAATGTCCCATCAGGGAGGGATTTTCTGCATCCAAATGCCTTATGTAGATGTAAGAACCGGTCAGCTAGCAATCAGAACAAAAAAAAACTGTGCACCTGTATCAACTTAAAGGATGAATTGACCATTTAGAACATGTTACGCCAGTTTTCAGGGTGTAACATGTTCTAGTTGCCCCCTCCTCAATGTTCCCCCTTAGTGTGACAGCAGGCAGAGGTTCTTCTCCCCTAACCCTTGGTCACATTTAAAAAAAACACCCTCGCTGTGCAGGCAGTGGTGGCTGGTGAAGTTTTAGGATGGGGGGCAGACCCCGCCCTTTCTTTTTGGCCACTTCCACTTCTCATAAGCCACACCCATTATAGAATCCACCCAATTCATCTCCTATATTCCACTTGCTTCCACCTATAGTGTCAGGAGTATACAGCTCAGCATCAAGGGGCAGAATATATAGCTCAGCCTCACAGATACCCTCATCACAGATCAGGGTATATACACCATAGCCTCACAGATCAGGGTATATACAGCTCAGCCTCACAGAATTGTCATGTGTACCAGCTTATCACTCCCTCTGTGTTCACATAAGTAAATATCCAACCAAAACCTACATAAACCTCACTGTCCACATGTGAGAACATAGCAATCATTGTAAATATAAAAAACAATATATTTATCTCTTTTATTAATTATTTTACATTTTGGTTCACTCTCTGAACCTACCATTCCGTCCGATTCTGCAAGAAGACACCGCTCGAATCGTTTGTTTTATCCACGGAGCTGTGGCGTCACTTCCGGTTTACACTGGCACAGAGAAACCGGAAGTGACGCTGCAGCTCAGAGGAAAGCACCGCCCATGTCCTATGGCAGTGCCAATAGAAAAACTGACAACAAGGACAATGACTACAATATGGGAGTGCTGCGGGGCATTGCTTTGTGCCACAAGGACTCCCAAAAGCAGCCAAATGAAGCATCTCACCTGCAATCACATGATTACATAGACGTCACGCTGCTCATAGTGCACAGTGTCTGGCACCTGTGCACAATGCACTTAAAGGACCTTTTATTTATTAAAACATTTTAAGGAACTTTTATATATATATATATATATATATGATCTTTACGGGGTAATTAATGTAGAGTATTGGGGCTCAGTAATGTGTATCTGTACAGATCATTAAAGAGGTGGTTCACCCTAAATATAGTCTTTCTCATGTGATCCAGCATACTGGCGTCAGCGCCAGTATGCTGTTCTTTTTTTTAAATCCCCCACTTACTGTGTAATCATTATTTTTTATTTCTTTTCCCCATGGTGGATGGCGCCTGTATAGCGCGTCACGGCTTCCGAAAATACCCGAATTAGGACTCGGGTATTTCCGGCGCATTGTGGCGCCTGCACACAGACCTAGGAGCTGACTGCGCAGGCGCCGTATTTCTCCGAGCGCCTGCGCCTGCGCAGTCAGCTCCTGGCTCTGTGCGCAGGAGCCGCATTGCACCGGAAAAAAATCGGCTATTTTCGGAAGCCGTGATGGGCTATACAGGCGCCATCAACCGCGGGGGAAAGAAATAAAAAATAAAGATTGCACAGTAAGTGGGGGATTTTAAAAAAAAAAACAGCATACTGGCGCTGACGCCAGTATGCTGGATCACATGGGAAAGACTATATTTAGGGTAAACCTCCGCTTTAAGAGACAATTAAAGAAATCACTAGCAACATTTTTAATTTTCCTGCAGTTTTTAAAAGCTGCAACCACTATTTTGGTGCTTTATCTACTGTATATGTGTAATATTGGCAGTAATAAGTGACAAATTATTAGGGGAGTACAGCATAACAAAACTATTATGTTTCCAGTCTTTACAAATAGTTCCCTAAATCTATTTATAACAGTGGTGGCTGGTGCTCCATTTTTTTGGGGGGGGAAGGGGGTCGGCAAACAAGCCCCCCCCCCCCCCCCCATTACCAGTCCACACCTACCCCATCCATTGTCACGGCTCCCCCTCCTTCTCAGCCACCGTGAAGTCCATGCACAGTAGATGGACGAAGCAGTAGGAGAGCAGCCAGGTGGACAGAGCCAGGCAGCGGCACGCTCCGACAGACATTGGCATCTTTCCTCGTCTGCTTCTCTACTCCTCCTCTCCACTGCTCATCTGCTCCAACCGACGCTGTACACATCAGCCCACCCTTTCTGAAGCCAATTAGAGCCTCATGCTCTAATCATATGCTTCTAAAAAAAAAAAAAATAAAAACCCATTGAAATCCATGCGCCAGGCGCCCTAAATGGAGATTAGGGGACGGGCGCATGGATTAGGGGATTAGGGGATTGAGCGGGCTGCCACTGGTTTTTAAGCTATGCATTAAATCAGGGGTCTCCAAAATTTCTAAACAAGGGTCAGTTTACTGTCCTTCAGTCTTTAGGGGGCTGGACTGTGGGAGTACTGAAAGTCTCCAACCACCGCCCCGAACATCAACCCACCCTTTTTTAAGCCAATTACAGCCTCTGGCTTTAATCAAGTGCTCCAAAAAAGAAAAGAAAACAAAAAACCTTTAAAATCCATGCACCCGGCATCTTGAATGGGGGTTAGGGGCTGGCATGTAGTGGATTAGGAGGGTGGCGCCCCTGCGCCTCTAATGAGCAGGCTGCCAATATAAGCTATGGAATAAATCAGGGGTCTCCAAACTTTTTAAACAGTTTACTGTCCTTCAGTCTTTAGGGGGGCTGGACTGTGGTCATTGGGAGTACTAAAAGTCTCCAACCACCGGCGCATACATCAGCCCACCCTTTTTTAGGCCAATTACAGCCTCAGGCTTTAATCACATGCTTCTAAAAAAAAACATTGAAAACCATGCACCCGGCACCTTGAATGGGGTTAGGGCCCGGGCATATAGATTAGGAGGGCGGACTGTGGTCATTAGGAGTACAAAAGGGCTTGACGGCAGTGCAATGCCACATTGTAGGTATCAGTCATTGGTATCATTGGGGCCCATTGTTGGTATCATTGGGAGACATTGTGCCCCATCATTGCAGTCACTGGACCCTATTGTTAGTGTCATTGGGAGAAAATGTGCCCCATCCTTAGTGTCATTTGGAGGAATTGTGTCCAATCATTGGTGTCATTGGTCCTGATTTTTGGTGTCATTGGGAGGAATTGTGCCCCTTCATTGGTGTCAGCGCAGGGAATTATGCTCCATTGTTGGTATCAGTTAATGAAATAGTGGCCCAAGGGGACGAATAAAAGCAAGCAAAGGGCCACATCTGGCCCCGGTCACAGTTTGGAGACCACTGCATTAAAGTAAAAGCATAGTATAATTCTGGTGAGCGCATTTTTTTATTATTTTTTGCAGTGACTTTTTCATTTTTAAATGTTGTCTCTTTCCTATTTTAGTTGTATTAAATGTGGAGATTTCTAAATTAAGCATTAGAGGTGGGGGGGGGGGGGTCTCCCTGTCAGATTACAATAGCACAGCGGGAAAGATAGCTCTGTCAAACTTGCTTGTGTTAGAACTGCAATCTCTACGTTTTTTTTTTCCATTCAGCTTGCTGGGTTAAACTAAATAAAAAACTTTGAGTGTGTACCCAGCTTTAGTGCCATGTATGCAATTAGTAGGCCAGAGAAGCTGGGCCAAGCCGTTCTAGTAATTCCTTAATCACTTTGAGAGAGTCATATGTTATACAATTGTAGCGATACCCCATCTAGGGCCGCTGATTGATTTGGGATCAGCGTATTAAGTTACCTTTGTGTGTTGTCTAGGGGTGATTGCAGTGAGTAGAGCAATAAGAGAATGTCCAAACCTGCCGCTGAAGTTTTCTGAATGCTTTATTTCCTGGTCCAACACGACCAACCTCAACGTGAGGTAGATAGGAAAGGTTGATGAAAGGAGAGAACGTTGCGGTATCAGGCTTGGATGAAAAAAGAAAGCAGTCCTGCTTTCTGCAATAGTACAGTTCGTCGCCACTCTAGCCAGAGTGGGTAGAGTGCCTCCGGACAGACTTCTGCCACAAGCTTGGCAGCCGTAATGTCACTTAAGTTACTGAGAGGAACAAGTCTCTCTCACTGACTTGGCTCTAGTAGAATTTTGCGTTTTAGATGAAGACCCCTGCCACAGGCCCAATGTTGGACTGTAGAGCGAATCCTCTCTTTTTCGATAGTGGTCACCAGTTGACAGTCTTTGGTTATCCTGGCAACCAGATCCTCGATGGTTCACCTGCCTCCTGGTTCTCCTCAAGCCGATCCCCCACGAACAGCATACAGCTTAGGATCTCTTCAATAGGAATGGGCACCCAGCAAGTTGCTAGGGCCCCTTTCAGCATCAGCAGGGAACTCCACGTAGCATGCGACCCCGGCCTGGTAGTCCATTTTGCCGGGGTCCGTTGGGTGTGCACACCCTGAAGGTGGGTGTCGCACCTGGAACTTAGAACCCGCGAAAAACCCCGAAAAATGGAGTCTGCCACAGATATACCCCTCCCAGCATGCTCCGCAAGGGGAAAACTCCTCCGAATGGCTGCTGGGGAAAAGTGGCTCTGCCTGAACCCCTCTGACACCGCCTGCCACCCAGAGATGGAACTACATCTCTGGAGCACAGAATGACCCCCAGGATAATTCAGGGCTGACAGCAGCCCAATTTAGCAAAATTAGGCGTGGGAGCAAAATAACTCTCCCACTCTCCCACTAACTTTAGTGTAGCACCTTTTCTGAAAGAAAAAAAGGGCGCTACACAATATATTACCATAACCTCAAGCCACTCTCTTCGGTCCTCTCAAGACCTCCTGCTCTCTAGCTCCCTTATCACCTCCTCCCATGCTCGCCTCCAGGATTTCTCCAGATCTTCTCCCATCCTTTGGAACTCCCTACCCCAATCTGTCCGACTGTCCCCTAATCCAGGAGTCTCCAAACTACGGCCCTCCAGGTGTTCAGGAACAACATTCCCATCATGCCTAGTCATGTCTACGAATGTCAGAGTTTTACAATGCCTCATGGGAAGTGTAGTTCCACAGCAGCTGGAGGGCTGTAGTTTGGAGATCCCTGCCCTAATCTATCCATATTCCCACATCTATCACCTTTTGTATCAATTGACCCTCCCTTTTTAGATTGTAAGCTCTAATGAGCAGGGACCTCTGATTCCTCTTGTACCAAATTGTACTGTAACTGTAATGTCTGCCTTTATTTTGTTAAGCACAGCACAAACTGTTGGCGCTATATAAAACCTGTATAATAATATTAATAACCTGGTGACCCAATGCAAATACAGAACCCATACCCTCCTCTGGAGGACCTGTGAAATGAACTGTATATGACTGTATGAGTGCAACGTGCATTAGAAGATATTGTACCCATTGGGCTCCTGCAGAAGAAATGTTAGCTAGTTCCATGGGCGTCCGCTGAACTTTTTCAGGGGGGTCATGTAAGACCCCTTTCACACTGAGGCTTGAAAAACACCTACCCTGCAGGCTGCAGCCCCAGTGTGAGAGTTCGAATGCTTTCACACCGGGGGCGGTGCGCTTGCAGGATGTTAGAAAAAATCCTGCAAGTAGCATCTTTGGGACAGTGGAGCAGCGCTGTATATATCACTCCTCCACCGTGAGGAGGGAGGGACGGATAGTCAGAAAAGACTGAGAGCAGCCCAGCCCCCAGGCCAGTAGCAGTCTGCAGACTTAGAAAAAAAAGTCCACATCGGCCGCGGCGGCAATTGCAATACAGGGGGCAAGTGTGTCTTCACTCTGACTTCCGGGGGGGGGGGCAATTGACCCCCCTTGCCCTATTGAGCGGATGCCCATGGCTAGTTCTACTTTAAAATGCAAAACCACATTCCCCGTGGTTTTTCACTACAAAGTATATAATCAGGCCCCAATGGCATAGACAATATAGTTCAGTCTAATGTATATTGGCCAATGTCTAGCAATAATTTAAAGTATAAACACTAATCTTTTCATGAAACAGCAGAAATCATAGAGCTCAGGGAAAGCCTACGTCACGTGAAGGTCACAGACCAAATTTATACATAGGTTATTCCCCCCGTTGTCTTGTATGTTATCTGCCAATCCCTTATTTCTTTCAACATCATTCCCACCTCTGTGGGGTTTCCATTCTCATGTTTGTTCAGTTTCTATGTTCTCAACTTCTGACTTTTGTCACCCAAGTATCTGCTTTGTTTAGTATTATTCCCATGGTAACATTTGGTTTACATCTCTATCATGTTCACAGTCCAGCTTGCTGTGATGTTTGCTCTCTTATCTGCTTACATCCTCTCCTGTGAGATTGCTCCGATTGTCATTTTTGCACCTCTGCTCCATTCCTTCCCAGAATGCTCCCTTTATTAAAACTCAGTGGGATTCACGTCTTTGTAGTCCTCCTTGTCTAGCTTTACCTTTATACTGTGCTCCGCCTCCTAGCCACTTTGCAACCGCCCTATGCCGAAAGTACGGCTCTAGGGCGGTTGCTGTATTCTAACTGGCCGTTAATTAACGGCCTGTCAGAATCGCGCTCCCCACGCGCGCCTCCTGAGGCGCGCACACGGGAACATCCGTGACCGCCGGGTCCAGAGGACCCGGCGCATCACGGATCACGGTAAATCGCCGCTGATAGCGGCGGTTTACCACGTGATCGCGCCGTCCAATGACGGCGCGATCAGATGTAAACAGACCGGCGTCATTTTGATGACGCAGGTTCCTCCCCTCCTCTCTCTGTACCGGATCGGTACCAGTGTGAGAGG